>CM060414.1:0-600000 GCA_030545235.1 Helianthus tuberosus
CCCTACTTTGGCTTCTATCTTGGTGAAGGCCCAATACATGGGTATTAATTTATTAAAGATTGTAGGCCCAAAGTTTTTGGGTTCTAGTGTTATGGTTGGTGTTGATCTTTGTAATAGTATTACGTTAGAAAAGGATATTATTCCTACTATGAGTTTTTCTTTTAGTAGGCATAGTATGGTTTTCATTTTTGTTGGATCCCGAAGCATGTTTTGGGAGTCCAAGTGTTATAGGGGGGGGGGTATGCCCCTCCAAAAATTACATGTAAAATCCTTTATTTATAAAAGTTTGCCGGGCGAAAGCTCATTTACCCAAAAACAAAACCCTAAACCCTAAACCCTAAACCATAAACCCTAAACCCTAAACCCGAAACCCTAAACCCGAAACCCGAAACCCTAAACCCGAAACCCGAAACCCTAAACCCTAAACCCTAAACCCGAAACCCTAAACCCTAAACCCTAAACCCTTTACCCTAAACCCTAAACCCTAAACCCTAAACCCTATGGATTTTCATTTGCATAATTTTTTTCTCTCTCTAACTTTATCTCTCTAAAATTCTCTCAACATACGGCAGATCCTTCCATCTTTATGTCCGAATATCCATCTTCTGGTGGAGAAATTCCACCAAAAATCCTTCCATTACCGCCGATTCCTCCTGATCCAGCCCCATTCTCTAGCCCTAATTCGTTGCCTTCCCCTCAATCGCTATTCTCTGTGGAAAAGTCACCGGATCTAGAGTGCGCCGCGACAACCCTTCACCAGGTTCCCCTAAATTGAGGCCCAGTGGAGTGCAATATCACCACCTCTGCTTCGATTAAAGCCCCAACCTGCCATAAAAGCCTGAAGAAAACAGCGTACCATAAAAGCACGTCTTCTGGGGATGAAGAACTCGACAGAATCCGTGCAGAAAATATAGCTCATGATGCGAAATTGATGCAAGAAGCCGGCTTACCTCCTGGTGGGTACAAATCTGCCAACCATAGATCAGTAGGGGTCAAAATAAAGGGGTTTCGGGGCAGCAAGAGATCTAAACCTCTGATTTGGTATGGCCCTCTTTTGTCAGACCTTCGTATTAAGGGTTTTGTCAAAGAAACCAAACGTATTGCTGCCAAAACTAAGCGAGTTCTACCTGATTGGTCCTCTATTCTTGCTGAAAAGTCTGTTACTCTGGAGGATGAAGTAGAGTCCGAGGAGGACCATGGTGATATTCACCCTAATGATCTGAGTTCTCCTCAATTAAATGATGAACCCCTGCAACATAAAGACACAGACTCAGTTATGGAGGAAGACGTCCAGGCTATCTCTGATGCTCCTCAGCTAGATTCGAAAAACAGTGAGATAAAGGTCGCAGGTATATCCACTTACCCATCTGTTTTGACTGATAGCCATAATACAGGTGGTATTAATACCCCGGCTGTTAATGTTTGGCATAAGCATAAACAAATGGGGGTATCCTTTGCGGAACAAATTAAAATGAACAATGTTGAGAATGATCTAAAACTGGAATATATCCCTCCGGTTATTACTCCGGAGGGCAAATGTCGGGTTATTATCACAAAAGAAGACCTCAAACTTTCTACCAAGGTGTTCCCGTTATATCTCTATGGGTATTTTTTAGGAACATCTATGGACTTTACAAAGGTTAACTTATGTTTAAAATAGTTGTGGAAGGCGTGTGACATTTCAGAAATTTCAAAGAGCTCTACGGGTTTCTTTTATTTCAAATTCTCTAGTGAAGCGGGTCTAAATGGGTGCTTGAAAATGGGCCTTGGTTAGTCAATAGTGTGCCCATCATCATTAATAAATGGGAACCAGGTTTATGCCTTCAGCGTATTGAACCTGATACCATTCCTTTATGGGTCACGGTGCATGATGTGCCTATGGAACTGTGGACGAAAAGAGGTATGAGTATCCTTTTTAGTGGGGTCGGTAAACCGCTTCTTATGGACCGGGTCACACAAGCTAGAGTGGTCAATAACACGGGGAAATTGGGCTATGCTAGGATGTTAGTTAATGCAAAGGCTGAGTTCAAACTCCCCATGTTAGTTGAAGTTGAATACCCGAGTGGGCCAAATGGGGAGGATAGGGTTGGGGTGCTGAATATTTCCTATCAATGGAAGCCAGCGGTGTGTGACCACTGTGGGGTGTTTGGACACTCTCTTAAGCTGTGCAAAAAAAGGCCAAGAATGGCTGAGGAAACAGATACAGCCACCAAGTCTGCAGCCAATCCTCAAGTGCAGGCCAATGTTGTCAAGGTAGTGAATAACCGGCAGGGAGAATTTATTTCGGTAGACCATACCAAAAAGAACACCGTTAAAGATCATAGGAAACATCAGAACCAAGCTGATGTGAAAGGGATGTCTCGTGTGGCTGGTAAGAATAATGGTAACAAAGATGGCCAAGAAAAGATGAAAGGAGTTGTGAAAGAGGGTCATGGAGGAATCAAAAATTCTAATTCCAGTGCCAAAATGGGCTCGTCTCAAGGGGTGAATCAGGGTAGTACGAGTGGTGTCAAAAAGGTGAATTCGGGTTTCAATTTTCAGAAAGCGGTTCAAGGAACGAGCAACTCTAGGTCCCAGCCTAAACCCGTGCAAACTCCTCCAAATCAGCCTGCTGTTACTGTTTCTAACAGGTTCTCGGTATTAGACAATGCTGAAAATGGCGTCCATTATGAGTCTGCTGTGAAACAGCATCATAGTTCCTCTCCAGCAGCTAATAATTCTGCTGCAAATCAGCCGTTCACTGCTGGCTCGGACAAGTTTGATGCAAAACAGTCCAATTCAGGGCCGTCTAACAGGTTTTCTGTTCTGGATTTTTCTGCGTCTCTTAAGGCGAATGAGCTTGTTGGAGATCCCATGGATCTATATCCCCAGGATAATGCCAATGGTGAATTTTGTATTACAAATGAGCAATCCCCTTTTGATCCGGGTCGGGTTCTTCCTACATGGAGTCGGTTTAGTCCCTCGGAGTCATTACAGTGGATCCTTGACAAAGATTATGGAATTACGGATATCCAGAAAAAACGGATCCTTAATGCCCTTACAGGAGAATCACAAGCTGTTAGAGCGGAGGATCAAGAAGAATGGGTCGACGGGGAATGGGAATTTTTTAATGATAAATGTTTGGAGTTAGGTCTGGACCTGGACTTTTGTGTGGAGGACGTCTATGATGATGAATGTGAATCGGCCCAGTTCATGGCTCAATTGGCGAAGTCGGGTAAATACTTTGATCCCGTTGTTGCTAAACCGCCTAAACATAAGTAATTCATGTGTTTTTCATTCCCGTATGAAGTGTTTGTCTTCTTGGTTTTTTGGTATTGGGTTTTACGGCTGGCTTTGCGTTGTTCTCGAAAATTACTTCGGTTCGGGACCTTTTGTTTGATCCTTTTTGGTCGATGGGTGGAAATTTTTTGTAGCATAGTTGATCTAATCAAGCTGAGACAACAATGCTGGATGAATTTGTTTTCTGGATGTTGTTCCGGGTCTGGTTTTAGGCACTGGGTTTTCTTCTTGGCCCAGCATTTGTGCCGTGTTTACTGGGCTGTCCAGATCTATTGGGGGTTGGCTTCTAAGTTTAACCTACAAGTCTGGCAGTTGGGTTGTATAAATAATAAGTTGGTCCGGGTTCTTGTCAATGGTTCCTGCTATGGGTTTTTATCGAAGACCGGGTCTTATGATTGCTCCATTTTTTTGGATTGTGTTCCTTGTTTCATTTTTAAAATCTCGAGCCTCTTTGTTGTGGTGGGCCGATATAATTTTGAAGGTGTGGCTATCCTTATCCGTGGGCTGGTTTGTTTTGTGGATGGGACGCCCAAACATTATGGGGCCCCTAACCATTAATTTTGATTTGGATCAGAAGCTTGGTGAGGCCCAATTTAGCGTTGATATGGAGTTCTTTGCTGCTGGGCTCTCGCAAGGTAAGGCCCATCTATTTTGGTTATTGAAGGCCCATCAGGAGGGTTGTTATTTTTGCTGCTGCATTCTTTCTGCTTGCCTTTTTGGTTTTTGCTGCAGTGCTGAAGGCCTATCTCCTTTGGGTTTAGGTGGGCTAACTGTTTATGGGCTAGTAATTTATTTTTGGATTTATTGTAATCAGAATTATATGGGTAGTTTGGTAGAAAAAGGATATTATTCCTGCTAGATGGTTGTATGTTAGTAGGCATAGTATGGTTTTCTTGTTTGATGGTCCCCGAAGCCTGTTTCGGGTGTCCAGGTGCTACGGGGGGGGGGGGGTATGCCCCTCCAAAAACCTCATGTAATTTTTTCATCTTTTATACAAGTTTGCCGGCAGAAAGCTCATTAACCCAAAAAAAAAAACCCTAAACCCTAAACCCCAAACCCTAAACCCCAAACCCCAAACCCCAAACCCTAAACCCTAAACCCCAAACTTTCAGCTATATATCTCAAGAGGAGAGTCCTTTTAAGATTGAAGATGCCTAGTGTATCTAAACTCAGAATTGTCGGGTTGAACATGCCTAGTGTAACAACCCGCACTTTCGTGCCATTTGACTTGTTACAAATTTTATAGTTTTGCCCAATACCCGGGTACACGACAATTCCCTTACAACATAGCTATAACACAGGTTTGTGAATCGGCTCATGACTTGGGTATAAAAGGCATCAGTGTACCCTTCCAAGATCAAACGCAAGAACCGAATCTAAGAGAAATCCCTAAACCTACCATTTGACTTGTTCCAAACTTTTTATAGTTTCGCCCAATGCCCGGTTACACGACAATTCCCTAACAACTGAGATATATCCCGGGTTTGTGAATCGGCTCATGACTTGGGTTTAGAAGGCATCCGTGGACCTTTCCAAGACCCAACGCAAGAAATGGATCTAAGAAAAATCCCTATACCTACCATTTGACTTGTTCCAAACTTTTTATAGTTTTGCCTAATACCCGGGTACACGACAATTCCCTTACAACTGAGCTATAACACGTGTTTGTGAATCTGATCATGACTTGAGTTTATAAGGCATCCTTGGACCCTTCCAAGACCCAACTCAAGAACCAGATCTAAGAGAAATCTCTAAACCAACCATTTGACTTGTTCCAAACTTTTTAAAATTTTCCCCAATACCTGGGTACACGACAATTCACTTACAACAAAGATATAACCCGAGTTTGTGAATCGGCTCATGACTTGGGTTTAGGAGGCATCCGTAGACCCTCCCAAGACCCAACGCAAGAAACAGATCATTATAAAAATCCCTAGTCCTACCATTTGACTTGTTCCAAACTTTTTATAGTTTTGCCCAAAACCCGGGTACACGACAATTCCCTTACATCAGAGCTATAACACGGGTTTGTGAATCGGCTCATAACTTGGGTTTACAAGGTATCCGTGGACACTTCCAAGACCCAATGCATGAACTGAATCTAAAAGAAATCCCTAAACCTCCCATTTGTCTTGTTCCAAACTTTTTATAGTTTTGCCCAATACCCGGGTACATGAGAATTCCCTTACAATAGAGCTATAACACGGGTTTGCGAATCGGCTCACGACCTGGGTTTAGAAGGTATCCGTGGACCCTTCCAAGACCCAACGCAAGAACCGGATCTAAGAGAAATCCGTAAATCTACCATTTGACTTGTTCCAAATTTTTATAGTTTTGCCTAATACTCGGGTACATGACAATTCCCTTACAACAGAGCTATAACACGGGTTTGTGAATCAGTTCATGACTTGGGTTTAGAAGGTATCTGTAGACCCTTCTAAGACCCAACGCAAGAACCATATCTAAGAGTAATCCCTAAACCTACCATTTGACTTGTTCCAAATTTTTATAGTTTTGCCCAATACCCGGGTGTACGACAATTCCCTTACAACAGAGCTGTAACACAGGTTTGTGAATCGGTTCATGACTTGGGTATAAAAGGCATACGTGGACCCTTCCAAGACCGAACACAAGAACCGAATCTAAGAGAAATCCCTAAACCTACCATTTGACTTGGTCCAAACTTTTTATAGTTTAGCCCAATACCCGGATACACGACAATTCCCTTACAACATAGATATATCCCGGGTTTGTGAATCAGCGCATGACTTGGGTTTGAAGTCATCCGTGGACCAATCCAATACCCAACACAAGAACCGGTTCTAAGAAAAATCCCTAGACCAACCATTTGCCTTTTTCCAAATTTTTATAGTTTTTCCCAATACCCAGGTACACAACAATTCCCTTACAACAGAGCTATAACACGGATTTGTGAATCTGCTCATGACTTGAGTATAGAAGGCATCGGTGGACCCTTCCAAGACCTAATACAAGAACCAGATCTAAGAGTAATCCCTAAACCTTCCATTTGCCTTGTTCCATATTTTTATAGTTTTGCCCAATACCCGGGTACACGACAATTCCCTTACAACAGAGCTATACCACGGGTTTGTGAATCGGCTTATGACTTGGGTATAGAAGGCATCCATGGCCCCTTCCAAGACCCAACCGAATCTAAGAGAAATCCCAAAACCTACCATTTGACTTGTTCCAAACTTTTTATAGTTTAGCCCAATACCCGGGTACACGACAATTCCCTTACAACAGAGATATATCATGGGTTTGTGAATCGGCTCATGACTTGGGTTTAGAAGGCATCCGTGGACCTTTCCAAGACCCAACGCATGAAACGGATCTATGAAAAATCCCTAGACCTATCATTTGACTTGTTCTAAACTTTTTGTAGTTTTTGCTCAAAACCCGAGTACACGACAATTCACTTACAACAGAGCTGTAACACAGGTTTGTGAATCGGCTCATGACTAGGGTTTAGAAGGCATCCGTGGACCCTTACAAGACCTAAAGCAAGAACCGGACCTAAGAGAAATCCCAAAACCTATCATTTGATATTTTCCAAACTTTTCATAGTTTTGCCCCATACCGGATACACGACAATTCCCTTAAAACAGAGGTATAACACGGGTTTGTGAATCGGCTCATGACTTAGGTTTAGTAAGTATCTGTGGACCCTTCCAAGACCCAACACAAGAACAGGATCTAAGGGAAATCCTTAAACCTACCATTTGACTTGTTCCAAATTTTTTTTAGTTTTGCCCAATACCCGGGTACACGACAATTACCTTACTAAAGAGCTATAAGACGGGTTTGTGAATCAGCTTATGACTTGGGTTTAGAAGGTATCCGTGGACCCTTCCAAGACCCAACGCAAGAACCGGATCTAAGAGAAATCCCTAAACCAACCATTTGTCTTGTTCCAAATTTCTATAGTTTTGCCAAATACCCGGGTACACGACAATTCCCATACAACAGAGTTACAACACGGGTTTGTGAATCAGCTCATGACTTGGGATTAAAAGGTATCCGTGGACCCTTCCAAGACCACCGCAAGAACCGGATCTAAGAGTAGTCCTTAAACCTACCATTTGACTTCTTTCAAATTGTAATAGTTTTACCCAATACCCGGGTACACGAAAATTCCCTTACAACAGAGCTATAACACGGGATTGTGAATCGGCTCATGACTTGGGATTAGAAGGTATCCGTGGACCCTTCCAAGATCCAACGCAAGAACCGGATCTAAGAGAAATCCCTAAATCTACCATTTGACTTGTTCCAAATTTTTATAGTTTTGCCCAATACCGGGTACACGACAATTCCCTTACAATAGAGCTATAACACGGGTTTGTGAATCAGCTCATGACTTTGGTTTAGACGGTATCCGTGGACCCTTCCAAGACCCAACGCAAAAACCAGATCTAAGAGTAATCCCGAAACTTAACATTTGACTTGTTCTAAATTTTTATAGTTTTACCGAATACCCAGGTACACGACAATTCCCTTACAACCGAGCTATAACACGGGTTTGTGAATCGGCTCATGACTTGGGTATAGAAGGCATCCGTGGACCCTTCTAAGACCCAATGCAAGAATCTAATCTAAGAGAAATACCAAAACCTACCATTTGACTTGTTCCAAACTTTTAGTAGTTTAGCCCAATACCCGGGTACACGACAATTCCCTTACAACAGAGATATATCCCGTGTTTGTGAATCGGCACATGACATGGGTTTAGAAGGCATCTGTGGACCTTTCCAAGACACAACACAAGAAACGGATCTAAGAAAAATCTCTAGACCAATCATTTGACTTGTTCCAAACTTTTTATAGCTTTGCCCAAAACCCGGGTACACGACAATCCCCTTACAACAGAACTGTAACACAGGTTTGTGAATCGGCTCATGACTAGGGTTTAGAAGGCATCAGTGGACCCTTACAAGACCCAACGCAAGAACCGGATCTAGGAGAAATCTCTAAACCAACCATTCTACTTGTTTAAAATTTTATAGTTTTGCCCAATACCCGGGTATACGACAATTTCCTTTCAACAGAGCTATAACACGGTTTAGTGAATCAGCTCATGACTTGGGTTTAGAAGTTATCCGTGGACCATTCCAAGACTAAACACAATAAACGGATCTAAGAGAAATCCCTAAACATACCATTTGACTTGTTCCAAATTTTTATTGTTTTGCTAAATACCCGGGTACACGACAATTCCCTTACTATAGAGAGGTATAACACGGGTTTGTGAATCAGCTCATGACTTGGGTTTAGAAGGTATCCGCGGACCTTCCAAGACCCAACGCAAGAACCGGATCTAAGAGTAATCCCTAAACCTACCATTTGACTTGTTCTAGATTTTTTATAGTTTTGCCCAATACCCGGGTACACGACAATTCCCTTACAACAGAGCTATAACACGGGTTTGTGAATAGACTCATTACTTGGGTATAGAAGGCATCCGTGGACCCTTCCAAGACCCAACTCAATAACTGGATCTAAGAGAAATCCCTAAACCTACCATTTGACTTGTTCCAAACTTTTTATAATTTTTCCCAATACCCGAGTACATGACAATTCACTTACAACAGAGATATAACCCGGGTTTGTGAATCGGCTCATGATTTGGGTTTAGAGACATCTCTGGACCTTTCCAAGACCCAACGCAAGAAACCGATCTAAGAAAAATCCCTCGACCTACCATTTGACTTGTTCCAAACTTTTTATAGTTTTGCCCGACGCCCGGGTACACGACAATTTCCTTACAACAGAGCTATAACACGGGTTTGTGAATTGGCTAATGACTTGGGTTTAGGAGGCATCCGTGGACCCCAGCTAGACCCAACGCAAGAAACCGATCTAAGAAAAATCCCTAGACGTACCATTTGACTTGTTTCAAAGTTTTTATAGTTTTTCCCAAAACCCGGGTACACGACAACTCCCTTACAACAGAGCTATAACACGAGTTTGTGAATCGGCTCATGATTTAGAAGGCATCCTTGAACCGTTACAAGACCCAACACAAGAACCGGATCTAAGACAAATCCATAAACCTATCATTTGACATGTTCCAAACTTTTTATAGTTTTGCCCAATACCCGTGTACACGACAATTCCCTTACAACAGAGGTATAACACGGGTTTGTGAATCGGCTCATTACTTGGGTTTAGAAGGAATCCGTGGACCTCTCTAAGACCTAACACAAGAACCGGATCTAAGAAAAATCCCTAGACCAACCATTTGGCTTGTTCCAAACTTTTTATAATTTTGTCCGATAGCCGGGTACACGACAATTCCCTTACAACAAAGCTATAACATGAATTTGTGAATCGGCTCATGACTTGGGTTTAGAAGGCATCCGTGGACCCTTCCAAGACCCAATGAAAGAACCGGATCTAAGAGTAATCCATAAACCTACCATTTGACTTTTTCCTAATTTTTTATAGTTTTGCCCAATACCCGGGTACACGACAATTCCCCTACAGCCGAGCTATAACACGGGTTTGTGAATTGGCTAATGACCTGGGTTTAGAAGATATCCGTGGACCCTTCCAAGACCCAATGGAAAAACCAGATCTAAGAGAAATCGCTAAACCTACCATTTGGCTTATTCCAAATTTTTATCGTTTTGCCTAATACCCGAGTACACGACAATTCCCTTACAACATAGCAATAACACGAGTTTGTGAATTATCATGACTTGGGTTTAGAAGGTATCCGTGGACCCTTCCAAGACCTAACGCAAGAACCGGATCTAAGAGTAATCCCTAAGCCTACCATTTGACTTGTTCGAAATTTTTATAGTTTTGCCAATACCAAGGTACATGACAATTCCCTTACAACAGAGCTACAACACGGGTTTGTGAATCGGCTCTTGACTTGGGTTTAGAAGGTATCCGCGGACCCTTCCAAGACCTAACGCAAGAACCGGATCTAAGAGTAATCCCTAAACCTACCATTTGACTTGTTCCAAATTTTTATAGTTTTGCCCAATACCAAGGTACATGACAATTCTCTTACAACAGAGCTACAACACGGGTTTGTGAATCGACTCTTGACTTGGGTATTGAAGGCATCCGTGGACCCTTCCATGACCTAACGCAAGAACCGGATCTAAGAGAAATCCCTAATCCTACCATTTGACTTGTTCCAAAATTTTTATAGTTTTGCCCAATACCCGGGTACACGACAATTCCCTAACAACAGAGCTATACAAGGGTTTGTGAATCGGCTCATAACTTGGGTTTAGAAGGTATCCGTTGACCCTTCCAAGACCCAACGTAAGAACCGGATCTAAGAGAAATCCCTAAACCTACCATTTGACTTTTTCCAATTTTTTTTTTGTTTTGCCCAATAACCGGGTACACGACAATTCCCTTACAAAAGAGCTATAACACAGGATTGTGAATCAGCTCATGACTTGGGTTTAGAAGGTATCTGTGGACCCTTCCAAGACCCAACGCAAGAACTGGATCTAAGAGAAATCCCTAAACCAACCATTTGACTTGTTCTAAATTTTTATAGTTTTGCCGAATACCCGGGTACACGACATTTCCCTACAACAGAGCTATAACACGGGTTTGTGAATAATCGCATAACTTGGGCTTAGAAGGTATCCGTCGACCCTTCCAAGACCTAAAGCAAGAACAAGATCTAAGAGTAATCCCTAAACCTACCATTTGACTTGTTCCAATTTTTTATAGTTTTCCAAACACCAAGGTACATGACAATTCCCTTACAACAGAGATACAACACGGGTTTGTGAATCGGCTCTTAACTTAGGTATAGAAGGCATCCGTGGACCCTTCCATGACCTAATGCAAGAACTGGATCTAAGAGAAATCCCTAAACCTACCATTTGACTTGTTTCAAAATTTTTATAGTTTTGCCCAATATCCGGGTACACGACAATTCCGTTACAACAGAGCTATAACACGGGTTTATGAATCGGTTCATAACTTGGGTTTAAAGGTATCCGTGGACCCTTCCAAGACCCAACGCAAGAACCGGATCTAAGAGAAATCCCTGAACCTACCATTTGACTCGTTCTAAACATTTTTTTGTTTTGCCCAATACCCGGGTACATGACAATTTGATTACAATAGACATATAACACGAAATTGTGAATCGACTCATGACTTGGGTTTAGAAGGTATCCGTGGACCCTTCCAAGACCCAACACAAGTACTGGATCTGAGAGAAATCCATAAACCTACCATTTGACTTGTTTCAAATTTTTATAGTTTTGCCCAATACCTGGGTACACGACAATTCCCTTACAACCGAGCTATAACACGGGTTTGTGAATTGGCTCATGACCTGGGTTTAGAAGGTGTCTGTGGACCCTTCCAAGACCCAATGCAAGAACCGGATCAAAGAGAAATCCCTAAACCTACCATTTAACTTATTCCAAACTTTTATAGTTTTGCCTAATACCCGAGTACACGACAATTCCCTTACAACAGAGTAATAACACGGGTTTGTGAATCAGCTCATGACTTGGGTTTAGAAGGTATCCGTGGACCCCTCCAAGACCTAACGCAAGAACCGGGTCTAAGAGTAATCCCTAAACCTACCATTTGACTTATTCAAAATTTTTATAGTTTTGCCAATACCAAGGTACAGGACAATTCCCTTACAACAGAGCTACAACACGGGTTTGTGAATCAACTCTTAACTTGGGTTTAGAAGGTATCCGTGGACCCTTCAAAGACCTAATGCAAGAACCGGATCTACGAGTTATCCCTAAACATACCATTTGACTTGTTCCAAATTTTTATAGTTTTGCCCAATACCAAGGTACATGACAATTCCCTTACAACAGAGCTATAACACAGGTTTGTGAATCGGCTCATGACTTGGGTTTAGAAGGTATCCATGGACCCTTCCAAGACCCAACGCAAGAACCGGATCTAAGAGAAATCCCTAAACCTACCATTTGACTTGTTCCAAATTTTTATAGTTTTGCCCAATACCCAGGTACAGGACAATTCCCTTACAACAGAGCTATAACAAGTTTTTGTGAATCGGCTCATAACTTGGGTTTAGAAGGCATCCGTGGACCCTTCCAAGACCCAACTCAAGAACCAGATCTAAGAGAAATCCCTAAACCTACCATTTGACTTGTTTCAAACTTTTTATAATTTTTCCAAATACCCGGGTACACGATAATTCACTTACAGCAAAGATATAACCCGGGTTTGTGAATTGGCTCATGATTTTGGTTTAGATGGCATCCGTGGACCTTTCCAAGACCCAACGCAAGAAACGGATCAAAGAAAAATCCCTAGACCTACCATTTGACTTGTTCCAAACTTTTTATAGTTTTGCCCCACACCCGGATACACGACAATTCCCTTACAACAGAGCTATAACACGAGTCTGTGAATTGGCTCATGACTTGGGTTTAGGAGGCATTCGTGGACCCTTCCTAGACCCAACGCAAGAAACAGATCATTATAAAAATCCCTAGACCTACCATTTGACTTGTTCCAAAACTTTTTATAGTTTTCCCAAAACCCGGGTACACGACAATTCCCTTACAACAGATCTATAACACGGGTTTGTGAATCGGCCCATGACTACGGTGTAGAAGGCATCCGTGGACCGTTATGAGACCCAACGCAAGAACCGGATATAAGAGAAATCCCTAAACCTTTCATTTGACATGTTCCAAATTTTTATAGTTTTGCCCAATACCCGGGTACACGACAATTCCCTTACAACAGAGCTATAATACGGATTTGTGAATCGGCTCATGACCTGGGTTTAGAAGGCATCCATGGACCCATCCAAGACCCAACGCGAGAACCGAATCTAAGAGAAATCCCTAAACCTACCATTTGACCTGTTCCAAACTTTTTATAGTTTTGCGCAATACCCAGGTACACGACAATTCCGTTACAATCGGGTCATTACTTGGGTTTAGAAGGCATCCGTGAACCCTTCCAAGGCCCAATGCAAGAACCGGATCTAAGACTAATCCATAAACCTACCATTTGACTTGATCCAAGTTTTTATAGGTTTGCCCAATACCCGGGTATACGACAATTCCCTTACAACCGAGCTATAACACGGGTTTGTGAATTGGCTAATGACCTGGGTTCAGAAGGTATCCGTGGACCCTTCCAAGACCCAATGCAAGAACCGGATCTAAGAGAAATCCCTAAACCTACCATTTGACTTATTCCAAATTTTTATAGTTTTGCCCAATACCCGGGTACACGACAATTCCCTTACAACAGATCAATAACACGGGTTTGTGAATCAGCTCATGACTTGGATTTAGAAGGTATCTGTGGACTCTTCCAAGACCCAACGCAAGAACTGGATCTAAGAAAAATCCCTAAACCAACCATTTGACTTGTTCTAAATTTTTATAGTTTTGCCCAATACCCGGGTACCCGACAATTCCCTTACAACAAAGCTATAACTTGGGTTTATGAATCAGCTAATGACTTGGGTTTAGAAGGTATGCGTGGCCCTTACAAGACCTAACGCAAGAACTGGATCTAAGAGTAATCCCTAAACCTACCATTTGACTTGTTCAAAATTTTTATAGTTTTGCCAATACCAAGGTACATGATAATTCCCTTACAACAGAGCTACAACACGGGTTTGTGAATCGGCTCTTGTCTTGGGTTTAGAAGGTATCCGTGGACCCTTCCAAGACGTAACGCAAGAACCGGATCTAGGAGTAATCCCTAAACCTACCATTTGACTGGTTCCAAATTTTTATAGTTTTGCCCAATACCAAGGTACATGACATTTCTCTTACAACAGAGCTACAACATGAGTTTGTGAATCGGCTCTTGACTTGGGTATAGAAGGCATCCGTGGACCCTTCCATGACCTAACGCAAGAACCGGATCTAAGAGAAATCCCTAAACCTATCTTTTGACTTGTTCCAAAATTTTTATAGTTTTGCCCAATACCCGGGTACATGACAATTCCGTTACAACAGAGCTATATCACGGGTTTGTGAATCGGCTCATGACTTAGGTTTAGAAGGTATCCGTGGACCCTTCCAAAACCCAACGTAAGAACCGGATCTAAGAGAAATCCCTAAACCTACCATTTGACTTTTTCCAAAAAAATTTAGTTTTGCCCAATACTCGGGTACACGACAATCAAACAACATCAGATCTGAAACTATCATTGATTCGCACAAACAAAGACATAATTAGCAAGTATGAACACTTTAAGTGATTCGTGGTAATGAAGAACTCAAACTGAATTGGTGTATGAAAACTTTCAGGATGAACTGAGGTATACGCAAGGTTTTTTCTTTATCACCAATCTTTTGTGATTGTTTGTTATGATTTTTACAAAATTTTTAATGAAAACAATTGCAATACTCAAAGGCTGTTTTAAATACATAATCAATGTAAAACATGATGTATTGCAATTGTTTTCATTAACAATTTTGTAAAAATAATAACAAACAATCACAAAAGATTGGTGATAAAGAAAAAACCTTGCGTATAACTCAGTTCATCGTGAAAGTTTTTATACACCAATTCAGTTTGAGTTCTTCATTACCACGAATCACTTAAAGTGTTCATAATTCCTGATTATGTCTTTGTTTGTGCGAATCATTGATAGTTTCAGATCTGATGTTGTTTGATTGTCGTGTACCCGGGTATTGGGCAAAACTAAAAAAATTTGGAAAAAGTCAAAAGGTAGGTTTAGGGATTTCTCTTAGATCTGGTTCTTACGTCGGGTTTTTGAAGGGTCCACGGATACCTTCTAAACCCAAGTCATGAGCCGTTTCACAAACCCGTGTTATAGCTCTGTTGTAACGGAATTGTCATGTACCCGGGTATTGGGCAAAACTATAAAAATTTTGGAACGAGTCAAATGGTAGGTTTAGGGATTTCTCTTAGATCCGGTTCTTGCGTTAGGTCATGGAAGGGTCCACGGATGCCTTCTATACCCAAGTCAAGAGCCGATTCACAAACTCGTGTTGTAGCTCTGTTGTAAGAGAATTGTCATGTACCTTGGTATGAGGCAAAACTATAAAAATTTGGAACCAGTCAAATGGTAGGTTTAGGGATTACTCCTAGATCCGGTTCTTGCATTACGTCTTGGAAGGGTCCACGGATACCGTCTAAACCCAAGTCAAGAGCCGATTCACAAACCCGTGTTGTAGCTCTATTGTAAGGGAATTGTCATGTACCTTGGTATTGGCAAACCTATAAAAATTTTGAACAAGTCAAATGGTAGGTTTAGGGATTAGTCTTAGATCCAGTTCTTGCGTTAGGTCTTGTAAGGGTCCACGCATACCTTCTAAACCCAAGTCATTAGCTGATTCAAAAACCCATGTTATAGCTCTGTTGTAAGGGAATTGTCGGGTACCCGGGTATTGGGCAAAACTATAAAAATTTAGAACAAGTCAAATGGTTGGTTTAGGGATTTTTCTTAGATCCAGTTCTTGCGTTGGGTCTTGGAAGAGTCCACAGATACCTTCTAAACCCAAGTCATGAGCTGATTCACAAACCCGTGTTATTGCTCTGTTGTAAGGGAATTGTCGTGTACCCAGGTATTGGGCAAAACTATAAAAATTTGGAATAAGTCATATGGTAGGTTTAGGGATTTCTCTTAGATCCGGTTCTTGAATTGGGTCTTGGAAGGGTCCACGATTACCTTCTGAACCCAGGTCATGAGCCAATTCACAAACCCGTGTTATAGCTCGGTTGTAAGGGAATTGTCGTATACCCGGGTATTGGGCAAAACTATAAAAAGTTGGAACAAGTCAAATGGTAGGTTTATGGATTAGTCTTAGATCCGGTTCTTGCATTGGGCCTTGGAAGGGTTCACGGATGCCTTCTAAACCCAAGTAATGACCCGATTCACAAATCCGTGTTATAGCTCTATTGTAACGGAATTGTCGTGTACCCGAGTATTGCGCAAAACTATAAAAAGTTTGGAACAGGTCAAATGGAAGGTTAAGGGATTTCTCTTAGATTCGGTTCTTGCATTGGGTCTTGGAAGGGTCCATGGATGCCTTCTAAACCCAAGTCATGAGCCGATTCACAAATCCGTATTATAGCTCTGTTGTAAGGGAATTGTCGCGTACCCGGGTATCGGACAAAACTATAAAAAGTTTGGAACTAGCCAAATGGTTGGTCTAGAGATTTTTCTTAGATCCGGTTCTTGTGTTAGGTCTTTGAAAGGTCCACGGATGCCTTTTAAACCCAAGACATGAGCCGATTCACAAACCCGTGTTATACCTCTGTTGTAAGGGAATTGTCGTGTACCCGGTTATTGGGCAAAACTATAAAATTTTGGAACATGTCAAATGAAAGGTTTAGGGATTTCTCTTATATCCGGTTCTTGCGTTGGGTCTCGTATAGGTCCACGGATGCCTTCTACACCGTAGTCATGGGCCGATTCACAAACCCGTGTTATAGATCTGTTGTAAGGGAATTGTCATGTACCCGGGTTTTGGGAAAAAACTATAAAAAGTTTGGAACAAGTCAAATGGTAGGTCTAGGGATTTTTCTTAGATCCGTTTCTTGCGTTGGGTCTTGGAAAGGTCTACAGATGCCTTCTAAACCCAAATCATGAGCCGATTCACAAACCCGGGTTATATCTTTGTTGAAAGTGAATTATCGTGTACCCGGGTATTGGGAAAAAATAGAAAAAGTTTGAAACAAGTTAAATGGTAGGTTTAGGGATTTCTCTTAGATCCGGTTCTTGAGCTGGGTCTTGGAAGGGTCCACAGATGCCTTCTAAACCCAAGTTATGAGCCGATTCACAAACCCGTGTTATAACTCTGTTGTAAGGGAATTGTCGTGTACCTGGGTATTGAGCAAAACTATAAAAATTTGGAACAAGTCAAATGGTAGGTTTAGGGATTTCTCTTAGATCCGGTTCTTGCGTTGGGTCTTGGAAGGGTCCACAGATACCTTCTAAACCCAAGTTATGAGCCGATTCACAAACCCGTGTTATAGCTCTGTTGTTAGGGAATTGTCGTGTACCCAGGTATTGGGAAAAACTATAAAAATTTTGGAACAAGTCAAATGGTTGGTTTAGGGATTTCTCTTAGATCCAGTTCTTGCATTGGGTCTTGGAAGGGCCCACAGATACCTTCTAAACCCAAGCCATGAGCTGATTCACAATCCTGTGTTATAGCTCTTTTGTAAGGGAATTGTCGTGTACCCGGTTATTGGGCAAAACTAAAAAAATTTGGAAAAAGTCAAAAGGTAGGTTTAGGGATTTCTCTTAGATCCGGTTCTTACGTTGGGTCTTGGAAGGGTCCACGGATACCTTCTAAACCCAAGTTATGAGCCGATTCACAAACCCGTGTTATAGCTCTGTTGTTAGGGAATTGTCGTGTACCCGGATATTGGGCAAAACTATAAAAATTTTGGAACAAGTCAAATGTTAGGATTAGGGATTTCTCTTAGA
The DNA here is from genome assembly GCA_030545235.1 of Helianthus tuberosus. Classification (NCBI taxonomy): domain Eukaryota; kingdom Viridiplantae; phylum Streptophyta; class Magnoliopsida; order Asterales; family Asteraceae; genus Helianthus; species Helianthus tuberosus. Next base: position 17,714 of record CM060414.1, read on the forward strand.
TCCGGTTCTTGCGTTAGGTCATGGAAGGGTCCACGGATGCCTTCAATACCCATGTCAAGAGCCGATTCACAAACCCGTGTTGTAGCTCTGTTGTAAGAGAATTGTCATGTACCTTGGTATTGGGCAAAACTATAAAAACTTGGAACAAGTCAAATGGTAGGTTTAGGGATTACTCTTAGATCCGGTTCTTGTGTTAGGTCTTGGAAGGGTCCACGGAAACCTTCTAAACCCAAGTCAAGAGCCGATTCACAAACCCATGTTGTAGCTCTGTTGTAAGGGAATTGTCATGTACCTTGGTATTGGCAAAACTATAAAAATTTCGAACAAGTCAAATGGTAGGTTTAGGGATTACTCTTAGATCCAGTTCTTGCGTTAGGTCTTGGAAGGGTCCACGGATACCTTCTAAACCGAAGTCATGAGCTTATTCACAAACTCGTGTTATTGCTCTGTTGTTAGGTAATTACACACGAACTATGTCTATGTAGTTCTTTCTAGTGGATGATAACACAATTGTTGAAGCAAACCGAAAACTTAGGATGGTCATTTGTTTCCAAATTAAACTCAAATTCTCATTTTGCAAATTAATTAGTAATCTTAGTTTTAAAAAGCAAACAAACAATCCAACTCTTTGAATTTACTTTTTATTGCAATTAGTTTAATCTTAGTTAACTTAGATACACTTCTAAATAACACATATTCCACAAACTCCCTGTGTTCAATACCCTATTACCGCTATCTATATAGTTGTTTTTGGGATTAAATTTGATTGTGACCGCGACATCACGTCAAATTTTGGCGCCGTTGCCGGGGAGTAGTGCGCAACGTGTGTTATTTTCTTTCTTTTTAAGTTTGTTATTTTTCTGGTTTACGCTGGGTGTGTTAGTGTGCAGGTATTGACAGGTGCATGCGTACTAGGAGCTCTCACAAGCTTTCACCATTAGCATTTGATCCTGAAATCGAACGAACTTTGCGAGCAAACAGAATTTTGTTAAGGGAAAACACAATTAGCGGTTCACCAACAACACCAACTACACCAATCACACCAATTCGATACATGGATCCACCACAACCACCACCCACTACGGGTGAACCTACTTCACCATTTATACCAACATCCACTCAACCTTCACCAAATACCACCATGCCCAGTTCTACTACCGAATTTACTTCACCATTTGATATCCCACCACCCAATACTACATTACCTACCAATTCTCAAGTCATGAGCTGATTCACAAACCCGTGTTATTACTCTGTTGTAAGGGAATTGTCGTGTACTCGGGTATTAGGCAAAACTATAAAAATTTGGAATAAGTAAAATGGTAAGTTTTATGATTTCTCTCGGATCCGGTTCTTGCATTGGGTCTTGGAAGGGTCCACGGATACCTTCTAAACCCAGGTCATGAGCCGATTCACAATTTCGTGTTATATGTCTATTGTAAGGAAATTGTCATGTACCCAGGTATTGGGCAAAACAATAAAATGTTTAGAACGAGTCAAATGGTAGGTTCAGGGATTTCTCTTAGATCCGGTTCTTGTGGTGGGTCTTGGAAGGGTCCACGGATACCTTTAAACCCAAGTCATGAACCGATTCATAAACCCGTGTTATAGCTCAGTTGTAACGGAATTGTCGTGTACCCGGATATTGGGCAAAACTATAAAAATATTGAAACAAGTCAAATGGTAGGTTTACGGATTTCTCTTAGATCCAATTCTTGCGTTAGGTCATGGAAGGGTCCACGGATGCCTTCTATACCTAAGTTAAGAGCCGATTCACAAACCCGTGTTATAAAACGATAAAAATTGGAACAAGTCAAATGGAATTGTCATGTACCTTGGTGTTTGGAAAACTATAAAAATTTGGAACAAGTCAAATGGTAGGTTTTGGGATTACTCTTAGATCCTGTTCTTGCTTTACGTCTTGGAAGGGTCCACGGATACCTTCTAAACCCAAGTTATGCGATGATTCACAAACCCATGTTATAGCTCTGTTGTAGGGAATTGTCGTGTACCCGGTTATTGGGAAAACTAAAAAAATTTGGAAAAAGTCAAATGGTCGGTTTAGGGATTTTTCTTAGATCCGGTTCTTACGTTGGGTCTTGGAAGGGTCCACGGATACCTTCTAAACCCAAGTTATGAGCCGATTCACAAACCCGTGTTATAGCTCTGTTGTTAGGGAATTGTCGTGTACCCGGGTATTGGGCAAAACTATAAAAATTTTGGAACAAGTCAATTGGTAGGATTAGGGATTTCTCTTAGATCCGGTTCTTGCGTTAGGTCATGGAAGGGTCCACGGATGCCTTCAATACCCAAGTCAAGAGCCGATTCACAAACCCGTGTTGTAGCTCTGTTGTAAGAGAATTGTCATGTACCTTGTAATTGGGCAAAACTATAAAAATTTGGAACAAGTCAAATGGTAGGTTTAGGGATTACTCTTAGATCCGGTTCTTGCGTTAGGTCTTGGAAGGGTCCGCGGATACCTTCTAAACCCAAGTCAAGAGCCGATTCACAAACCCGTGTTGTAGCTCTGTTGTAAGGGAATTGTCATGTACCTTGGTATTGGCAAAACTATAAAAATTTCGAACAAGTCAAATGGTAGGTTTAGGGATTACTCTTAGATCCGGTTCTTGCGTTTGGTCTTGGAAGGGTCCACGGATACCTTCTAAACCCAAGTCATGAGCTAATTCACAAACTCGTGTTATTGCTCTGTTGTAAGGAATTGTCGTGTACTCGGGTATTAGGCAAAACGATAAAAATTTGGAATAAGTCAAATGGTAGGTTTAGCGATTTCTCTTAGATCCGGTTTTTCCATTGGGTCTTGGAAGGGTCCACGGATACCTTCTAAACCCAGGTCATTAGCCAATTCACAAACCCGTGTTATAGTTCGGCTGTAAGGGAATTGTTGTGTACCCGGGTATTGGGCAAAACTATAAAAAATTAGGAAAAAGTCAAATGGTAGGTTTATGGATTACTCTTAGATCCGGTTCTTGCATTGGGTATTGGAAGGGTCCACGGATGCCTTCTAAACCCGAGTCATGAGCCGATTCACAAATTCTTGTTATAGCTCTATTGTAACGGAATTGTCGTGTACCGGGTATTAGGCAAAACTACAAAAAGTTTGAAACAAGTCAAATGGTAAGTTTAAGAATTTCTGTTAGATCCGGTTCTCGCGTTGGGTCGTAGAAGGGTCCACCGATGCCTTCTAAACCCAAGACATTAGCCGATTCACAAACCCGTATTATAGCTCTGTTGTAAGGGAATTGTCGTGTACCCGGGCGTTGGGCAAAACTATAAAAAGTTTGGAACAAGTCAAATGGTAGGTCTAGGGATTTTTCTTAGATCTAGTTCTTGTGTTAGGTCTTGGAGAGGTCCACGGATTCCTTCTAAACCCAAGTAATGAGCCGATTCACAAACCTGTGTTATACCTCTGTTGTAAGGGAATTGTCGTGTACACGGGTATTGGGCAAAACTATAAAAAGTTTGGAATATATCAAATGATAGGTTTAGGGATTTGTCTTAGATCCGGTTCTTGCGTTGGGTCTTGTAAAGTTCCAAGGATGCCTTCTATACCCTAGTCTTGAGCCGATTCACAAACCCGTGTTATAGCTCTGTTGTAAGGGAATTGTCGTGTACCCGGGTTTTGGGAAAAACTATAAAAACTTTGAAACAAGTCAAATGGTACGTCTAGGGATTTTTATAATGATCCATTTCTTGCGTTGGGTCTAGCAGGGGTCCACGGATACCTCCTAAATCCAAGTCATGAGCCAATTCAAAAACCCATGTTATAGCTCTGTTGTAAGGGAATTGTCGTGTACCCGGGCGTTGGGCAAAACTATAAAAAGTTTGGAACAAGTCAAATGGTAGGTCTAGGGATTTTTCTTAGATCGGTTTCTTGCGTTGGGTCTTGGAAAGGTCCAGAGATGTCTCTAAACCCAAATCATGAGCCGATTCACAAACCCGGGTTATATCTCTGTTGTAAGTGAATTGTCATGTACTCGGGTATTGGGAAAAATTATAAAAAGTTTGGAACAAGTCAAATGGTAGGTTTAGGGATTTCTCTTAGATCCGGTTATTGAGTTGGGTCTTGGAAGGGTCCACGGATGCCTTCTATACCCAAGTAATGAGCCGATTCACAAACCCGTGTTATAGCTCTGTTGTAAGGGAATTGTCGTGTACCCGGGTATTGGGCAAAACTATAAAAAAATTTAGAACAAGTCAAATGGTAGGTTTAGGGATTACTCTTAGATCCGGTTCTTGCGTGGGGTCTTGAAAGGTCCACGGATACCTTCTAAACCCAAGTCATGAGCTGATTCACAAACCCGTGTTATACCTCTCTGTTGTAAGGGAATTGTCGTGTACCCGGGTATTGGGAAAAACTATAAAATTTTAAACAAGTAGAATGGTTGGTTTAGAGATTTCTCCTAGATCCTGTTCTTGCGTTGGGTCTTGTAAGGGTCCACGGATGCCTTCTAAACCCAAGTCATGAGCCGATTCACAAACCTGTGTTACAGTTCTGTTGTGAGGGAATTGTCGTGTACCCGAGTTTTGGGCAAAACTATAAAAAGTTTGGAACAAGTCAAATGATTGGTCTAGGGATTTTTCTTAGATCCGTTTCTTGCGTTGGGTCATGGAAAGGTCCACAGATGCCTTCTAAACCCATGTCATGAGCCGATTCACAAACCCGGGATATATCTCTGTTTTAAAGGAATTGTCGTGTACCCGGGTATTGGGCTAAACTACTAAAAGTTTGGAACAAGTCAAATGGTAGGTTTTGGGATTTCTCTTAGATTAGATTCTTGCGTTGGGTCTTAGAAGGGTCCACGGATGCCTTCTATACCCAAGTATGAGCCGATTCACAAACCCGTGTTATAGCTCGGTTGTAAGGGAATTGTCGTGTACCCAGGTATTGGATAAAACTATAAAAATTTAGAACAAGTCAAATGTTAAGTTTCGGGATTACTCTTAGATCTGGTTCTTGCGTTGGGTCTTGGAAGGGTCCACTGATACCGTCTAAACCCAAGTCATGAGCTGATTCACAAACCCGTGTTATAGCTCTGTTGTAAGGGAATTGTCGTGTACCCGGGTATTAGGCAAAACTATAAAAATTTGGAACACGTCAAATGGTAGATTTAGGGATTTCTCTTAGATCCGGTTCTTGCGTTAGATCTTGGAAGGGTCCACGGATACCTTATAAACCCAAGTCATGAGCCGATTCACAAACCCGTGTTATAGCTCTGTTGTAAGGGAATTTTCGTGTACCCGGGTATTGGGTAAAACTATTACAATTTGAAAGAAGTCAAATGGTAGGTTTAGGGACTACGCTTAGATCCAGTTCTTGCGTTGGTCTTGGAAGGGTCCATAGATACCTTTTAATCCCAAGCCATGAGCTGATTCACAAACCCGTGTTGTAGCTCTGTTGTATGGGAATTGTCGTGTACCTGGGTATTGGGCAAAACTATAGAAATTTGGAACAAGACAAATGGTTGGTTTAGGGATTTCTCTTAGATCCGGTTTTTGCGTTGGGTCTTGGAAGGGTCCACGGATACCTTCTAAACCCAAGTCATGAGCTGATTCACAAACCCGTCTTATAGCTCTTTTGTAAGGTAATTGTCGTGTACCCGGGTATTGGGCAAAACTATAAAAATTTGGAACAAGTCAAATGGTAGATTTAAGGATTTCCCTTAGATCCGGTTCTTGTGTTGGGTCTTGGAAGGGTCCACGGATACTTACTAAACCCAAGTCATGAGCCGATTCACAAACCCGTGTTATACCTCTGTTGTAAGGGAATTGTCGTGTATCCGGTATGGGGCAAAACTATGAAAAGTTTGTAAAATATCAAATGATAGGTTTAGGGATTTCTCTTAGATCCAGTTCTTGCGTTAGGTTTTGTAAGGGTCCACGGATGCCATCTAAACCCTAGTCACGAGTCGATTCACAAACCTGTGTTACAGCTCTGTTGTAAGGGAATTGTCGTGTACCCTGGTTTTGGGCAAAAACTACAAAAAGTTTAGAACAAGTCAAATGATAGGTCTAGGGATTTTTATTAGATCCGTTTCATGCGTTGGGTCTTGGAAAGGTCCACGGATGCCTTCTAAACCCAAGTCATGAGCCGATGTACAAACCCAGGATATATCTCTGTTGTAAGGGAATTGTCGTGTACCCGGGTATTGGGCTAAACTATAAAAAGTTTGGAACAAATCAAATGGTAGGTTTTGGGATTTCTCTTAGATTCGGTTCTTGCGTTGGGTCTTGGAAGGGGCCATGGATGCCTTCTATACCCAAGTCATAAGCCGATTCACAAACCCATGTTATAGCTCTGTTGTAAGGGAATTGTCGTGTACCCGGGTATTGGGCAAAACTATAAAAATATGGAACAAGTCAAATGGTAGGTTTAGGGATTACTCTTAGATCTGGTTCTTGCATTAGGTCTTGGAAGGGTCCACCGATGCCTTCTATACCCAAGTCATGAGCAGATTCACAAATCCGTGTTATAGCTCTGTTGTAAGGGAATTGTTGTGTACCTGGGTGTTGGGAAAAACTATAAAAATTTGGAACAAGGCAAATGGTAGGTCTATGGATTTTTCTTAGATCCGGTACTTGTGTTGGGTCTTGGAATGGTCCACGGATGCCTTCAAACCCAAGTCATGCGCTGATTCACAAACCCGGGATATATCTCTGTTGTAAGGGAATTGTCGTGTATCCGGGTATTGGGCTAAACTATAAAAAATTTGGACCAAGTCAAACGGTAGGTTTAGGGATTTCTCTTAGATTCGGTTCTTGTGTTCGGTCTTGGAAGGGTCCAGGTATACCTTTTATACCCAAGTCATGAACCGATTCACAAACCTGTGTTATAGCTCTGATGTAAGGGAATTGTCGCGTACCCGGGTATTAGGCAAAACTATAAAAATTTGGAACAAGTCAAATGGTAGATTCACGGATTTCTCTTCGATCCGGTTATTGCATTGGGTCTTGGGAAAAACTATAAAAATTTGGAACAAGGCAAATGGTAGGTCTTGGGATTTTTCTTAGATCCGGTACTTGTGTTGGGTCTTGGAATGGTCCACGGATGCCTTCAAACCCAAGTCCTGCGCTGATTCACAAACCCGGGATATATCTCTGTTGCAAGGGAATTGTTGTATACCCGGGTATTGGGCAAAACTATAAAATTTTGGAACAAGTCAAATGGTAGGTTTAGGGATTACTCTTAGATATGGTTCTTGCGTTGGGTCTTGGAAGGGTCTACAGATACCTTCTAAACCGAAGTCATGAACTGATTCACAAACCCGTGTTATAGCTCTGATGTAAGGGAATTGTCGCGTACCCGGGCATTAGGCAAAACTATAAAAATTTGGAACAACTCAAATGGTAGATTCACGGATTTCTCTTCGATCCGGTTATTGCATTGGGTCTTGGAAGGGTCCACGGATACCTTCTAAACCCAGGTCATGAGCCGATTCACAAACCCGTGTTATAGCTCTGTTGTAAGGGAATTGTCGTGTACCCGGGTATTGGGCAAAACTATAAAAAGTTTGGAACAAGTCAAATGGGAGGTTTAGGGATTTGTCTTAGATTTAGTTCATGCATTGGGTCTTGGAAGTGTCCACGGATACCTTGTAAACCCAAGTTATGAGCCGATTCACAAACCCGTATTATAGCTCCGATGTAAGGGAATTGTCGTGTACCCGGGTTTTGGGCAAAATTATAAAAAGTTTTGAACAAGTCAAATGATAGGACTAGGGATTTTTATAATGATCTGTTTCATGCGTTGGGTCTTGGGAGGGTCCACGGATGCCTCCTAAACCCAAGTCATGAGCCGATTCACAAACTCGGGTTATATCTTTGTTGTAAGTGAATTGTCGTGTACCCGGGTATTGGGCAAAATTATAAAAAGTTTGGAACAAGTCAAATGGTTGGTTTAGAGATTTATCTTAGATCTGGTTCTTGAGTTGGGTCTTGGAAGGGTCCAACGATGCCTTCTACACTCAAGTCATGATCAGATTCACAAACACGTGTTATAGCTCAGTTGTAAGGGAATTGTCGTGTACCCGGGTATTGGGCAAAACTATAAAAAGTTTGGAATAAGTCAAATGGTAGGTATAGGGATTTTTCTTAGATCCGTTTCTTACGTTGGGTCTTGGAAAGGTCCACGGATGCCTTCTAAACCCAAGTCATGAGCCGATTCACAAACACGGGATATATCTCTATTGTAAGGGAATTGTCGTGTAACCGGGTATTGGGCGAAACTATAAATAGTTTGGAACAAGTCAAATGGTAGGTTTAGGGATTTCTCTTAGATTAGGTTCTTGCGTTGGATCTTGGAAGGGTACACATATGCCTTTTATACCCAAGTCATGAGCCGACTCACAAACCTGTGTTATAGCTATGTTGTAAGGGAATTGTCGTGTACCCGGGTATTGGGCAAAACTATAAAATTTGGAACAAGTCAAATGGTAGGTTTAGGGATTACTCTTAGATCCAGTTCTTGAGTTGGGTCTTGGAAGGGTCTACGGATACCTTCTAAACCCAAGTTATGAGCTGATTCACAAACCCATGTTATAGCTCTGTTGTAAGGGAATTGACGTGTACCCGGGTATTGGGCAAAACTATAAATATTTGGAACAAGTCAAATGGTAGGTTATGGGATTTCTCTTAGATTCGACTCTTGCATTGGGTCTTGGAAGGGTCCCCGGATACCTTCTAAACCCAAGTCATGAGCCGATTCACAAACCCGTGATATAACTCTGTTGTAAGGGAATTGTCATGTACCCGGGTATTGGGCAAAACTATAAAAAGTTTGGAACAAGTCAAATGGGAGGTTTAGGGATTTCTCTTAGATTCAGTTCATGCATTGGGTCTTGGAAGTGTCCAAGGATATTGGAAGTGTCCAAGGATACCTTGTAAACCCAAGTTATGAGCCGATTCACAAACCCGTGTTATAGCTCTGATGTAAGGGAATTGTCGTGTACCCGGGTTTTGGGCAAAACTATAAAAAGTTTGGAACAAGTCAAATGGTAGGTTTAAGGATTTCCCTTAGATCCGGTTCTTGTGTTGTGTCTTGGAAGGGTCCACGGATACTTACTAAACCCAAGTCATGAGCCGATTCACAAACCCGTGTTATACCTCTGTTGTAAGGGAATTGTCGTGTATCCGGTATGGGGCAAAACTATAAAAAGTTTGGAAAATATCAAATGATAGGTTTAGGGATTTCTCTTAAATCCGGTTCTTGCGTTAGGTTTTGTAAGGGTCCACGGATGCCTTCTAAACCCTAGTCATGAGCCAATTTACAAACCTGTGTTACAGCTCTGTTGTAAGGGAATTGTCGTGTACCCGGGTTTTGGGCAAAAACTACAAAAAGTTTAGAACAAGTCAAATGATAGGACTAGGGATTTTTCTTAGATCCGTTTCATGCGTTGGGTCTTGGAAAGGTCCACGGATGCCTTCTAAACCCAAGTCATGAGCCGATTCACAAACCCAGGATATATCTCTGTTGTAAGGGAATTGTCGTGTACCCGGGTATTGGGCTAAACTATAAAAAGTTTGGAACAAATTAAATGGTAGGTTTTGGGATTTCTCTTAGATTCGGTTCTTGCGTTGGGTCTTGGAAGGGGCCATGGATGCCTTCTATACCCAAGTCATAAGCCGATTCACAAACTCGTGTTATAGCTCTGTTGTAAGGGAATTGTCGTGTACCTGGGTATTGGGCAAAACTATAAAAATATGGAACAAGTCAAATGGTAGGTTTAAGGATTACTCTTAGATCTGGTTCTTGCATTAGGTCTTGGAAGGGTCCACCGATGCCTTCTATACCCAAGTCATGAGCAGATTCACAAATCCGTGTTATAGCTCTGTTGTAAGGGAATTGTTGTGTACCTGGGTATTGGGAAAAACTATAAAAATTTGGAACAAGTCAAATGTTAAGTTTCGGGATTACTCTTAGATCTGGTTCTTGCGTTGGGTCTTGGAAGGGTCCACGGATACCGTCTAAACCCAAGTCATGAGCTGATTCACAAACCCGTGTTATAGCTTTGTTGTAAGGGAATTGTCGTGTACCCGGGTATTAGGCAAAACTATAAAAATTTGGAACACGTCAAATGGTTGATTTAGGGATTTCTCTTAGATCCGGTTCTTGCGTTGGATCTTGGAAGGGTCCACAGGTGCCTTCTAAACCCATGTCATGAGCCGATTCACAAACCCGGGATATATCTCTGTTGTAAGGGAATTGTCGTGTACCCGGGTATTGGGCTAAACTACTAAAAGTTTGGAACAAGTCAAATGGTAGGTTTTGGGATTTCTCTTAGATTAGATTCTTGCGTTGGGTCTTAGAAGGGTCCACGGATGCCTTCTATACCCAAGTATGAGCCGATTCACAAACCCGTGTTATAGCTCGGTTGTAAGGGAATTGTCGTGTACCCAGGTATTGGATAAAACTATAAAAATTTAGAACAAGTCAAATGTTAAGTTTCGGGATTACTCTTAGATCTGGTTCTTGCGTTGGGTCTTGGAAGGGTCCACGGATACGGTCTAAACCCAAGTCATGAGCTGATTCACAAACCCGTGTTATAGCTCTATTGTAAGGGAATTGTCGTGTACCCGGGTATTAGGCAAAACTATAAAAATTTGGAACACGTCAAATGGTAGATTTAGGGATTTCTCTTAGATCCGGTTCTTGCGTTGGATCTTGGAAGGGTCCACGGATACCTTATAAACCCAAGTCATGAGCCGATTCACAAACCCGTGTTATAGCTCTGTTGTAAGGGAATTTTCGTGTACCCGGGTATTGGGTAAAACTATTACAATTTGAAAGAAGTCAAATGGTAGGTTTAGGGACTACGCTTAGATCCAGTTCTTGCGTTGGTCTTGGAAGGGTCCATAGATACCTTTTAATCCCAAGCCATGAGCTGATTCACAAACCCGTGTTGTAGCTCTGTTGTATGGGAATTGTCGTGTACCTGGGTATTGGGCAAAACTATAGAAATTTGGAACAAGACAAATTGTTGGTTTAGGGATTTCTCTTAGATCCGGTTTTTGCGTTGGGTCTTGGAAGGGTCCACGGATACCTTCTAAACCCAAGTCATGAGCTGATTCACAAACCCGTCTTATAGCTCTTTTGTAAGGTAATTGTCGTGTACCCGGGTATTGGGCAAATCTATAAAAATTTGGAACAAGTCAAATGGTAGGTTTAAGGATTTCCCTTAGATCCGGTTCTTGTGTTGGGTCTTGGAAGGGTCCACGGATACTTACTAAACCCAAGTCATGAGCCGATTCACAAACCCGTGTTATACCTCTGTTGTAAGGGAATTGTCGTGTATCCGGTATGGGGCAAAACTATGAAAAGTTTGGAAAATATCAAATGATAGGTTTAGGGATTTCTCTTAGATCCAGTTCTTGCGTTAGGTTTTGTAAGGGTCCACGGATGCCTTCTAAACCCTAGTCATGAGCCGATTCACAAACCTGTGTTCAGCTCTGTTGTAAGGGAATTGTCGTGTACCCGGGTTTTGGGCAAAAACTACAAAAAGTTTAGAACAAGTCAAATGATAGGTCTAGGGATTTTTTTAGATCCGTTTCATGCGTTGGGTCTTGGAAAGGTCCCCGGATGCCTTCTAAACCCAAGTCATGAGCCGATGTACAAACCCAGGATATATCTCTGTTGTAAGGGAATTGTCGTGTACCCGGGTATTGGGCTAAACTATAAAAAGTTTGGAACAAATCAAATGGTAGGTTTTGGGATTTCTCTTAGATTCGGTTCTTGCGTTGGGTCTTGGAAGGGGCCATGGATGCCTTCTATACCCAAGTCATAAGCCGATTCACAAACCCGTGTTATAGCTCTGTTGTAAGGGAATTGTCGTGTACCCGGGTATTGGGCAAAACTATAAAAATATGGAACAAGTCAAATGGTAGGTTTAGGGATTACCATTAGATCTGGTTCTTGCATTAGGTCTTGGAAGGGTCCACAGATACCTTCTAAACCGAAGTCATGAACTGATTCACAAACCCGTGTTATAGCTCTGATGTAAGGGAATTGTCGCGTACCCGGGCATTAGGCAAAACTATAAAAATTTGGAACAACTCAAATGGTAGATTCACGGATTTCTCTTCGATCCGGTTATTGCATTGGATCTTGGAAGGGTCCACGGATACCTTCTAAACCCAGGTCATGAGCCGATTCACAAACCCGTGTTATAGCTCTGTTGTAAGGGAATTGTCGTGTACCCGGGTATTGGGCAAAACTATAAAAAGTTTGGAACAAGTCAAATGGGAGGTTTAGGGATTTGTCTTAGATTTAGTTCATGCATTGGGTCTTGGAAGTGTCCACGGATACCTTGTAAACCCAAGTTATGAGCCGATTCACAAACCCGTGTTATAGCTCCGATGTAAGGGAATTGTCGTGTACCCGGGTTTTGGGCAAAATTATAAAAAGTTTTGAACAAGTCAAATGATAGGACTAGGGATTTTTATAATGATCTGTTTCATGCGTTGGGTCTTGGGAGGGTCCACGGATGCCTCCTAAACCCAAGTCATGAGCCGATTCACAAACTCGGGTTATATCTTTGTTGTAAGTGAATTGTCGTGTACCCGGGTATTGGGCAAAATTATAAAAAGTTTGGAACAAGTCAAATGGTTGGTTTAGAGATTTATCTTAGATCTGGTTCTTGAGTTGGGTCTTGGAAGGGTCCAACGATGCCTTCTACACTCAAGTCATGATCAGATTCACAAACACGTGTTATAGCTCAGTTGTAAGGGAATTGTCGTGTACCCGGGTATTGGGCAAAACTATAAAAAGTTTGGAATAAGTCAAATGGTAGGTATAGGGATTTTTCTTAGATCCGTTTCTTACGTTGGGTCTTGGAAAGGTCCACGGATGCCTTCTAAACCCAAGTCATGAGCCGATTCACAAACACGGGATATATCTCTATTGTAAGGGAATTGTCGTGTAACCGGGTATTGGGCGAAACTATAAATAGTTTGGAACAAGTCAAATGGTAGGTTTAGGGATTTCTCTTAGATTAGGTTCTTGCGTTGGATCTTGGAAGGGTACACATATGCCTTTTATACCCAAGTCATGAGCCGACTCACAAACCTGTGTTATAGCTATGTTGTAAGGGAATTGTCGTGTACCCGGGTATTGGGCAAAACTATAAAATTTGGAACAAGTCAAATGGTAGGTTTAGGGATTACTCTTAGATCCAGTTCTTGAGTTGGGTCTTGGAAGGGTCTACGGATACCTTCTAAACCCAAGTTATGAGCTGATTCACAAACCCATGTTATAGCTCTGTTGTAAGGGAATTGACGTGTACCCGGGTATTGGGCAAAACTATAAATATTTGGAACAAGTCAAATGGTAGGTTATGGGATTTCTCTTAGATTCGACTCTTGCATTGGGTCTTGGAAGGGTCCCCGGATACCTTCTAAACCCAAGTCATGAGCCGATTCACAAACCCGTGATATAACTCTGTTGTAAGGGAATTGTCATGTACCCGGGTATTGGGCAAAACTATAAAAAGTTTGGAACAAGTCAAATGGGAGGTTTAGGGATTTCTCTTAGATTCAGTTCATGCATTGGGTCTTGGAAGTGTCCAAGGATATTGGAAGTGTCCAAGGATACCTTGTAAACCCAAGTTATGAGCCGATTCACAAACCCGTGTTATAGCTCTGATGTAAGGGAATTGTCGTGTACCCGGGTTTTGGGCAAAACTATAAAAAGTTTGGAACAAGTCAAATGGTAGGTTTAAGGATTTCCCTTAGATCCGGTTCTTGTGTTGTGTCTTGGAAGGGTCCACGGATACTTACTAAACCCAAGTCATGAGCCGATTCACAAACCCGTGTTATACCTCTGTTGTAAGGGAATTGTCGTGTATCCGGTATGGGGCAAAACTATAAAAAGTTTGGAAAATATCAAATGATAGGTTTAGGGATTTCTCTTAAATCCGGTTCTTGCGTTAGGTTTTGTAAGGGTCCACGGATGCCTTCTAAACCCTAGTCATGAGCCAATTTACAAACCTGTGTTACAGCTCTGTTGTAAGGGAATTGTCGTGTACCCGGGTTTTGGGCAAAAACTACAAAAAGTTTAGAACAAGTCAAATGATAGGACTAGGGATTTTTCTTAGATCCGTTTCATGCGTTGGGTCTTGGAAAGGTCCACGGATGCCTTCTAAACCCAAGTCATGAGCCGATTCACAAACCCAGGATATATCTCTGTTGTAAGGGAATTGTCGTGTACCCGGGTATTGGGCTAAACTATAAAAAGTTTGGAACAAATTAAATGGTAGGTTTTGGGATTTCTCTTAGATTCGGTTCTTGCGTTGGGTCTTGGAAGGGGCCATGGATGCCTTCTATACCCAAGTCATAAGCCGATTCACAAACTCGTGTTATAGCTCTGTTGTAAGGGAATTGTCGTGTACCTGGGTATTGGGCAAAACTATAAAAATATGGAACAAGTCAAATGGTAGGTTTAAGGATTACTCTTAGATCTGGTTCTTGCATTAGGTCTTGGAAGGGTCCACCGATGCCTTCTATACCCAAGTCATGAGCAGATTCACAAATCCGTGTTATAGCTCTGTTGTAAGGGAATTGTTGTGTACCTGGGTATTGGGAAAAACTATAAAAATTTGGAACAAGTCAAATGTTAAGTTTCGGGATTACTCTTAGATCTGGTTCTTGCGTTGGGTCTTGGAAGGGTCCACGGATACCGTCTAAACCCAAGTCATGAGCTGATTCACAAACCCGTGTTATAGCTTTGTTGTAAGGGAATTGTCGTGTACCCGGGTATTAGGCAAAACTATAAAAATTTGGAACACGTCAAATGGTTGATTTAGGGATTTCTCTTAGATCCGGTTCTTGCGTTGGATCTTGGAAGGGTCCACAGGTGCCTTCTAAACCCATGTCATGAGCCGATTCACAAACCCGGGATATATCTCTGTTGTAAGGGAATTGTCGTGTACCCGGGTATTGGGCTAAACTACTAAAAGTTTGGAACAAGTCAAATGGTAGGTTTTGGGATTTCTCTTAGATTAGATTCTTGCGTTGGGTCTTAGAAGGGTCCACGGATGCCTTCTATACCCAAGTATGAGCCGATTCACAAACCCGTGTTATAGCTCGGTTGTAAGGGAATTGTCGTGTACCCAGGTATTGGATAAAACTATAAAAATTTAGAACAAGTCAAATGTTAAGTTTCGGGATTACTCTTAGATCTGGTTCTTGCGTTGGGTCTTGGAAGGGTCCACGGATACGGTCTAAACCCAAGTCATGAGCTGATTCACAAACCCGTGTTATAGCTCTATTGTAAGGGAATTGTCGTGTACCCGGGTATTAGGCAAAACTATAAAAATTTGGAACACGTCAAATGGTAGATTTAGGGATTTCTCTTAGATCCGGTTCTTGCGTTGGATCTTGGAAGGGTCCACGGATACCTTATAAACCCAAGTCATGAGCCGATTCACAAACCCGTGTTATAGCTCTGTTGTAAGGGAATTTTCGTGTACCCGGGTATTGGGTAAAACTATTACAATTTGAAAGAAGTCAAATGGTAGGTTTAGGGACTACGCTTAGATCCAGTTCTTGCGTTGGTCTTGGAAGGGTCCATAGATACCTTTTAATCCCAAGCCATGAGCTGATTCACAAACCCGTGTTGTAGCTCTGTTGTATGGGAATTGTCGTGTACCTGGGTATTGGGCAAAACTATAGAAATTTGGAACAAGACAAATTGTTGGTTTAGGGATTTCTCTTAGATCCGGTTTTTGCGTTGGGTCTTGGAAGGGTCCACGGATACCTTCTAAACCCAAGTCATGAGCTGATTCACAAACCCGTCTTATAGCTCTTTTGTAAGGTAATTGTCGTGTACCCGGGTATTGGGCAAATCTATAAAAATTTGGAACAAGTCAAATGGTAGGTTTAAGGATTTCCCTTAGATCCGGTTCTTGTGTTGGGTCTTGGAAGGGTCCACGGATACTTACTAAACCCAAGTCATGAGCCGATTCACAAACCCGTGTTATACCTCTGTTGTAAGGGAATTGTCGTGTATCCGGTATGGGGCAAAACTATGAAAAGTTTGGAAAATATCAAATGATAGGTTTAGGGATTTCTCTTAGATCCAGTTCTTGCGTTAGGTTTTGTAAGGGTCCACGGATGCCTTCTAAACCCTAGTCATGAGCCGATTCACAAACCTGTGTTCAGCTCTGTTGTAAGGGAATTGTCGTGTACCCGGGTTTTGGGCAAAAACTACAAAAAGTTTAGAACAAGTCAAATGATAGGTCTAGGGATTTTTTTAGATCCGTTTCATGCGTTGGGTCTTGGAAAGGTCCCCGGATGCCTTCTAAACCCAAGTCATGAGCCGATGTACAAACCCAGGATATATCTCTGTTGTAAGGGAATTGTCGTGTACCCGGGTATTGGGCTAAACTATAAAAAGTTTGGAACAAATCAAATGGTAGGTTTTGGGATTTCTCTTAGATTCGGTTCTTGCGTTGGGTCTTGGAAGGGGCCATGGATGCCTTCTATACCCAAGTCATAAGCCGATTCACAAACCCGTGTTATAGCTCTGTTGTAAGGGAATTGTCGTGTACCCGGGTATTGGGCAAAACTATAAAAATATGGAACAAGTCAAATGGTAGGTTTAGGGATTACCATTAGATCTGGTTCTTGCATTAGGTCTTGGAAGGGTCCACCGATGCCTTCTATACCCAAGTCATGAGCAGATTCACAAATCCGTGTTATAGCTCTGTTGTAAGGGAATTGTTGTGTACCTGGGTGATGGGAAAAACTATAAAAATTTGGAACAAGGAAAATGGTAGGTCTAGGGATTTTTCTTAGATCCGGTACTTGTGTTGGGTCTTGGAATGGTCCACGGATGCCTTCAAACCCAAGTCATGCGCTGATTCACAAACCCGGGATATATCTCTGTTGTAAGGGAATTGTCGTGTATCCGGGTATTGGGCTAAACTATAAAAAATTTGGACCAAGTCAAACGGTAGGTTTAGGGATTTCTCTTAGATTCGGTTCTTGTGTTCAGTCTTGGAAGGGTCCATGTATGCCTTTTATACCCAAGTCATGAACCGATTCACAAACCTGTGTTATAGCTCTGATGTGAGGGAATTGTCGCGTACCCGGGTATTAGGCAAAACTATAAAAATTTGGAACAAGTCAAATGGTAGATTCACGGATTTCTCTTAGATCTGGTTCTTGAGTTGGGTCTTGGAAGGGTCTACGGATACCTTCTAAACCCAAGTTATGAGCTGATTCACAAACCCATGTTATAGCTCTGTTGTAAAGGAATTGACGTGTACCCGGGTATTGGGCAAAACTATAAATATTTGGAACAAGTCAAATGGTAGGTTTTGGGATTTCTCTTAGATTCGACTCTTGCATTGGGTCTTGGAAGGGTCCCCAGATACCTTCTAAACCCAAGTCATGAGCCGATTCAGAAACCCGTGATATAACTCTGTTGTAAGGGAATTGTCATGTACCCGGGTATTGGGCAAAACTATAAAAAGTTTGGAACAAGTCAAATGGGAGGTTTAGGGATTTCTCTTAGATTCAGTTCATGCATTGGGTCTTGGAAGTGTCCACGGATACCTTGTAAACCCAAGTTATGAGCCGATTCACAAACCCGTGTTATAGCTCTGATGTAAGGAAATTGTCGTGTACCCGGGTTTTGGGCAAAACTATAAAAAGTTTGGAACAAGTCAAATGGTAGGTTTAAGGATTTCCCTTAGATCTGGTTCTTGTGTTGTGTCTTGGAAGGGTCCACGGATACTTACTAAACCCAAGTCATGAGCCGATTCACAAACCCGTGTTATACCTCTGTTGTAAGGGAATTGTCGTGTATCCGGTATGGGGCAAAACTATAAAAAGTTTGGAAAATATCAAATGATAGGTTTAGGGATTTCTCTTAGATCCGGTTCTTGCGTTAGGTTTTGTAAGGGTCCACGGATGCCTTCTAAACCCTAGTCATGAGCCAATTCACAAACCTGTGTTACAGCTCTGTTGTAAGGGAATTGTCGTGTACCCGGGTTTTGGGCAAAAACTACAAAAAGTTTAGAACAAGTCAAATGATAGGACTAGGGATGTTTCTTAGATCCGTTTCATGCGTTGGGTCTTGGAAAGGTCCACGGATGCCTTCTAAACCCAAGTCATGAGCCGATTCACAAACCCAGGATATATCTCTGTTGTAAGGGAATTGTCGTGTACCCGGGTATTGGGCTAAACTATAAAAAGTTTGGAACAAATCAAATGGTAGGTTTTGGGATTTCTCTTAGATTCGGTTCTTGCGTTGGGTCTTGGAAGGGGCCATGGATGGCTTCTATACCCAAGTCATAAGCCGATTCACAAACCCGTGTTATAGCTCTGTTGTAAGGGAATTTTCGTGTACCTGGGTATTGGGCAAAACTATAAAAATATGGAACAAGTCAAATGGTAGGTTTAGGGATTACTCTTAGATCTGGTTCTTGCATTAGGTCTTGGAAGGGTCCACCGATGCCTTCTATACCCAAGTCATGAGCAGATTCACAAATCCGTGTTATAGCTCTGTTGTAAGGGAATTGTTGTGTACTTGGGTATTGGGAAAAACTATAAAAATTTGGAACAAGGCAAATGGTAGGTCTAGGGATTTTTCTTAGATCTAGTACTTGTGTTGGGTCTTGGAATGGTCCACGGATGCCTTCAAACCCAAGTCATGCGCTGATTCACAAACCCGGGATATATCTCTGTTGTAAGGGAATTGTCGTGTATCCGGGTATTGGGCTAAACTATAAAAAATTTGGACCAAGTCAAATGGTAGGTTTAGGGATTTCTCTTAGATTCAGTTCTTTTGTTCGGTCTTGGAAGGGTCCAGGTATGCCTTTTATACCCAAGTCATGAACCGATTCACAAACCTGTGTTACAGCACTGTTGTAAGGGAATTGTCGTATACCCGGGTATTGGGCAAAACTATAAAATTTTGGAACAAGTCAAATGGTAGGTTTAGGGATTACTCTTAGATATGGTTCTTGCGTTGGGTCTTGGAAGGGTCTACAGATACCTTCTAAACCCAAGTCATGAACTGATTCACAAACCCGTGTTATAGCTCTGATGTAAGGGAATTGTCGCGTACCCGGGTATTAGGCAAAACTATAAAAATTTGGAACAAGTCAAATGGTAGATTCACGGATTTCTCTTAGATCCGGTTCTTGCATTGGGTCTTGGAAGGGTCCACGGATACCTTCTAAACCCAGGTCATGAGCCGATTCACAAACCCGTGTTATAGCTCTCTTGTAAGGGAATTGTCATGTACCCGGGTATTGGGCAAAACTATAAAAAGTTTGGAACAAGTCAAATGGGAGGTTTAGGGATTTCTCTTAGATTCAGTTCATGCATTGGGTCTTGGAAGTGTCCACGGATACCTTGTAAACCCAAGTTATGAGCTGATTCACAAACCCGTGTTATAGCTCTGATGTAAGGGAATTGTCGTGTACCCGGGTTTTGGGCAAAATTATAAAAAGTTTGGAACAAGTCAAATGATAGGACTAGCGATTTTTATAATGATCTGTTTCTTGCGTTGGGTCTTGGGAGGGTCCACGGATGCCTCCTGAACCCAAGTCATGAGCCGATTCACAAACTCGGGTTATATCTTTGTTGTAAGTGAATTGTCGTGTACCCGGGTATTGGGCAAAATTATAAAAAGTTTGGAACAAGTCAAATGGTTGGTTTAGAGATTTCTCTTAGATCTGGTTCTTGAGTTGGGTCTTGGAAGGGTCCAAGGATGCCTTCTAAACTCAAGTCATGATCTGATTCACAAACCCATGTTATAGCTCTGTTGTAAGGGAATTGACGTGTAGGGTATTGGGCAAAACTATAAATATTTGGAACAAGTCAAATGGTAGGTTTAGGGATTTCTCTTAGATCCGACGCTTGCATTGGGTCTTGGAAGGGTCCCCGGATACCTTCTAAAGCTAAGTCATGAGCTGATTCACAAATCCGTGTTATAGATCTGTTGTAAGGGAATTGTTGTGTACCTGGGTATTGGGAAAAACTATAAAAATTTGGAACAAGGCAAATGGTAGGTTTAGGGATTTCTCTTAGAACCGGTTCTTACATTGGGTCTTGGAAGGGTCCACGGATACCTTCTAAACCCAAGTCATGAGCTGATTCACAATCCCGTCTTATAGCTCTTTTGTAAGGTAATTGTCGTGTACCCGGGTATTGGGCAAAACTATAAAAATTTGGAACAAGTCAAATGGTAGGTTTAAGGATTTCCCTTAGATCCGGTTCTTGTGTTGGGTCTTGGAAGGGTCCACGGATACTTACTAAACCCAAGTCATGAGCCGATTCACAAACCCGTGTTATACCTCGGTTGTAAGGGAATTGTCGTGTATCCGGTATGGGGCAAAACTATAAAAAGTTTGGAAATTATCAAATGATAGGTTTAGGGATTTCTCTTAGATCCGGTTCTTGCGTTAGGTTTTGTAAGGGTCCACGGATGCCTTCTAAACCCTAGTCATGAGCCGATTCACAAACCTGTGTTACAGCTCTGTTGTAAGGGAATTGTCGTGTACCCGGGTTTTGGGCAAAAACTACAAAAAGTTTAGAACAAGTCAAATGATAGGACTAGGGATTTTTCTTAGATCCGTTTCATGCGTTGGGTCTTGGAAAGGTCCACGGATGCCTTCTAAACCCAAGTCATGAGCCGATTCACAAACCCAGGATATATCTCTGTTGTAAGGGAATTGTCGTGTACCCGGGTATTGGGCTAAACTATAAAAAGTTTGGAACAAATTAAATGGTAGGTTTTGGGATTTCTCTTAGATTCGGTTCTTGCGTTGGGTCTTGGAAGGGGCCATGGATGCCTTCTATACCCAAGTCATAAGCCGATTCACAAACTCGTGTTATAGCTCTGTTGTAAGGGAATTGTCGTGTACCTGGGTATTGGGCAAAACTATAAAAATATGGAACAAGTCAAATGGTAGGTTTAAGGATTACTCTTAGATCTGGTTCTTGCATTAGGTCTTGGAAGGGTCCACCGATGCCTTCTATACCCAAGTCATGAGCAGATTCACAAATCCGTGTTATAGCTCTGTTGTAAGGGAATTGTTGTGTACCTGGGTATTGGGAAAAACTATAAAAATTTGGAACAAGTCAAATGTTAAGTTTCGGGATTACTCTTAGATCTGGTTCTTGCGTTGGGTCTTGGAAGGGTCCACGGATACCGTCTAAACCCAAGTCATGAGCTGATTCACAAACCCGTGTTATAGCTTTGTTGTAAGGGAATTGTCGTGTACCCGGGTATTAGGCAAAACTATAAAAATTTGGAACACGTCAAATGGTTGATTTAGGGATTTCTCTTAGATCCGGTTCTTGCGTTGGATCTTGGAAGGGTCCACAGGTGCCTTCTAAACCCATGTCATGAGCCGATTCACAAACCCGGGATATATCTCTGTTGTAAGGGAATTGTCGTGTACCCGGGTATTGGGCTAAACTACTAAAAGTTTGGAACAAGTCAAATGGTAGGTTTTGGGATTTCTCTTAGATTAGATTCTTGCGTTGGGTCTTAGAAGGGTCCACGGATGCCTTCTATACCCAAGTATGAGCCGATTCACAAACCCGTGTTATAGCTCGGTTGTAAGGGAATTGTCGTGTACCCAGGTATTGGATAAAACTATAAAAATTTAGAACAAGTCAAATGTTAAGTTTCGGGATTACTCTTAGATCTGGTTCTTGCGTTGGGTCTTGGAAGGGTCCACGGATACGGTCTAAACCCAAGTCATGAGCTGATTCACAAACCCGTGTTATAGCTCTATTGTAAGGGAATTGTCGTGTACCCGGGTATTAGGCAAAACTATAAAAATTTGGAACACGTCAAATGGTAGATTTAGGGATTTCTCTTAGATCCGGTTCTTGCGTTGGATCTTGGAAGGGTCCACGGATACCTTATAAACCCAAGTCATGAGCCGATTCACAAACCCGTGTTATAGCTCTGTTGTAAGGGAATTTTCGTGTACCCGGGTATTGGGTAAAACTATTACAATTTGAAAGAAGTCAAATGGTAGGTTTAGGGACTACGCTTAGATCCAGTTCTTGCGTTGGTCTTGGAAGGGTCCATAGATACCTTTTAATCCCAAGCCATGAGCTGATTCACAAACCCGTGTTGTAGCTCTGTTGTATGGGAATTGTCGTGTACCTGGGTATTGGGCAAAACTATAGAAATTTGGAACAAGACAAATTGTTGGTTTAGGGATTTCTCTTAGATCCGGTTTTTGCGTTGGGTCTTGGAAGGGTCCACGGATACCTTCTAAACCCAAGTCATGAGCTGATTCACAAACCCGTCTTATAGCTCTTTTGTAAGGTAATTGTCGTGTACCCGGGTATTGGGCAAATCTATAAAAATTTGGAACAAGTCAAATGGTAGGTTTAAGGATTTCCCTTAGATCCGGTTCTTGTGTTGGGTCTTGGAAGGGTCCACGGATACTTACTAAACCCAAGTCATGAGCCGATTCACAAACCCGTGTTATACCTCTGTTGTAAGGGAATTGTCGTGTATCCGGTATGGGGCAAAACTATGAAAAGTTTGGAAAATATCAAATGATAGGTTTAGGGATTTCTCTTAGATCCAGTTCTTGCGTTAGGTTTTGTAAGGGTCCACGGATGCCTTCTAAACCCTAGTCATGAGCCGATTCACAAACCTGTGTTCAGCTCTGTTGTAAGGGAATTGTCGTGTACCCGGGTTTTGGGCAAAAACTACAAAAAGTTTAGAACAAGTCAAATGATAGGTCTAGGGATTTTTTTAGATCCGTTTCATGCGTTGGGTCTTGGAAAGGTCCCCGGATGCCTTCTAAACCCAAGTCATGAGCCGATGTACAAACCCAGGATATATCTCTGTTGTAAGGGAATTGTCGTGTACCCGGGTATTGGGCTAAACTATAAAAAGTTTGGAACAAATCAAATGGTAGGTTTTGGGATTTCTCTTAGATTCGGTTCTTGCGTTGGGTCTTGGAAGGGGCCATGGATGCCTTCTATACCCAAGTCATAAGCCGATTCACAAACCCGTGTTATAGCTCTGTTGTAAGGGAATTGTCGTGTACCCGGGTATTGGGCAAAACTATAAAAATATGGAACAAGTCAAATGGTAGGTTTAGGGATTACCATTAGATCTGGTTCTTGCATTAGGTCTTGGAAGGGTCCACCGATGCCTTCTATACCCAAGTCATGAGCAGATTCACAAATCCGTGTTATAGCTCTGTTGTAAGGGAATTGTTGTGTACCTGGGTGATGGGAAAAACTATAAAAATTTGGAACAAGGAAAATGGTAGGTCTAGGGATTTTTCTTAGATCCGGTACTTGTGTTGGGTCTTGGAATGGTCCACGGATGCCTTCAAACCCAAGTCATGCGCTGATTCACAAACCCGGGATATATCTCTGTTGTAAGGGAATTGTCGTGTATCCGGGTATTGGGCTAAACTATAAAAAATTTGGACCAAGTCAAACGGTAGGTTTAGGGATTTCTCTTAGATTCGGTTCTTGTGTTCAGTCTTGGAAGGGTCCATGTATGCCTTTTATACCCAAGTCATGAACCGATTCACAAACCTGTGTTATAGCTCTGATGTAAGGGAATTGTCGCGTACCCGGGTATTAGGCAAAACTATAAAAATTTGGAACAAGTCAAATGGTAGATTCACGGATTTCTCTTAGATCTGGTTCTTGAGTTGGGTCTTGGAAGGGTCTACGGATACCTTCTAAACCCAAGTTATGAGCTGATTCACAAACCCATGTTATAGCTCTGTTGTAAAGGAATTGACGTGTACCCGGGTATTGGGCAAAACTATAAATATTTGGAACAAGTCAAATGGTAGGTTTTGGGATTTCTCTTAGATTCGACTCTTGCATTGGGTCTTGGAAGGGTCCCCAGATACCTTCTAAACCCAAGTCATGAGCCGATTCACAAACCCGTGATATAACTCTGTTGTAAGGGAATTGTCATGTACCCGGGTATTGGGCAAAACTATAAAAAGTTTGGAACAAGTCAAATGGGAGGTTTAGGGATTTCTCTTAGATTCAGTTCATGCATTGGGTCTTGGAAGTGTCCACGGATACCTTGTAAACCCAAGTTATGAGCCGATTCACAAACCCGTGTTATAGCTCTGATGTAAGGAAATTGTCGTGTACCCGGGTTTTGGGCAAAACTATAAAAAGTTTGGAACAAGTCAAATGGTAGGTTTAAGGATTTCCCTTAGATCTGGTTCTTGTGTTGTGTCTTGGAAGGGTCCACGGATACTTACTAAACCCAAGTCATGAGCCGATTCACAAACCCGTGTTATACCTCTGTTGTAAGGGAATTGTCGTGTATCCGGTATGGGGCAAAACTATAAAAAGTTTGGAAAATATCAAATGATAGGTTTAGGGATTTCTCTTAGATCCGGTTCTTGCGTTAGGTTTTGTAAGGGTCCACGGATGCCTTCTAAACCCTAGTCATGAGCCAATTCACAAACCTGTGTTACAGCTCTGTTGTAAGGGAATTGTCGTGTACCCGGGTTTTGGGCAAAAACTACAAAAAGTTTAGAACAAGTCAAATGATAGGACTAGGGATGTTTCTTAGATCCGTTTCATGCGTTGGGTCTTGGAAAGGTCCACGGATGCCTTCTAAACCCAAGTCATGAGCCGATTCACAAACCCAGGATATATCTCTGTTGTAAGGGAATTGTCGTGTACCCGGGTATTGGGCTAAACTATAAAAAGTTTGGAACAAATCAAATGGTAGGTTTTGGGATTTCTCTTAGATTCGGTTCTTGCGTTGGGTCTTGGAAGGGGCTATGGATGGCTTCTATACCCAAGTCATAAGCCGATTCACAAACCCGTGTTATAGCTCTGTTGTAAGGGAATTTTCGTGTACCTGGGTATTGGGCAAAACTATAAAAATATGGAACAAGTCAAATGGTAGGTTTAGGGATTACTCTTAGATCTGGTTCTTGCATTAGGTCTTGGAAGGGTCCACCGATGCCTTCTATACCCAAGTCATGAGCAGATTCACAAATCCGTGTTATAGCTCTGTTGTAAGGGAATTGTTGTGTACCTGGGTATTGGGAAAAACTATAAAAATTTGGAACAAGGCAAATGGTAGGTCTAGGGATTTTTCTTAGATCTAGTACTTGTGTTGGGTCTTGGAATGGTCCACGGATGCCTTCAAACCCAAGTCATGCGCTGATTCACAAACCCGGGATATATCTCTGTTGTAAGGGAATTGTCGTGTATCCGGGTATTGGGCTAAACTATAAAAAATTTGGACCAAGTCAAATGGTAGGTTTAGGGATTTCTCTTAGATTCAGTTCTTTTGTTCGGTCTTGGAAGGGTCCAGGTATGCCTTTTATACCCAAGTCATGAACCGATTCACAAACCTGTGTTACAGCACTGTTGTAAGGGAATTGTCGTATACCCGGGTATTGGGCAAAACTATAAAATTTTGGAACAAGTCAAATGGTAGGTTTAGGGATTACTCTTAGATATGGTTCTTGCGTTGGGTCTTGGAAGGGTCTACAGATACCTTCTAAACCCAAGTCATGAACTGATTCACAAACCCGTGTTATAGCTCTGATGTAAGGGAATTGTCGCGTACCCGGGTATTAGGCAAAACTATAAAAATTTGGAACAAGTCAAATGGTAGATTCACGGATTTCTCTTAGATCCGGTTCTTGCATTGGGTCTTGGAAGGGTCCACGGATACCTTCTAAACCCAGGTCATGAGCCGATTCACAAACCCGTGTTATAGCTCTCTTGTAAGGGAATTGTCATGTACCCGGGTATTGGGCAAAACTATAAAAAGTTTGGAACAAGTCAAATGGGAGGTTTAGGGATTTCTCTTAGATTCAGTTCATGCATTGGGTCTTGGAAGTGTCCACGGATACCTTGTAAACCCAAGTTATGAGCTGATTCACAAACCCGTGTTATAGCTCTGATGTAAGGGAATTGTCGTGTACCCGGGTTTTGGGCAAAATTATAAAAAGTTTGGAACAAGTCAAATGATAGGACTAGCGATTTTTATAATGATCTGTTTCTTGCGTTGGGTCTTGGGAGGGTCCACGGATGCCTCCTGAACCCAAGTCATGAGCCGATTCACAAACTCGGGTTATATCTTTGTTGTAAGTGAATTGTCGTGTACCCGGGTATTGGGCAAAATTATAAAAAGTTTGGAACAAGTCAAATGGTTGGTTTAGAGATTTCTCTTAGATCTGGTTCTTGAGTTGGGTCTTGGAAGGGTCCAAGGATGCCTTCTAAACTCAAGTCATGATCTGATTCACAAACCCATGTTATAGCTCTGTTGTAAGGGAATTGACGTGTAGGGTATTGGGCAAAACTATAAATATTTGGAACAAGTCAAATGGTAGGTTTAGGGATTTCTCTTAGATCCGACGCTTGCATTGGGTCTTGGAAGGGTCCCCGGATACCTTCTAAAGCTAAGTCATGAGCTGATTCACAAATCCGTGTTATAGATCTGTTGTAAGGGAATTGTTGTGTACCTGGGTATTGGGAAAAACTATAAAAATTTGGAACAAGGCAAATGGTAGGTTTAGGGATTTCTCTTAGAACCGGTTCTTACATTGGGTCTTGGAAGGGTCCACGGATACCTTCTAAACCCAAGTCATGAGCTGATTCACAATCCCGTCTTATAGCTCTTTTGTAAGGTAATTGTCGTGTACCCGGGTATTGGGCAAAACTATAAAAATTTGGAACAAGTCAAATGGTAGGTTTAAGGATTTCCCTTAGATCCGGTTCTTGTGTTGGGTCTTGGAAGGGTCCACGGATACTTACTAAACCCAAGTCATGAGCCGATTCACAAACCCGTGTTATACCTCGGTTGTAAGGGAATTGTCGTGTATCCGGTATGGGGCAAAACTATAAAAAGTTTGGAAATTATCAAATGATAGGTTTAGGGATTTCTCTTAGATCCGGTTCTTGCGTTAGGTTTTGTAAGGGTCCACGGATGCCTTCTAAACCCTAGTCATGAGCCGATTCACAAACCTGTGTTACAGCTCTGTTGTAAGGGAATTGTCGTGTACCCGGGTTTTGGGCAAAAACTACAAAAAGTTTAGAACAAGTCAAATGATAGGTCTAGGGATTTTTCTTAGATCCGTTTCATGCGTTGGGTGTTGGAAAGGTCCACGGATGCCTTCTAAACCCAAGTCATGAGCCGATTCACAAACCCAGGATATATCTCTGTTGTAAGGGAATTGTCGTGTACCCGGGTATTGGGCTAAACTATAAAAAGTTTGGAACAAATCAAATGGTAGGTTTTGGGATTTTTCTTAGATTCGGTTCTTGCGTTGGGCCTTGGAAGGGGCCATGGATGCCTTCTATACCCAAGTCATAAGCCGAATCACAAACCCGTGTTATAGCTCTGTTGTAAGGGAATTGTCGTGTACCCGGGTATTGGGCAAAACTATAAAAATATGGAACAAGTCAAATGGTAGGTTTAGGGATTACTCTTTGATCTGGTTCTTGCATTAGGTCTTGGAAGGTTCCACCGATGCCTTCTATACCCAAGTCATGAGCAGATTCACAAATCCGTGTTATAGCTCTGTTGTAAGGGAATTGTTGTGTACCTAGGTGTTGGGAAAATCTATAAAAATTTGAAACAAGGCAAATGGTAGGTCTAAGGATTTTTCTTAGATCCGGTACTTGTGTTGGGTCTTGGAATGGTCCACGGATGCCTTCAAACCCAAGTCATGCGCTGATTCACAAACCCGGGATATATCTCTGTTGTAAGGGAATTGTCGTGTATCCGGGTATTGGGCTAAACTATAAAAAATTTGGACCAAGTCAAATGGTAGGTTTAGGGATTTCTCTTAGATTCGGTTCTTGTGTTCGGTCTTGGAAGGGTCCAGGTATGCCTTTTATACCCAAGTCATGAACCGATTCACAAACCTGTGTTACAGCTCTATTGTAAGGGAATTGTCGTATACCCGGGTATTGGGCAAAACTATAAAATTTTGGAACAAGTCAAATGGTAGGTTTTGGGATTACTCTTAGATATGGTTCTTGCGTTGGGTCTTGGAAGGGTCTACAGATACCTTCTAAACCCAAGTCATGAACTGATTCACAAACCCGTGTTATAGCTCTGATGTAAGGGAATTGTCGCGTACCCGGGTATTAGGCAAAACTATAAAAATTTGGAACAAGTCAAATGGTAGATTCACAAATTTCTCTTAGATCCGGTTCTTGCATTGGGTCTTGGAAGGGTCCACGGATACCTTCTAAACCCAGGTCATGAGCCGATTCACAAACCCGTGTTATAGCTCTGTTGTAAGGGAATTGTCATGTACCCGGGTATTGGGCAAAACTATAAAAAGTTTGGAACAAGTCAAATGGGAGGTTTAGGGATTTCTCTTAGATTCAGTTCATGCATTGGGTCTTGGAAGTGTCCACGGATACCTTGTAAACCCAAGTTATGAGCCGATTCACAAACCCGTGTTATAGCTCTGATGTAAGGAAATTGTCGTGTACCCGGGTTTTGGGCAAAATTATAAAAAGTTTGGAACAAGACAAATGATAGGACTAGGGATTTTTATAATGATCTGTTTCTTGCGTTGGGTCTTGGGAGGGTCCACGGATGCCTCCTAAACCCAAGTCATGAGCCGATTCACAAACTCGGGTTATATCTTTGTTGTAAGTGAATAGTCGTGTACCCGGGTATTGGGCAAAATTATAAAAAGTTTGGAACAAGTCAAATGGTTGGTTTAGAGATTTCTCTTAGATCTGGTTCTTGAGTTGGGTCTTGGAAGGGTCCAAGGATGCCTTCTAAACTCAAGTCATGATCAGATTCACAAACACGTGTTATAGCTCAGTTGTAAGGGTATTGTCGTGTACCCGGGTATTGGGCAAAACTATAAAAAGTTTGGAATAAGTCAAATGGTAGGTATAGGGATTTTTCTTTGATCCGTTTCTTGTGTTGGGTCTTGGAAAGGTCCACGGATGCCTTCTAAACCCAAGACATGAGCCGATTCACAAACACGGGATATATCTCTGTTGTAAGGGAATTGTCGTGTAACCGGGAATTGGGCGAAACTATAAAAAGTTTGGAACAAGTCAAATGGTAGGTTTAGGGATTTCTCTTAGATTAGGTTCTTGCGTTGGATCTTGGAAGGGTACACATATGCCTTTTATACCCAAGTCTTGAGCCGATTCACAAACCTGTGTTATAGCTATGTTGTAAGGGAATTGTCGTGTACCCGGGTATTGGGCAAAACTATAAAATTTGGAACAAGTCAAATGGTAGGCTTAGGGATTACTCTTAGATCCAGTTCTTGAGTTGGGTCTTGGAAGGGTCTACGGATACCTTCTAAACCCAAGTTATGAGCTGATTCACAAACCCATGTTATAGCTCTGTTGTAAGGGAATTGATGTGTACCCGGGTATTGGGCAAAACTATAAATATTTGGAACAAGTCAAATGGTAGGTTTAGGGATTTATCTTAGATCCGACTCTTGCATTGGGTCTTGGAAGGGTCCCCGGATACCTTCTAAACCCAAGTCATGAGCCGATTCACAAACCCGTGTTATAACTCTGTTGTAAGGGAATTGTCATGTACCCGGGTATTGGGCAAAACTATAAAAAGTTTGGAACAAGTCAAATGGGAGGTTTAAGGATTTCTCTTAGATTCAGTTCATGCATTGGGTCTTGGAAGTGTCCACGGGTACCTTGTAAACCCAAGTTATGAGCCGATTCACAAACCCGTGTTATAGCTCTGATGTAAGGGAATTGTCGTGTACCCGGGTTTTGGGCAAAACTATAAAAAGTTCGGAACAAGTCAAATGATAGGACTAGGGATTTTTATAATGATCTGTTTCTTGCGTTGGGTCTTGGGAGGGTCCACGGATGCCTCCTAAACCCAAGTCATGAGCCGAGTCACAAACTCGGGTTATATCTTTGTTGTAAGTGAATTGTCGTGTACCCGGGTATTGGGTAAAATTATAAAAAGTTTGGAACAAGTCAAATGGTTGGTTTAGAGATTTCTCTTAGATTTGGTTCTTGAGTTGGGTCCTGGAAGGGTCCAAGGATGCCTTCTAAACTCAAGTCTTGATCAGATTCACTAACACGTGTTATAGCTCAGTTGTAAGGGAATTGCCGTGTACCCGGATATTGGGCAAAACTAAAAAAAGTTTGAAACAAGTCAAATGGTAGGTATAGGGATTTTTTTTAGATCTGTTTCTTGCGTTGGGTCATGGAAAGGTCCACAGATGCCTTCTAAACCCAAATCATGAGCCGATTCACAAACCCCGGATATATCTCTGTTGTAAGGGAATTGTCGTGTAACCGGGTATTGGGCGAAACTATAAAAAGTTTGGAACAAGTCAAATGGTATGTTTAGGGATTTCCCTTAGATTTGGTTCTTGCGTTGGATCTTGGAAGGGTACACAGGTGCCTTTTATAGCCAAGTCATGTGCCGATTCACAAACCCGTATTATAGCTCTCTTGTTAGGGAATCGTCGTGTACCCGGGTATTGGGTAAAACTATAAGAAGTTTGGAACAAGTGAAATAGTAGGTCTTGGGATTTTTCTTAGATCTGTTTCTTGTGTTGGGTCTTGGAAGAGTCCATGGATGCCTTCTAAACCCAAGTCATGAGCCGATTCACAAACCCGTGTTACAGCTCTGTTGTAAGGGAATTGTCGTGTTCCCGGGTATTGGGAAAAACTATAAAAGTTTGGAACAAGTCAAATGATAGGTTTAGGGATTTCTATTAGATCTGGTTCTTGCATAGGGTCATGCAAGGGTCCACGGATGCCTTCAAAACCCAAGTCATAAGCCGATACACGAACCCGTGTTATAGCTCTTTTGGAAGGGAATTGTCGTGTACCCGGGTATTGGGCAAAACTATAAAAAGTTTGGAACAAGTAAAATGGTAGGTCTAGGGATTTTTCTTAGATTAGTTTCTCTTGTTGGGTCTTGAAAGGATCCACGGATGCCTCCTAAACCCAAGTTATGAGCCGATTCACAAAACCGTGTTATGGCTCTGTTGTAAGGGAATTGTCGTTTACCCGGGTATTGGGCAAAACTATAAAAAGTTTGGAACAAGTCAAATGGTAGGTCTAGGGATTTTTCTTAGATCTGTTTCTTGAGTTGGGTCTTGGAAGGGTCCACGGATGCCTCCTAAACCCAAGTCATGAGCCGATTCACAAACCCGTGTTATAGCTTTGTTGCAAAGGAATTGTCGTGTACCCAGGTATTGGGCAAAACTATAAAAAGTTTGTAACAAGTCAAATGGTAGGTTTAGGGATTTCTCTTACATCCGGTTCTTGCGTTGGGTCTTGGAAGGGTGGGTCCACGGATTCCTTCTAAACCCAAGTCATGAGCCGATTCACAAACTCGTGTTATAGCTCTGTTGTAATGGAATTGTCGTGTACCCGGGTATTGGGAAAAAAACTATAAAAAGTTTGGATACAAGTAAAATGGTATGTTTAGGGATTTCTCTTAGATCCAGTTCTTGCATAGGGTCTTGCAAGCATCCACGGATAACTTCGAAACCCGAGTCATAAGCCGATTCACAAACCCGTGTTATAGCTCTTTTATAAGGGAATTGTCGTGTACCCGGGTATTAGGCAAAACTATAAAAAGTTTGGAACAAGTCAAATTGAACGTCTAGGGATTTTTCTTAGATCTGTTTCTTGCGTTGGGTCTTGGAAGGGTCTACCGATACCTTTTAAACACAAGCCATGAGCCGATTTACAAACCCGTGTTATAGCTATGTTGTAAGGGAATTATCATGTACCCGAGTATTGGGCAAAACTATAAAAAGTTTAGAACAAGTCAAATGATAGGTTTAGGGATTTCTCTTGGATCCGGTTTTTGCGTTGGGTCTTGGGAGGGTCCACGGATGCCTTCTAAACCCAAGTGATAAGCCGATTCACAAACCCGTCTTATAGCTATGTTGTAAGGGAATTTTCGTGCACCCGGGTATTGGGCCAAACTATAAAAAGTTTGGAACAAGTCAAATGATAGGTTTAGGGATTTCTCTTGGATCTGGTTCTTGTGTTGGGTCTTGTAAGGCTCTACGGATGCCTTCTAAACCCAAGTCATCAGCCGATTCACAAAGCCGTGTTATAGCTCGGTTGCAAGGGAATTATCGTGTACTCGGGTATTGGGCAAAACTATAAAAAGTTTGTAACAAGTCAAATGGTTGGTTTAGGGATTTCTCTTAGCTCCGGTTCTTGCGTTGAGTCTTGGAATGGTCCACGGATGCCTTCTAAACCCAAGTCATGAGCCGATTCATAATACCACATTATAGCTCTGTTGTTAGGGAATTGTCGTGTACCCGGGTATTGGGCAAAACTATAAAAAGTTTGGAACAAGTGAAATGGTAGGTTTTGGGATTTCTATTAGATCCGGTTCTTGCATAGGGTCTTGCAAGGGTCCACGGATGCCTTCTAAACCCAACTCATGAGCCGATTCACAAACACATGTTATAGCTCTGTTGTAAGGGAATGATCGTATAGTCGGGTATTAGGCAAAACTATAAAAAGTTTGGAACAAGTCAAATGATAGGTTTAGGGATTTCTCTTGGATCTGGTTCTTGTGTTGGGTCTTGTAAGGGCCCACGGATGCCTTCTAAACCCAAGTAATCAGCCGATTCACAAACCCGTGCTATAGCTCGGTTGCAAGGGAATTATCGTGTACCCGAGTATTGGGCAAAACTATAAAAAGTTTGGAACAAGTCAAATGATAGGTTTAGGGATTTCTCTTTGATCTGGTTCCTGTATTGGGCTGGGAAGGGCCTACGGATGCCTTCTAAACCCAAGTCATGACACGATTCACAAACCCGTGTTATAGCTCTGTTGTAAGGGAATTATCATGTACCCGGGAATTGGGCAAAACTATAAAAAGTTTGTAACAAATCAAATGGTAGGTTTAGGGATTTCTCTTAGATCCGGTTTTTGTGTTGAGTCTTGGAAGGGTCCACGGATGCCTTCTAAACCCAAGTCATGAGCCGATTCACAAACCCGTGTTATAGCTCTGTTGTAAGGGAATTGTCGTGTGCCCGGGTATTGGGCAAAACTATAAAAAGTTTGGAACAAGTCAAATGGTAGGTTTAGGGATTTCTATTAGATCCGGTTCTTGAATAGGGTCTTGCAAGGGTCCACGAATGCCTTCTAAACCCAACTCATGAGCCGATTCACAAACACGTGTTATAGCCCTGTTGTAAGGGAATTATCGTGTACTCGGGTATTAGGCAAAACTATAAAAAGTTTGTAACAAGTCAAATAGTAGGTTTAGGGATTTCTCTTACATCCGGTTCTTGTTTTGGGTCTTGGAAGGGTCCACGGATGCCTTCTAAACCCAAGTCATTAGCCGATTCACAAACTTGTGTTATAGCTCTGTTGTAATAGAATTGTCGTGTACTCGGGTATTTGGAAAAAAAACTATAAAAAGTTTGGAACAAGTAAAATGGTAGGTTTAGGGATTTCTCTTAGATTCGGTTCTTGCATAGGGTCTTGGAAGGGTCCACGGATGTCTTCTTAACCCAAGTCATGAGCCGATTCACAAACCCGTGTTATAGCTATGTTGTAAGGGAATTGTCGTGTACCCGGGTATTGGGCAAAACTATAAAAAGTTGGAACACGTCAAATGATAGGTTTAGGGATTTCTCTTGGATCTGGATCTTGTGTTGGGTCTTGTAAGGGTCCACAGATGCGTTCTAAACCCAAGTCATGAGCCGATTAACAATCCCGTGTTACAGTTTTGTAGTAACGGAATTGTCGTGTACCTGGTTATTGGGCAAAACTATAAAAAATTTGGAACAAGTCAAATGGTAGGTTTAGGGATTTCTCTTAGATTCGGTTCTTGCGTTGGGTATTTGAAGGGTCCACGGAAACCTTCTATACCTAAGGCATGAGCCGATTCACAAACCCGTGTCATAGCTATGTTGTGAGGGAATTGTTTTGTACCCAGGTATTGGGCAAAACTATAAAAATTTGTAACAAGTCAAAAGATAGGTTTAGGGATATCTCTTGGATCCGTTTCTTGCGTTGGGTCTTGGAAGGGTCCATTGATGCCTCCTAAACCCAAGTCATGAGCCGATTCACAAACCCGTGTATAGCTCTGTTGTAAGGGAATTGTC
This sequence comes from Helianthus tuberosus, assembly GCA_030545235.1. Lineage (NCBI taxonomy): Eukaryota > Viridiplantae > Streptophyta > Magnoliopsida > Asterales > Asteraceae > Helianthus > Helianthus tuberosus. The sequence goes on from CM060414.1 coordinate 51,781, forward strand.
GTGTACCCGTATATTGGGCAGAATTATACAAAGTTTGGAAAAGTTAAATGGTAGGTATTGGGATTTTTCTTAGATCCGTTTCTTGCGTTGGGTCTTGGAAGGGTCCAAGGATACGTTCTAAACTCAAGTCATGAGCCGATTAACAAACTCGTGTTATAGTTCTATTGTAACGGAATTGTCGTGTACCAGGGTATTGGGTAAAACAATAAAAAGTTTGGAACAAGTCAAATGGTAGGTTTAGGGATTTTCTTAGATCTGGTTTTTACGTTGGGTCATGGAAGGGTCCACGAATGCCTTCTATACCCAAGTCATGAGCCGATTCACAAACCCGTGTTATAGCTCTGTTGTAAGGGAATTGTCGTATACCCGGGTATTGGGCAAAACTATAAAAATTTGGAACAAGTCAAATGGCAGGTCTAGGGATTACTCTTAGATCTGGTTCTTGCGTTGGGTCTTGGAAGGGTCCATGGATACCTTTTAAACCCAAGTCATGAGCCGATTCACAAACCTGTGTTATAGCTATGTTGTAAGGGAATTGTCATGTACCCGAGTATTGGGCAAAACTATAAAAATTTGGAACAAGTCAAATGATAGGTTTAGGGATTTCTCTTAGATCCGATTCTTGCGTTGGGTCTTGGAAGGGTCCACGGATGGCTTCTAAACCCAATTCATGAGCCGATTCACAAACCTGTGTTATAGCTCTGTTGTATGGGAATTATCGTGTACCTGGGTATTGGGGAAAACTATAAAAAGTTTGTAACAAGTCAAATGGTAGGTTTATGGATTTCTCTTAGATCCGGTTCTTGCGTTGGGTCTTGCAACGGTCCACGGATGCCTTCAAAACCCAAGTAATGAGCCGATTCACAAACCCATGTTATAGCTCTGTTGTAAGAGAATTGTCGTTTACCCGGGTATTGGGCAAAATTATAACAAGTTTGGAACAAGTCAAATGGTAGATCTTGGGATTTTTCTTAGATCTGTTTCTTGCGTTGGGTCTTGGAAGTGTCCACAGATGCCTCCTAAACCAAAGTCATGAGCCGATTCACAAACCCGTGTATAGCTCTGTTGTAAGAGAATTGTCGTGTACTCGTGTATTGGGCAAAATTTTACAAATTTTGAAAAGTTAAATGGTAGGTATTGGGATTTTTCTTAGATCCGTTTCTTGCGTTAGGTTTTGGAAGGGTCCACGGTTGCGTTCTAAACCCAAGTCATGAGCCGATTAACAATCCCATGTTATAGTTCTGTTGTAACGGAATTGTCGTGTACCCGGGTATTGGGCAAAACTATAAATAGTTTGGAACAAGTCAAATGGTAGGTTTAGGGATTTCACTTAGATCCGGTTCTTGCGTTGGGTCTTTGAAGGGTCCACGGATGCCTTCTATACCCAAGTCATAAGCCGATTCACAAACCCGTGTTATAGTTATGTTGTAAGGGAATTGTCATGTACCTGAGTATTGGGCAAAACTATAAAAAGTTTGGAACAAGTCAAATGATAGGTTTAGGGATTTCACTTGGATCCGGTTTTTGCGTTGGGTCTTGGAAGGGTCCACAGATGCCTTCTAAACCCAATTCATGAGCCGATTCACAAACCCGTGTTATAGCTTTGTTGTAAGGGAATTATCGTGTACCCGGGTATTGGGCAAAACAATAAAAGTTTGTAACAAGTCAAATGGTAGGTTTAGGGATTTTTCTGAGATCCGGTTCTTGCGTTTGGTCTTGTAAGGGTCCACGGATGCCTTCTAAACCCAAGTCGTTAGCCGATTCACAAACCCGTGTTATAGCTCTGTTGTAAGAGAATTACCATTTACCCGGGTATTGGGCAAAACTATAACAAGTTTGGAACAAGTCAAATGGTAGGTCTAGGGATTTTTCTTAAATCTGTTTCTTGTGTTGGGTCTTGGAAGGGTCCACGGATGCCTCCTAAACCCAAGTCATGAGCCGATTCACAAACACGTGTTATAGCTCTGTTGTAAGGGAATTGTCGTGTACCCGGGTATTAGGCAAAACTATAAAAAGTTTGGAACAAGTCAAATGGTAGGTCTAGGGATTTTTCTTCGATCCATTTCTTTCGTTGGGTCTTGGAATGCCTCCTAAACCTAAGTCATGAGCCGATTCACAAACCCGTGTCATAGCTGTGTTGTAAGGGAATTATCGTGTACCCGGGTATTGGGCAAAACTATAAAAATTTGGAACAAGTCAAATGGAAAGTTTAGGGATTACTCTTAGATCCGTTTCTTGCGTTGGGTCTTGGAAGGGTCCACGGATACCTTCTAAACCCAGGTCATGAGCCGATTCACAAACCCGTGTTTTTTTTACTATCTGATCGAGGTTCTCGCCATTGAAAAATCTTCGTAAACTAAATCACACGTGTATATGTTGACATTTAAGAGATATACAGTCAAGAAAATCAAGAGCAATGTGAAATATATGCGGATAAGACACCAAAAAATAAACACTCAAAAAATAGCTACAATTTAAGGAATGTGTTTAGTGACGACATTAGATTCCTAATTGATGGAGAAAGGTCTGGTGGCAAGAAAAGCTACTTCCAGGAGGTTGTCAAGTGTTTTCGCTCGACGATTCCATTCTTGGGTGGTTGGTTTGGCCCTTGTTCCTATAACTCAAATCCTAGCCCGGTATATCCCATTTTAGTTTTACACCATTGTGAACCTTACGCCTTTCTTACTTTCTGATCGAGGTTCTCGTCATTGAAAAATCTTCGTAAACTAAATCACACGTGTATATGTTGACATTTAAGAGATATACAGTCAAGAAAATCAAGATCAATGGTGATATATATGCGGATTAGACACCAAAAAATAAACACTCAAAAATTGGCTACAATTTAAGGAATGTGTTTAGTGATGGCATCAAATTCCTAATTGATGGACAAAGGTCTGGTGGCAAGAAAAGCTTATTCCAGGAGGTTGTCAAGTGTTTTCGCTCGACGATTCCATTCTTGGGTGGTTGGTATGGCCCTTGTTCCTATAACCCGAATCCTAGCCCGGTATATCCCATTTTAGTTTTACACCATTGTGCACCTTACGCCTTTTTTACTCTCTGATCGAGGTTCTCGGCATTGAAAAATCTTCGTTAACTAAATTACACGTGTATATGTTGACATTTAAGAGATATACAGTCAATAAAATCAAGAGCAATGGTGATATATATGTGGATTAGACACCAAAAAATAAACACACAAAAAATGGCTACAATTTAAGGAATGTGTTTAGTGACGGCATCAGATTCCTTATTGATGGAGAAAGGTCTGGCGACAAGAAAATCTGCTTCCAGGAGGTTGTCAAGTATTTTCGCTCGAGGATTCCATTCTTGGGTGGTTGGTTTGGCCCTTGTTCCTGTAACTTGAATCCTAGCCAGGTATATCCCATTTTAGTTTTACACCATTGTGAACCTTACGCCTTTCTTACTCTCTGATCAAGATTCTCGGCATTGAAAATCTCCGTAAACTAAATCACACGTGTATATGTTGACATTTAAGAGATATACAGTCAAGAAAATCAAGAGCAATGGTGATATGTATGCGGATTAGACACCAAAAAATGAACACTCAAAAAATGGCTACAATTTAAGGAATGTGTTTAGTGACGGCATCAAATTCCTAATTGATGGAGAAAGGTCTAGTGGCAAGAAAAGCTGCTTCCAGTAGGTTGTCAAGTGTTTTCGCTCAAAGATTCCATTCTTGGGTGGTTGGTTTGCCCTTGTTCCTGTAACTCGAATCCTAACCCGGTATATCCCATTTTAGTTTTACACCATTGTGAACCTTACGCTTTTTTACTCTCTGATCGAGGTTCACGGAATTGAAAAATCTTCGTAAACTAAATCACACGTGTATATGTTTACATTTAAGAGATATACAGTCAAGAAAATCAAGAGCAATGGTGATATATATGCGGATTAGACACCAAAAAATAAACACTCAAAAAATGGCTACAATTTAAGGAATGTGTTTAGTGATGGCATCAGATTCCTCATTGATGGAGAAAGGTCTGGTGGTAAGAAAAGCTGCTTCCAGGAGGTTGTCAAGTGTTTTCGCTCGACGATTCCATTCTTGGGTGGTTGGTTTGGCCCATGTTCCTGTAACTCGAATCCTAGCCCGGTATATCCCATTTTAGTTTTACACCATTGTGAACCTTACGCCCTTTTTACTCTCTGATCGAGGTTCTCGGCATTAAAAAATCTTCGTAAACTAAATCACACGTGTATATGTTGACATTTAAGAGATATACAGTCAAGAAAATCAAGAGCAATGGTGATATATATGTGGATTAGACACCAAAAAATAAACACACAAAAAATGGCTACAATTTAAGGAATGTGTTTAGTGACGGCATCAGATTCCTTATTGATGGAGAAAGGTCTGGCGACAAGAAAATCTGCTTCCAGGAGGTTGTCAAGTATTTTCGCTCGAGGATTCCATTCTTGGGTGGTTGGTTTGGCCCTTGTTCCTGTAACTTGAATACTAGCCAGGTATATCCCATTTTAGTTTTACACCATTGTGAACCTTACGCCTTTCTTACTCTCTGATCAAGATTCTCGGCATTGAAAATCTCCGTAAACTAAATCACACGTGTATATGTTGACATTTAAGAGATATACAGTCAAGAAAATCAAGAGCAATGGTGATATGTATGCGGATTAGACACCAAAAAATGAACACTCAAAAAATGGCTACAATTTAAGGAATGTGTTTAGTGACGGCATCAAATTCCTAATTGATGGAGAAAGGTCTGGTGGCAAGAAAAGCTGCTTCCAGTAGGTTGTCAAGTGTTTTCGCTCAAAGATTCCATTCTTGGGTGGTTGGTTTGCCCTTGTTCCTGTAACTCGAATCCTAGCCCGGTATATCCCATTTTAGTTTTACACCATTGTGAACCTTACGCTTTTTTACTCTCTGATCGAGGTTCTCGGCATTGAAAAATCTTCGTAAACTAAATCACACGTGTATATGTTTACATTTAAGAGATATACAGTCAAGAAAATCAAGAGCAATGGTGATATATATGCGGATTAGACACCAAAAAATAAACACTCAAAAAATGGCTACAATTTAAGGAATGTGTTTAGTGATGGCATCAGATTCCTAATTGATGGAGAAAGGTCTGGTGGTAAGAAAAGCTGCTTCCCGGAGGTTGTCAAGTGTTTTCGCTCGATGATTCCATTCTTGGGTGGTTGGTTTGGCCCATGTTCCTGTAACTCGAATCCTAGCCCGGTATATCCCATTTTAGTTTTACACCATTGTGAACCTTACGCCCTTTTTACTCTCTGATCGAGGTTCTCGGCATTAAAAAATCTTCGTAAACTAAATCACATGTGTATATGTTGACATTTAAGAGATATACAGTCAAGAAAATCAAGAGCAATGGTGATATATATGCGGATTAGACACCAAAAAATAAACACTAAAAAAATGGGTACAAATTAAGGATTGTGTTTAGTGACGGCATCAGATTCCTAATTGATGGAGAAAGGTTTAGTGGCAACAAAAGCTGCTTCCAGGAGGTTGACAAGTGTTTTCGCTCGACGATTCCATTCTTAGGTGGTTGGTATGGCCCTTGTTCCTGTAACTCGAATCCTAGCCCGGTATATCTCGTTTTAGTTTTACACCATTGTGCACCTTACGCCTTTTTTACTCTCTGATCGAGATTCTCGGCATTGAAAAATTTTCATAAACTAAATCACACGTGTATATGTTGTGATGTGTGCAAAATGAAACATATAAATTACATCAAATGATGCATAAAACTAACCTTTTTTTTAGTACTAATGTTGGAAAAAGTGTGCTTTTGTCTTCCTTTTGTATTTTCAGGATTAAATGAGCTCAAATGAACAAAAGAAGCAAAAATACAGCTAAATCTAACACAAATACAAGAAAAGGAATAAACGTGGCATGCCCGACCCCTCGACAGCATCTCCCCAAGCAAAAACAAGACAACAGAAGACTGAACACGCCCCGTGCTCAGTGAGCACGGGGGCTTGCCCAAGTGTCTGCAGAAAAGACAAAGTTGTAGAAGCTTCTATTTCCCAACACGGGGGCGTGTCCAGCGGACACGGGGCCGTGGTCAACGCAAAGATTCGCAGAATCTAAGCAAATCTTGATAGTACAGATACGCTTCTGCACACGGGGCCGTGCCCAGCGGACACGGGGGCGTGGTCAACTAATGCAGACAAACTGCAATTAATGAAGAAAGAGAAGATGGGTGGACACGGGGCCGTGCCCAATCGACACGGGGCCGTGTCCGGTCTTCTGCTGCAGGCTATAAATAGGGGTGCTTGGCTCACTTGCAAATCATCCCTTGACAAACCACCTCTCTCACACTTCACCCACCCTCCACCACCATCACAACCCACATCCACCACCATCATCCATCATCCATCATAGAGTGTGTGTAGTAGTCTTGGGATCCAAGATTGATAGTAAGAGTTCTTGACAATCAAAGGCCATGTTTGCCTAAGTCTCTTACATCACTTGGTAAAGACAAGCATTTAGTGTAATACTTTTGTTTTTTAATCTTTTCGCACTTTTTATTTGGTTTTGTATTAATGACATTAATAACTAGTTTCTTATGTTGAAGGTGAAACTTCCTTATCATTTGTCCGTGGTGTTTTGGCGTTATTTTACTGTCTATATAAAATAAAAGATTTACACTATTCATATCTCTACGGTCTATATAGAGATATTTTGGCTACCTGGTCGGGGGTTAAGGGAATGGTTTGGTAAGGTTCTTGCCTTGTTCAGTGTATAGATCTTGCAAGGACCTGGGTCAAGCTTACTAGGACCTCCTTCAATACCCACTGGTATTGGATGGTGATGCGTGTGAAGTGTTGTATATATTAGGTGTATATTTTAAGCCCTTTTTAACACTTATTTTAGCCAAGTTTTAAATTTATAAAACACGATATTTTACTAACACTAAACACACATATGGGCAAGTGCACCCATCGTGAGCGTAGTATAGCGTTGGTAAGATACCGAGGTCGTCCAAGGACACAAGAGCTTTTAATACCGGTTTATCCTCAACGTCTAACCAAAATAAAAGTTTAGAAAAAAAATGTTTTAAACTAAGAAAAGATAAAAACTAACTAAAATGGTGAAAATAAAAATAAAATAAAAACAGATAGACAAGATGAATCACTTGGTTCCGACTCGTATCTAGTATAACCTTTGATTATTTCCGCACTTTTGCACATAATTAAGAGATTATCTTAGTTATTGTAGTAGGCCCCTCTTTTGAAGGTGACGTTACCCTCACCCCAGTAGTTTGAGTCAGCAAGGATACAATCCTAAAAGGGTGGATTATTGGAAGATAATGAATTAAGTTATTAATGCAGTATTGTGGTAGGCCCCGCTTTTGGCGGTGACGTTACCCTCGGCTAAGTAGTCTGAGTCAGCAGGGATACAGTCCTAAATAGCCGGGTTATAGTATTAATAGTAGTTAACTTATGAGGGGGTCAAAGAGTTTGGACCCCCGCCATCCAATACCGTGAAGCATTGAAGGAGGTCCTACTAAATTTGACCCAGGTCCATTGCAGGACCTCTAAACGCTGAACAATGGCAAGACCTTTACCAAACCGTTCCCTTAACCCCCGACCAGGTAGCCAACATACCTCCATATAGACCGTGGAGATATGAATGGTGAAAATCCTTTATTTTATATAGACAGTAAAATAATGCCAAGACACCACGGACAAACGATAAGGAAAGATCACCTTCAACATAAGTAACTAGTTATTAAAGTCATTAATACAAAACCAAATAAAAAGTGCAAAAGATTAGAAATAAAAAGTATTATACTAGACACTTTGTCTTCACCAAGTGATGTAAGAGACTTAGGCAAACATGGCCTTGATTGTCAAGAACTCTTACGATCAATCTTGGATCCCGAGACGACTCACACACTCTACGATGGACAATGGATGATGGTGGTGGATGATGGTGTTGTGATGGTGGTGGGTGGTGGATGAAGTGTGAGATAGGTGGTGTGCCAAGGGATGAGTTGAAATGAATCCAAGCACTCCTATTTATAGGCTGAACAGAGAGTTGGGCACGGCCCCGTGTCCGCTGGGCACGGCCCCGTGCCTGTTTGACACTCTCTCTCCTCATTAATTGTAATTCGCAATTACAATTAATGCGCCTGCTGTACTTTCGACACGCCCCCGTGTCCGCTGGGCACGGCTCCGTGGTGGGCAATAGAAGCTTCTATAGGTTTGTCTTTTCTGCTGCTTCTTGGGCACGGCCCCGTGCTGGCTGAGCACGGGGCGTGTTCAGTCTTCTGACTTCTCTACTTTGCTTTGGAAGGTGCCGTTGAGGGGTCGGGCAGTCCACTAATGTTCCTTTCCTTGTATTTATGTTGGAATTAGCTGTCTTTTTGCTTCTTTTGTGTTTTTGAGCTCATTTAATCCTGAAAATACAAAAGGAAGACAAAAACACTCTTTTTCCAATATTAGTACTTAAAAAGGGTTAGTTTTATGCCTCATTTGATGTAATTTATATGTTGCATTTTACACACATCAAATACCCCCACACTTGAACTTTTGCTTGTCCTCAAGCAAAACTCTTTAATATGTGGCTTACACTCCCAAATGGAATAGGTAGAAGAGAAGGTTTTGGGCTTGTCGTAGAGTGTCGGGAATCCAAGATCTTTTTGGGTTTTATCTTTATTTTTTTACAATCATATTCGTAATGATTTATGTAGAACTTTTCATAGGAGAAATTACTTATTTGGGCATAACATGCCTTTTTAAAATTTCATTTATATACAAGTTCACATACCTCACGGGAGAAATCACTCACACTCGGCCGAAGGTGTATTTTTAGTGAATCACTCGAGAGCGGCATGGAACTTATTCCTACCATAAGCTTGCCAAGCAATCAATCCTCCTCCTTTTTAACTTTTATACCTTTGTAAATATCAAGAGGACTTTGTGGGTTAAGGGTTAGGCTTGGGTTAAAGGTCGGTGGTTGGGATAGTGGTTAGTAGAAAAAGGGTGAAAAAGCGTAACAAGTGTCGGTTTTCGTAAGATTTTCTATTTTTGCAACTTTTTATTTTGATGAAGCTTTTATTCAAACAAAGTTATTTTTGACGAACTTGTTTGTTTATTTTCTTTTGCTTCATCATCAACACATTTTTTTTTCATACGAAAAACCGAACTTGTTACTGAAACAAAGGGTTAAAAATAAAAAAAAAAGTTTTGGTGGGTAAAAGGGTTTTTGGTTTGGGTGATGAAATGAAAAGGTTTAGGCTCAAAGGGGTTAACTAGGGGGATTTTTGGGTAGGTGGTAAAAGAAAAAGAAAAAATAATGGTGTAGAAATAAAAAGGGGTTAGTCCTAATGCCTCCAACATTTACTTACTCGGGTTTAAGTTGATAAGGACCGGGAATGTATCGTCATGGCAAGTTCTAGAGTCGTAAGAACCAAGCGGCTATTCACACAAGAAACGAAAAATGAGCATTTAGTTTTAATGATATGTAATTGTGCTCAATAAAGGCTCAAAACTCACTTTTGTGGGAATGGGTTTTTATGTGATCAAGTATATATAATCAAATTTTAACTAAGTTTGCCATGCCTTTTCATAATTTTCTTATGTTGGTTCTTTTTATCACTACGCTATCGGTTGTAAATTTGTAAACATATAACCTTTTTGAGAACTTGAATTTCCCGAGTTAAACCTAGACAAGTAAAAAAAATGAAATTTTTGAAAAAAAAATTTTGGGGTGATTAGCGGTTCCAATAGAGTTTTGTTTAAGGCTTGTATTTAGGACTTGCAAAATTCAAGGTTTTAGCATCCCCCCCACACTTAAATTACACATTGTCCTCAATGTGTCCCAAAAATAAATTTTTAGGTTGATTAGATGTGTAAAATGGTGTAAAAAGCAAAAATTTTCTGTTACTGGGCGCTGAACACGGCCCCGTGTTGTCCGGGCACGGCCCCGTGTTCAAGTGCCAGTAACAAAATTAAAACAAGAGAAACAGAAGTCTGGACACGGGGGCGTGTTGGGTGAACACGGCCCGTGTCCAGTTACCTGAACTGGGCGTTTTCTGCAGGTGGTTCAGCACGGGGCCGTGTTGGTTGGGCACGGCCCGTGTTGAACCTTCTGAAATGGAGAGAATTGTGGGGTTGCCTTGTTCTTGTGCATGAGTTCATTTTTCTCGTTCCCCTTTTCATCCTTTACCACCATGAGTGTGTTTTATTCATTAAAAACCATCCAAACTTCAAAACCATCATTTCATTTCATCATAGAGAGAACTTACATAATCCTAAATTAAGATAAAATTAAAACTTAACTAATTAGGTCAGCAGGTACACGAGGTTATCATAAGGAGTTCTACTATTTTAAGAAAATTTCGAGAATAGTTTCCCGATATAGTAGGACTATTAGCCGAATGAATTCTTCCCTAAACGTTGTTTAAAGCCATTCTTCAATCTCCCTAGGAAGGAAGAATGCGGCTTCATTTTCCTCCGCAGCTGGTGTTTGAGGGGGAACATTCACCGGGACTCCTTGCACCACTCTTCGCGGAGGTTCTTGGTGCATGGCGTACCATTCGGCTGGAATGACAACTTCGGGTACCATGTTCCACGCCCTTTGGGTTATTATAGGTACCAAAGGCGGGGAGGCGAGAAGGTTCAACCTCTGGTGCAAGAGGTTTACTTCATGGAGACAGCCCTCCAGCCCCACTGTAAGATGGTTGATACGGTCGACCAATGCTTCCTCCACTCCCGTCATTTCATCAATAGCCTCCCTTAGAGCGTAAACATAGTTTACAAGAGAGTCTTCTGCTGTTGAAGATCTCCTCCCTTGTCGGTTACTTCTTGAAGATGATCCGCTTGTTCTGCTTGCCATTTTCTGTGAAGGAAACCGAAGAAAGCTAAATTTTTACAAAACAGAGCCCCGGACACGGCCCCGTGCTCGCTGAGCACGGCCCCGTGTCCATTTGTCTGCAGGATTTTATGCTAAGGAGTCTTGGAGTTTTAAATTATTCTCATGATTTTTAGCTAGTTTTTAGGCTTAGATAATTTAAAATAAAGTTATACAACTAACTTTAAACAAGAATCCTTAGCAAATAATCTTACAAACTTCACATAGAGGTTGGAATCAAGGGATTTCCAAGCTTCCATGGAGGAAATTTTGAAAAATTTTGAAAGAGGAGGAAATGAGTAAAAGTGGAAGGGACAAGAGGTTCCTTTGGAACCTTCTTTTAGCACTTACCCAGGATGGTATGAGTGAAAATCCCAGGAATCTCTGTCAATTGAAGTGGTAAAAAATGAGCAGGAATCAGGCTGCATTTAAAGAAAACGACAGCGCACTGGGCACGGCCCCGTGTCCACTGGACACGGCCCCGTGTGCAGAGAAAGTCCTGACATATTTTGTCCGTATTCTGACCAAATCAGCAGAGAATCTTTTTGGTGAGCACGGGGGCGTGTTGACCTGGACACGGCCCCGTGTCTGGAGGCTGTCTTATGAAGTTTCGTTACTTCTAAGGATCTCATTGACATCGGGTGGTTCCTTACTGGTTGGAACAACCCCAAAGTGCCTAAGATACCTTAATTGTCCTAGACAAAGGCGAGAACGCAAGAGGTTGTCGGTGAGGGTAATTCCTATTTTTATTCTAGGTGGACAAGTCCAACCCTTTCCCGGGCTCTTGTTAAAGAAGGTGTATGCCGAATCGCTCAGGTCTATGTATGCACCGAACGAAGTCGATGGAGAGTCCTTCACGGCACAATCGACACAGGGACGACTATCGTCCAAGTCTCTGCTAGGTACTAAGGCATTTTCGGGAGCAACGAGCTTGTTGGAATGCGGTTCCAGCATTTCTTCATGGTCATCGTCTTGGGGTGGATTAATAAAATCCTTCCTAAGCTCTTTTAACCAATTCAGAATTAGCTTTTCTAGTTGAAATAACTCATCAAGGAGCATTTCCCCTAGAATATCTGGCTGGGCGCATTCGAGGGAGAAATAGTGCTTATTTTTACTTTCGCCCCTCTTAAGGTTGTAAGAAGACGGTGGGTCCATGTAGTGGGGCCTATAATTTAGAAAGTAGCATTCTACTTCTTCATGTTTGCCACCACATAATTGACACCACGTACCATAAGAGTGCTGAAAGTAAAAACAATTACTATCACTCATGTTTATGTCAGAAATTACCAACCGCTGGGATCTTACGGTTCTGTTTTCAGTAACTGAAACTTGGGCACGGGGGCGTGTTGAGTGGGCACGGCCCCGTGTTCAGCTTACTGTCTGACGTAAAACATGATTGCCAGTTCCAATGATTGAGCACGGGGGCGTGTTCAACGGGCACGGCCCGTGCTGAGCTCTGCAAAAGCTGAAAAACTAAGAAAATCCTAAAAAAATTAAAAAGAAAAATAAAAGATGATTAGGCCGTTGATTCCTAACTTTCTTAAAATCCTTGTGTCCCCGGCAGCGGCGCCAAAAACTTGATGCGTGTGAAGTGTTGTATATATTAAGCCCTTTTTAACACTTATTTTAGCCAAGTTTTAAATTTATAAAACACGATATTTTACTAACACTAAACACACATATGGGCAAGTGCACCCATCGTGAGCGTAGTATAGCGTTGGTAAGATACCGAGGTCGTCCAAGGACACAAGAGCTTTTAATACCGGTTTATCCTCAACGTCTAACCAAAATAAAAGTTTAGAAAAAAAATGTTTTAAACTAAGAAAAGATAAAAACTAACTAAAATGGTGAAAATAAAAATAAAATAAAAACAGATAGACAAGATGAATCACTTGGTTCCGACTCGTATCTAGTATAACCTTTGATTATTTCCGCACTTTTGCACATAATTAAGAGATTATCTTAGTTATTGTAGTAGGCCCCTCTTTTGAAGGTGACGTTACCCTCACCCCAGTAGTTTGAGTCAGCAAGGATACAATCCTAAAAGGGTGGATTATTGGAAGATAATGAATTAAGTTATTAATGCAGTATTGTGGTAGGCCCCGCTTTTGGCGGTGACGTTACCCTCGGCTAAGTAGTCTGAGTCAGCAGGGATACAGTCCTAAATAGCCGGGTTATAGTATTAATAGTAGTTAACTTATGAGGGGGTCAAAGAGTTTGGACCCCCGCCATCCAATACCGTGAAGCATTGAAGGAGGTCCTACTAAATTTGACCCAGGTCCATTGCAGGACCTCTAAACGCTGAACAATGGCAAGACCTTTACCAAACCGTTCCCTTAACCCCCGACCAGGTAGCCAACATACCTCCATATAGACCGTGGAGATATGAATGGTGAAAATCCTTTATTTTATATAGACAGTAAAATAATGCCAAGACACCACGGACAAACGATAAGGAAAGATCACCTTCAACATAAGTAACTAGTTATTAAAGTCATTAATACAAAACCAAATAAAAAGTGCAAAAGATTAGAAATAAAAAGTATTATACTAGACACTTTGTCTTCACCAAGTGATGTAAGAGACTTAGGCAAACATGGCCTTGATTGTCAAGAACTCTTACGATCAATCTTGGATCCCGAGACGACTCACACACTCTACGATGGACAATGGATGATGGTGGTGGATGATGGTGGTGGGTGGTGGATGAAGTGTGAGAGAGGTGGTGTGCCAAGGGATGAGTTGAAATGAATCCAAGCACTCCTATTTATAGGCTGAACAGAGAGCTGGGCACGGCCCCATGCCTGTCTGACACTCTCTCTCCTCATTAATTGTAATTCGCAATTACAATTAATGCGCCTGCTGTACTTTCGACACGCCCCCGTGTCTGCTGGGCACGGCCCCGTGGTGGGCAATAGAAGCTTCTATAGGTTTGTCTTTTCTGCTGCTTCTTGGGCACGGCCCCGTGCTGGCTGAGCACGGGGCATGTTCAGTCTTCTGACTTCTCTACTTTGCTTTGGAAGGTGCCGTTGAGGGGTCGGGCAGTCCACTAATGTTCCTTTCCTTGTATTTATGTTGGAATTAGCTGTCTTTTTACTTCTTTTGTGTTTTTGAGCTCATTTAATCCTGAAAATACAAAAGGAAGACAAAAACACTCTTTTTCCAATATTAGTACTTAAAAAGGGTTAGTTTTATGCCTCATTTGATGTAATTTATATGTTGCATTTTACACACATCAGATGGCGAGGGTGCGAATAGCTTGATCCCCTCATATGTAAACTACTATTATTACATTAACCCGGCTACTTGGGATTGTATCCCTGCTGACTCAAACCACTTAGCCGAGGGTAACGTCACCTTCAAAAGAGGGGCATACCACATTACGCATTAATAACTCAATTAATTATCTTCCAATATTCCGACCCGTTAGGATTGTATCCTTGCTGACACAAACTACTGGGTTGAGGGTAACGTCACCTTCAAAAGAGGGGCCTACTACTATAACTAATATAATCTCTTAAAAAGTGCAAAAGTGCGAAATTCATGAAAGGTTACACTAAAGGCGAGTCGGATCCAAGTGATTCATCTTGTCTATCTTTTTTTATTTTAATTTTTATTTTCAGCATTTTTAGTTAGTTTCATTTTCATGTTTAAAACCTTTTTCCAAACTTTTGATTTGATTAGACGTTGAGGATAAACCAGTACTAAAAGCTCGTGTGTCCTTGGACGACCTCGGTATCTTACCAACACTATACTACGCCCACGATGGGTGCACTTGCCCATGTGTGTGTGCTTAAGTGTTAGTAGAATATCGTGTTTTATAAATTTAAACTTGATTTACGTGTTAGAAAAAGGGCTAAAATATAGATAAAAAATATATCACACCTAGCACCGCACCAAGTTTTTGGTGCCGTTGCCGGGGACACAAGGATTTTAAGAAAGTTAGGAATTAACGGCCTAATCGCTTTTCTTATTTTACTGTTTTTTTAGGATTTTTCTTAAATTTTCTATTTCTGCAGAAGCTCCGCACGGGCCGTGCCCGCTAAACACGCCCGTGCCTAATCTTTGGTACTGGCAATCATGTTTTAAGTCAGACAGTAGTTGAACATGGGGCCGTGCCCACTGAACACGCCTCATGCCCAAGCTTCAGATACTGAAAACAGAGCCGTAAGATCCCGACGGTTGGTAATTTCTGACACAATCATGAGCGATACTGATAATTTTTACTCCCGCTCCTCTTATGGTACGTGGTGTCAAATATGTGGTGGCCCTCATGAGGAATTAAAATGTTATTTTTTAAATTATAAGCCCCACTATATAGACCCATTGTTTTCCTGTAGCCTTAAGAGGGGCGAAAGTAAAAATAATCCCTATATCTCCCTTGAATGCTCTCAATCGTCCCTTCTAGATGAAATGCTCCTTGAGGAATTCTTTCAGCTAGAAGAACTAATTCTCCGATTGAAAAAAGAACTTGAGATGGACATGACTAATTCATCTCAAGACGACTTCCAAGAAGAATTATTGAGATCGCATTCAGATAAAAACAACATCGTTGCTCCCGAAATCACCTCTAACTCTTGTGAAGACTTGAGCGATAGTCGTCCCTGTGTCAATTGTGCCGCGAAGGACTCCCCATCAACTCTGTTCGATGCATACATAGACATGAGCGATTCGACATACACCTTCTTTAACGAGAGCCCGAGAAAGGGTTGGACTTGTCCACCTACATTTAGCATAGGAATCACCCTTACCGATAACCTCTTGCGTTCTCATCTAAATATAGAACAACTAAGGTATCTCAGGCACTTCGGTGTTGTTCCGTCCAGTAATGAACCACCCGATCCGGATAAATTCCTTAAAATTAGACAAAACTTCATAAACAACCTCGAGACACTGGGCCGTGTCCGGGTCAGTACGCCCCCGTGTCCACCAAAAGATTCCCGTCTAACTTTCGGTCAGAATACGGACAAACTGTGTCAGAATCTTGTCTGCACACGGGGCCGTGTCCAGCCGACACGGGGCCGTGTCCAGCATGCTGTCGTTTTCTATAAATGCAGCCAAGATTCCTGCACATTTGGACCACTCCAAAGACAGAGATTTGGTGGGATCTTCACACATACCATCCTAGGTATATTCTAAAGAAGGTTCCCAACAACCATATTATCTTTTCTACTTTTGTCTATTGCCTTCTTCTTCATTTTTACCTCAACACCTCCATTAAAGCTTCAAATCACCATGGTTTCAAGCTTTATTGAGATGTTTGCTAGATTTTTATTTAAGGAATCTTGTCAAAAATAAGTTTTACAACATTGTTTTAAGTTATTTTTGGTCAAAAATGCTTCAAAAGTCAGAAAAATAATTTGAAACTCCAAGATTCCTTTTTCCAAAAATCTGAAGACAGATGAACACGGGCCGTGCTCGTTGAGCACGGGGCCGTGTCCGAGGAACTGTTACATTAAAATGAGCTCTTTTCGGTTTGTTTTCTTAGTATGTCGAGCAGAAACAGTGGAACATCTTCGTCACACTCCAAGAGCAACTGTCAAGGGAGAAGGTTATCGGTGGAAGACTCCCTCATCAATTATGTATATGCCTTGAGAGAGGCTATAGATGAGATAACGGGGGTTGAGGAAGCTTTGGTCGACCGTATTAATCATTTATCGGTGGGGCTAGAAGGATGTCTTAGAGAGGTCCACCTTTTGCACCAAAGGATGAACGTTCTCTCTTCTCCTCCTTTGGTACCAATCATTACCCAAAGGGCATGGAATGTGGTGCCAGAAGTTATCTTACCAGCCGAATGGTACGCCATGAATGCGGGTCCCACTCAAGACGTACTCCATGGGGTCCAAGTTGCCGCCGCTCCTCCCCCAAAAGATGTTGAGGAAAATGAGCCCGCATTCTTCCTCCCAAAAGAGATAGAGGAGTGGCTCAACGACATTTAGAGGACACCTCTCGGCTCTGAGTTCAACGATACCTACCAAATATCGGAAAGCTATTTCCGGGCTTTTGATATTCCTATAATAAGGGTAGAACTCGTTAAGATGATTTCGTGTATCACTTGACCTAACTATCTTAAGAAATTTTTAGCTTTCTATTTTTCCTTACTTTTCTAGGACTTAATGTAACTCTCTTTTTAATGAATGATGGTTTTCAAATTATTTGGTGTTTGGATGATGTTGTAATGGATAAAACACACTCTGGATGGTGAAGGATACTAAGGAAAGCTTGAACCAACGCCCCATGCACAAAAAACAGAGCCTCCCGACAATTTTTCTTCATTACAGCAAGTTCGACATGGGGCCGTGCCCAGCCAACACGGCCCGTGCTCAAGGATCTGCAGGAAAATGCCCAGTTCAGTTATCCGGACACGAGGCGTGTTCACTGAACACAACCCCGTGTCCAGCCTTCTGTTACTTTTTTGTAACTTTGTATTACTGGCAATCTGAACACAGGGCCGTGCCTGGACACCACGGGGCCGTATCCAGTTGCCCAGTAACACAGAATTTTGTTTTAACACACCTTTTACACATTCAATCAACCTAAAAACTTATTTTTGGGACACATTGAGGACAATGTGTAATTTAAGTGTGGGGGCATGCTAAAACCTTGAATTTTGCAAGTCCTAACTACAAGCCTAACACAAAACTCTATTGGAACCGCTAATCACCCCAAATTTTTTCAAAAACTTTTTCGTTTTTTTACTTGTCTTGGTTTAATTTAGGAATAACAAGTTCTAAAAATGTTATATTTTTACTAATTTACAACCGATAGCGTCGTGATAAAAAGAACCAACATAAGAAAATTATGAAAAGGCATTACAAATCTAGTTAAAATTTGATTATATATACTTGATCACATTAAAAACCCATTCCCACAAAAAGTGAGTTTTGAGCCTTTATTGAGCATACAAATACACATCTTTAGATTAAATGCTCATCTTTCGTTTCTTGTGTGAATAGCCGCTTGGTTTCTTACGACTCTAGAACTTGCCATGACGATACATTCCCGGTCCTTACCAACTAAAACCCAAGTAAGTAAATGATGGAGGCATTAGGACTAACCCTTTTTCTTTCAATACCATTATTTTTTTACCACCTACCCAAAATCCCCCTAGTTATCCCCTTTGAGCCTAAACCTTTTCATTTCTTTTACCAAAACAAACACCCTTTACCCACCAAAACCTTTTTCATTTTAAACCCTTTATTTTAGTAACAAAGCTCGATTTTCTTGTGACATCCTTATGAAAAAAAAATGATGATAAAGAAGAAAAGAAAAAATGAAGTTAGCAATAAACAAACAAGCTCATCAAAAGAAATCTTGTTTGAAAAATGCTTCATTGGAATAAAAAGTCACAAAAACAAAATGTTTTACGAAAACCGACGCTTTTTACGCCTTTTCGCCCTTTTTCTACTAACTACTAGCCCAAAACCACCTACCTTTAACCCAAGCCTAACCCTTCCCCAAAGTCCTCTTGATATTTACAAAGGTTCATAGTTAAAAAGGAGAAGGATTGATTGCTTGGCAAACATATGGTAGAAGTAAGTTCCATGCCGCTCTCGAGTGTTTCACAAAAATACATCTTCGGCCGAGTATTGAGTGATCTCCCGTGAGGTATGTGAACTTGTATATAAATGGAATTTTAAAGAGGCATCTTATGCCCAAATAAGTAATTTCTCTTATATAATGTTCTAAATAAATCATAACGAATAGGATTGTAAATAAAATAAAAATAAAACCTAATAAAGAATCTTGGAATCCCGACACTCTATGACAAGCCCAAGACCTTCTCTTCTACCCATTCCATTTGGGTGTGTAAGCCACAAAATAAAGAGTTTTGCTTGAGGACAAGCAAAGATTCAAGTGTGGGGGTATTTGATGTGTGCAAAATGCAACATATAAATTACATCAAATGAGGCATAAAACTAACCTGTTTTTAGTACTAATGTTGGAAAAAGTGTGCTTTTGTCTTCCTTTTGTATTTTCAGGATTAAATGAGCTCAAATGAACAAAAGAAGCAAAAATACAGCTAAATCTAACACAAATACAAGAAAAGGAATAAACGTGGCATGCCTGACCCCTCGACAGCATCTCCCCAGGCAAAAACAAGACAACAGAAGACTGAACACGCCCCGTGCTCAGTGAGCACGGGGGCGTGCCCAAGTGTCTGCAGAAAAGACAAAGTTGTAGAAGCTTCTATTTCCCAACACGGGGGCGTGTCCAGCGGACACGGGGCCGTGGTCAACGCAAAGATTCGCAGAATCTGAGCAAATCTTGATAGTACAGATACGCTTCTGCACACGGGGCCGTGCCCAGCGGACAGTTTTGCCGTTTGATAGTACAAGATTTGCTCAGATTCTGCGAATCTTTGCGTTGACCACGGCCCCGTGTCCGCTGGACACGCCCCCGTGTTGGGAAATAGAAGCTTCTACAACTTTGTCTTTTCTGCAGACACTTGGGCACGCCCCCGTGCTCACTGAGCACGGGGCGTGTTCAGTCTTCTGTTGTCTTGTTTTTGCTTGGGAAGATGCTGTCGAGGGGTCGGGCATGCCACGTTTATTCCTTTTCTTGTATTTGTGTTAGATTTAGCTGTATTTTTGCTTCTTTTGTTCATTTGAGCTCATTTAATCCTGAAAATACAAAAGGAAGACAAAATCACACGTTTTCCAACATTAGTACTAAAAACAGGTTAGTTTTATGCCTCATTTGATGTAATTTATATGTTGCATTTTGCACACATCTAATGCCCCCACACTTGAATCTTTGCTTGTCCTCAAGCAAAACTCTTTATTTTGTGGCTTACACACCCAAATGGAATGGGTAGAAGAGAAGGTTTTGGGCTTGTCATAGAGTGTCGGGATTCCAAGATTCTTTATTAGGTTTTATTTTTATTTTATTTACAATCCTATTCGTTATGATTTATTTAGAACATTATATAAGAGAAATTACTTATTTGGGCATAACATGCCTCTTTAAAATTCCATTTATATACAAGTTCACATACCTCACGGGAGATCACTAAATACTCGGCCGAAGATGTATTTTTGTGAAACACTCGAGAGCGGCATGGAACTTACTTCTACCATATACTTGCCAAGCAATCAATCTTCCTCCTTTTTAACTATGAACCTTTGTAAATATCAAGAGGACTTTGGGGAAGGGTTAGGCTTGGGTTAAAGGTAGGTGGTTTTGGGCTAGTGGTTAGTAGAAAAAAGGGCGAAAAGGCGTAAAAAGCGTCGGTTTTCGTAAAACATTTTGTTTTTGTGACTTTTTATTCCAATGAAGCATTTTTCAAACAAGATTTCTTTTGATGAGCTTGTTTGTTTATTGCTAACTTCATTTTTTCTTTTCTTCTTTATCATCATTTTTTTTCATAAGGATGTCACAAGAAAATCGAGCTTTGTTACTAAAATAAAGGGTTTAAAATGAAAAAGGTTTTGGTGGGTAAAGGGTGTTTGTTTTGGGAAAAGAAATGAAAAGGTTTAGGCTCAAAGGGGATAACTAGGGGGATTTTGGGTAGGTGGTAAAAAAAATAATGGTGTTGAAAGAAAAAGGGTTAGTCCTAATGCCTCCATCATTTACTTACTTGGGTTTTAGTTGGTAAGGACCGGGAATGTATCGTCATGGCAAGTTCTAGAGTCGTAAGAAACCAAGCGGCTATTCACACAAGAAACGAAAGATGAGCATTTAATCTAAAGATGTGTATTTGTATGCTCAATAAAGGCTCAAAACTCCCTTTTTGTGGGAATGGGTTTTTAATGTGATCAAGTATATATAATCAAATTTTAACTAGATTTGTAATGCCTTTTCATAATTTTCTTATGTTGGTTCTTTTTATCACGACGCTATCGGTTGTAAATTAGTAAAAATATAACCTTTTTAGAACTTGTTATTCCCAAATTAAACCAAGACAAGTAAAAAAAAAAACGAAAAAGTTTTTGAAAAAATTTGGGGTGATTAGCGGTTCCAATAGAGTTTTGTGTAAGGCTTGTAGTTAGGACTTGCAAAATTCAAGGTTTTAGCATGCCCCCACACTTAAATTACACATTTTCCTCAATGTGTCCCAAAAATAAGTTTTTAGGTTGATTGAATGTGTAAAAGGTGTGTTAAAACAAAATTCTGTGTTACTGGGCAACTGGATACGGCCCCGTGGTGTCCAGGCACGGCCCTGTGTTCAGATTGCCAGTAATACAAAGTTACAAAAAAGTAACAGAAGGCTGGACACGGGGTTGTGTTCAGTGAACACGCCCCGTGTCCGGATAACTGAACTGGGCATTTTCCTGCAGATCCTTGAGCACGAGCCGTGTTGGCTGGGCACGGCCCCATGTCAAACTTGCTGTAATGAAGAAAAATTGTCGGGAGGCTCTGTTTTTTGTGCATGGGGCGTTGGTTCAAGCTTTCCTTAGTATCCTTCACCATCCAGAGTGTGTTTTATCCATTACAACATCATCCAAACACCAAATAATTTGAAAACCATCATTCATTAAAAAGAGAGTTACATTAAGTCCTAGAAAAGTAAGGAAAAATAGAAAGCTAAAAATTTCTTAAGATAGTTAGGTCAAGTGATACACGAAATCATCTTAACGAGTTCTACCCTTATTATAGGAATATCAAAAGCCCGGAAATAGCTTTCCGGTATTTGGTAGGTATCGTTGAACTCAGAGCCGAGAGGTGTCCTCTAAATTTCGTTGAGCCACTCCTCTATCTCTTTTGGGAGGAAGAATGCGGGCTCATTTTCCTCAACATCTTGTGGGGGAGGAGCGGCGGCAACCGGGACCCCATGAAGTACGTCTTGAGTGGGACCCGCATTCATGGCGTACCATTCGGCTGGTAAGATAACTTCTGGCACCACATTCCATGCCCTTTGGGTAATGATTGGTACCAAAGGAGGAGAAGAGAGAACGTTCAACCTTTGGTGCAAAAGGTGGACCTCTCTAAGACATCCTTCTAGCCCCACCGATAAATGATTAATACGGTCGACCAAAGCTTCCTCAACCCCCGTCATCTCATCTATAGCCTCTCTCAAGGCGTATACATAATTGATGAGGGAGTCCTCCACCGATAACCTTCTCCCTTGACGGTTGCTCCTGGAGTGTGATGAAGATGTTCCACTGTTTCTGCTCGACATACTAAGAAAACAAACCGAAAAGAGCTCATTTTAATGTAACAGTACCTCGGACACGGCCCCGTGCTCAACGAGCATGGCCCCGTGTTCATATGTCTGCAGATTTTTGGAAAAAGGAATATTGGAGTTTCAAATTATTTTTCTGACTTTTGAAGCATTTTTGACCAAAAATAACTTAAAACAATGTTGTAAAACTTATTTTTGACAAGATTCCTTAAATAAAAATCTAGCAAACATCTCAATAAAGCTTGAAACCATGGTGATTTGAAGCTTTAATGGAGGTGTTGAGGTAAAAATGAAGAAGAAGGCAATAAACAAAAGCAGAAAAGACAATATGGTTGTTGGGAACCTTCTTTAGAATATACCTAGGATGGTATGTGTGAAGATCCCACCAAATCTCTGTCTTTGGAGTGGTCCAAATGTGCAGGAATCTTGGCTGCATTTATAGAAAACTACAGCATGTTGGACACGGCCCCGTGTCGACTGGACACGGCCCCGTGTGCAGACAAGATTCTGACACAGTTTGTCCGTATTCTGACCGAAAGTCAGACGGGAATCTTTTGGTGGACACGGGGGCGTGCTGACCCGGACACGGCCCTGTGTCTAGAGGCTGTTTATGAAGTTTTGTTTAATTTTAAGGAATTTATCCGGATCGGGTGGTTCCTTACTGGACGGAACAACACCGAAGTGCCTTAGATACCTTAGTTGTTCTAGATTTAGATGAGAACGCAAGAGGTTATCCGTAAGGGTGATTCCTATGCTAAATGTAGGTGGACAAGTCCAACCCTTTCTCGGGCTCTCGTTAAAGAAGGTGTATGTCGAATCGCTCAGGTCTATGTGTGCATCGAACGAAGTTGATGGGGAGTCCTTCATGGCACAATCGACACAGGGATGACTATTGCTCAAGTCTTCACAAGAGTTAGAGGTGATTTCGGGATCAACGATGTTGTTATTATCTGAATGCGATCTCAATAATTCTTCTTGGAGGTCGTCTTGAGATGAATTAGTCATGTCCATCTCAAGTACTTTTATCCATCGGAGAATTAGTTCTTCTAGCTGAAAGAATTCCTCAAGGAGCATTTCATCTAGAAGGGACGATTGAGAGCATTCAAGGGAGAGATAGGGATTATTTTTACTTCCGCCCCTCTTAAGGCTACATGAAAACAATGGGTCTATATAGTGGGGCTTATAATTTAAAAAATAACATTTTAATTCCTCATGAGGGCCACCACATATTTGACACCACGTACCATAAGAGGAGCGGGAGTAAAAATTATCAGTATCGCTCATGATCGTGTCAGAAATTACCAGCCGTCGGGATCTTACGGCTCTGTTTTCAGTATCTGAAGCTTGGGAAAGGGGCGTGTTCAGTGGGCACGGCCCCATGTTCAGCTACTGTCTGACTTAAAACAGGATTGCCAGTACCAAAGATTGGGCACGAGGCGTATTCAGCGGGCACGGCCCGTGCGGAGCTTCTGCAGAAATAGAAAATTTAAGAAAAATCCTAAAAAAACAGAAAAATAAGAAAAACGATTAGGCCGTTGATTCCTAACTTTCTTAAAATCCTTATGTCCCCGGCAACGACGCCAAAAACTTGGTTCGGTGCTAGGTGTGATATATTTTGTATCTATATTTTAGCCCTTTTCTAACACGTAAATCAAGTTTTAAATTTATAAAACATGATATTCTACTAACACTTAAGCACACACACATGGGCAAGTGCACCCATCGTGGGCGTGGTATAGTGTTGTTAAGATACCGAGGCCGTCCAAGGACACAAGAGCTTTTAGTACTGGTTTATCCTCAACGTCTAATCAAATCAAAAGTTTGGAAAAAGGTTTTAAACATGAAAATGAAACTAACTAAAATTGCTGATAATAAAAATAAAAATAAAAACAGAGAGACAAGATGAATCACTTGGATCCGACTCGCCTTTAGTGTAACCTTTGATGAATTTCGCACTTTTGCACTTTTTAAGAGATTATCTTAGTTATAGTAGTAGGCCCCTCTTTTGAAGGTCACGTTACCCTCAACCTAGTAGTTTGCGTCAGCAAGGATACAATCCTAAAGGGTCGGAATATTGGAAGATAATTAATTGAGTTATTAATGCGTAATGTGGTAGGCCCCTCTTTTGAAGGTGACGTTACCCTCGGCTAAGTGGTTTGAGTCAGCAGGGATACAATCCCAAGTAGCCGGGTTAATGTAATAATAGTAGTTTACATATGAGGGGATCAAGCTAATCGCGACCCCGCCATCCAATACCAGTGGGTATTGAAGGAGGTCCTAGTAAGCTTGACCCAGGTCCTTGCAGGATCTATACACTGAACAAGGCAAGAACCTTACCAAACCATTCTCTTAACCCCCGACCAGGTAGCCAACATATCTCTATATAGACCGTAGAGATATGAATGGTGTAAATCTTTTATTTTATATAGACATTAAAATAACGCCAAGACACCAGAGACAAATGATAAGGAAGTTTCATCTTCAACATAAGAAACTAGTTATTAATGTCATTAATACAAAACCAAATAAAAACTGCGAAAAGATTAAAAAACAAAAGTATTACACTAAATGCTTGTCTTTACCAAGTGATGTAAGAGACTTAGGCAAACATGGCCTTTGATTGTCAAGAACTCTTACTATCAATCTTGGATCCCGAGACTACTACACACACTCTATGATGGATGATGGATGATGGTGGTGGATGTGGGTTGTGATGGTGGTGGAGGGTGGGTGAAGTGTGAGAGAGGTGGTTTGTCAAGGGATGATTTGCAAGTGAGCCAAGCACCCCTATTTATAGCCTGCAGCAGAAGCCCGGACACGGCCCCGTGTCCATTGGGCACGGCCCCGTGTCCACCCATCTTCTCTTTCTTCATTAATTGCAGTTTGTCTGCATTAGTTGACCACGCCCCCGTGTCCGCTGGGCACGGCTCCGTGTGCAGAAGCGTATCTGTACTATCAAGATTTGCTCAGATTCTGCGAATCTTTGCGTTGACCACGGCCCCGTGTCCGCTGGACACGCCCCCGTGTTGGGAAATAGAAGCTTCTACAACTTTGTCTTTTCTGCAGACACTTGGGCACGCCTACGTGCTCACTGAGCACGGGGCGTGTTCAGTCTTATGTTGTCTTGATTTTGCTTGGGGAGATGCTGTCGAGGGGTCGGGCATGCCACGTTTATTCCTTTTCTTGTATTTGTGTTAGATTTAGCTGTATTTTTTGCTTCTTTTGTTCATTTAAGCTCATTTAATCCTGAAAATACAAAAGGAAGATAAAAGTACACTTTTTCCAACATTAGTACTAAAAAAAAGGTTAGTTTTATGCCTCATTTGATGTAATTTATATGTTGCATTTTGCACACATCACAACATATACACGTGTGATTTAGTTTACGAAAATTTTTCAATGCCGAGAACCTCGATCAGAGAGTAAAAAAGGCGTAAGGTGCACAATGGTGTAAAACTAAAACGAGATATACCGGGCTAGGATTCGAGTTACAGGAACAAGGGCCATACCAACCACCCAAGAATGGAATCGTCGAGCGAAAACACTTGACAACCTCCTGGAAGCAGCTTTTCTTGCCACCAAACCTTTCTCCATCAATTAGAAATCTGATGCCGTCACTAAACACATTCCTTAAATTGTACCCATTTTTTAGTGTTTATTTTTTGGTGTCTAATCCGCATATATATCACCATTGCTCTTGATTTTCTTGACTGTATATCTCTTAAATGTCAACATATACACGTGTGATTTAGTTTACGAAGATTTTTTAGTGCAGAGAACCTCGATCAGAGAGTAAAAAGGGCGTAAGGTTCACAATGGTGTAAAACTAAAATGGGATATACCGGGCTAGGATTCTAGTTACAGGAACATGGGCCAAACCAACAACCCAAGAATGGAATCGTCGAGCGAAAACACTTGACAACCTCCTGGAAGCAGCTTTTCTTACCCCCAGACATTTCTCCATCAATTAGGAATCTGATGCCGTCACTAAACACATTCCTTAAATTGTAGCCATTTTTTGAGTGTTTATTTTTTGGTGTCTAATCCGCATATATATCACCATTGCTCTTGATTTTGTTGACTGTATATCTCTTAAATGTAAACATAAACATGTGTGATTTAGTTTACGAAGATTTTTCAATGCCGAGAACCCCGATCAGAGAGTAAAATAGGTGTAAGGTTCACAATGGTGTAAAACTAAAATGGGATATACCGGGCTAGGATTCGAGTTACAGGAACAAGGGCAAACCAACCACCCAACAATGGAATCTTCGAGTGAAAACACTTGACAACCTACTGGAAGCAGCTTTTCTTGCCACTAGACCTTTCTCCATCAATTAGGAATTTGATGCCGTCACTAAACACATTCCTTAAATTGTAGCCATTTTTTGAGTGTTTATTTTTTGGTGTGTAATCCGCATATATATCACCATTGCTCTTGATTTTCTTGACTGTATATCTCTTAAATGTCAACATATACACGTGTGATTTAGTTTACGGAGATTTTTCAATGCCGACAATCTTGATCAGAGAGTAAGAAAGGCGTAAGGTTCACAATCGTGTAAAACTAAAATGGGATATACCGGGCTAGGATTCGAGTTACAGGAACAAGGGCCAAACCAACCACCCAAGAATGGAATCCTCGAGCAAAAATACTTGACAACCTCCTGGAAGCAGATTTTCTTGCCACCAGACCTTTGTCCATCAATAAGGAATCTGATGCCGTCACTAAACACATTCCTTAAATTGTAGCCATTTTTTGTGTGTTTATTTTTTGGTGTCTAATCCGCATATATATAACCATTGCTCTTGATTTTCTTGATTGTATATCTCTTAAATGTCAACATATACACGTGTGATTTAGTTAACGAAGATTTTTCAATGCCGAGAACCTCGATCAGGGAGTAAAAAAGGCGTAATGTGCACAATGGTGTAAAACTAAAATGGGATATACCGGGCTAGGATTCGGGTTACAGGAACAAGGGCCATACCAACCACCCAAGAATGGAATCGTCGAGCGAAAACACTTGACATCCTCCTGGAAGAAGCTTTTCTTGCCACCAGACGTTTCTCCATCAATTATGAATTTGATGCCATCACTAAACACATTCCTTAAATTGTAGCCATTTTTTGAGTGTTTATTTTTTGGTGTCTAATGCGCATATATATCACCATTGATCTTGATTTTCTTGACTGTGTATCTCTTAAATGTCAACATATACACATGTGATTTAGTTTACGAAGATTTTTCAATGTCGAGAACCTCGATCAGAAAGTAAGAAAGGCGTAAGGTTCACAATGGTGTAATACTAAAATGGGATATACCGGGCTAGGATTCGAGTTATAGGAATAAGGGCAAACCAACCACCCAAGAATGGAATCGTCGAGCGAAAACACTTGACAACCTCCTGGAAGCAGCTTTTCTTGCCACTAAACCTTTCTCCATCAATTAGGAATCTAATGCCGTCACTAAACACATTCCTTAAATTGTAGCCATTTTTTGAGTGTTTATTTTTTGGTGTCTAATCCGCATATATTTCACATTGCTCTTGATTTTCTTGACTGTATATCTCTTAAATGTCAACATATAAACGTGTGATTTAGTTTACGAAGATTTTTCAATGCCGAGAACCTCGATCAGATAGTAAAAAAAACACGGGTTTGTGAATCAGCTCATGACTTGGGTTTAGAAGGTATCCGTGGACCCTTCCAAGACCATACGCAAGAAACGGATCTAAGAGTAATCCCTAAACTTGCCATTTGACTTGTTCCAAATTTTTATAGTTTTGCCCAATACCCGGGTACACGACAATTCCCTTACAACACAGCTATAACACGGGTTTGTGAATCGACTCATGACTTAGGTTTAGGAGGCATCCGTGGACCCTTCCAAGACCCAACGAAAGAAACGGATCGAAGAAAAATCCCTAGACCTACCATTTGACTTGTTCCAAACTTTTTATAGTTTTGCCTAATACCCGGGTACACGACAATTCCCTTTCAACAGAGCTATAACACGGGTTTGTGAATCGGCTCATGACTTGGGTCTAGGAGGCATCCGTGGACCCTTCCAAGACCCAACAAAAGAAACGGATCGAAGAAAAATCCCTAGACCTACCATTTGACTTGTTC
Source organism: Helianthus tuberosus (assembly GCA_030545235.1). Classification (NCBI taxonomy): domain Eukaryota; kingdom Viridiplantae; phylum Streptophyta; class Magnoliopsida; order Asterales; family Asteraceae; genus Helianthus; species Helianthus tuberosus. The sequence continues at coordinate 79,911 of CM060414.1, forward strand.
CAAACTTGTTATAGTTTTTCCCAATATCCGGGTAAACGGCAATTCTCTAACAACAGAGCTATAACACGGGTTTGTGAATCGGCTCACGACTTGGGTTTAGAAGGCATCCATGGACCCTTCCAAGACCAAACGCAAGAACCGGATCTAAGGGAAATCCCTAAACCTACCATTTGACTTGTTACAAACTTTTTATAGTTTTGCCCAATACCCGGGTACACGATAATTCCCTTACAACAGAGCTATAACACGGGTTTGTGAATCGGCTCATGAATTGGGTTTAGAAGGCATCCGTGGACCCTTCCAAGACCCAACGCAAAAACCGGATCCAAGAGAAATCCCTAAACCTATCATTTGATTTGTTCCAAACTTTTTATAGTTTTGCCCAATACTCGGGTACATGACAATTCCCTTAAAACATAGCTATAACACGGGTTTGTGAATCGGCTTATGACTTGGGTATAGAAGGCATCCGTGGACCCTTCAAAGACCCAACGCAAGTACCGGATCTAAGAGAAATCCCTAAACCTACGATTTGACTTGTTCCAAACTATTTATAGTTTTGCCCAATACCCGGGCACGACAATTCCGTTACAACAGAACTATAACATGGGTTTGTTAATCGGCTCATGACTTGGGTTTAGAACGCAACCGTGGACCCTTCCAAAACCTAACGCAAGAAACGGATCTAATAAAAATCCCAAGACCTACCATTTAACTTTTCAAAACTTTGTATAATTTTGCCCAATACACGGGTACTCGACAATTCTCTAACAACAGAGCTATACACGGGTTTATGAATCGGCTCATGACTTTGGTTTAGGAGGCATCTGTGGACCCTTCCAAGACCCAATGCAAGAAATAGATCTAAGAAAAATCCCTAGACCTACCATTCGACTTGTTCCAAACTTGTTATAATTTTGCCCAATACCCGGGTAAACGACAATTCTCTTTCAACAGAGCTATAACATGGGTTTGTGAATCGGCTCATTAATTGGGTTTAGAAGGCATCCGTGGATCGTTGCAAAACCCAACACAAGAACCGGATCTAAGAGAAATCCCTAAACCTACCATTTGACTTGTTACAAACTTTTTATAGTTTTCCCCAATACCTAGGTACACGATAATTCCCATACAACAGAGCTATAACACGGGTTTGTTAATCGGCTCATGAGTTGGGTTTAGAAGCCATCCGTGGACCCTTCCAATACCCAACACAAGAACCGGATCTAAGAGAAATCCCTAAACCTATCATTTGACTTGTTCCAAATTTTTATAGTTTTGCCCAATCCTCGGGTACATGACAATTCCCTTACAACATAGCTATAACACAGGTTTGTGAATCGGCTCATGACTTGGGTTTAAAAGGTATCCATGGACCCTTCCAAGACCCAACGCAAGAACCAGATATAAGAGTAATCCCTAGACCTGCCATTTGACTTGTTCCAAATTTTTATAGTTTTGCCCAATACCCGGGTACACGACAATTCCCTTACAACAGAGCTATAACACGGGTTTCTGAATCGGCTCATGACTTGGGTATAGAAGGCATTCGTGGACCCTTCCATGACCCAACGCAAAAACCAGATCTAAAAAAATCCCTAAACCTACCATTTGACTTCTTCCAAACTTTTTATTGTTTTACCCAATACCCGGGTACACGACAATTCCGTTACAACAGAACTATAACACGAGTTTGTTATTCGGCTCATGACTTGGGTTTAGAACGTATCCATGGACCCTTCCAATACCTACCATTTACTTTTCCAAACTTTGTATAATTCAGCCCATTACACGGGTACATGACAATTCCCTTACAACAGAGCTATACACGGGTTTGTGAATCGGCTCATGACTTGGGTTTAGGAGGCATCTGTGGACCCTTCCAAGACCCAACGTAAGAAACGGATCCAAGAGATATCCCTAAACCTATCTTTTGACCTGTTACAAATTTTTATAGTTTTCCCAATACCCGGGTACACAACAATTCCCTCACAACATAACTATGACACGGGTTTGTGAATCGGCTCATGTCTTAGGTATAGAAGGCATCCGTGGACCCTTCAAAGACCCAACGCAAGAACCGAATCTAAGAGAAATCCCAAAACCTACCATTAGACTTGTTCCAAATTTTTTATAGTTTTGCCCAATAACCGGGTACACGACAATTCCGTTACTACAGAACTATAACACGGGATTGTTAATCGGCTCATGACTTGGGTTTAGAACGCATCCGTGGACCCTTACAAGGGCCAACAAAAGAACCAGATCCAAGAGAAATCCCTAAACCTATCATTTGACTTGTTCCAACTTTTTATAGTTTTTCCCAATACCCGGGTACACGACAATTCCCTTACAACATAGCTATAACACGGGTTTGTGAATCGGCTCATGACTTGGGTTTAGAAGGCATCTGTGGACCCTTCCAAGACCCAACGCAAGAAACAAATCTAAGAAAAATCCCTAGACCTACCATTTGACTTGTTCCAAATTTTTTATAGTTTTGACCAATAACCGGGTACACGACAATTCCTTTACTACAGAACTATAACACGGGATTGTTAATCGGCTCATGACTTGGGTTTATAACGCATCCGTGGACCCTTACAAGAGCCAACACAAGAACCAGATCCAAGAGAAATCCCTAAACCTATCATTTGACTTGTTCCAACTTTTTATAGTTTTTCCCAATACCCGGGTACACGACAATTCCCTTACAACATAGCTATAACACGGCTTTGTGAATCGGCTCATGACTTGGGTTTAGAAGGCATCCGTGGACCCTTCCAAGACCCAACGCAAGAAACAAATCTAAGAAAAATCCCTACACCTACCATTTGACTTGTTCCAAATTTTTTATAGTTTTGCCCAATAACCGGGTACACGACAATTCCTTTACTACAGAACTATAACACGGGATTGTTAATCGGCTCATGACTTGGGTTTAGAACGCATCCGTGGACCCTTACAAGAGCCAACACAAGAACCAGATCCAAGAGAAATCCCTAAACCTATCATTTGACTTGTTCCAACTTTTTATAGTTTTTCCCAATACCCGGGTACACGACAATTCCCTTACAACATAGCTATAACACGGCTTTGTGAATCGGCTCATGACTTGGGTTTAGAAGGCATCCGTGGACCCTTCCAAGACCCAACGCAAGAAACAAATCTAAGAAAAATCCCTAGACCTACCATTTGACTTGTTCCAAACTTTTTATAGTTTTGCCCAATACCCGGGTACACGACAATTCCCTTACAAAAGAGCTATAACACGGGTTTGTGAATCGTCTTATAACTTGGGTTTCGAAGTCATCCGTGGACCCTTGCAAGACCCTATGCAAGAACCGGATCTAGGAGAAATCCCTAAACCTACCATTTTACTTGTTCCCAACCTTTTATAGTTTTTTCCCAGTACCAGAGTACACGACAATTCTATTACAACAGAGCTATAACACGAGTTTGTGAATCGGCTCATGACTTGGGTTTAGAAGGCATCCGTGGACCCTTCCAAGACCCAACTCAAGAACCGGATGTAAGAGAAATCCCTAAACCTATCATTTGACTTGTTACAAACTTTTTATAGTTTTGCCTAATACCCGAGTACATGATAATTCCCTTACAACAGAGCTATAACACGTGTTTGTGAATCGGCTCATGAGTTGGGTTTAGAAGGCATCCGTGGACCCATGCAAGACCCTATGCAATAACCGGATCTAATAGAAATCCCTAAACCTACCATTTGATTTGTTCCAAACTTTTTATAGTTTTGCCCAATACCCGGGCGCACGACAATTCCCTTACAACATAGCTATAACACGGGTTTGTGAATCGGCTCATGACTTGGGTTAAGAAGGCATCCGTGGACCCTTCCAAGACTCAACGCAAAAACCAGATCTAAGAGAAATCCCTAAACCTACCATTTGATTTGTTACAAACTTTTTATAGTTTTGCCCAATACCCGGGTACACAATAATTCCCTTACAACAGAGCTATAACACGGGTTTGTGAATCGTCTCATGACTTGGGTTTAGAAGGCATCCGTAGGCCCTTCTAAGACCCAATGCAGGAACAAGATCAAAGAGAAATCCCAAAACGTATCATTTGACTTGTTCCAAACTTTTTATAGTTTTGCCCAATACCCGGGTACACAATAATTCCCTTGCAACCGAGCTATAACACGGGTTTGTGAATCGGTTGATGACTTGGGTTTAGAAGGCATCCGCGGACCCTTACAAGACCCAACACAAGAAACAGATCCAAGAGAAATCCCTAAACCTATCATTTGACTTGTTCCAAACTTTTTATAGTTTTGCCCAATACCCGGGTACACGACAATTCCCTTACAGCATAGCTATAACACGGGTTTGTGATTCGGCTCACCACTTGGGTTTAGAAGGCATCCGTGGACCCTTCCAAGACCCAACGCATGAATCGGATCTAAGATTAATCCCTAAACCTACCATTTGACTTGTTCCAAATTTTTATAGTTTTGCCCAATACCCGGGTACACGATAATTCGTTACAACAGAGCTATAACACGGGTTTGTGAATCGGCTCAGGACTTGCGTTTAGAAGGCATCCGTGGACCATTCCAAGACCCAACGCAAAAACCGGATCGAAGAGAAATCCCTAAACCTATCATTTGACTTGTTCCAAAGTTTTTATAGTTTTGCCCAATACCCGGGTACACGATAATTCCCTTGCAACCGAGATATAACACGGGTTTGTGAATCGGCTGATGACTTGGGTTTAGAAGGCATCCATGGACCCTTACAAGACCCAACACAAGAACCAGATCCAAGAGAAATCCCTAAACCTATCATTTGACTTGTTCCAAACTTTTTATAGTTTTGCCCAATACCCGGGTACACGACAATTCCCTTAAAACATAGCTATAACACGGGTTTGTGAATCGGCTCATCACTTGGGTTTAGAAGGCATCCGTGGACCCTTCCAAGACCCAACGCAAAAACCGGATCTAAGAGAAATCCCTAAACCTATCATTTGACTTGTTCCAAACTTTTTATAGTTTTGCCTAATACTCGGGTACATGACAATTCCGTTACAACATAGCTATAACACGGGTTTGTGAATCGGCTCATGACTTGGGTTTAAAAGGTATCCGTGGACCCTTCCAAGACCCAACGCAAGAACCAGATCTAAGAGTAATCCCTAGACCTTCCATTTGACTTGTTCTAAACTTTTTATAGTTTTGCCCAACACCCGGGTACACGACAATTCCCTTACAAAAGAGCTATAACACGGGTTTTTGAATCGGCTTATGACTTGGGTTTCGAAGTCATCCGTGGACGCTTGCAAGACCCTATGAAAGAACCGGATCTAAGAGAAATCCCTAAACATACCATTTTACTTGTTCCAAACTTTTTATAGTTTTTCCCAATACCCGGGTACACGACAATTCCATTACAACAAAGCTATAACACGAGTTTGTGAATCGGCTCATGACTTAGGTTTAGAAGGCATCCGTGGACCCCTCCAAGACCCAACGCAAGAACCGGATGTAAGAGAAATCCCTAAACCTACCATTTGACTTGTTACAAACTTTTTATAGTTTTGCCTATGAAGAATCACTGGTTAATCAGACCGGAATCGGACTATCCAGGGGTTATGATCTGCATAAAAGGGTTGGTCTTCTCTCGTTTGATTTAATGGAACAGTTCTTCTTCTCCGGTGAGATCTGCAAAACAGAACACCGTTAGCCTCGTCAAGGGGAGAAGGGGAGTTCTCTCCTTGACCCGACTCCAGCGTGAGAATAAGTATGTGTTTTGAAGAAGAAGAAGAAGAAGAAGTATTGATGAAGTGTGTATAACTTGAGATTCATACCTGAATTATTCTCGTATTTATAGCCGAGAGTTTGGGCGGGAAATCTCGTCGATGAAATGTTAACGGAAGATGCCAATACCGTAAGCGGTTACGTTTGTCACACCCTGGCTTTGCAGAAGCGTGGGTTTATTTTGGTGTGACTTCTTAATACCATAGCTTAATCACAACAAAGCTATATGAAAGTAAAACCATGATGTTCATCCATTACCTCAAGTTTTAAAAGTAAAATACGACAACATTGTTCAAGAGTTGACACATGCAACGAGTTTACAACACAACATAATAAAAACCTTGTTCATAAGACACAACCACAAAACGTGAAATAAACGCAGTTTAAGACTTGTGACTCGTCCAGGTAAAAGTCACAATCCCTAAACTTGGATGACACCATTCTTCTGCGAAGCGTAACGAGAGTGCATACTTTGCCAGATCCGTTAATTTCCTGAAATACATGTAAGTTGAAAAATCAACATAAAGTTGAGCGAGTTCATGTGAAAGTGAGTATGTAAAACCTTTGTAAGTATAAAATCCCTGGTATGTAGCAAATAAGGAAATAAAGAGATCACCAATGGTTTGCAAGGCCATTGATATGTGTGAAGTGCTGTAGGAAGACTCAAACCTAGCGGATTTTGCGTCGGGCTCAAAGTCACCCCGAGGTCCGTTCTGTTGGGCCTGGGGCTGGGCTCGCTACACCCAGATAGATCTACCGCTTACCACCCTCGGTCCTACAATGAGGATTAATGGCCTCCAGTTCCCGCCTACCCACTCACATGATCTAAGTAGTAACCCTCCTTACGCTAAACATACCATGTAAAAAGTATTCGTAATCATAGTAATATGTATTTCACCCCCGAAGTTATAAAACTGAAAACAGTTAAGAGAAAAGGGGGAGCATGAACTCACTGAAGTGCGTCTCGAAATAGTCCGTCCCAAAATAACCTGCTGCGTGACGACCTACACGTACTAACTTCTATTAGACGGACGGCCGTGCCTTGGCTTAAGGTTTATCGTTTTTGGGAAATAGTTAGACAACTATTTCGTGTTTACACTTCGTGATTATTTAATAGTTATATTCCTTCCCAAGGATGGGGGTTTTAATACATGTGCATTTTGTAATTCCAAAATATATTATTAAGTCTCACTTAATAAAATATATTTGTCTAAAATATTCTATCTCCAAAATATACATATTTTTCCCAAAAAATATTATATTTTACTTTATACAAATTCCAAAATACTACTTTGTCAAAATACACATTTATGAGTATTTTTCCGAAAAATACGTAAGTTACATTTAAAGTTCGGGTGGTAATAATAATACCGGTGTAACTTAAATATTTATTTGTGATAGCGTTGGTATTATTTTGGAGTCGTGCTATCATATTGTATTCCAGTTATATTATTTTTACTCTAAAAATAATATGTAGTTCACAAAATAATCATAAAATCACACAAGTGTTTTACTATGAAATATATATTCTAAATATATATTTAACAAGTTTTATTTACGAAAATCCACCTCCGAATACCTGGTTATTTTATAATAAAAATCATGGCGAAGTTTGTTCGGAAAACAAGTCAAAAAAAAATATATATTTATAAACACTTTTTGCAAAAATATTTTCCAAGTGTTATATTTCTGGAAAAATTTCGCCAGAGTTTCCTCTGTAACTAGAGGTGGCCATGCTTACTAGCGTATCATTTTCTTTTCAAAATTCAATCAACAACTTGTCAATCATCAACATACAATTTTCCAACATCAAACTAGTCAAAAGCAAGTATAAATCGTAAACACATGAACTTGCAAGTTGTGTAAAAATATGTAGTAACTATCCAATACATTTAGTAGATCTCGTCATCTTTAAAAATAACTTTCGTTTCTTGAAAACATTATTCTTAAAGAATATGTAATTTTACAACTTCTTAGTCAAAAATTACGGAAATATTTCTTTGTTAAAACCTTTTGTCACACAAGTGTTTACACACTTGTTTGTTCACAAAAATGCTTTTGGTCATGAAAGATCCGACCTTTAAACATGATTTGTGTCATACACTTGGTTCTTCGAAAATACCACTTGTAGATCTTTAGATCTACTAGTTTAAAACACCATTTTACAAGAAAAATCATTTTTACACAAGTTCATGTTCATGTATGAAAGGGTTCGTCATCTTGTAACTTTCCTACTTAACATAATGCTAGTTCATGTTCCATGAAGATGATCTAGCGTGGTTAGATGACGATCCATTCCACTACTAGCATCAACAACATAAAATAATCATTACTAAACAAGATTCACAAGTTTTACACCATTATTTATTCTTTAACCACCATGTTCATCTTTCTAGCAAGACTTTTAGTTTTGTTTTCGCATGTTCATGAATTTTATCCGTTAAACTTCTTATTAACCACTTTAGACAAGATCAAGAGGGTATTTAGAATCACTTACAACTAGCACAAGGCTAGGGAAGAATCTAGGCGAAAACAAGGTGGTTAATAGCGATGTAGAGAGGTCCTTGTGATTCCGTAAGCACCGAGCCTCCTTGTGTGCGACCTTTCACCTTTGTATGCAAGTGGAATTGCAAGATCAAATCTTGAAAGTGGTGGTGGGTGTGTGGGAGCTTGCGGCCGAGAGTAATGAGAGGGAGAGAGAGTTGTGAAATTTTACTTAAGTGTTTTGAATGAATGATAATGTGACTTGAAGTTATATTTATAAACCATGCATCCTCAATAACCAAAAGCTCATGTGTTCTCTAGATACAAGACACAAGAGAATAAAATATTCAAATGTGTAAGGGTGTGTCCCCTAATGTAACGCCGCGAAAATTTACATCCAATAATGTATTGACACGTGTCATAAGCTTTGAATATGTGAAAAAGTACTTTAGAAGGATTAAAGTTGACAAACAGAGAAACTATGTGAATATAAGGGCCCAAAGTGTCAACAATGGATAAATATGCCCTACAATAACCCTACATGATGTTTATAAACTTAAACAAATAAATCATGGATCATACGAAACTGAAAATGAAAGAAAGTGAGGAATTACAAACTACAGGGGTTAAATGTGTCAACATGTTGAAAGTATACCTCTGAGTGACCTTTTAGCAAACCCGAAGCTTTGTAACGGTAAAATATGCTCACCAGAATGTGTGATAAGAATTTCATAAAGTTTCGTTATCGTATGAGAAAGTTATGATCAAATCCGTATACGAAGGGTTAAAAGCGTCAATGTTGAAATTTGTGACTTTTCGGCTAAGCACAAAGTTAACCAAGGACTTAACCAAGTTTGTAAAAGTCTTAAGGTCCTTAAAAATCAAGTTAGAGGGCCAAAAGTTCAAGAAAAACAATCAAAACCACGTTACAAAGGACCAGGGACTGAAATGTAAAAGATGAAACATGTTTAACCTGTTGCGCAGGTTTTAGACGTCCCGCGAGAGGTTTCTCGCGGCCCGCGAACAAGCAGCAGCGACAGCAACTGCGAACAGCTGCCAGTTACAGCCCTGAAACCGACTTTACACCTTTGTTTTACATACCAGGGGCTGCTCCAATGGTTTAACATGCATAGGGGGCACTTATACTAATCTGGTAACATGTGTAGACCTCTTTCGCATCATCCTAGAAGATCAAAATGAGTATATAAGGGACTTGAAGTGTAGCAACAATTGCTCATTCACTTGCATTCTCATTTCTGGAGCTCTCCTGATCAGCAACCAAGTTCCTTAGGCTCCCTAATCGTGCATAGGACTATTGTAAGTATTCTTAACCCTTCCTAATTCAGTTTAGCCTAGTTAATTAGCTAAAACTCAAACCGTCGTAATTAACGTTTGACTTTCAAATTAAATAAAATATGTTCAGTCAATTCTGGAATTTAAAGTACCTATAAGTAGGTAATTATGTGGGTAATAAACCCTTAAAAGGGTACTCTCTGATTCCTACTCTAACTAGGTCAATTGTCGGGTCAAACTTGTTATTAAAAAGTCAACAGAATGCTTATTTTCAAATTAATGCATAATTAGCAATGTAGGAGGCATGCAACCTGTTTTATCATTAATATAACTTGGTAATTAATGTAAGAACATGTCTAACCATGTTCAACTCGACAAATTTCAGTTTAAACCCAGATCGGAACCGAAAGTCGCATAATTTGACTTTTGTTTTGACTTTCAGTTCTGATCCATTTATGCATGTTTTAGAATTGCCTTAGAGCTTTATTTGGACCAGGTTTCATATAAGTATAACTCTCTGAGATTATACAACTTGGTTCATTAGTTATCCGATTCATATGCATGTTTCCATTAAATGCTTAAATGTTGACTATTATGCCCTTTTGACTATAAAATGTGATTTTTTGAAAAAGTAAAAGAGTAGAAACCTTAGTTACTGATTTATAAACTTGCACCTAAAATTTGACATCAGTTTGAGGTCTAGATTAAGAGTTATGCTCATTAGCGTAATTTGAAAGCTTTATATTAATTAAACGGCGTAATTAGCGTATAGCCTAATTAAACCCACTTTTTGATATCAAAATTTTTACCCACTGATTTAATATAATATTTTGGGATTTTTGAAGATTTTTATTTAATTTTTGGCTGAGCATAACATAGGTCTCTAAGTTTGATTCGGTTAATGCCGGTTTTGCCCTTTTAAGCCATAAAATGAGTTTTACAAATCCTTTTGACCCCAAACCTTTTTCTACTGATTTTATTTGACAAATAAAATATTTTGATCCTTCTGGAATTATAAAAATGTCAGCTTTCCTTTGAAAACCCAGAAATGGCTCCAAATCGCCTTTTTAAGCGTTTTTAACGCATAGTATGTACTAAATCTATATTAAACATATAAGGTTGATACCTACTGATATTTTTAGTATATTTTTATATTATAACAGTAAGTAAAAGTTTTTAAACTCGGGTTTCCAGTTTTGACCTTTTTAGCCTATGTGAAATTACCAAAATACCCCTATAATGCATAGTTTGATTTTAAATGATAAATTTCACATATAGGTCATATCTTACTGTTATAACTTATTAAATTAAGTGTTTTTACTGAATGAATCAGACCTGTAACTCAGATTACTAATTAAACTCTTTTATAACCTTTTTAATGACCAAAATGCCCTTACAAGGCATAGTTTGAGTTTAAATCCATTTTGGGCATAATAAAAGATATCTTACTGATGTCACAACATATTTAAGGCATATTAACTTGGGAAACTTGCATATGACTCTTTTGGTTACCCGTTACGCACTTTTCGCGTTCGGAACGGCTTATGTAACTAGTTTGCATATATTAGCCGAAACGGGTCAAACCTTATCATCCTTGTCTCAAAATCCAGAATGTGTTTAGTATACCCATATTATACAAGTCTTTAAACTTGTCGGGTCTAAATCACATTCTGTCCGGTCTTCGCCTAATCGTGCGTTTGAACCGTATCCTCCTTTAAAACTGACCGGTCTAAGCTTAAGCTTAATTAAAGACCCGTTAGGATTCTAATAGGATAATAAAAACATTTGTTCCAGATTAGGAGCCTAGTAAAAGCCATCTGTACTTGCTGTATTTGACTTATACATTGCTCAGGTAAATACTCTTAACTTATTTTCCCTATACGGGTTTGGGATACGGTATTATAATAATACCGCTTGGTCGGGTGTGTAATCATTTAAATCGGATTGTGATTAATGTAATTACATACTTGTTTAATATGTATTATTTGGTGTATGGCCTTTGGGGGTTAAATGACCATGTCCCGGATATCCTTGGCATCATTTTACGAAATGGCCACGACCTAAGCACGGGGTGTAGGCGTACACCTGACAGTTGCATATGTAAAAGCTGGTAGCCCACTAAAGGAATTAACCTTGTGGGTATTATACCTGTGGCGTGTCAGTTAATCTTGTCCGGCCCTACCAACCGGCCCCGGTGGACGACAAATAAGTAAAACTGTATACATGATTATTTAATAATTGTCCCAAGTTATAAAATATATTTTTGCCGAAGTGCATTCAAATCAATTTTCAAACTCTTTTCAAAATGAGTCAGTTGAGTTGTATTTACCAGTGTAAACTGACGTATTTTCTAAAAAGGTTAAGTGCAGGTGCTACACGTAATAGGCTGGATACTCCAGACATCAATAATCAAGTCTTGCAAAGCTTTAGGTGTCAAAGTCTGTTGAACAGTTTTCCTCTTTATTTTGATCCGCCTGTGGATCCGTTTCAACTACATTGTGATACTTTATATTACAATTTATTTGGTTGGAATAAATCTATCTTTTTCTTCCGCTGTGCATTTAAATATTTTGTTGTTTGACTATGATGATATCAACTACGTCACGATACTCCCCACCGGGCCCACCGGTAATACGTGGAAATATCGGGGTGTGACAGGTTGGTATCAGAGCCAACACTGAGTGAATTAAACACTAGCCTTTTGTGTTTTAATCTCAGTTACACAATTGCACAATCCTCGATTCTCGAGTCTAGACAAAGAACTTAGGAATTATCCAAAATTTGTTTTATTTCTAACTTTGTCTTATATATTTTCTTGTTGTATCATTTGTTTGTTTTTGACAGGTTGACAAAATGCCACCAAGGATAAGAGGAAGAGGAAGAGGAAAAGGGCCACTCGTCGCCCCAAATGACCATGAGGTCGGACCTTCACATCGGCGAACACCGTCAGATCCCAACAACCCGGGTCCTCAAGAGCCCTGGAGGACCTACATTGAACCAGCTAGGCGCTCAGTTTCACTGAGTACCTCCCCTTCTATTCCACACTCTTTTGGGCCTCATTCTGAAAATGAGCCCCACAACTCCCACCAATCCTACATACCTCTTCAAGGACACAACTCACCTTTCGACCACCTATCACCTGTTTTCCAGGGCCAGTTCAACCCTGCCGTCTACCTTGGAGCACCAGTGGGTTTTAACCCACTTGGACCTGAAGATCATTTTTCCGGTGGCAACGCGATGGATATAGATGAGGACACCGATCCTGCCGAGCCACCATCCGGAACTCCTAACCACCCCATTGAAATTTCAGATGGGCCACCTTTTGTGGGATCACCGTATAATGGTCCCGACAGGTATGAGGAGAGGTTTAGGCAGTGTGACTGGGCGTTTACCCCCAGTTACCACAACTCTCCCCTGCACCACCAGCAGCAGCAACAGCAGCAACGGGATCCTTCCAAGGATTCTCGATTTGTAGCGGTCACTCCACCGCCACCACCACCACCACCACTGCAACAGCCTCCGGAGCCCCCAAGGCGAAGAAGAACGAACTCGCGAATATCCGCGCGAGGAGGAGTGCGTATCAACACCCCTCCACTTTCAAGTGGCAGCCGATACTCGCCACTTCACGAGGAACCAGAGATGGGAGAATCTTCACACCCCATCTCAGAAGTAAACTCTGCGCCAGTCGCGCCGCCACCACCACTGGGTTTTGGAGACCCAATCCCTGCTTACACTGGTGCGGCGGCGTATAATCCCTTCGAGCAGCCGATCCACACAAATTACAACTATGCCAAGGCCGATCCCTACTTGGTAGCTGCGAACTACAACGCTCTCCATCCGGAAGGTCCCTATGGAGGTCCTTGGACTACGGGATACCCGACTTATGGATACCCACCATATGGGTATCAGCAACCGCCGCCCCCTCAACCTCCGCATTATCAGCAACCACCGCAGACGCCGGTGATGTCACCACCACAGTTTCAAGAAATCCTTCAAGGGATAAATGAGGTGCGGCAGGAGGTGCGGGAAGACCGTAGGCATATCCAAGGGATGTTCAAGAAAATGGTGAATTTGATCAAGGGAAAAAGCAAGAAGGATCGCTAAATCCTTGTTTGTTTGTTTATTTTTGTTGTAATCATGTCCCTGCGAGGACATTTGTTTCTGTACTCTGCCCCTGCATGGGCATATTTTTATGTTCTGCCCCTGCGTGGGCATGTCTTTCTATTTGACCCCTGCGTGGGTATGTTTGTTAGATTGGCCCCTGTGTGGGCGTGTTATTTATGTAAAAGTCCCGTTTAGGGCAAACTTGTACTAGTTTAATTTTAATGGAGTGGTTAGTTTAAATTTTTCATTTTCAAATTATATGCATAAATATAATATGTGGATAAATGAAAATAACATTCATTTTATAAATTTACCATTTTAATAAAGTAAATCTTAAAAGGTAAAACCTAGCTTGTATGTGACGTGATGTCGTGGTCACAATCAAATTTAATCCAAATACAACTAAATAGATAGCGGTAAGTGGGTATCTAACACAGGGAGTTTGTGGAATATGTGTTATTTAAATGTATATCTAAGTTGACTAAATTAATCTAATTGCAAATAAAATAAAATTCAAGAGTTGATTTGATTGGATTGGATTTGAAAAACTAAGACTACTAATGTAATTGCAAAAATGGAAGTTTTGGTTGTAAACAAATTAGAGACAAATGACCATCCTAGATTTCCGGTTTGTTTCGACATTCATATTATCATTTCACTAGAAAGAACTACATAGACATAGCTCATGAGTGATTACTTGCAGTGATGAAAGGGAACTAAGTACTCAGATTCCTAGAACGTGAGGTTGTTACCTGATGATCAATCAACCCTTACCCAAGCCTAACTATACCCATGATATCTCGATTGCCAATGGCACCAAGAACGTATGGTTTCTAATTAGTTCAACATAAGGATTAACAAGTTACTAACAAACAATCACACATCATAACAACAAATCATAAAGATAAAGATTGTTATTCTAGAAATTAGAAAAATCAAACATGAAATGTCTCAACCAAACCTTCAATCTAGGACAATCATCAAGTGTTTAGCCACTCATGGCTTGAAGCAACATCATAACCAAAGTTCTATTGTTCATAAAGATCAAAGCACAAAAACTAATGATTAAACAAATGTTCTTCAAGCCCATGTCTCCAAAAGTTCCTCCCAATTCGTCCCCAAGACAAGTGGTAACCGAAATCCAATGATAAGACACCATAAAAACCCATGAAATGACAATTTAATGCATAAGTTACAAAATTGGATCAGTCGGTGGCGTAACCTACGGCTGAGGTCCGTAGGTTACGGCGGGCAGCTTTCCCTTACGGCGGGTGGCTTCTGTCTTACGGCGAAGGCTTTTTGCAAAGGTTGGGGCCGTAACCTACGGCCAAGTGCCGTAGGTTACGGCGCTGAGTGTTAGTTTTTCCTTGTTTCCTTCATTTAATTCACCATTTCTTCAATCCCAACACCGCCAACTTCTAGCATCCATCCAAGCTCCATAAAACCAACATTTTAAGCTCTTTAGCACCTGCATAATCAAACATAGAGTGGTTACCAAGTCCAAGCAATTAACTGAATAAAGCATGAAATGTGTGTACATTTAGACCTTTTAAGGGTTGTCCTACGGACCACCCGTCACATCCCCACACTTACCCGTTGCTTGTCCCAAGCAACCGATTCAAAAACTATTTCAAAACCACAAACGATCAACATGCAAACCAAGCTAAAATGTATCGTCCTTTTACTAACTTTCAATCATACCACAAGACACACCCCTCACAAAAACTCTCGGTGACAAGAAATATTAGCACATAATGCTAAACCACTCAATGCGTGTGTGTATTTGTGCGACAATAAGCTTGTATAAAAATCAAGTCTCCTCCTATTGAGTATTTAGCATGCTTATGAATCAAAAGGACTTACGGGTTGTAACGGGGCTAGGTGCAAAGGTAGGAAAATGGGAAAATATATATGTGAGAGCTAATTAATTTGACCCGGTTTTTATTTCTACTACAAAACAAAGCAAACATCAATTATATACACAACTTCTTCAACATTCTCAACTACTATTGCAACTAAATACCTTTTTTTTCATATTTTTCTCTTTCTCTTTTTTTTTTCTTTTTTTTTCATTTTTTTTTTCATTTTTTTTCATTTTTTTTTTCATAACACATTAAACTCAACAATATATACAAGAACATCAATACTACATACTAAATCTCCTAAACCGGGTCATCTCAAAAGGTAAAATTTTGTAGGAAGTAGGTTTGGATCATAACCGAATGGTATAAGGCTCAAACATGGCTTTCTAAAGACCAAACCCCCACCCCTCACAATACCAAGCTCATATATGTAACGTATGAGGTCCAACCCCTAATTCCCACACTCTCACACATCTAGACGAGGCTACCTAAAAGTCCCCTATCATTTTCAAAAGCATGCTAACTCTAGGATTTAACAAGAATTCATACACAAGTTCTATTAACACAATACACACACCGCCACTCAAAAAAAAGAAATATCTATAATAATCATATGTGGCTCAAACACTCACCAAGAAATGACTAGGAATGGGTATCGATGTGTCAAGTGGAACAATATCAAGTTTTCAAATTTTGACAATTTTCGCTTGGATTCACAAAAATTTTTAAAATTCTCAAAAAATTCCCCTCATCCCCACACTTGGGATACATTGTCCCAATGTATGGTTTTGAGGGGAAAATCGCTTTTAACCAACAACATTAACTTTCGCTAATACTCTCAAATCCCAAATTTCTTTTTGTATTTTTTTTAATTATTAGAAACACCACCAATCCTTCACAACCCATAAACTAAACACATCAAAACACCACCCAACCCCCCAACCATAAACTTAAACATGAATATATATAATGGTGCACAAGATGAGAACAAGACACGACCTGATTAGTAAATCAGCAGTGTTGATAGTGATGCAGTTGCGGTAATCGGATCGGTTCAAAAACATTTCTTAGATTCGCCGATATCTCAACAGGGATGTTGCCAAACATCCCCACACTTGAATCATTGCATCCACGAGGGTTGAAACGTAATAACCTGCCACAACACAAACACAACACCAAAACAAAGCAAAACAAAGCAAAACAAAACACAAATACAATACTCTACATCCTCGGACTGCTTCCCGAGAGCGCTAAGTTTAAAGGTCTTCAGCCAGACCATACCTGATATGCGTTATGATGGTCTTAATGCACACTTACCCGCAGCATTTCCAACAAATGCCCGGAAATTTACATGCGATCTCCATAGATTTGTCAGTATATTTGGCATGTTAAAGCTGCTCCTATGGACTTTGCTAGTCCACTTCATGACATATACCTTAATGTCTGGTAGTTTCACCTTTCTCATCTTATTCCTCGAACCCTCTTCCCCACACTTGTTAATTTGAATCATTGATATGGGAAGAGTTTCGGTACACATATCCATCTCATCAGCCTGCTCTTCCTCATAATCTGCACACATCATCTGATCTACAAGTGACTCTTCATCAGATAAAGGACTCATTGGTGTGGTATTATCCTCCACAACCTCCTCCTTCATGTGAGAATAATCTCTAATATCGTCAGGTAATGGTGAGAGGCGTTCTTCTATCTCTATCTTCAATTTTAAAGTATGACACTTAGAAACTAAGCAGCTGATTTGGTCTTCATCGGACAGGTTGGGTGTTGCTAAATATTGCTCGAGTTTGGACAAAGTTACTTCCAATACAGCAAGCTCTTTCTCCTCCTCGGTCTCATAAACATAAACACCCTTGGGCTCAGAATATTCTTCGGGATGATATTGTCGATATCCCTGATACGGTCTATAGATGCGCGCATCCATCATCTTTTTATCCCAATACTTCGGGTTTTCCGAATACACCGGGCACACATCATAATCATAAGTGGGATCGCGACCGCAACAAAAACATAGACCATCCATCCTTGCCTCATAATAAACTTCCTCATCCCGATCGTATCCATATGAATAATCGTCATCCTCCATTTCTGATTCATAATCGTCAACGTATGATGGAGGTGGAAGCTGTGAAACATAAGACACCGGTTTTCCATGCGCCCTCCTGTAGTGAGCCTCGTGGCAACCAATACATGGATGTCGTGGACCCCCGCACAATCTACACGTAAATAAGCTGAAATTTGTGTAATGCCCTGTCATCCTGCATAACACAACTCAACTACCAAGTGTAAATCATGAACATAAAAGAAATCTTTTTGGTTTTTTTTTAATTAATTTTTTCAAACTAATACACAAGATAACACACGTTGCGCACTACTCCCCGGCAACGGCGCCAAAATTTGACGTGATGTCATGGTCACAATCAAATTTAATCCAAATACAACTAAATAGATAGCGGTAAGTGGGTATCGAACACAGGGAGTTTGTGGAATATGTGTTATTTAAATGTATATCTAAGTTGACTAAATTAATCTAATTGCAAATAAAATAAAATTCAAGAGTTGATTTGATTGGATTGGATTTGAAAAACTAAGACTACTAATGTAATTGCAAAAATGGAAGTTTTGGTTGTAAACAAATTAGAGACAAATGACCATCCTAGATTTCCGGTTTGTTTCGACATTCATATTATCATTTCACTAGAAAGAACTACATAGACATAGCTCATGAGTGATTACTTGCAGTGATGAAAGGGAACTAAGTACTCAGATTCCTAGAACGTGAGGTTGTTACCCGATGATCAATCAACCCTTACCCAAGCCTAACTGTACCCATGATATCTCGATTGCCAATGGCACCAGGAACGTATGGTTTCTAATTAGTTCAACATAAGGATTAACAAGTTACTAACAAACAATCACACATCATAACAACAAATCATAAAGATAAAGATTGTTATTCTAGAAATTAGAAAAATCAAACATGAAATGTCTCAACCAAACCTTCAATTTAGGACAATCATCAAGTGTTTAGCCACTCATGGCTTGAAGCAACATCATAGCCAAAGTTCTCTTGTTCATAAAGATCAAAGCACAAAAACTAATGATTAAACAAGTGTTCTTCAAGCCCAAGTCTCCAAAAGTTCCTCCCAATTCGTCCCCAAGACAAGTGGTAACCGAAATCCAACGATAAGACACCATAAAAACCCATGAAATGACAATTTAATGCATAAGTTACAAAATTGGATCAGTCGGTGGCGTAACCTACGGCTGAGGTCCGTAGGTTATGGCGGGCAGCTTTCCCTTACGGCGGGTGGCTTCTGTCTTACGGCGAAGGCTTTTTGCAAAGGTTGGGGCCGTAACCTACGGCCAAGTGCCGTAGGTTACGGCGCTGAGTGTTAGTTTTTCCTTGTTTCCTTCATTTAATTCACCATTTCTTCAATCCCAACACCGCCAACTTCTAGCATCCATCCAAGCTCCATAAAACCCGCATTTTAAGCTCTTTAGCACCTGGATAATCAAACATAGAGTGGTTACCAAGTCCAAGCAATTAACTGAATAAAACATGAAATGTGCGTACATTTAGACCTTTTAAGGGTTGTCCTACGGACCACCCGTCAGTATGTCATAATAAGACCTGGCCAATATGGTAAAACCTAATTAAAACGAATCAAATCTTTGTTAACATCTGCAAATATGTTAACATTCTTGGCTAATGTGATCCGCAAAATCACATATGTCACCCTTTTAATAAATTATCCAAATTCCTTATTATTATTTAAACATCTGATTGTGATGTAATGCCTACGGGCTATAACTAATGTCATATAAGACAAAAGGCAGTCGTAGTTTATAAACTCCCTGCCAAGAAAGGTAATGAATTCTTAGTTCAAACCCTAGTAACTAGATCCTATAAGATCTAAATTTATAATTTAGAAATTGTCCACGTGACTAGGCTTGTTATGTCCATACTATATTTTAAGGGCTACTAGTGAAAAGTCCCGAATGAAATTACTTAACAAATTAACTAGTATGGCTCTTTAATTACCATAGTTAATAAATTATCAAGATGACAGACCGATTATAATTCCTTAAATGAATCATTGTCATCATCTTATGAAGCAGTTCAACTACATGGCCGAGTCTGACGAGGTTAACAGTCGGCCAATGGAGAATCATGACGCCACCAGAATCAATATCACTGGTGCAGAACTCCAAACACTAATTGACAATGCGGTCACTAAAGCCATAGAGAGGCAATATAGTGAATCGAGTATTACTCGAAGCAGGACCCGATCTGCACCGCACTCTAAGCCAAAAACACATTCTGAGGCTCATAGTAAGCCACCATCTAAGCTAGATAAGCCAAAGAAGGATGATGACGATCATCACTCCTCAAACAAACACAGTGTCCCGTCAAGGAAGACCGAGCTTAAACAGGATCCGCGTAGTAAGTCCTGTACGTATAAATACTTCGTCTCATGTAAACCCAGAGACTTTACTGGGGAGAAAGGAGCGGTTGACTGCATGATATGGTTGGACGAAATAGATACTGTGGTGGATATCAGCGGGTGCGCTGAAAGGGATGTAGTGAAATTTGTATCGCAATCGTTTAAAGGTGAGGCTTTAGCCTGGTGGAAGTCTTTGATTCAAGCTACTGGGAAGGTTCCACTATACAATATGACATGGGAACAATTTGTTACCCTCATCAAGGAGAACTACTGTCCTTAGCATGAGGTTGAAAAGATAGAGTCAGATTTCCTGTCATTAGTAATGAAGAATCTGGATTGCCAGGCTTATCTTACGAGTTTTAATACCCTGTCAAGGTTGGTTCCTTATCTTGTAACCCCAGAACCCAGAAGAATAGCTCGTTTCATTGGGGGATTAGCCCCAGAGATAAAAGCAAGTGTAAAAGCCTCCCGGCCTGCTACCTTCAGATGAGCAGCTGATCTATCCCTATCCCTTACCTTAGACGCGGTTAGATTAAGATCGCTCAGAAATTCAGAAGAAGGTAAGAGGAAGCGTGAGGACGATACCTCCTGAAGATCGGAGAAGAAGCATAAGGGTAATACTGACTCCAGGAAGAAGTCTGGATCCAACAAGGGTAGCCAGCAAACTGAGGAAAAGCCAAAGTGCAAGACTTGCCAAAAACGCCACTTTGGAAAGTGCCGACTTGAGTCCAGGTCTAAGTCAGGATCACCTGCGTGTGGGTTATGCAAGTCTAAAGAGCACAAGACTGTTGATTGCAAAAAGATTAAAGATGCCACATGCTACAACTGCAATGAGAAAGGGCACATTAAAACCAACTGCCCTAAATATGCCAAGAAGCCGGAAGATGTCAAGAAGACCAATGCTAGGGTCTTCAAAATGGACGCAAAGGAAGCTGTTCAGGACGACAACGTAATCACAGGTACTTTTCTCATAAATGATGTTTATGCTAGAGTATTGTTTGATTCTGGCGCGGATAAGTCTTTTGTGGATAACAAATTTTGTGAGTTGTTGAAATTACCTGTAAAAGCCTTAAGTGTGAAGTATGAGGTGGAATTAGCAGATGGAACCATAGAAACCGCCTCAACTATTTTAGATGGATGTGTTATATCCATTAGGAACCACTCTTTTCCTTTGTCCTTACTTCCCTTTAAGCTAGCCGGTTTTGATATAGTTATAGGTATGGATTGGTTATCGCATAACCAAGCCCAGATTGTGTTCAACAGAAAGCAAGTGGTAGTCAAAACTCCGTCTGGTGAGTCACTTACCATTCAGGGGATACCCAGCATGGATTGCCTGAGCAAGTGTCTATGCTCAAGGCATCCAGATGTCTGAAGAAGGGTTGTGTCATTTATATGGCACAAGTTACTATTGATGAGCCAAAACCTAAGATTGAAGACATCCCCGTCATTTCAGAATATCCTGAAGTTTTTCCTAAAGAACTACCTGGTTTACCACCAGATAGGCAAGTGGAATTCGGAATTGACATCATCCCTGGAGCAGCACCTGTTGCTAAAGCACCTTATAGGGTGGCACCAACCGAGATGAAGGAGTTAAGGACGCAGTTAGATGACCTGCTAGCCAAAGGTTTCATTAGACCTAGTTCGTCTCCTTGGGGAGCGCCGATATTGTTTGTCAAGAAGAAGGATGGATCGATGCGTCTATGCATCGATTACCGTGAGCTTAATAAGGTCACTATTAAGAATAGGTATCCTTTGCCCAGGATCGACGATCTGTTCGATCAATTGCAAGGGGCAAGTTACTTTTCTAAGATCGATTTAAGGTCAGGCTATCATCAGTTGAAAGTTAAGGATGAAGATGTACACAAGACTGCATTTAGGACTCGTTATGGTCATTACGAGTTCCTAGTGATGCCTTTTGGGCTTACTAATGCTCCTGCCGCATTCATGGACCTCATGAATCGCGTCTGCAAGCCTTACTTAGATAAATTTGTCATTCTTAAGTTTGATTGGGGCCCTAAGCAGCAGGAATCCTTTGACATTCTTAAGAAAAAGCTGAGCAATGCACCAGTGTTAACATTGCCCGATGGAATAGAAGAATTCGTGGTGTATTGTGATGCATCACACACTGGTATGGGCTGTGTACTCATGCAGAAAGGCAAAGTTATTGCCTACGCTTCACGACAGTTAAAGGTGCACGAGAAGAACTACACCACCCATGACTTGGAGCTGGGTGCCGTTGTATTTGCACTAAAACTATGGAGGCACTACTTGTATGGAACCAAGTGTGTGATCTATTCAGATCACAAGAGCCTTCAACACTTATTCAATCAAAAGGACTTAAACATGAGGCAAAGACGATGGATGGAAACTTTGACTGACTATGACTGTGAGATAAGATACCATCCAGGCAAAGCAAATATGGTTGCGGATGCCTTAAGCGGAAAAGAAAGAGTGAAGCCGATAAGAATCAATGCCAAGAGCGTTGAGATAAGGAATAGTTTGAACGAAAGGTTGTTAGCCGCACAGAAGGAAGCTGTGTTGGAAGCTAACTATCCCGATGAAAAGCTAGGAGTAACTGAGGAGCAGTTATCCTATGACAAGGACGGAATCCTAAGGTTAAATGGACGAATATGGGTTCCAGTTTATGGAGGACTTCGGGATGTTATCCTCCAGGAAGCCCACAGTTCCAAATATTCTATTCATCCTGGAGCTGATAAGATGTACCAGGATCTAAAGGCAAACTACTGGTGGATAGGCTTGAAAAAGTCTGTAGCTGCCTATGTAGCTAAATGTTTGACGTGTGCGCAAGTCAAAGCTGAGCATCAGAAGCCGTCAGGTTTGCTACAACAGCCTGAACTTCCCACATGGAAGTGGGAGATGGTAACGATGGATTTCATCACCAAGCTGCCGAAGACAAGGAAGGGAAATGATACTATATGGGTGATAGTAGATAGACTAACGAAGTCAGCACATTTGCTACCCATTAAGGAAACTTATAGCTCTGACATGCTAGCTCAATTGTACGTAGATAAGATTGTAGCCCTACATGGCGTACCAGTGTCAATTATCTCTGACAGAGATACGAGATACACCTCTCATTTTTGGAAAAGTTTCCAACAGTCTTTGGGCACGCGCTTGAATTTTAGTACGGCTTACCATCCACAGACGGACGGACAGAGTGAGCGTACCATCCAAATGTTGGAAGACATGCTTCGTGCATGTGTGATTGATTTAGGTGGCAGTTGGGATAACCGCCTGCCATTGATCGAGTTCTCCTACAACAATAGCTACCATACTAGTATTAAGGCTGCGCCTTTTGAGGCATTATATGGTAGGAAATGCAGAACACCTATTTGTTGGGCGGAAGTAGGAGAAGTCCAATTATCAGAACCTGAATTGGTCTTTGAAACGACGGACAAGATTGTCCAGATTCGTGACCGCCTGAAAGCTGCCAGGGATAGGCAGACAAGCTACGCTGATCCAAAGCGTAAACCTCTAAAGTTTGAGGTTGGTGATAAAGTTTTGCTTAAAGTATCACCCTGGAATGGGGTGATGCGATTTGGTAAGAAAGGTAAGTTAAGCCCAAGGAATATAGGACCATTCGAGGTAATCGAATGTGTTGGGTCAGTGGCTTATAAGTTGAACTTGCCTAAAGAGCTCAGTAGTATTCACAATGTTTTTCACATCTGCAATCTGAAGAAATGTCTAGCTGATGACTCGCTAGTCATATCGCATACGGATGTGCATATAGATGAGAGCTTGAAATTTGTGGAAAAACCATTGTCGATTGAGGATCGACAGGTAAAGAAGCTTCGAAGGAAGCATGTGCCTATTGTAAAAGTCAAATGGGATGCCCGTAGAGGTCCCGAATACACATGGGAGGTAGAATCCATGATGAAAGAAAAGTACCCTCATTTGTTTCAGTAAATCTCGAGGTCGAGATTTCTTTTAAGGGGGGTGAGGATGTAACATCTCGAAAATTTACGTCCAATAATGTATTGACACGTGTCATAAGCTTTGAATATGTGAAAAAGTACTTTAGAAGGATTAAAGTTGACAAACAGAGAAACTATGTGAATATAAGGGCCCAAAGTGTCAACAATGGATAAATATGCCCTACAATAACCCTACATGGTGTTTATAAACTTAAACAAATAAATCATGGATCATACGAAACTGAAAATGAAAGAAAGCGAGGAATTACAAACTACAGGGGTTAAATGTGTCAACATGTTGAAAGTATACCTCTGAGTGACCTTTTAGCAAACCTGAAGCTTTGTAACGGTAAAATATGCTCACTAGAATGTGTGATAAAAATTTCATTAAGTTTCGTTATCGTATGAGAAAGTTATTATCAAATTCGTATACGAAGGGTTAAAAGCGTCAATGTTGAAATTTGTGACTTTTCGGGTAAGCACAAAGTTAACCAAGGACTTAACCAAGTTTATAAAAGTCTTAAGGTCCTTAAAAATCAAGTTAGAGGGCCAAAAGTGCAAGAAAAACAATCAAAACCACGTTACAAAGGACCAGGGACTGAAATGTAAAAGATGAAACATGTTTAACCTGTTGCGCAGGTTTTAGACGCCCCGCGAGAGGCTTCTCGCGGCCCGCGAACAAGCAGCAGCGACAGCAACTGCGAACAGCTGCCAGTTACAGCCCTGAAACTGACTTTACACCTTTGTTTTACATACCAGGGGCTGCTCCAATGGTTTAACATGCATAGGGGGCACTTGTACTGATCTGGTAACATGTGTAGACCTCTTTGGCATCATCCTAGAAGATCAAATTGAGTTTATAAGGGACTTGAAGTGTAGCAACAATTGTTCATTCACTTGCATTCTCATTTCTGGAGCTCTCCTGATCAGCAACCAAGTTCCTTAGGCTCCCTAATCATGCATAGGACTATTGTAAGTATTCTTAACCCTTCCTAATTCAGTTTAGCCTAGTTAATTAGCTAAAAGTCAAACCGTCGTAATTAACGTTTGACTTTGAAATTAAATAAAATCTGTTCAGTCAATTCTCGAATTTAAAGTACCTATAAGTAGGTAATTATGTGGGTAATAAACCCTTAAAAGGGTACTCTCTGATTCCTACTCTAACTAGGTCAATTGTCGGGTCAAACTTGTTATTAAAAAGTCAACAGAATGCTTATTTTCAAATTAATGCATAATTATCAATGTAGGAGGCATGCAACCTGTTTTATCATTAATATAACTTGGTAATTAATGTAAGAACATGTCTAACCATGTTCAACTCGACAAATTTCAGTTTAAACCCGGATCGGAACCGAAAGTCGCATAATTTGACTTTTGCTTTGACTTTCAGTTCTGATCCGTTTATGCATGTTTTAGAATTGCCTTAGAGCTTTATTTGGACCAGGTTTCATATAAGTATAACTCTCTGAGATTATACAACTTGGTTCATTAGTTATCCGATTCATATGCATGTTTCCATTAAATGCTTAAATGTTGACTATTATGCCCTTTTAACTATAATATGTGATTTTTTGAAAAAGTAAAAGAGTAGAAACCTTAGTTACTGATTTATAAACTTGCACCTAAAATTTGACATCAGTTTGAAGCCTAGATTAAGAGTTATGCTCATTAGCGTAATTTGAAAGCTTTATATTAATTAAACGGCGTAATTAGCGTATAGCCTAATTAAACCCACTTTTTGATATCAAAATTTTTACCCACTGATGTAATATAATATTTTGGGATTTTTGAAGATTTTTATTTAATTTTTGGCTGAGCATAACATAGGTCTCTAAGTTTGATTCGGTTAATGCCGGTTTTGCCCTTTTAAGCCATAAAATGAGTTTTACAAATCCTTTTGACCCCAAACCTTTTTCTACTAATTTTATTTGACAATTAAAATATTTTGAGCCTTATGGAATTATAAAAATATCAGCTTTCCTTTGAAAACCCGGAAATGGCTCCAAATCGCCTTTTTAAGCGTTTTTAACGCATAGTATGTACTAAAACTATATTAAACATATAAGGTTGATACCTACTGATATTTTTAGTATATTTTTATATTATAACAGTAAGTAAAAGTTTTTAAACTCAGGTTTCCAGTTTTGACCTTTTTAGCCTATGTGAAATTACCAAAATACCCCTAGAATGCATAGTTTGATTTTAAATGATAAATTTCATATATAGGTCATATCTTACTGTTATAACTTATTAAATTAAGTGTTTTTACTGAATGAATCAGACCTGTAACTCAGATTACTAATTAAACTCTTTTATAACCTTTTTAATGACCAAAATGCCCTTACAAGGCATAGTTTGAGTTTAAATCCATTTCGGGCATAATAAAAGATATCTTACTGATGTCACAACATATTTAAGGCATATTAACTTGGGAAACTTGCATATGACTCTTTTGGTTACCCGTTACGCACTTTTCGCGTTCGGAACGGCTTTTGTAACTAGTTTGCATATATTAGCCGAAACGGATCAAACCTTATCATCCTTGTCTCAAAATCCAGAATGTGTTTTGTATACCCATATTATACAAGTCTTCAAACTTGTCGGGTCTAAATCACATTCTGTCCGGTCTTCGCCTAATCGTGCGTTTGAACCGTATCTTTCTTTAAAACTGACCGGTCTAAGCTTAAGCTTAATTAAAGACCCGTTAGGATTCTAATAGGATAATAAAAACCTTTGTTCCAGATTAGGAGCCCAGTAAAAGCCATCTGTACTTGCTGTATTTGACTTATACATTGCTCAGGTAAATACTCTTAACTTATTTTCCCTATACGGTATTATAATAATACCGCTTGGTCGGGTGTGTAATCATTTAAATCGGATTGTGATTAATGTAATTACATACTTGTTTAATATGTATTATTTGGTGTATGGCCTTTGGGGGTTAAATGACCATGTCCCGGATATCCTTGGCATCATTTTACGAAATGGCCACGACCTAAGCACGGGGTGTAGGCGTACACCTGACAGTTGAATATGTAAAAGCTGGTAGCCCACTAAAGGAATTAACCTTGTGGGTATTATACCTGTGGCGTGTCAGTTAATCTTGTCCGGCCCTGATGGACGGCAAATAAGTAAAACTGTATACATGATTATTTAATAATTGTCCCAAGTTATAAAATATATTTTTACCGAAGTGCATTCAAATCAATTTTCAAACTCTTTTCAAAATGAGTCAGTTGAGTTGTATTTACCAGTGTAAACTGACGTATTTTCCAAAAAGGTTAAGTGCAGGTGCTACACATAATAGGCTGGATACTCCAGACATCAATAATCAAATCTTGCAAAGCTTTAGGTGTCAAAGTCTGTTGAACAGTTTTCCTCTTTATTTTGATCCGCTTGTGGATCCGTTTCAACTACATTGTGATACTTTATATTACAATTTATTTGGTTGGAATAAATCTATCTTTTGCTTCCGCTGTGCATTTAAATATTGTGTTGTTTGACTATGATGATATCAACTACGTCACGATACTCCCCACCGGGCCCACCGGTAATACGTGGAAATATCGGGGTGTGACACCTAAGGGGACCGATCGGTCAAGAGAGGGGGGCGGTTTGGTTTGGTTTGATTTGAACTATATGGTTAAGTGTTTAATTTGTTAATTAGTAACTTTAAATAAGTTACTAGTGTGCAATGTTTTGTATCGGGTGTTAGGGTGTTCGGGGACCTTAACTGGCTCAGAAAAGGAAAAACAATGTCATTGACAATATTTTTTATGTTCCGGGTAAAGTCCAGTTGTACGGTTGGATATTGATTCGTTAAAGTGCTAAATAAGCATTTAAAGTGTCGTTAATATTTGTTTTAGTGACACAATGAATTCCTGACACTTTGGAAAGTGTCTAGTATTATTTTCCTATGTTTTTGCACTTTACTAGTTATGTTAAATGCTGAATTTTATGATAAAGTGCAGAATTTTGTACTTAAGGTACGTTTTAGGCACATCTGGTCACTATAAACTTCTCCTAGTGACGCAGTTCTACAATCCTCACCTCCCTACACTCCCTACTAGTGTAGTAAACTATTCCCGGCTCATACTGGCCTCAGTGACAGTGTCTGTCTGATGCTGGCTATGTCAGCATGTGTACTGGGTTATCCGTTCATTGTGCTACTGTGCTTTTGTGCATCAAGTTTGTCACTGATGTTTGTGTGTAAATAATAGAGTGACAGTATAAAGTATGATGCATGAACATATATGTATCAGAAATCAAGTAGCAGTTTAACCATAATTGTAAGCAAGCACAGTAATTAAGCATTAATTAAATATTAATTAATTCGTACAGATACCTGGTTTGGTGAGGGTTGTCACATTCTCCCCCCGTTAAAGAAATTTCGTCCCGAAATTTAGGCTCTGCTTCTATTTGCTGGGGCCTTAGGAAACAAATGGGGGTACTTCTCCTTCATACGGTCCTCACGTTCCCACGTGAATTCTGGTCCATGCCTAGCATTCCATCAAACCTTGACGAGTTTGACACTGCTCCTGCGAGTTTTGTTAACTTTCCAATCCGTGACCTCGACGGGTTCTTCAGTGAAGTGGAGCGTGTCGTCGATATGAACCTCGTCAGCAGGAATGATCACTGTTTCTTGTGTTGGACTCTTTCTCAAGTTTGATACATGGAATGTATCTTGAACACCATTTAGTTCGGCAGGTAGGTCCAACTTGTAGACTACAAGCCCAATCCTTTGCAGGATTCTGAAAGTGCCAAATTCAACTTTCCACGCTTCCCGAAATTCCAACTTGAAATTCCAACGGTTTCCTCTTTGGATCTGCATAGGCTTTCTGTCTGTCGCGAGCTGCCTCGATGCGCTTTCGAATCTGCGCAATCTTGTCGGTCGTCTCTTGGACTATTTCGGGGCCAACAAGCTGTCTATCACCTGCATCAGCCCAGCATAGTGGTGATCGACACTTGCGTTCGTAAAGAGCTTCAAATGGCGTGGCTCCAATGCTTGTGTGGTAGCTGTTGTTGTATGAAAACTCGACCAACGGTAAATGATTATCCCAGCTACCACCTAGATCCATTACACATGCTCTCAGCATATCCTCCAAAGTCTGAATAGTTCGTTCACTTTGGCCATCGGTTTGCGGATGAAATGCAGTGCTCAGGTTCAACTGAGAGCCGAAAGCTTCTTGGAAGGATTGCCAAATCCTTGATATGAAGCGTCCATCTCTATCAGAGATAATCGAGAGAGGCACTCCATGACGTGCGACAATCTCTCTCATGTATATTTCCGCAAGTTTACTAGTGTTATCCTTTTCTTTGATTGGTAAGAAATGTGCGGACTTTGTTAGGCGGTCAACTATCACCCAAATCATATCATGGCCTCTGGGCGTCTTGGGCAATTTCGTTACAAAATCCATTGAAATATGTTCCCATTTCCACTTGGGAATTTCAAGTTGTTGCAGAAGTCCTGAAGGCTTCTGGTATTCAGCTTTTACCTTGGCGCACGTTAAACACTTGCTAACATAAACAGCAACATCGCCTTTCATCCTAGGCCACCAATAATAATCCTTAAGATCTTGGTACATCTTATCCGCACCAGGATGAATTTAGTACCGAGACTTGTGGGCTTCATCAAAGATAACTTTTCTCAAACCACCAAACAGAGGAATCCAAATCCTTTTCATAAAGCATAGCGTTCCTTCCTCGTTTGGCACTAATTGCTTCTCTATCCCACGGAGATATTCGCCCTCAATATTTCTTTCTTTCAAAGCTTCTCTCTGCGCGGCACGAATGCGTAAAGAGAGGTATGTTTGGACAATCATCTCCAAAGCCCTAACCCTTATGGGCTTGATCCTTTCTTTTCGACTCAGGGCATCAGCGACCACATTCGCTTTCCCTGGGTGGTACTTGATCTCGCAGTCGTAATCGTTTAATAATTCGACCCAACGTCTTTGCCTCATATTAAGCTCTTTCTGGTCGAATATGTGCTGCAGACTCTTATGGTCCGTAAAGATTGTACACTTTGTACCATACAAATAATGTCTCCAGATTTTCAGCGCAAATACCACTGCGCCTAGTTCCAAATCATGCGTGGTATAGTTCTTTTCATGAACTTTCAATTGGCGTGAAACGTAAGCTATAACTTTCTGGCTATGCATCAACACACACCCCAATCCTTGACGCGAGGCGTCACAGTATACCACGAAATCATCAGTTCCTTCTTGTAGCGCTAAGATCGGTGCGTCACAAAGCTTGTTTTTCAACAACTGGAATGCTTCTTCTTGTTTGATTCCCCAATCAAACTTCTTATCCTTCTGCGTTAGGAGTGTCAGTGGTTGAGCGATCTTTGAAAAATCCTCAATAAATCTCCGATAATAGCCAGCCAAACCTAAGAAC
Organism: Helianthus tuberosus; assembly: GCA_030545235.1. NCBI lineage: Eukaryota > Viridiplantae > Streptophyta > Magnoliopsida > Asterales > Asteraceae > Helianthus > Helianthus tuberosus. Next base: position 110,242 of record CM060414.1, read on the forward strand.
TGGCGAATCTCGGTCGGCGTCTTTGGAGTCTCCCAGCTCTTTATCGCCTCGATCTTTGTGGGATCAACATGGATTCCACTTCCATTAACCACGTGTCCAAGAAACTGGACTTCGCGTAGCCAAAACTCGCACTTTGAGAATTTGGCATATAACTTTTCCTTTTTCAGCAATTCCAAAATAGCTCTTAGATGCTGTTCGTGTTCATTCTTCGTCTTTGAATAAATCAAGATATCGTCTATGAACACAATCACAAACTTGTCCAAGTACGGCTTACAAACTCGGTTCATTAGGTCCATGAAAACAGCTGGCGCGTTTGTCAACCCAAACGGCATTACCAGAAACTCGTAGTGTCCATAGCGAGTTCTGAAAGCGGTTCTAGGAATACTTTCCTCTTGTATTCTCAGCTGATGGTAACCAGATCGCAAATCGATCTTCGAGTAGTAGCTTGAACCTTGCAGTTGGTCGAAAAGATCATCGATTCTCGGCAAAGGGTATATGTTCTTGATCGTCAACTTATTAAGCTCACGGTAGTCTATGCACAGACGGAAACTACCGTCCTTCTTTTTAACAAACAGAACCGGAGCTCCCCAAGGTGAGAAGCTTGGTCTGATGAATCCTTTATCCAATAGCTCCTGGAGTTGTGTCGACAACTCCTGCATCTCTGAAGTTGCAAGTCTGTAGGGTGCCTTGGCTACAGGCGCGGCACTTGGAACCAAGTCAATGTGGAACTCGACTTGCCTTTGCGGCGGTAATCCTGGCAAGTCTTCTGGAAAGACTTCCGGATATTCCTTGACGACTGGAATGTCTTCAATCTTTGGTTCAGCAACTTCCTTATCCACGATGTGTGCCAAGAATGCAACACATCCCTTTTTAAAGCACTTTCTAGCTTTTAGGCAGCTAATAATTTTCAGCGGTGTGTCATGCTTCTCTCCGTGCACTACGATCGTTTCTTCATCCGTCAGTGGGATGCGGATGGTCTTCTCATGGCAAACGATCTCGGCTTTGTTACTCCATAGCCAATCCATTCCCACTACCACATCAAAGCTTCCCAACTCGACAGGTAGTAAGTCTAGCGTAAACTCGTGCCCTCCTAGTTCAATCACACATCCTCGGACAACTTCACTGGTCTCAACTAATTTCCCATTTGCTAATTCGATGGAGTACGGAACGTCTAACTTACTAGGCGTCAACCCAAGTATATTCTTAAATTCTAATGACACGAAACTATAATCCGCACCAGTATCAAACAAAACGGATGCAAAGCGTTGGTTTACAGGGAACGTACCAGTAACAACGTTCGGATCCTGGCGCGCTTCCCTTGCGCCAATGTTAAACACTCTTCCGTGGGCTTGATTCAATCCTGGGCATTTCCTCTTAAAATGCCCAATGTCGCCACAGTTAAAACAACCAAGTTTTTGACCATTACCTCCTCCAATCCCAGCTTGATTGTTGTTTTGAATTCGATTCGCGTCCCCAGCTTGATTTGCATTGTTCCCTCGATTTCCATCACCTCCATTATTTCCTTGTACACGATTTCCATTACCACCACGATTATTGTTCCGATTACTAAAACCTCCTTGGCCTCCCCGGCCTGCACTAGCCCAGCAAGAATCCTTTAAGTGGCCAACTTTTCCACAAGCTTCACATACCTTTGGCCCACACCGGCCAGAATGATGACATTGGCAGGAGTTACACTTGGGGTGCGTACCCATATAACCTTTTCCTTTCTTCCCAGCACCGGTTGCAGCTTGGACCGGTGTGCTTGATTCTCCTTTCTTGCCAACATTGCTAGTTCCCTGCTTGAAGTTCGAGAATTTCCTCTTATTCTCACCAGACGACTCTACGTGAGTCTCTTTCTTCTTTGTCTCAACATTAGAAAACTTGTTCAGGCGGATGGCTTCCTCAGTAAGAGCTACGCTCAGATCTATGGCCTCTGTGATAGTCACAGGCTTGGAAGTAGTGACCATACTCATGATTTGAGGTGCTAAACCCCAAATAAATCGCTCGATTCGCTTGAACTCCGGTGTAACCATATAAGGTACCACATGAGACAGGTCGTGGAATCTCTGAACGTACTCAGCAATCTTGGGACCATCCATCCTTAAATGCCAGAACTTAGTCTCCAACCTTTGTATCTCAGCACGAGAGCAATACTTCTTTCGCATTAACTCCTTTAACTCAGCCCAGGTCAACGCGTAAGCAGCGGCTTCACCAAGAGTTTGCACTTGTAAGTTCCACCACGACAGGGCTCCATCCAAAAATAGCCCAGAAATGTAAGTCACTTGTTGGTCTGGAGCGCACTTGCTCATTCGAAGAACAGAGTCTGTTTTCTCGGCCCATCTTACAAAAGCTACAGCACCTCCGGTGCCGTCGAAGTTAACGGGCTTGCAATCGAGGAACTGTTTGTAAGTGCACCCTGCACATACGTTTGAATATACAGATGGTATTAGCAGACATGCTACAAATATCCAAATGTATCGTAATAAGTTTTAAATGACTTAGCATTACCATGTGGTGGATTGTTATTGCCGTTATTGTTCGAATTGCTCCCGCTGGTTCCTCCTTGTGAGGCTGCATACTGCGTTATGGCGGCAGCAATGATTCCTTGTAGTTCTGCCTCGGAAGTGGGCATGCGCGGCTCGTGTCTTGGTGGCATCTTCTAAAAGATGGTTCACGTTGGTCAGGTCATAATAAGTAAAGTGTACGTAGGTATTCAACAATATCAACACATAACATCTCATGTTATAAATAAATCAACCACATAACATCTCATGTTATAGAACATAAACAATCAAGCAACATCACATATAATGAGAATACTGCGATTGCGTTGTCATAAATCAAGACCACAATGTAAGGTTTACAAGTTCACAACTGTATCATATATCATCAGTGACTAAGGGCCACATCGCCCTAGTCCAAACTAGTGACAACAACATCAAATATACAAATCATCAAAAGTCATAATCATAAAAAATGTGGTCTCCAAAAGCTGTGTAGTCTGCACAATCGCGGTTGTCTCACCAAAAGTCTACCAGTGTCGTACAAAATGGCCTAAGCTGATGGCGGTGGAGGTGGGGGAAAACGAGAAAAGAGTAAACATCGCATATGAAGCCAGTCCTCCTCCATAGCGCGATAAGAGTGCATCAAGTATGCTATCTGCTGCTTAGGAGTCCAAAAGCGAGCGGCAGAATCGGGTGAAAGTGGTCGTGGAGGGTGCGGTGCTGCAAATGGTGTCTGACAATGACAAGGTGGGTGTGGAGCTGACTCCAAAGCCTGTATACGACGCGTCAACGCGTCCTGCTGTATCATCAAAGAAACGAGGGTGTCCTCAATAGAAGACCCAACGTGGTATGGGTGGTAAGGATCCGACAATGGCATAATGGGGGGCGTAGTCCAAAGGAACGACTCACTAGATGGAGTGAAGGATGGCACAGTAAATGGTGCATCAGTGGGAACAACAGTGGGATGAGAAACCTGAGGTACAAACTGGTCTCCTCCTGACACAAAAGGTGTATGACCAAACAGATGACGTGACGAACCCTCCCCAGGACGTGGAAGAGGAATGTCCTGGAGATAAGTGATCGGGAGATCTGTGCAGTGAGTATCTGTGGTATGTGTGGGAAGCAAAGGGACATCGATGGGAGCTAAAACAGGGGCTACAGGTGGTGTAACTGGTATCACGAAAGGTGGGTAATCATCGTCATCAATCCACCCATTGCGGGTGTGAGCGTATCGTGGATCAATATGGGTCGCAAACGGTGCACGGTCAAACATCACCGATATAGGGTCAAGAAGTGGTGCGACAACAGGATCCTCTAACAAAAGTGGAGCATCAACAGGAGCGTCAATATGAACATCAACAGCATGATCATCCACCAACTGTGGAACAACAACAGGATGATCATCAACAGGTACATCATCAATAAAAGGAGCAATAGCAGGTGCATCAGCATGAACAGGGTCATGCTCAAATGCGGGGTCAGGAGCAACGCCTGGCTCAGGGGCCACAGCAGGCTCCGGATCAACAAACTCCATCTCAAAATCAGCTGGATCAACAAACATAGGGTCGACAGGGGCTACAGGATCCTCCAAGTGCTGGTCTAAGTGAATGAACTCAATATCCTGGTCAGGATCAAAACCAGGTGGAAAAACAGGATCATCATCAACATCAAGATCGAACTCAAAGCTGTGCGCAGGAGCAGGTGCAGTGGATGACGCCATGTCCGGGTCGGCGTCGTGTGAGTGGTGCTGCACTCCTTGTGTGTGCGAAGGTACGGATGCCACAGACTCAAAGGAGTCTGGAACAGGTGAATGAGCATGAGCCTCCTCTGCAGGAGCGTCAGCAAGCAGTGGGATATCACCAGCAGCAATATGGGCCTCGCCCTCAAGGTCATCCTCAAGTGGTTCCTCCTCAAATAAATCGACATCATCGTCAGAAACATCAACAAGTGGCATATCAACAACGGGATAAGCTGCAAGGGGTATAGGAGCAGGGATCACCGCGAGTGGCAAATCCCCAACAAGATGGCCATCAGCAGGCTCACCTACGACGTCAGGCAGCGCAAAGGGCTGGAAATCGTCATCGTTTGTGCTGGTAGTATCGGAAGTGTACACCTCGTGCTCCGATGAAACTATGTCGTCTGATACTATGGCCATGGAATCTGTAGTGTCCGACTCTCCAGTACCAGATGAAGGCATGTCTTCTGTAACACAAACACACACATGCACAAATAATCAATTATAATCATATAAACATGTTAGTCACCAACAAGCAATCAAGTAATCATCCTAGTCTACCCTAGACTATCCTCTCAGTCTCCCCGACTGAACTTCCTAGTCTCTCAGACTAATCTCCTGGTCTCCCCGACCTAATTCCTGGTCTCCCCGACCTAATTCCCGGTCTCCCCGACCTAAATTTTTCCCCAGTCTCCCCGACTGGACTCCCTCAGTCTCCCCGACTGAGCTATAAAATTTGGAAGGTGTATTTGTGCCCTGGATCTGGACGTTTAGTGTATGCATGTAAAAATGTTTCCGTGAGAGCCCTAGTGATCATAGTCTAGACTCGAGAAGGAATCCTAGTTCGCTATGATCAAGGCTCTGATACCAAGCTGTCACACCCGGGCTTTGCGGAAGCGTGGTTTTATTTTGGTGTGACTTCTTAATACCATAGCTTAATCACAACAAAGCTATGTGAAAGTAAAACCATGATGTTCATCCATTACCTCAAATTTTAAAAGTAAAATACGACAACGTTGTTCAAGAGTTGACACATGCAACGAGTTTACAACACAACATAATAAAAACCTTGTTCATAAGACACAACCACAAAACGTGAAATAAACGCAGTTTAAGACTTGTGACTCGTCCAGGTAAAAGTCACAATCCCTAAACTTGGATGACACCATTCTTCTACGCAGCGTAACGACAGTGCATACTTTGCCAGATCCGTTAATTTCCTGAAATACATGTAAGTTGAAAAATCAACATAAAGTTGAGCGAGTTCATGTGAAAGTGAGTATGTAAAACCTTTATAAGTATAAAATCCCTGGTATGTAGCAAATAAGGAAATAAAGAGATCACCAATGGTTTGCAAGGCCATTGATATGTGTGAAGTGCTGTAGGAAGACTCAAACCTAGCGGATTTTGCGTCGGGCTCAAAGTCACCCCGAGGTCCGTTCTCTTGGGCCTGGGGCAGGGCTCGCTACACCTAGATAGATCTACCGCTTACGACCCTCGGTCCTACAATGAGGATTAATGGCCTCCAGTTCCCGCCTACCCACTCACATGATCTAAGTAGTAACCCTCCTTACGCTAACCATACCATGTAAAAAGTATTCGTAATCATAGTAACATGTATTTCACCCCCGAAGTTATAAAACTGAAAACAGTTAAGAGAAAAGGGGGAGCATGAACTCACTGAAGTGCGTCTCGAAATAGTCCGTCCCAAAATAACCTGCTGCGTGACGACCTACACGTACTAACTTCTATTAGACGGACGGCCGTGCCTTGGCTTAAGGTTTATCGTTTTTGGGAAATATTTAGACAACTATTTCGTGTTTACACTTCGTGATTATTTAATAGTAATATTCCTTCCCAATGATGGGGGTTTTAATACATGTGCGTTTTGTAATTCCAAAAATATATTATTAAGTCTCACTTAATAAAATATATTTGTCTAAAATATTCTGTCTCCAAAATATACATATTTTTCCCAAAAAATATTATATTTTACTTTATACAAATTCCAAAATAATACTTTGTCAAAATACACATTTATGAGTATTTTTCCGAAAAATACGTAAGTTACATTTAAAGTTCGGGTGGTAATAATAATACCGGTGTAACTTAAATATTTATTTGTGATAGTGTTGGTATTATTTTGGAGTCGTGCTATCATATTGTATTCCAGTTATATTATTTTTACTCTAAAAATAATATGTAGTTCACAAAATAATCATAAAATCACACAAGTGTTTTACTATGAAATATATATTCTAAATATATATTTAACAAGTTTTATTTACGAAAATCCACCTCCGAATACCTGGTTATTTTATAATAAAAATCATGGCGAAGTTTGTTCGGAAAACAAGTAAAAAAAAATATATATTTATAAACACTTGTTGCAAAAATATTTTCCAAGTGTTATATTTCTGGAAAAATTTCGCCAGAGTTTCCTCTGTAACTGGAGGTGGCCATGCTTACTAGCGTATCATTTTCTTTTCAAAATTCAATCAACAACTTGTCAATCATCAACATACAATTTTCCAACATCAAACTAGTCAAAAGCAAGTATAAATCGTAAACACATGAACTTGCAAGTTGTGTAAAAATATGTAGTAACTTTCCAATACATTTAGTAGGTCTCGTCATCTTTAAAAATAACTTTCGTTTCTTGAAAACATTATTCTTTAAGAATATGTAATTTTACAACTTCTTAGTAAAAAATTACGGAAATATTTCTTTGTTAAAACCTTTTGTCACACAAGTGTTTACACACTTGTTTGTTCACAAAAATGCTTTTGGTCATGAAAGATCCGACCTTTAAACATGATTTGTGTCATACACTTGGTTCTTCGAAAATACCACTTGTAGATCTTTAGATCTACTAGTTTAAAACTCCATTTTACAAGAAAAATCATTTTTACACAAGTTCATGTTCATGTATGAAAGGGTTCGTCATCTTGTAACTTTCCTACTTAACATAATGCTAGTTCATGTTCCATGAACATGATCTAGCGTGGTTAGATGATGATCCGTTCCACTACTAGCATCAACAACATAAAATAATCATTACTAAACAAGATTCACAAGTTTTACACCATTATTAATTCTTTAACCACCATGTTCATCTTTCTAGCAAGACTTTTAGTTTTGTTTTCGCATGATCATGAATTTTATCCGTTAAACTTCTTATTAACAACTTTAGACAAGATCAAGAGGGTGTTTAGAATCACTTACAACTAGCACAAGGCTATGGAAGAATCTAGGCGAAAACAAGGTGGTTAATAGCGATATAGAGAGGTCCTTGTGATTCCGTAAGCACCGAGCCTCCTTGTGTGCGACCTTTCACCTTTGTATGCAAGTGGAATTGCAAGATCAAAACTTGAAAGTGGTGGTGGGTGTGTGGGAGTTTGCGGCCGAGAGTAATGAGAGGGAGAGAGAGAGGGAGTTGTGAAATTTTACTTAAGTGTTTTGAATGAATGATAATGTGACTTGAAGTTATATTTATAAACCATGCATCCTCAATAACCAAAAGCTCATGTGTTCTCTAGATACAAGACACAAGAGAATAAAATATTCAAATGTGTAAGGGTGTGTCCCCTAAGGGGACCGATCGGTCAAGAGAGGGGGGGTTTGGTTTGATTTGAACTATATGGTTAAGTGTTTAATTTGTTAATTAGGAACTTTAAATAAGTTACTAGTGTGCAATGTTTTGTATCGGGTGTTAGGGTGTTCGGGGACCCTAACTAGCTCAGAAAAGGAAAAACAATGTCATTGACAATATTTTTTATGTTCCGGGTAAAGTCCGGTTGTACGGTTGGATATTGATCCGTTAAAGTGCTAAATAAGCATTTAAAGTGTCGTTAATATTTGTTTTAGTGACACAATGAATTCCTGACACTTTGGAAAGTGTCTAGTATTATTTTCCCATGTTTTTGCACTTTACTAGTTATGTTAAATGCTGAATTTTATGATAAAGTGCAGAATTTTGTACTTAAAGTATGTTTTAGGCACATCTGGTCACTATAAACTTCTCCTAGTGACGCAGTTCTACAATCCTCACCTCCCTACACTCCCTACTAGTGTAGTAAACTATTCCCGGCTCATACTGGCCTCAGAGACAGTGTCTGTCTGATGCTGGCTATGTCAGCATGTGTACTGGGTTATCCGTTCATTGTGCTACTATGCTTTTGTGCATCAAGTTTGTCACTGATGTTTGTGTGTAAATAATAGAGTGACAGTATAATGTATGATGCATGAACATGTATGTATCAGAAATCAAGTAGCAGTTTAACCACAATTGTAAGCAAGCACAGTAATTAAGCATTAATTAAATATTAATTAGTTCGTACGGATACCTGGTTTGGTGAGGGTTGTCACAACGTTCTCTCCGTTAATCTTCTTGATTGAACTGTGAGGTCACACGGATCGTGATCCTGATCGACAGCTGGGGTTTTGCCATGTGGAAAGTGGGCAAGTGGAGGTTTTCCTTCAATTCCATGCCATCATTGTGATTTCAGGGAGCCCTGAGATGATGACACGTGTCCCAGACGGTTATAACCGTCTAGTGGTGCACGATTGAACTTTCTAGAAAGTTATTGCCATAATCCGGTGTGGTATCTTATCGTGTGGAATCGGCTTAGTGAGTAATATCCAAGTCTGGGTATTAAGCGGACATATCTGTTGGGATTTTCATCCTTTATTTGTTGTGAAGGCGCGAGGATTCATGATGTTCCTCTTATCGCGCAAGTGTTTGCTTGTTATCCTTCTCTTAAGTTCTTTGTGAGACCGGTTGCGTGGCCGCGCAAGGTCAAAGAAGAGCTAAGAGGTGAGGTGGTGGTACGGTCCCAAGTACTTGACATTATGTTTTTGGGACCTTACCCCTTCAAGTCCCCCCAGTCTAGTGTTGCTCTTGTGCAAATAAGTGGAGCACTGGACTATGTGAGAGAAATGCTTTGGGCGCGAAAATAGGAAATCTTCTGTGAGAAGATTTACTTTGCTTTATAATGGTTATTTTGAAAATCTTTGGGTATAAGAATAAGTTTTTGAGAAAAAATATACCTTTATTAACTTGAACTGTTAGGACTTTGGGCGAGGAGTTTGCATAATTATGGGCTGACGTCATTTTTTGTAAGTTGTGTTGACTCTTCACCTTCTAGTTCCATTGGAGTTCCTGGGAATCTGTGTGGACTCTGCCAGGAGTTTTAAATGAGATGTGATACTTGTAGTGTCAGCGTCGTTGAGATGGCACCTGATCTGACACTTAATCATTACGTACCTTATCTCAATATTACTATTTTGATTTATACATTCATATCAGTTGTGATATTTCTCTCCTGATTTTGGAAAAAAATGGAGAACAGGGGGGCAGATTCGATGGAGGCGGCTTTCTAACGTCTTGCGTGTGCTCGATGTGGCTGACGGTTTGTTATTGCTTTCCAATCCGGTGACTGAGGTTGCTGTTAGGGATGACGATGTTGAGAACGTAAATCATCGAGAAGCTTTGGAGAATCGCCTCCGTGTTCGTCTTGCCGACGACAATAATGGTGGAGTTACCCGGTTGTCGGCACATCTTGTGACTCAGTGCTTTCCGGCTAACCGGAGGGGAAGTTCGTTGATTGCTTATCAACGGCGTCGCCGTGTTGCTGCCCCAGTTGTTGTTCCGGTTGCTGCTCCGGTTGCTGTTCCGGCTGCCGTTCCGACTGCTGTTCCGGCTGCTGTTGTTCAAGTTGGGGATGAGGGTGCTAACCCTTGGATTGTTGAACCCCGTCCTTTGTCGGAGTATGGTGAGGTTCTTCATACTCCATATGGGGTGTTGGACCAGCTTTCCTAGTTTGCTTCTTTCTGTAGCTAGTTCTATAGATATTTTGAAGAAAACACTGTTGTGTTTTGTGTAAGTAACTTGTTTAAAGTGCTTTATTGCACTGTGAATATATATTTTTGATGCACTGTTGTGCATGTCTGCTTTGATAATTTACCAGTTTGGTGTTTGGATTACAATATGTTGCATATTTTGATTTCTTTGTATATAGGTAGAGCGAATGAGAATGGTATTGTGCTCATGTGTGAACGTTAGTCTATAATGTTGTGCATTTTTTAGACTGTTCATGAGGCGTACAATGCTTACCATATTGTTTTCGCGTAAACCAAAAGAATTGTATGCAATTTGTAACAAACAACATGTGTAAGGATAATTTTTGTATTAGTGAAGCGCAGGGCTGATAATACAAAGTAAAATATTTTGCCTGTGTAGACTTGTTCTGGCTGAATATCTTGGCTATATATAACACCTGCGCAGCTGCTGTGCGTTCCAGGTGCGGGGAACTAGTGTCCCGTCAATTCTTTTCAGGGTGTAAGCCCCTTTGCCTAGGACCTCGTTGATAATGTATGGTCCTTCCCACTTTGGCGCTAGTTTGCCTGGTTTTTCCGCATTTGAAGCTTCATTGTCGCGCAAGACGAACTCTCCTGGAACGAATGTACACACGCGTACGCGCGCGTTGTAGTATTTTTCCAGTTTGGATTTGTACCGTGCTTCTGTGATGGCGGCGTTTTCGCACCTTTCTTCAAGTAGGTTTAAATCCAATCTTCATTCTTGCTCATTGTTTTGCTTTTCCATAGCAAGCATGCGTGGCGAGGGAAGGCCAATTTCGACTGGGATTACCGCCTCTGATCCGTAGACAAGACTGAATGGGGTTTCCCCCGTGCTAGTCTTTGGCATGGTACGATGAGCCCATAAGATGCTTGGGAGCTCATCAACCCATCCTCTACGCGCTGTCCCAAGTCGCGCTTTTATGACCTCGACAATCTGTTTGTTGACACTCTCAACTTGGCCGTTTTCTTGTGGGTGCGCCACAGAGGCAAAGTTATGCTCAATCTTCATTTCTTGGAACCATTTCTGAAGATCTTCTGAGGCGAAGTTGGTGACGTTATCAGAGATGATGCGCACTGGTAACCTAAATCTACAAATGATATGTTCCCATATAAATTTGCGGATTACCATTGCTGTGGTTGAGGCTAACGCCTTGGCCTCAACCCACTTTGTGAAATAGTCGACGGCTACAATAATGAATTTTACTGCGCCAGGCGCGTCAGGGAACGGTCCAACGAGATCAATGCCCCATTGTTGGAAAGGCCAGGCAGATGTGACAGGGACGAGTGGATTTTTTGGGCGGAGAGTTTTTGGCGCGTGACGTTGGCAGGCTGCGCACTTTCGTAATAATTCTACTGCGTGTACGTGCATCCCTGGCCAGTAGTAGCCTGCGCTCATGATTTTTGCTACTACCATGCGCGGACCAGCCTGTATCCCGCATAGGCCTTCATGGATTTCCCTGACTAAATATAGCGCGTCTGTTTTGTCAACACAGCGCAAGAGTGGTCCCATGAATGGCTTGCGGTATAGGATCCCGTCTGCCATCTCATAGTTTATTGCCTTGTGTTGGATTTTTCGAGCTTCTGCTTTTCCGTCTGGTAGTTTTCCATGTTGCAAATACATGATGATCGGGGACATCCAGGATGGATTGCCGATTTCTATGACGTTCACTTGTTTAAGAGGGACAGAAGGATTGGACAACACTTCGATGCGTACCTCTTTTGCTAGGTGTCTGAAACTGGTGGCAGCCAATTTGTTCAGCGCATCTGCGTGTTTGTTCTCACTTCTGTTTATGTGATTGACTTTGAACGTTTGGAACTGGCTGATTAACATCTGTGCTTGTTCCAGATATAACGCCATAGCTTCACCCTTTGCATCGTAATGCCCATTTACCTGCTCGGCTACCAGTTTTGAATCAACGTTAGCTTCGAGGTTTCTTGCTCCCATTTTTAGTGCTAGACAAAGGCCTGCTAGGAAGGCTTCGTATTCTGATTCGTTGTTCGTGCTTCAGAAGTCTAGGCGTATCGCGTACGTGAGCTCGTGATTATCTGGGCTAACTAGTCGGAGACCTGCGCCTGCCCCGTCATCATTAGAAGCTCCGTCTGTATGCAGAGTCCAGACCCTATCGTCGAAGACGGAAATAGGGTTCTGGATTGCTTCACATTCTTGGACTTTGTCGATGGGGACTTCTGTGGCGAAATCAGCTAAAACTTGCCCTTTAATTGCTGGTCGTGGTCTGTACAGGATATTGTATCCTCCTAGCTCAATAGCCCACTTAGCTAGTCTCCCCGCAACATCGGGTTTAGACAGAATTTTCCCCAAGTGGTAATTGGTGAGAACTGTGATGACATGGCCAGAGAAATACCTTCGTAAGCGCCGTGATGCATGTACTAGAGCGAGGACTAATTTTTCTATCATCGAGTAGCGTGTTTCTGGGCCAGTGAGCATCTTGCTGATATAATAAATTGGAGTTTGAATATTCTCCCATTCCACCATTAACACCGCACCAACTGCGACCTCCGCAGCGGATAAGTACAAGATTAGTGGTTCTTTTTCTTGTGGTGCTGTTAGTGTTGGCAACTGAATTAAACACTCTTTCATTTGCTTGAAGGCTACTTCCGCCTCTGGCGTCCACTGAAAGTGAGTTTTCTTGGTGCAGTTACGCAGTGTGCTAATGAATGGGTATGACTTTGCAGCATGATTTGCCAAGAATCTGTTCAAGGCTGCTAACCGTCCTACGAGTCTTTGCATTTCTTTTATTGTTGCAGGTGACGACATCATCTGGATAGCTTGTACTTTCTATGGGTTTACTTTAAAACCATCTCTTGTTACTATAAAGCCCAAAAACTTTCCTTCCTCCATCCCGAAGGAGCACTTTGTTGGGTTGAGCTTTAAGTTTACGCTGCGCAAAGAATCGAATCTTGTAGGATTGTTTTGAGACCCAAACGAGTCGTTCAGAAGAGATCTTAGACTATACGAAAGGCGGAAACAGGCGTATAGGCTTGAAACAGCTAGGATATCACTTTAATCTTCTTGTATATTGATTTAACAGAGATTACAATCACAAGAAATACCGGCAGCACTTCAGTACAAGTTCCTAGTCCCTCTCAAATGAAACGACATGAACCATATATATATAGGCTAGCTAGTCCGCTTGAACCTACACATACATGTTCAAGCGAACCTACCAATTTAATTTCGAGTGAAATCTCAACATAAATTTCCTATTTCATATGTGCATTCTGTTTCGAGTATGTTGCAATACCATGATGCAAGAAATGATGTCATTAGTATGATGTCATCATCAATAATGATGACATCATCCTTGATTAGATCCGCAACAAAACCGAGACTCGATATAAGACGAAGACGACAGATGTATGCACCAACAGACTCCCCCTCAGATGTTGACGAGTCTTAAGTGTCGAGTCTTCACAATCTTCAGTCTTTGGGTTCTTTCTAGAAACTCTATCTGACTCTTGCCTCCCTCTAACATCCTTCTCTCTAGCAGACTCCTCCTCAACTTGTACTGGGATCGTAGTCTGGCTTTCACAGGATCAGAATCATGATCTGGCTCTCTGTCTGCTCAGGGTCAGAAACCAGGCTATCCTGCACATCCTTAACCCAGAAATAAATTTCACAAATTTTAACATTTGACAAATCTAATTTCAGATTCCTTCTCAAATTTATCCAGAATGATTTATCATTGATAAACAAAAACCTCAGATGACCACTTATACACAAATTCAAAAACTTTTCTCATTTAAACACACTCTCCCAAACCAATTGTCATCATGTTTAGCACTCAGAATTTTGAAAATCAGCTCTTCAACTCCAGTTGTCGAAAATCTTTTTGACTTTTTGCAAAATTTATGCTAAAACACACCGAAAATCTTTTTGGATTTTTTAATGTAAAATGAAATACAGTAAAGAAATATTTACAAACAATATTTTTGTGAGTTTGTGTAAGAGGATCATATCAGTTTATGAGACACATCACCAACACCGCTAAGCTTTAAACATTTTAAATTCTAAACGATTCACTTAGATTGTCAGTATACTGATCCACTTAAATTTTCACACAAAGTTCAACTGTTTCGAGATACGAAATTAATGTCTTAAGCACTTAAACTCAATCGCGTGTCCCACCTCAGAATATACTCCCGTATCCAGATCCCAATATTCGGTCTTACAGGTGAGTATACCACAGATGATATCTGTAAGGGGTTAAATTGCGAAAACCGTGAGAGCTCAGGTCAAAACTTCCGTTCAGCAGAGAGATGACGGCTTCGACTTTTGGTGGGTCCCCTTTAGAGGATCTTTTTTACAACAGCAATGATTATCAATTTTATTGTTTCATCATTTTTGCTGAGGGCAACGCTATATTTCAAGCAAGCAGAAAGTATTCTCCGGGGACTAGGCCATTGCTTCCGCAAAATCAGAAGTCCCGGGATAATACCCCAGATATCACTGAGCATAAAGACCTAGTATCTCAGAAAGAGGGACCTTTCAAACAAGATTTCGGGGGTTACCCATATATCCGAGAGATGTTTCCCCACGATATAAGCAAGTTTGAATTTAGATTTATATCTCGTCACAATCTACTAAATGTGCAAAAACCTACTGGCACATCATCAGTGAGACCGTTTATCACTTTTTAACTTTCCATTTCTTTAGCATGCTGTGATTGTCCACTGATGTACTATCATTTCCTCTTTTATACAACAAAACTCATTTTTCATTTTATCATGTTTTTGTCTTTTTCAAATGTTTTTGGATTTTCTAAAAATTTACTACTCCCCCTAAAATGCAAACACATTTTAGGAAATTTGAAAACAAACTATACAAGAAACATGACAACTGATATCGAATCGCTTCAAATCGCCATCCACTTGGCATAAACAATCAGAACTCCCCCTTACAACAAACTATTTTCCCATTATGATTTCAAAACACTTAAGTTTGTTTTAATCAAATGGTTTTTCCAGAAAATTAGTTTTGTTGATTGATTTTAACCATTTGTAGGTTAGAGGATAAACTCATCATTTTGTTTCTCAACCACTTGTAGGAAATCAGATACAACTTAATGTCCCTGATTTACCACTTGTAAGAATAGTTCAATCAAGTTCAACCTAATGACCTTGATTTTACCACTTGTATCACAAACTCTTTTTCAACCACATGGCTTACCAACCAATACCACATGTTAGTTGAATTCTCAAGATACCGATTCCTACTCCTCACTTACCCACCTGGGAGTTCCGGCAAGTCACACTTGTGACCAAATTTCAAAAACAATATAAGACAGATGCCGATTCCTGCTCCGCGATTACCAACTTGGGAGCTCCGGAAAGTCCAGAGACTTACTGTTCGTAATATGTACCATCCCAGTCACAAACCAGGGATGGTTCAACTTTATCTTTCTTCGTCTTTTTCTCGTAAAACTCCTTTACTCCTTTGACCTTCCTGTCAACCATTTTTCCAAACATGTTATGGACTTTGGAGTTAAAAGCTTTTTCAATATCAAATTCTTTCTTTTCAGAAAAGAATTGATTTGAAATCTCAACTTTCCCAACTTTCTTTTTAAAATTTCAGCCCGAAGTGGTGGAAAATTCACATCATCCACAATCGGCACTGATTTTTCAACTTTTACCTCAACCTGTGGCTCCTCTGACTTTGTGGAATCAGATTCATCACCAGAAGATAGCTCCTCTGATTTTGATGAATCAGAATCATTGCTAGAACTACCATCAGACTTCTTAACAACCCATTTCTGATTGTCAAGATTTCCTTTCTTTTTGTAAAATCTGTTTGAACATTCACCAATCTCAAAAATTGAATTTTTGAATAGTTTTGTTCTATCAATTGGTGGTTCAAACTCAACCACTTTGTTTTTCAAGTTACGAGAAACTCCCTGTTTTAATTTTATTGCCTTTAAACAATCTTTGGCAATATGTCCAACATTTTTGCATTTGAAACAGGTTCTCGTTTCTTTCATCTGATCAGCAAACTTCATTTCTTCTTGCTTCTTAGCAAGGAACTCTTTGTTAGATTGCTTCCAGAATGGACTCTTTTGTTCCTCTTCAGCAGACATTCCTGCAACAAATATCATTTTTGATTTAAAATCTCGAACATATTTTTCATTTTTATGATTTTCTGGTGGAATAAAACCCAGACCTTTCTTTTTGAAATTACCATTATGGTTTGGTTTCTTTTTAAAACCTGAACCACAACTGTAACCCTTTTACTTGTTTAAACGTTGTTGATATCTTGAGGTGTAAGGATTAGGTTTTTTAGAAAGATTTTCATCTTTTATTTCAGAAATATTAATTTCTGTTAGTTTAAAAACCTTTTTAATCAATTCTGGTTTAACACCTCTTATTGGAAATTCCTCATCAAAATATAATTTGTCAGAATCATTCAAAGTATATGCAACTTTAAACTTTTCATCATTCAAATTAGATTTCGATAACAGGAATTCTTTATTATAAACCCTTTTATCCGAAGATTTTAGACTGTTGACTGTCGAACTCGAACTTTCAGAACCAGTCTTTGACTCTGACTATGACTTTGACTCTGAGTTTGACTCAAACTTTGACTCCTCAGTTTCATCTTTATCCAACACCTGATCGACGACTTTCTTTATTAATTCGGACTCATGATCAGTGTCAGATGATGTAAACGTAACATCAATATTTTCTGGTAGATTAACCGAAGACTCCGACTCCCACTGTAAATTTGTTGCCTTTTTAACTCTTTCTGAATTTGGATTTCTCGGAGAATATCCATTTTCAAGTGGGGGTGGACACTTATTGTAACTGAAACTTTGTTTCTTACCAGAATCATTCACTTTAGTATCCTTCTTCTTTACTTTCTTTTTTTTCAGGAGTCTTTTCTTCAGAACCTTTCTGTTCTTCAGAATTCTTTGCCTCAGAAGTCTCCTCTTCCTCAAACGCCTTCATGCCTTCTACTGTTGGATAGATCCTGTCAATAACATAAGAAGTACATGAGTAACTTTTCAACAACCGATTTACTCTTTCAATCTCAATCATTTGTGTCTCCAGCTTTTGTTCAAGCACAGCACACTTCTCAATGTAGTTGTTCACAACTTTCTGTTTTATCATGAAAGCTCCTTGAAGTGTCTTCATTGCTGTAGCTTGTTCTTCACTTGTTTGATTGTATTGGTTCATTTCTTTATTCAGCACATCGTAAGATTCCTTCAAACTGTTCAAGTTATAAATCAGTGTGCTGTTCTGCCTTTTTATGGCTTCATAGTTGTCACACTTCACTGGAATCTTTTTAGCATCAACTTCAGCATCAACCTTGAATTTTGGAATCTCCTTCACCTTTTTCTTTATCACTAGAACAGTCTCATCATCACTGCTCACTGGTGTTTTTACCTTTTTCTTTTTCTTTTTAACTTTTTCATCTTCACTATCACTTTCAGCCATCATTTTCAAATGATCTGCCATTTTCTTTGACCAATACTCACGATCATCATTACTATCCTCTTCAACTCGAGCAACATATGCTTTGTGATTTGAATCTTTGCTTGGATCATAATCATCCCAATTGAAATTTGCCCAGCTACAACCTTCAGACAATTTTTCATCATCTTGGTTTATCAAGCATGCTTTGTTGTCAGCTGAGATATATTTGTCCCAACTGAAACCTTCTGTTGGCTTTTGATCATCCTGATTCACCATACAAGCTCTCTTTGAAGATTCTTCAATCACTTTTCTTCCATGAAACTTTGACCTTAATGCTTTCCAAATCGAATATGAAGTTCCATTGTGTTGTAATAGAACTAGAATATCTTCCTTCACAGCTTGTTGCAATAAACTCAGCATCAATTTATCATCTTTGTATTTCATTCTAGCATCGGCACTTAAATCTTTAATTGGTACCATCTCTTCATCATCATTCTTCGGTCTAATGTATTTTGTCTCGACACATTCCCAAGCATCTAGATAATTTGCTTGCACCCAGTTTTCGAACCGTCCTTCCCAACCCTTATACTCCTCGATGTTCATGAGCTTAGGCGGCTTTTGCATCGTGCACGTTTCATTTTCCAACATCGTATTCTGTGCAAGAGTAATCGGGGTTACTGGGGTAGCGAATGCGTTGTAAAAATCCTCGTCCATGTTTCGGATTTTCAAAGTTCACGAAATACAAACTTTCTTGTTTCAAAAATACTTGTCTCAAATGAGCTGTATCACCTTGTAAAATACCTGAAACAAACAAACAAACAATCAGTTTAAACGGACTGAATACGTAAAAATGTGTTGATGAAATCAATCTAAGACTCGTGTCGAAGATTTGCGGACTCGTTTCAATGTTGTTGAAGTGAGATCACTGAATGAATGGGCTTGATCAATATTATCAATTCAATCAATCAAAGGAATTAATTGAGCCAATACTCTTGAACAATTTGATGAGTCGATACAAACAATCTGATATACTTAAAACTGATTGGGCCGATAAATCCACTAAACCGACAATTTTAAGTGTGCATGAAATCTGATTGGGCCGCCAATATTTAGCACATGGATCAATCAATTTTTATTATCTTTCAAAACAATGTGGCCGACAATTTCAAGTCAATTCAATTTGATTGGGCCGCTTGGTCTATATGATGTTGAAACTTGGGCCGAAT
The DNA here is from genome assembly GCA_030545235.1 of Helianthus tuberosus. NCBI lineage: Eukaryota > Viridiplantae > Streptophyta > Magnoliopsida > Asterales > Asteraceae > Helianthus > Helianthus tuberosus. Next base: position 128,994 of record CM060414.1, read on the forward strand.
ACTGATTTACTCTGATTGGACCTCAATTAAAAATAGCAAACAATTTCTTTTTCAAAACATACAAACTGTTTCACACAAATTGATGGCCAACAACTTTAATGATGATAAAATGTGTTCACTTGAGCTGATGACAAACCAATATCACATGCAAACTTTGAATTGGACCGAGACACTTTAAGACAATCAAACTGTGATTGGGCCGTTTGATTTAGTGGACTGACACAATGCAGATCACATGCAAACTGACCAACTCCATTTAATGTTTCACACCTCGATGCACTTTTCACGTGAAAAACAATTCAAGCGGAACGTCGTTTTCAAGCGAGATCAACACATATTTTCAAGCGGAATGTCTTTTTCAAGCGAGATCAACACGTATTTCAAGCGAGATGTCTATTTCAAGCGGTATTATACTCTGATCCCGCTTGAAATGTCGATGACGTCAGCAAATGTCGAACAAATTTCAAGCGAACTCATGATTTTAACCGGTTTTAAGTTGATTCAAGTACTAAAACTCTCCAGGATTTGTTAAAACATGATTGTGCATAATATGTGAGAATTTGAACCAATTTTAACCGTGAAAATTTTTTAATTTTGAAAAAGAAGGTGTAGAAATCAGAAAAAGTGATGAAAACAGGCTGTTTTGACAAGATCTCTTCCTCCTGAGCTCTGATACCACTTGTAGGATCGTTTTGAGACCCAAACGAGTCGTTCAGAAGAGATCTTAGACTATACGAAAGGCGGAAACAGACGTATAGGCTTGAAACAGCTAGGATATCACTTTAATCTTCTTGTATATTGATTTAACAGAGATTACAATCACAAGAAATACCGGCAGCACTTCGGTACAAGTTCCTAGTCCCTCTCAAATGAAAAGACATGAACCATATATATATATAGGCTAGCTAGTCTGCTTGAACCTACACATACACGTTCAAGCGAACCTACCAATTTAATTTCAAGCGAAATCTCAACATAAATTTCCTATTTCATACGTGCATTCTATTTCGAGTATGTTGCAATACCATGATGCAAGAGATGATGTCATTAGTATGATGTCATCATCAAGAATGATGACATCATCCTTGATTAGATCCGCAATAAATCCGAGATTCGATATAAGACGAAGACGACAGATGTATGCACCAACAAATGTGCGCTGGATGTTTGCGAGCATTGTTTCCTCTTCATGGCTCATGATGACGAGGTCATCCATGTATACTTCGACTGTTTTGCCAATGTCTTCCCCGAAGACTGTATCCATTAGGCGCTGGTAAGTAGCTCCTGCATTGCGGAGGCCAAAGGGCATTTTTGTGTAACAGAAGATGCCCTTGTCCGTGCGGAAGGCAGTTTTGTCCTCGTCTTCCTCTTTCATTTGGACCTGGTGGTAGCCCTTATAACAGTCAAGGAAGCATTTCCAGCGAAACGTTGCCAGAGAGTCAACTTTTTTGTCAATTTCTGGAAGCGCATAGCAATCTTTTGGGCAGGCTTTGCTTAAGTCTTTGAAATCTACACACATTCGCCATCCGCCGCTGTGCTTCTGAACCATTACTGGGTTGGCGACCCAGGTGTGGTACTGGACTTTACGCAAGATTCCGGCGTTAAGTAACTCTGTTATTTGTTCATTCATAGCTTCTTCTTTTTCGGCGCTGAGACTGCGCCTTCCCTGCACGACAGGTTGTGCAGAAGGCCGGATGTTCAGACAATGTTGCGCTATATCTCGCGGAACCCCAGTCATATCTGCTGGACACCAGGTGAATATGTCTTTATTATTGGATAATAGCTCTTTCAATTGTACTCGTATTGTTGGTGAAATGGCGTGACCTAGCGAGATGGTCTGTTCTGGATATTCTTCGTTCAGGACCCATTTCTCCGGTTCATTTGATGTTGAGGGCTTTGCTACTTTTGTTGGTGGCTCGTCATCAACATACATGACCTCCTTGCTTGAGTACAAAATTGCGACTCCAGTCTCTGTTGGGAACCCGCATGCAGCATGTGGGATAGAAGTGATCATGCTGAATTCCCTTTGTGACCTTCTCCCGAGCAAGACATCATGACGTGACGTTGCTGGCATGACCATGAAATTTACTATGACTGTGCATGAATGTTTGCCCTCAGATAATGTCACAGGGAATGCAATTTTCCCCAAGGGGAATACAGCCTCGTTGCAAAATCCGATGAGAGGGAAATCAACCGGTTCTAGACGTTCTTTGTCTTCTGGATCAAGTTGTTTGAAGCACTGCTCGTATATGATATCCATCGAGCTTCCTGGATCTATAAACATATAGTCCGTTCTGTAATGGCCGAAGATGCCAGTAATAATTACTGTTCGTTCTTCCTGATGGCCTCCAGGGACAACAGGAAACCCAACTTGCTGTTCCCTCCAATGTTGATTGTAGTTTCGTTTGTTTGGCCTTTTTGAAGGACCTCCTTGTACCATATGTATTTGTTTTGGTTCGGCTGTCTGACTGTTGGTATCTCCTGAGTTTTTGATTATCTCAGTATGGCTGTTAGATTGGATGTCCCACTGACCGGGTGTCTGTGGGTCCAATACTACAGTAACACCAGATCTGATGTTTAACGACTCAGATCTGTTTATTTGTGTGGAAATTTGTTTTATAGCGACCTGGAATCTGTCAAGCCAGTATTCCGGAGCGCTCTCTAGGAGTTGATCTGAAGAGTCATTTTCTTCCAAATGGCTGTCGTTTTTGTTAATTTTCATGATTCCGTCAATCTGGGTCTCTTGGGTTGCAGAACCCTTGAATTCAGATTGAGGACCTGATGAGTGTAGTACTGAATTCTCTGTCATGTAAGATCAGAGAATGATGGAAAACAAATCGAAACGAGATAAAACTGATAAAACAGGGAATCGGTGGGCGCCAATGAAGAATCACTGGTTAATCAGACCGGAATCAGACTATCCAGGGGTTATGATCTGCAAAAAAGGGTTGGTCTTCTCTCATTTAATTTAATGGAACAGTTCTTCATCTCCGGTGAGATCTGCAAAACAGAACACCGTTAGCCTCGTCAAGGGGAGAAGGGGAGTTCTCTCTTTGACCCGACTCTGGTGTGAGAATAAGTATGTGTTTTGAAGAAGAAGAAGAAGTATTGATGAAGTGTGTATAACTTGAGATTCATACTTGAATTATTCTCGTATTTATAGCCGAGAGTTTGGGCGGGAATACTCGTCGATGAAATGTTAACGGAAGATGCCAACATCGTAAGCGGTAACGTTCTCTCCGTTAATCTTCTTGATTGAACTGTGTGGTCACACGGATCGTGATCCTGATCGACAGCTGGGGTTTTGCCACGTGGAAAGTGGGCAAGTGGAGGTTTTCCTTCAATTCCATGCCATCATTGTGATTTCAGGGAGGCCTGAGATGATGATACGTGTCCAAGACAGTTATAACCGTCTAGCGGTGCACGATTGAACTTTCTAGAAAGTTATTGCCATAATCCGGTGTGGTATCTTATCGTGTGGAATCGGCTTAGTGAGTAATATCCAAGTCTGGGTATTAAGCGAACATGTCTGTTGGGATTTTCATCCTTTATTTGTTGTGAAGGCGTGAGGATTCATGATGTTCCTCTTATCGCGCAAGTGTTTGCTTGTTATCCTTCTCTTAAGTTCTTTGTGAGACCGGTTGCACGGCCGCGCAAGGTCAAAGAAGAGCTAAGAGGTGAGGTAGTGGTACGGTCCCAAGTACTTGACATGATGTTTTTGGGACCTTACCCCTTCAGCCTAATACCCGAGTACACGATCATTCCCTTACATAAGAGCTATAACACGTGTTTGTGAATCGACTCATGAGTTGGGTTTAGAAGGCATCCGTGGACCCTTGCAAGACCCTATGCAAGAACCGGATCTAATAGAAATCCCAAAACCTACCATTTGACTTGTTCCAAACTTTTTATAGTTTTGCCCAATACCCGGGTACACGACAATTCCCTAACAACAGAGCTATAATACGGGTTTGTGAATCGGCTCATGACTTGGGTTTAGAAGGCATCCGTGGACCCTTCCAAGACTCAACGCAAGAACCGGATCTAAGAGAAATCCCTAAACCTACCATTTGACTTGTTACAAACTTTTTATAGTTTTTCCCAATACCCGGGTATATGATAATTCCCTTGCAACCGAGCTATAACACGGGTTTGTGAATCGGTTGATGACTTGGGTTTAGAAGGCATCCGTGGACCCTTACAAGACCAAACATAAGAACCAGATCCAAGAGCAATCCCTAAACCTATCATTTGACTTGTTCCAAACTTTTTATAGTTTTGCCCAATACCCGGGTACACGACAATTCCTTTACAACATAGCTATAACACGGGTTTGTGAATCGGCTCATCACTTGGGTTTAGAAGGCATCCGTGGACCCTTCCAAGACCCAACGCAAAAACCGGATCCAAGAGAAATCCCTAAACCTTTCATTTGACTTGTTCCAAACTTTTTATAGTTTTGCCCAATACTCGGGTACATAACAATTCCCTTACAACATAGCTATAACACGGGTTTGTGAATCGGCTCATGACTTGTGTTTAAAAGGTATCCGTGGACCCTTCCAAGACCCAACGCAAGAACCAGATCTAAGAGTAATCCCTAAACCTACCATTTGACTTGTTCCAAATTTTTATAGTTTTGCCCAATACCCGGGTACACGACAATTCCCTCACAACAGAGCTATAACACGGCTTTGTGAATCGGCTCATGACTTAGGTATAGAAGGCATCCGTGGACCCTTCAAAGACCCAACGCAAGAAACGAATCTAAGAGAAATCCCTAAACCTACCATTTGACTTGTTCCAAATTTTTTATAGTTTTGCCCAATAACCGGGTACACGACAATTCCGTTGCAACAGAACTATAACACGGGTTTGTTAATCGGCTCATGACTTGGGTTTAGAACGCATCCGTGGACCCTTAAAAGACCGAACACAAGGACCAGATCCAAGAGAAATCCCTAAACCTATCATTTGACTTGTTCCAAATTTTTATAGTTTTGCCCAATACCCGGTACACGACAATTCCCTTACAACATAGCTATAACACGGGTTTGTGAATCGTCTAACGACTTGGGTTTAGAAGGCATCCGTGGACCCTTCCAAGACCCAACGCAAGAAACAGATCTAAGAAAAATCCCTAGAACTTCCATTTGACTTGTTCCAAACTTTTTATAGTTTTGCCCAATACCCGGGTACACGACAATTCCCTTACAAAAGAGCTATAACAAGGGTTTGTGAATCGGCTTATGACTTGGGTTTCGAAGTCATCCATGGACGCTTGCAAGACCCTATGCAAGAACCGGATCTAAGAAAAATCCCTAAACATACCATTTTACTTGTTCCAAACTTTTTATAGTTTTTCCCAATCCCCGAGTACACGACAATTCCATTACAACATAGCTATAACACGAGTTTGTGAATCGGCTCATAACTTGGGTTTAGAAGGCATCCGTGGACTCTTCCAAGACCCAACGCAAGAACCGGATGTAAGAGAAATCCCTAAGAGAATGATCGTATACTCGGGTATTAGGCAAAACTATAAAAAGTTTGTAACAAGTCAAATGGTAGGTTTAAGGATTTCTCTTACATCCGGTTCTTGCATTGGTTCTTGGAATGGTCCACGGATGCCTTCTAAACCCAAGTCATGAGCCAATTCACAAACTCGTGTTATAGCTCTGTTGTAATGGAATTGTCGTGTACTCAGGTATTGGGAAAAACTTTAAAAAGTTTGGAACAAGTAAAATGGTATGTTTAGGGATTTTTCTTAGACCCGGTTCTTTCATAGGGTTTTGCAAGCTTCCACGGATGACTTCGAAACCCAAGTCATAAGCCGATTCACAAACCCTTGTTATAGCTCTTTTGTAAGGGAATTTTCGTGTACCCGGGTATTGGGCAAAACTATAAAAAGTTTGGAACAAGTCAAATGGAAGGTCTAGGGATTTTTCTTAGATCTGTTTCTTGCGTTCGGTCTTGGAAGGGTCCACGGATGCCTTCTAAACCCAAGTCATGAGGCGATTCACAAACACGTGTTATAGCTATGTTATAAGGGAATTGTCGTGTACCCCGGGTATTGGGCAAAACTATAAAAGGAACAAGTCAAATGATAGGTTTAGGGATTTCTCTTGGATCTGGTTCTTGTGTTGGGTCTTGTAAGGGTCCACGGATGCGTTCTAATCCCAAGTCATGAGCCGATTAACAAACCCGTGTTATAGTTCTGTTGTAACGGAATTGTTGTGTAACCAGTTATTGGGCAAAACTATAAAAAATTTGCAACAAGTCAAATGGTTGGTTTAGAGATTTCTCTTAGATTCGGTTCTTGCGTTGGGTCTTTGAAAGGTCCACGGATGCCTTCTATACCAAAGTCATGAGCCGATTCACAAACCCGTGTTATACCTCTGTTGTGAGGGAATTGTCGTGTACCCGGGTATTGGGCAAAACTATAAAAATTTGGAACAAGTCAAATGGTAGGTTTTGGGATTACTCTTAGATCTGGTTCTTGCGTTGGGTCTTGGAAGGGTCCACGGATACCTTTTAATCACAAGTCATGAGCCGATTCACAAACCCGTGTTATAGCTATGTTGTAAGGGAATTGTCATGTACCCGAGTATTGGGCAAAACTATAAAAAGTTTGGAACAAATCAAATGATCGGTTTAGGGATTTCTCTTCGATCCGGTTTTTGCGTTGGGTCTTGGAAGGGTCCACGGATGCCTTCTAAACCCAAGTGATGAGCCGATTCACAAACCCGTGTAATAGCTATGTTGTAAGGGAATTGTCGTGTACCCGGGTATTGGGCAAAACTATAAAAAGTTTGGAACAAGTCAAATGATAGGTTTAGGGATTTCTCTTGGATCTGGTTCTTGTGTTGGGTCTTGTAATGGTCCATGGATGCCTTCTAAACCCAAGTCATCAGCCAATTCACAAACCCGTGTTATAGCTCGGTTGCAAGGGAATTATCGTGTACCCGGGTATTGGGCAAAACTATAAAATTTGGAACAAGTCAAATGGTAGGTTTAGGGATTACTCTTAGATCTGGTTCTTGCGTTGGGTCTTGGAAGGGTCCACGGATACCTTTTAAACACAAGTCATGAGCCCATTCACAAACCCGTGTTATAGCTATGTTGTAAGGGAATTGTCATGTACCCGATTATTGGGCAAAACTATAAAAAGTTTGGAACAAGTCAAATGATAGGTTTAGGGATTTCTCTTGCATCCGATTTTTGCGTTGTGTCTTGGAAGGGTCCACGGATGCCTTCTAAACCCAAGTGTTGAGCCGATTCACAAACCCGTGTTATAGCTATGTTGTAAGGGAATTGTCGTGTACCCGGGTATTGGGCAAAATTATAAAAAGTTTGGAACAAGTCAAATGATTGGTTTAGGGATTTCTTTTGGATCTGGTTCTTGTGTTGGGTCTTGTAAGGGTCCATGGATGCCTTCTAAACCTAAGTCATCAGCCGATTCACAAACCCGTGTTATAACTCGGTTGCAAGGGAATTATCGTGTACCCGGGTATTCGGCAAAACTATAAAAAGTTTGTAACAAGTCAAATGGTAGGTTTAGGGATTTCTCTTAGATCCGGTACTTGCGTTGAGTCTTGGAAGGGTCCACGGATGCCTTCTAAACCCAAGTCATGAGCCGATTCACCAACCTGTATTATAGCTCTGTTGTTAGGGAATTGTCGTGTACCCGGGTATTCGGCAAAACTATAAAAAGTTTGGAACAAGTCAAATGGTAGGTTTTGGGATTTCTATTAGATCTGGTTCTTGCATAGGGTCTTGCAAGGGTCCACGGATGCCTTCTAAACCCAACTCATGAGACGATTCACAAACACGTTTTATAGCTCTGTCGTAAGGGAATGATCGTTTACACGGGTATTAGGCAAAACTATAAAAAGTTTGTAACAAGTCAAATGGTAGGTTTAGGGATTTCTCTTACATCCGGTTCTTGCGTTGGGTCTTGGAAGGGTCTATGGATGCCTTCTAAACACAAGTCATGAGCCGATTCACAAACTCGTGTTATAGCTCTGTTGTAATGGAATTGTCGTGTACCCGGGTATTGGGAAAAACTAGAAAAAGTTTGGAACAAGTAAAATGGTATGTTTAGGGATTTCTCTTAGATCCGGTTCTTGCATAGGGTCTAGCAAGCATCCACGGATGACTTCGAAACCCAATTCATAAGACAATTCACAAACCCGTGTTATAGCTCTTTTGTAAAGGAATTGTCGTGTACCCAGGTATTCGGCAAAACTATAAAAAGTTTGGAACAAGTCAAATGGAAGGTCTAGGGATTTTTCTTAGATCTGTTTCTTGCGTTGGGTCTTGGAAGGCTCCACGGATGCCTTCTAAACCCAAGTCATGAGCCGATTCACAAACCCGTGTTATAGCTATGTTGTAAGGGAATTGCCGTGTACTCGGGTATTGGGCAAAACTATAAAAAGCTTGGAACAAGTCAAATGATAGGTTTAGGGATTTCTCTTGGATCTGGTTCTTGTGTTGGGTCTTGTAAGGGCCCACGGATGTGTTCTAAACCCAAGTCATGAGCCGATTAACAAACCCGTGTTATAGTTCTGTTGTAACGGAATTGTCGTGTACCCGGTTATTGGACAAAACTATAAAAAATTTGGAACAAGTCAAATGGTAGGTTTAGGGATTTCTCTTAGATTTGGTTCTTGCGTTGGGTCATCGAAGGGTCCACGGATGCCTTTTATACCTAAGTCATGAGCCGATTCACAAACCCGTGTTATAGCTCTGTTGTGAGGGAATTGTCGTGTACCCGGGTATTGGGCAAAACTATAAAAATTTGGAACAAGTCAAATGGTAGGTTTAGGGATTACTCTTAGATCTGGTTCTTGCGTTGGGTCTTGGAAGGGTCCACGGATACCTTTTAAACACAAGTCATGAGCCGATTCACAAACCCGTGTTATAGCTATGTTGTAAGGGAATTGTCATGTACCCGAGTAGTGGGCAAAACTATATAAAGTTTGGAACAAGTCAAATGATCGGTTTAGGGATTTCTCTTGGATCCGGTTTTTGCGTTGGGTCTTGGAAGGGTCCACGGATGCCTTCTAAACCCAAGTGATGAGCCGATTCACAAACCCGTGTTATAGCTATGTTGTAAGGGAATTGTCGTGTACCCGGGTATTGGGCAAAACTATAAAAAGTTTGGAACAAGTCAAATGATAGGTTTAGGGATTTCTCTTGGTTCTGGTTCTTGTGTTGGGTCTTGTAATGGTCCATGGATGCCTTCTAAACCCAAGTCATCAGCCGATTCACAAACCCGTGTTATAGCTCGGTTTCAAGCGAATTATCGTGTACCCGGGTATTGGGCAAAACTATAAAAATTTGGAACAAGTCACATGGTAGGTTTAGGGATTACTCTTAGATCTGGTTCTTGCGTTGGGTCTTGGAAGGGTCCATGGATACCTTTTAAACACAATTCATGAGCCGATTCACAAACCCGTGTTATAGCTATGTTGTAAGGGAATTGTCATGTACGCGATTATTGGGCAAAACTATAAAAAGTTTGGAACAAGTCAAATGATAGGTTTAGGGATTTCTCTTGCATCCGATTTTTGCGTCGTGTCTTGGAAGGGTCCACGGATGCCTTCTAAACCCAAGTGTTGAGCCGATTCACAAACCCGTATTATAGCTATGTTGTAAGGGAATTGTCGTGTACCCGGGTATTGGGCAAAATTATAAAAAGTTTGGAACAAGTCAAATGATTGGTTTAGGGATTTCTCTTGGATCTGGTTCTTGTGTTGGGTCTTGTAAGGGTCTATGGATGCCTTCTAAACCTAATTCATCAGCCGATTCACAAACCCGTGTTATAGCTCGGTTGCAAGGGAATTATCGTGTACCCGGGTATTGGGCAAAACTATAAAAAGTTTGTAACAAGTCAAATGGTAGGTTTAGGGATTTCTCTTAGATCCGGTACTTGCTTTGAGTATTGGAAGGGTCCACGGATTCCTTCTAAACCCAAGTCATGAGCCGATTCACAAACCTGTATTATAGCTCTGTTGTTAGGGAATTGTCGTGTACCCGGGTATTGGGCAAAACTATAAAAAGTTTGGAACAAGTCAAATCGTAGGTTTTGGGATTTCTAATAGATCTGGTTCTTGCATAGGGTCTTGCAAGGGTCCACGGATGCCTTCTAAACCCAACTCATGAGCCGATTCACAAACACGTTTTATAGCTCTGTCGTAAGGGAATGATCGTTTACACGGGTATTAGGCAAAACTATAAAAAGTTTGTAACAAGTCAAATGGTAGGTATAGGGATTTCTCTTACATCCGGTTCTTGCGTTTGGTCTTGGAAGGGTCTACGGATGCCTTCTAAACCCAAGTCATGAGCCGATTAACAAACTCGTGTTATAGCTCTGTTGTAATGGAATTGTCGTGTACCCGGGTATTGGGAAAAACTAGAAAAAGTTTGGAACAAGTAAAATGGTATGTTTAGGGATTTCTCTTAGATCCGGTTCTTGCATAGGGTCTAGCAAGCGTCCACGGATGACTTCGTAACCCAAGTCATAAGACGATTCACAAACCCGTGTTATAGCTCTTTTGTAAGGGAATTGTCGTGTACCCAGGTATTGGGCAAAACTATAAAAAGTTTGGAACAAGTCAAATGGAAGGTCTAGGGATTTTTCTTAGTCCTGTTTCTTGCGTTGGGTCTTGGAAGGGTCCACGGATGCCTTCTAAACCCAAGTCATGAGCCGATTCACAAACCCGTGTTATAGCTATGTTGTAAGGGAATTGTCGTGTACTCGGGGATTGGGCAAAACTATAAAAATTTTGGAACAAGTCAAATGATAGGTTTAGGGATTTCTCTTGGATCTGGTTCTTGTGTTGGGTCTTCTAAGGGCCCACGGATGTGTTCTAAACCCAAGTCATGAGCCGATTAACAAACCCGTGTTATAGTTCTGTTGTAACGGATTGTCGTGTACCCGGATATTGGGCAAAACAATAAAAAATTTGGTACAAGTCAAATGGTAGGTTTAGGGATTTCTCTTAGATTCGGTTCTTGCGTTGGGTCTTCGAAGGGTCCACGGATGCCTTCTATACCTAAGTCATGAGCCGATTCACAAACCCGTGTTATAGCTCTGTTGTGAGGGAATTGTCGTGTACCCGGGTATTGGGCAAAACTATAAAAATTTGGAACAAGTAAAATGGTAGGTTTATGGATTACTCTTAGATCTGGTTCTTGCGTTGGGTCTTGGAAGGGTTCACGGATACCTTTTAAACACAAGTCATGAGCCGATTCACAAACCCGTGTTATAGCTATGTTGTAAGGGAATTGCCATCTACCCGTGTATTGGGCAAAACTATAAAAAGTTTGGAAGAAGTCAAATAATAGGTTTAGGGATTTCTCTTGGATCCGGTTTTTGCGTTGGGTCTTGGATGGTTCCACGGATGTCTTCTAAACCCAAGTGATGAGTCGATTCACAAACCCGTGTTATAGCTATGTTGTAAGGGAATTGTCGTGTATCCGGGTATTTGGCAAAACTATAAAAAGTTTGGAACAAGTCAAATGATAGGTTTAGGGATTTCTCTTGGATCTGGTTCTTGTGTTGGGTCTTGTAAGGGTCCACGGATGCCTTCTAAACCCAAGTCATCAGCCGATTCTCAAACCCGTGTTATAGCTCGGTTGCAAGGGAATTATCGTGTACCCGAGTATTAGGCAAAACTATAAAAAGTTAGGAACAAATCAAATGATAGGTTTACGGATTTCTCTTGGATCCTGTTTTTGCGTTGGGTCTTGGAAGGGTCCACGGATGCCTTCTAAACGCAAGTCCTGAGCCGATTCACAAACCCTTTGTTATAGCTCTGTTGTAAGGGAATTATCGTGTACCCGGGTATTGGGCAAAACTATAAAAATTTGGAACAAGTCAAATGGTTGGTTTAGGGATTAATCTTAGATCCGATTCTTGCATTGGGTCTTGTAAGGGTCCACGGATGCCTTCTAAACCCAAGTGATGAGCCGAATCACAAACCCGTGTTATAGCTATGTTGTAAGGGAATTGTCGTGTACCCGGGTATTGGGCAAAACTACAAAAAGTTTGGAACAAGTCAAATGATAGGTTTAGGGATTTCTCTTGGATCTGTTTCTTGTGTTGGGTCTTGTAAGGGTCCACGGATGCCTTCTAAACCCAAGTCATCAACCAATTCATAAACCCGTGTTATAGCTCGGTTGCAAGGGAATTATCGTGTACCCGGGTATTGGGCAAAACTATAAAAAGTTTGGAACAAGTCAAATGATAGGTTTAGGGATTTCTCTTTGATCTGGTTCCTGCATTGGGTCTTGGAAGGGCCTACGGATGCCTTCTAAACCCAAGTCATGAGACGATTCACAAACCCGTGTTATAGTTCTGTTGTAAGGGAATTATCGTGTACCCGGGTATTGGGCAAAACTATAAAAAGTTTATAACAAATCAAATGGTAGGTTTAGGGATTTCTCTTAGATCCGGTTTTTGCATTGAGTCTTGGAAGGGTCCACGGATTCCTTCTAAACCCAAGTCATGAGCCGATTCACAAACCCGTGTTATAGCTCTGTTGTAAGGAAATTGTCGTGTGCCCGGGTATTGGGCAAAACTATAAAAATTTGGAACAAGTCAAATGGTAGGTTTAGGGATTTCTATTAGATCCGGTTCTTGCATAGGGTCTTGCAAGGGTCCACGGATGCCTTCTAAACCCAACTCATGAGCCGATTCACAAACACGTGTTATAGCTCTGTTGTAAGGGAATTATCGTGTACTCGGGTATTAGGCAAAACTATAAAAAGTTTGTAATAAGTCAAATGGTAGGTTTAGGGATTTCTCTTACATCTGGTTCTTGCGTTGGGTCTTGGAAGGGTCCACGGATGCCTTCTAAACCCAAGTCATAAGCCGATTCACAAACTCGTGTTATAGCTCTGTTGTAATAGAATTGTCGTGTACTCGGGTATTGGAAAAAAACTATAAAAAGTTTGGAACAAGTAAAATGTTAGGTTTCGGGATTTCTCTTATATCCGGTTCTTGCATAGGGTCTTGCAAGGGTCCACGGATGACTTCGAAATCCAAGTCATAAGCCGATTCACAAACCCGTGTTGTAGCTCTTTTGTAAGGGAATTGTCGTAAACTGTAAAAAGTTTGGAACAAGTCAAATGGTAGGTCTAGGGATTTTTCTTAGATTTGTTTCTTGCGTTGGGTCTTGGAAGGGTCCACGGATGCCTTCTAAACCCAAGTCATGAGCCGATTCACAAACCCGTGTTATAACTATGTTGTAAGGGAATTGTCGTGTACCCGGGTATTGGGCAAAACTTTAAAAAGTTGGAACAAGTCAAATGATAGGTTTAGGGATTTCTCTTGGATCTGGTTCTTGTGTTGGGTCATGTAAGGGTCCACGGATGTGTTCTAAACCCAAGTCATGAGCCTATTAACAATCCCGTGTTATAGTTTTGTAGTAACGGAATTGTCGTGTACCCGGTTATTGGGCAAAACTATAAAAAAATTGGAACAAGTTAAATGGTAGGTTTAGGGATTTCTCTTAGATTCGGTTCTTGCGTTAGGTCTTTGAAGGGTCCACGGATGCCTTCTATACCTAAGACATGAGCCGATTCACAAACCTTTGCCAAAGCTATTTTGTGAGGGAATTGTTGTGTACCCGGGTATTGGGCAAAACTATAAAAATTTGTAACAAGTCAAAAGATAGGTTTAGGGATATCTCTTGGATCCGTTACTTGCGTTGGGTCTTGGAAGGGTCCACATATTGGTATCAGAGCCATAACTATAGGGAGTTAGGCAAGACTCGACCTAGTCCGTGTCGATGCGTTAGAAATGACCTAGTCTAGGTCGAGTCTTGCCTAATTCCCTATAGTTATGGCTCTGATACCAACTTGTCACACCCCAACCAATGGCGGAAACATCGGGGCGCAGCACTGAGCGAAACAGATTGTCCAGAAGTTTCCATAACAATTATAATTACCATTTATTTAAAGCATCACGTCCCATACCGTGACATAAAAAGTAACATAATTATTACAGACAAAATCTAGTCAAGTAGTTCTGTTCCGACAACTCAGATTTACAAGAAGATAAAATGTTTATATATGCCTAGGACCCTCTTTCCCTAGCCTCGATTTCATAGCGAGCTAAGCATGTAAACATCCTAAGCACCTGCCACATACGTTAAAGTAAAAGTCAATACACATTGTGTAAAGGTGAGCATACAAGTTTAATAGATATAATAAAGTTCGAAATTCGTTTACGCATAACTAGCACGTACGCATAGTGAAATGAAGCATGTTAGTTATCGACATAGACCTATCGATACCAATGACTGCGGATTGACTGTCCGGGACAGTTCGTAATACATAATCACCACTGTGATCCATTCAAATAATAGTCCTTAACAACCCCTGCGAACAGGTGCTGAGTCCAAACTATAGTACTATCGTTGCTAAGGCAGGTAGACAGCATTCCATGTGTAAACATAACAAACAAGCATTCATTAAGCCACATATAACATGCAATAACGGTTAGCGTTAAAATAGTATTGAGTAGTATGTTCGATGTGATTTGAATATTCAGAACGTATGTAACACCCAAAAGTGCATAAAGCAAAAAGGGTTCGAGTATACTCACAGCGTTGATGGATTGAAGGGAGCGCGTAGATTGGGATTAGCCTGAACAGTTACCAATAGCATAAAAGATAAGTGGTGCGTATCACGAGTAATGTTACCAAGTGCAGAATGGTAATCCGGTCGGATGGCAATCCGGCCGGTCAGCCACTCGTGCGGATGTCGACTCGCTCGGGTGGTTGTCCGTTCGGACGGCCACTCGGTCGGTCGGTCGTCTATTGGCATGGATGTGTTTGTGTATGATGGCTTGATTTTTGAATTTTTCGTTGTAGTATTTTGAAAACAGAGAAGTATCTCTACCTTTCAGGTCGTTCGATCGGGCGGCGACTCGAATGGCGAGGTTTCTCAGTGAGAACAATTTCACAGCAGGGCGGTCACTCGGTCGGATCTCCATCCAATCGGGTGGCAACCCTGTTATTGAACAATTTGAAAATTGTTTAAGTTTGAATCAAGATGTAACCCGATCGGACAGTGGGTCGATCAGGTGGCAACCCGGTCGGACAGCAGTCCGATCAGACGACAACCCGTCCCAACAATCAGATCGTGTTGTTACTTGATTTTGCTTGAAGTGTTGTAACTTGAACGAGACGTTGTGATAGCTGGTTTAAACAATGGGAACCCCATCTCGTCCCCAATGACCTGACCGAACAGGAATCACCCTAGTCTGACAGTGCACGGTCCGAGACGGTTGTTCATGTCCAAACCCGAAATCACTATCTTTCAGATGGAACTTGGATCTAGCACTGATACATCAATAAGAACGAATGGACGATCAGTATTAGCTCCGATTCCATCGGGTTTAAGTGCTTTGAGTGTAAAGGAGTTGAAAGAAAGTTAGAAAAATCATCTTTCAACCCTTTCCACCGCGAATATGTTCAGATCTATGAAAGATCTTTGTTTATTAATCTGGAAATCCTTCAGATTCAAGTTGTTCTTGGTGGATTGAGGCCAAAACATGAAGTTCCTAAGAACACATGATGACATCATCCTAGAACACCTCAAATCTAGTGATTTCACGGTTAAAAGTTAAGATTCAAAAGATAGAAAGGTGTAGGAGTGCGTGTAGATCAAGAAAGTACAAGATTTAGGGTGAGATCTTACCGGAAATCGTGAGAAATCGAAGAAAAGGTGACTGGAACGAGTGGAGAGCAAGTGTGAGCTGAATACTTTCCCAAAGTGGAAAGTGATGGGGTATATATAGGGTTTCACAAAGTAGAAAGGGAAGGAATAGAGCTGGTCGGTTGAGCGGCAACTCCTCCGGGTGGCAGCTCGGTCGAGTGGCAGCTCGATCGAGTGGCTACCTGGTCGGGTGGCAGTTCGGTCGGCTGCCACCTGGTTCGAGTGCTTGGCGCGACGAGTTTTGCCATTTCGATTCGCGTGTAGCGCGTTGCGAAGCGATTCGAGTGAGCGATGCGATAGAGTTGCTTATCAAATTACTTTTAATCCCAACTACTATATCTAACATACAATCTCTATATTTAACTTGCGTTTCGCGTATTCGAGTAGACTACGATTCGATTCGATTGAGTTGCGATTGCGTTTCGATTGATCACCACAAACATAAATAAACATGCACAAGTAACACATAAATAGCACACACACGTAAAACAATATCCAGAGCACATAAGTCAAGTTGCGATTCGTATTACGATTCGATGTCGAAATGATTAGCATAGTTTGATTATCGTTTAGTTAACTTTATCGCATTGTTACTTCCTATAGTTCACAGTCGTAATTCGATTAAATAGCGAATAATACACGTCGATTACTGCGATTATTGATAATTACTCCACATAATACAACTAAAATAAACACATAAAAGAAAATCACCACAAGTCAAGTCGCGCGATCGGTCGTTGACTTTGACCTTGACTTTGAATTTGACCCTTGAGAACACGGGGTGTTACAATATCTCTATATAGACCGTAGAGATATGAATGGTGTAAATCTTTTATTTTATATAGACAGTAAAATAACGCCAAGACACAACGGACAAATGATAAGGAAGTTTCACCTTCAACATAAGAAACTAGTTATTAATGTCATTAATACAAAACCAAATAAAAAGTGCGAAAAGATTAAAAAACAAAAGTATTACCCTAAATTCTTGTCTTTACCAAGTGATGTAAGAGACTTAGGCAAACATGGCCTTTGATTGTCAAGAACTCTTACTATCAATCTTGGATCCCGAGACTACTACACACACTCTATGACGGATGATGGATGATGGATGATGGTGGTGGATGTGGGTTGTGATGGTGGTGGAGGGTGGGTGAAGTGTGAGAGAGGTGGTTTGTCAAGGGATGATTTGCAAGTGAGCCAAGCACCCCCTATTTATAGCCTGCATAGAAGCCCGGACACGGCCTCGTGTCCATTGGGCACGGCCCCGTGTCCACCCATCTTCTCTTTCTTCATTAATTGCAGTTTGTTTGCATTAGTTGACCACGTCCCCGTGTCCGCTGGGCACGGCCCCGTGTGCAGAAGCGTATCTGTACTATCAAGATTTGCTC
Organism: Helianthus tuberosus; assembly: GCA_030545235.1. Classification (NCBI taxonomy): domain Eukaryota; kingdom Viridiplantae; phylum Streptophyta; class Magnoliopsida; order Asterales; family Asteraceae; genus Helianthus; species Helianthus tuberosus. The sequence continues at coordinate 146,117 of CM060414.1, forward strand.
AGATTCCGCGAATCTTTGCGTTGACCACGGCCCCGTGTCCGCTAGACACGCCCCCGTGTTGGGAAATAGAAGCTTCTACAACTTTGTCTTTTCTGCAGACACTTGGGCACGCCCCCGTGCTCACTGAGCACGGGGCGTGTTTAGTCTTCTGTTGTCTTGTTTTTGCTTGGGGAGATGCTGTCGAGGGGTCGGGCATGCCACGTTTATTCCTTTTCTTGTATTTGTGTTAGATTTAGCTGTATTTTTGCTTCTTTTGTTCATTTGAGCTCATTTAATCCTGAAAATACAAAAAGGAAGACAAAAGCACACTTTTTCCAACATTGGTACTAAAAAAAGTTAGTTTTATGCCTCATTTGATGTAATTTATATGTTGCATTTTGCACACATCAAATACCCCCACACTTGAATCTTTGCTTGTCCTCAAGCAAAACTCTTTATTTTGTGGCTTACACACCCAAATGGAATGGGTAGAAGAGAAGGTTTTGGGCTTGTTATAGAGTGTCGGGATTCCAAGATTCTTTATTAGGTTTTATTTTTATTTTATTTACAATCCTATTCGTTATGATTTATTTAGAACATTATATAAGAGAAATTACTTATTTGGGCATAACATGCCTCTTTAAAATTTCATTTATATAAAAGTTCACATACCTCACGGGAGATCACTCAAAACTCGGCCGAAGATGTATTTTTGTGAAACACTCGAGAGCGGCATGGAACTTACTTCTACCCTATGCTTGCCAAGCAATCAATCCTCCTCCTTTTTAACTATGAACCTTTGTAAATATCAAGAGGACTTTGGGGAAGGGTTAGGCTTGGGTTAAAGGTAGGTGGTTTTGGGCTAGTGGTTAGTAGAAAAAGGGCGAAAAGGCGTAAAAAGCGTCGGTTTTCGTAAAACATTTTGTTTTTGTGACTTTTTATTCCAATGAAGCATTTTTCAAACAAGATTTCTTTTGATGAGCTTGTTTGTTTATTGCTAACTTCATTTTTTCTTTTCTTCTTTATCATCATTTTTTTTCATAAGGATGTCACAAGAAAACCGAGCTTTGTTACTAAAATAAAGGGTTTAAAATGAAAAAGGTTTTGGTGGGTAAAGGGTGTTTGTTTTGGGAAAAGAAATGAAAAGGTTTAGGCTCAAAGGGGTTAACTAGGGGGATTTTGGGTAGGTGGTAAAAAAAATAATGGTGTTGAAAGAAAAAGGGTTAGTCCTAATGCCTCCATCATTTACTTACTTGGGTTTAAGTTGGTAAGGACCGGGAATGTATCGTCATGGCAAGTTCTAGAGTCGTAAGAAACCAAGCGGCTATTCACACAAGAAACGAAAGATGGGCATTTAATCTAAAGATGTGTATTTGTATGCTCAATAAAGGCTCAAAACTCACTTTTTATGGGAATGGGTTTTTAATGTGATCAAGTATATATAATCAAATTTTAACTAGATTTGTAATGCCTTTTCATAATTTTCTTATGTTGGTTCTTTTTATCACGACGCTATCGGTTGTAAATTAGTAAAAATATAACCTTTTTAGAACTTGTTATTCCCAAATTAAACCAAGACAAGTAAAAAAAACGAAAATTTTTTTGAAAAAATTTGGGGTGATTAGCGGTTCCAATAGAGTTTTGTGTAAGGCTTGTAGTAAGGACTTGCAAAATTCAAGGTTTTAGCATGCCCCCACACTTAAATTTCACATTGTCCTCAATATGTCCCAAAAATAAGCTTTTAGGTTGATTGAATGTGTAAAAGGTGTGTTAAAACAAAATTATGTGCTATTGGGCAACTGGATACGGCCCCGTGGTGTCCGGGCACGGCCCCGTGTTCAGATTGCCAGTAATACAAAGTTACAAAAAAGTAACAGAAGGCTGGACACGGGGGCATGTTCAGTGAACACGCCCCGTGTCCAGATACCTGAACTGGGCATTTTCCTGCAGATCCTTGAGCACGGGCCGTGTTGGCTGGGCACGGCCCCGTGTCGAACTTGCTGTAATGAAGAAAAATTGTCGGGAGGCTCTGTTTTTGTGCATGGGGCGTTGGTTCAAGCTTTCCTTAGTATCCTTCACCATCCAGAGTGTGTTTTATCCATTACAACATCATCCAAACACCAAATAATTTGTAAACCATCATTCATTAAAAAGAGAGTTACATTAAGTCCTAGAAAAGTAAGGAAAAATAGAAAGCTTAAAATTTCCTAAGATAGTTAGGTTAAGTGATACACGAAATCATCTTAACGAGTTCTACCCTTATTATAGGAATATCAAAAGCCCGGAAATAGCTTTCCGGTATTTGGTAGGTATCGTTGAACTCGAAGCCGAGAGGTGTCCTCTAAATGTCGTTGAGCCACTCCTCTATCTCTTTTGGGAGGAAGAATGCGGGCTCATTTTCCTCAACATCTTGTGGGGGAGGAGCGGGGGCAACCGGGACCCCATGGAGTACGTCTTGAGTGGGACCCGCATTCATGGCGTACCATTCGGCTGGTAAGATAAGTTCTAGCACCACATTCCATGCCCTTTGGGTAATGATTGGTACCAAAGGAGGAGAAGAGAGAACGTTCAACCTTTGGTGCAAAAGGTGGACCTCTCTAAGACATCCTTCTAGCCCCACCGATAAATGATTAATACGGTCGACCAAAGCTTCCTCAACCCCCGTCATCTCATCTATAGCCTCTCTCAAGGCGTATACATAATTGATGAGGGAGTCTTCCTCCGATAACCTTCTCCCTTGACGGTTGCTCCTGGAGTGTGACGAAGATGTTCCACTGTTTCGGCTCGACATACTAAGAAAACAAACCGAAAAGAGCTCATTTTAATGTAACAGTACCTCGGACACGGCCCCGTGCTCAACGAGCACGGCGCCATGTTCATCTGTCTGCAGATTTTTGGAAAAAGGAATCTTGGAGTTTCAAATTATTTTTCTGACTTTTGAAGCATTTTTGACCAAAAATAACTTAAAACAATGTTGTAAAACTTATTTTTGACAAGATTCCTTAAATAAAAATCTAGCAAACATCTCAATAAAGCTTGAAACCATGGTGATTTGAAGCTTTAATGGAGGTGTTGAGGTAAAAATGAAGAAGATGGCAATAGACAAAAGTAGAAAAGACAATATGGTTGTTGGGAACCTTCTTTAGAATATACCTAGGATGGTATGTGTGAAGATCCCACCAAATCACTGTCTTTGGAGTGGTCCAAATGTGCAGGAATCTTGGCTGCATTTATAGAAAACGACAGCATGCTGGACACGGCCCCGTGTCGGCTGGACACGGCCCCGTATGCAGACAAGATTCTGACACAGTTTGTCCGTATTCTGACCGAAAGTCAGACGGGAATCTTTTGGTGGACACGGGGGCGTGCTGACCCTGACACGGCCCCGTGTCTAGATGATGTTTATGAAGTTTTGTCTAATTTTAAGGAATTTATCCGGATCGGATGGTTCCTTACTGGACGGAACAACACCGAAGTGCCTGAGATACCTTAGTTGTTCTAGATTTAGATGAGAACGCAAGAGGTTATCGGTAAGGGTGATTCCTATGCTAAATATAGGTGGACAAGTCCAACCCTTTCCCGGGCTCTCGTTAAAGAAGGTGTATGTCGAATCGCTCAGGTCTATGTATGCATCGAACGAAGTTGATGGGGAGTCCTTCACGGCACAATCGACACAGGGACGACTATCGCTCAAGTCTTCACAAGAGTTAGAGGTGATTTCAGGAGCAACGATGTTGTTTTTATCTGAATGCGATCTCAATAATTCTTCTTGGAAGTCGTCTTGAGATGAATTAGTCATGTCCATCTCAAGTTCTTTTATCCATCGGAGAATTAGTTCTTCTAGCTGAAAGAATTCCTCAAGGAGAATTTCATCTAGAAGGGACGATTGAGAGCATTCAAGGGAGAGATAGGGATTATTTTTACTTTCGCCCCTCTTAAGGCTACAGGAAAACAATGGGTCTATATAGTGGGGCTTATAATTTAAAAAATAACATTTTAATTCCTCATGAGGGCCACCACATATTTGACACCACGTATCATAAGAGGAGCGGGAGTAAATATTATCAGTATCGCTCATGATTGTGTCAGAAATTACCAGCTGTCGGGATCTTACGGCTCTGTTTTCAGTATCTGAAGCTTGGGCATAGGGCGTATTCAGTGGGCACGACCCCGTGTTCAGCTACTGTCTGACTTAAAATAGGATTGCCAGTACCAAATATTGGGCACGGGGCGTGTTCAGCGAGCACGGCCCGTGCGGAGCTTCTGCAGAAATAGAGAATTTAAGAAAAATCCTAAAAAAAAAAAGAAATATAAGAAAAACGATTAAGCCGTTGATTCCTAACTTTCTTAAAATCCTAGGTGTGATATATTTTTTATCTATATTTTAGCCCTTTTCTAACACGTAAATCAAGTTTTAAATTTATAAAACACGATATTCTACTAACACTTAAGCACACACACATGGGCAAGTGCACCCATCGTGGGCGTAGTATAGTGTTGGTAAGATACCGAGGTCGTCCAAGGCACAAGAGCTTTTAGTACTGGTTTATTCTCAACGTCTAATCAAATCAAAAGTTTGGAAAAAGGTTTTAAACATGAAAATGAAACTAACTAAAATTGCTGAAAATAAAAATAAAATTAAAAACAGATAGACAAGATGAATCACTTGGATCCGACTCGCCTTTAGTGTAACCTTTGATGAATTTCGCACATTTGCACTTTTTAAGAGATTATCTTAGTTATAGTAGTAGGCCCCTCTTTTGAAGGTGACGTTACCCTCAACCCAGTAGTTTGCGTCAGCAAGGATACAATCCTAAAGGGTCAGAATATTGGAAGATAATTAATTGAGTTATTAATGCGTAATGTGGTAGGCCCCTCTTTTGAAGGTGACGTTACCCTCGGCTAAGTGCTTTGAGTCAGCAGGGATACAATCCCAAGTAGCCGGGTTAATGTAATAATAGTAGTTTACATATGAGGGGATCAAGCTATTCGCACACCCGCCATCCAATACCAGTGGGTATTGAAGGAGGTCCTAGTAAGCTTGACCCAGGTCCTTGCGGGATCTATACACTTGTAGGTCCCCTTGATTCGTATGGATCTTCACAGAATCGTCAATCTAATCAAGAGTGCGGAATCCTCTTGATCAGAATATCACAGAAACAAGTAGAAGAACAGAATTCCAATTCAAACCGGGTTTCTATTGATTATGAATTTCACGAATTACAATCAATCAAACCCTAATTTCGTCCAAGCTACAGCTCTCACGAAATTCCTCACAAAACATGTTTTGGCTGATTAACCTAAACCCTAATGCAAAGCCTTGTTTATATAACACAAGGTTGCTACTTGGGCTAAGGGTTTCCAACATGGACAAGCCCAATTCGTCCCCCTAGACCCAAACTGGGTTTTGTTTAGCCCAAACTCTATTATTTCACTAATACAAAGCTAAACCCGCTAACCGTTTATCGTTTAACTAATTACAAGATATCCAAAGACCAAATCTAAGCTGTTGTCACAAACATGCACCAACAAACTCCCCCTTGACAATAGCTTCATAAAATAACTTTGTCTTCAGTCATCTTGCAATCTTCATGTAGTCTTGCAATATCTTTGGTCTTTGGATAGCTTTAGCTTCAATAGCTTCTGTCAGCAACAGACTCCCCCTAAGCTGATGCATCCAATCACCAAATCTTCAAAAACTTTAGCGTTTGAGTAAACTCCAATTCAGCATATGTATAGCAATCTTCAAACTCTTCAACTTGTTTGCAATGTAGAAAGGAGGTTCTACCATGCATCCAATCAAACTCTCATCTTTTCAGCAACTTCTCAGCAACCTACTGCTTCAATCTGTATACTATAAAACAAACATCTCGAGAAACCATAAGAATTTTTCAACAAAGTTAAATAAATTATTATTATTCAAGAGATAGTTAAGCTATATCACAGATTAAGCATTCACAAATCATCACCAACACGCGAAACTTTTATCCAACACACAATAACCTGCATAATTTAAAATTTTGAACTCACTTTCTAACACCGTCTCCCCCTATCGGTAACAATTCCTCCAAGAATAACAGTTTTCCGTACGTTAAGAATTTTTAACAGAAAAAGACACTATTTTTTGATTTTTATATTTTCTGAAAGCAAGTAAATAACAAAAGCAATAAACACTCTGTTTTTGTGAGAATCACCGGTAAGAAGATCATATCAGCACAATCAAACTGTTTTCACACTATTAGATAATTTTTTATTTAATTTTTCATGAAAAACAGTCCAAGATGATTACCAGTATGTTTGTCCACTTAAACAAAATGCATGAACATTTCAAGTACCATTACCGTATGATACGTTAAGGTAATTTTATTTCTGATATACTAGTGTGTCCCACTTCAGGATATACCCCCGCGATCAAGGTATGCACAAAGATTCATCGTAGTAGGTGAGTATACTGAATTCATCCGTTTTGTTTTTCAACGTTTAGATAATTGGTGATCAGGTCAGTACTTCCGTACAGCAAAGAGACCAAAATATCTAACGAGGGCTATGACAAATACCATTTTTGGTACGATTTATGCATTTTGCACTTTTTGAATGACTCTCTAGGAGAGCTTCTTCATTTATGGGATTTGGCATTTTTTGCTCTTTTAAGATATCCTGGTTGTGCCTAGGTCAGCATGTATCTGGATGCAGCAGAAGGACAACCCTGATATCCCCAGATGAAAAAACAGTATAAAGACCCAAAACCTCAGATTTTGGCAATCTATCAACGCAAGATTTAAGGTCATTAAACCATACACCACTGATGTGTTCCCCACTCATACACAGTTCATTTATGTTTATATCACATTGGTAAGTTGATTATTTCATGCTTTTTGCCTACTGGTACATCATATGATGAAGCTGCTATCACACTTAAGCAATTTAATTTCAATTTCAGTGTGACAGTCTAACTTGCTGATGTACTATCATTTCTTCTTTTTTACACTGTGATAACTCAATTTTGATTTTCTATTTTTTTATGTTTTTGATGTTTTAATGTTTTTGTATTTTTTATTTTTAAGAAAACAGTAAACTATTTACAAAATTCTTAGGAAAAACTAGTTATTCAGGATTCCTCATCCCGTTGAGTTTGACTAAATGTTCAAAGCGAGCCCCGTCAAAAGCTTTAGTATAAAGATCTGCTAGGTTATCTAGTGTGTCGACTCGATGTAATTCAATTAGCCTCTTTTCAGCATAATCCTGTATAAAATGATGACGTATGTCAATATGTTTTGTGCGACTGTGTTTCACGGGATTATTTGTTATAGAAAATGTGGCATTATTGTCTATCATAATAGGAGTACGAGTGAAATCCAAACCGTAATCGTGCATCCGCTGTTGTATCCAGAGAACCTGAGAGCAGCAGCTACCCGCAGTAATATATTCAGTTTCACACGTAGAGGTAGACACACAAGATTGCTTCTTGCATTGCCAAGACACAATCCTGCCTCCTAAGAACTGACAACCACCTGTTGTAGACTTTCTATTCGACTTGCATCCTCCAAAGTCTGAGTCAGTGTAAGCAACAAAATTCATATCACTATCAGTTGGATACCACAACCCAAGTTTAGGTTTCCCCTTCAAGTAACGAAGAATACGCTTCACTGCCTTCATGTGTGACTCCTTTGGATTAGCTTGATATCTGGCACACAGACATACGGCAAACATGATATCTGGTCTTGAAGCAGTCAAGTACATTAGAGAACCAATCATTGCCCTGTATTGTGTTGGATCAACATCTTCAGTACTTTCATGATCTGGGCCAAGATTGTGATTTTCACATATGGGTGTGTTGAAAGTAGCGCAATCATCCATTTTGAAACGAGCCAAAATGTCATACACGTACTTTGTCTGATGAATAAACATGCCATCCTTCTTCTGTTCAACTTGTAATCCCAGAAAGTAGGACAGCTCACCCATAGCACTCATTTCAAACTTGCTCTTCATCACCATCTCGAACTCTTGACACATGCTTTCGTCTGATGACCCAAAGATGATGTCATCCACGTATACCTGTACCAGCAGAAAATCTTCCTTCTTTCTCTTGATGAAAAGTGTACTGTCAATCTGACCTCTTTCAAAACCATTTTTGATCAGATGTGTAGACAGTGTCTCGTACCACGCCCTGGGAGCTTGATGTAATCCATACAAAGCCTTATCAAGTTTGTACACCCGATCTGGATAATCTGGATCAATGAACCCATCTGGTTGTGAGACATACACCACTTCTTGGACTTTCCCGTAAAGAAATGTACTCTTCACGTCTAGTTGGTAAACTTTGAAGCCCTTGAATGAAGCGAAGGCTAGGAATAAACAAATTGCCTCCAACCTTGCCACTGGTACAAACACTTCATTCTAATCTATCCCTTCTTGCTGATTGAAACCTTTGACCACCAATCGAGCCTTGTTTCACGTCACAATTCCTCTGTCATCTTTCTTGCACTTAAACACCCACTTAGTGCCAATTTCCTTTTCACCTTTAGGAAGGTCAACTAACTCCCAAACCTTCAACTTAGCAAACTGGGCCAATTCCTCTTGCATAGCTTCAACCCATGAATTGTCTTTTAGAGCCATATGAATGTTCTTCGGCTCCTCTTGGGAAATAAAGCAACTATACAAGCACTTGTTCACAATCCCAGTCTTCTCAATCGAAACAAATAAACCTGTATTCGGTGCTATACTTCTTCTCGTCAGAACACCTGCAGCAGGATCTCCAAGTATCATGTCAACTGGATGATCTCTGTTTACTCGTGTTGTAAAAACGGCATCCACTTCAAGATTATCACCCAGGTTTGAGCCAATCTCCCCCTGAACATTCTGATTCACAAACGGATTAATGAAATCCTCCCCCTGAATGGGTTCAGACTCACTATCGCTTGAATCATTATCAACAACACTTGAGGAAGTCTCCGGAGCCTCTGACATATCAACACTCGATCTAGGCATAAAGTCGCCTTCATTGTCTTCACTTATCATTGTTTGAATCAGCTGAGACTCATCTGCATTGGAAAACTCAGGAATATTAAATGATTTAAACACACTTTCATAATCATATAATATAGCTGGACCACTCGTTGATTGTTGAGGTTTGTAGGTAGTAATTTCTACATTAAAAACAACCTCAATTTTACCAGTTTTTAGATTAAAAACCCTTTTATTCGGTGTGCCAGGTACGTAACCTAGAAAGTAGCCTTCGTCAGCTACCTCACCGAACTTTTGTTTATCTTTGTTTCGCACAATGGTGCAAGGTAATCCAAATGGTTCAAAGCCTTTTAAGTTTGGTTTCTCGTTAAACATTAATTCATGACAAGTTTTGTTAAAACGTTTAACGGTTAAAACTTTATTTAGGACATAACAAGCTGTATTCACAGCTTCTCCCCAGAAAAGAACTGGTAGCTTTGAATCTGGAAGCATTGTCCTAGCGGCTTCAATCAACGTCCTGTTTTTCCTCTCAGCGACTCCATTTTGTTGAGGTGTATAAGGAGCAGAATATTGATGTTCAATTCCCTTTCGTAGACAGTAGAGATCCAGAATTCAATTCTTGAACTCCGTGCCATTATCACTCCTTATCCTCTTGATCCTTGCATCATGGACGTTTTCCAATTTTGTAAAAAGATCTATCAACAGCTCTGCTGTCTTATCTTTTGTACCTAAAAAGAAAACCCATGAATATCGTGAGTAATCATCTGTGACAACTAAACAATAGTATTTTCCACCTATGCTCCTCACGTTCACTGGACCGAATAAATCCATGTGAAGTAATTCATAAGGGGCATCTATGGAATTTACTGTTTTCGATTTATGAGGTTTCTTATGTTGTTTTCCCTTTTGACATGGAAGACATTTATCTTCCACGTGAAACCTCTGCATTGGAACCCCTTTCACTAGCTCATTTTTAATAATGTACTTCATTTTGCGATAGTGAATATGGGCCATGCGTCTATGCCACAACATCGATTCAGCTTCAGATTCTTTTGATAGTAAACACGCCACCACAGCAGTTGGATCCTTAGTACCCATGTCCATGACATAAGTTTCATTTCTCCTTGGCGCTCTCATCACTATCCAATCGTCCGGAATCACCAAACCTGGTTTCAACACTAATGCTTCAGTCTTGGTAAAATGGACCGAGAGACCCTTGTCGCAGACTTGTGACACGCTCATCAGATTGTGCTTAAGTTGCTCAACATAGTTCACTTTGTCCAATGTGATCTTCCCATTGGTCACTTTTCCTCGACCTGTAATTCTACCACCTTTAGCACCCGCAAAATTCACATGTCCACCATCATAATTTTCAAAATCAGTTAACAATCTCTCATCCCCTGTCATGTGCCTAGAGCAGCCACTATCAACATACCATAAGTTGATAATCCTCCTTAGCAGCTCCTGCACACACCAACCAAGAAATTAGTTAGATTGGGGGACCCAAGCCTTAATGGTCTTGGGTCTTCCAAATTCACCAACCACTGGAACATCCATCCAATATCCATTACTCCTAACTGGAGTCTTGGATCTCAGACCTGTTAATGGAATTTGATTTTGATTTCCACTAGGTCTTTGGTCCTGAGGATTCCTAAATGTGTTTGGACTATTTGACCTTTGAAAATTTTGATTTTGGTACCTTGAATTTTGATTCCAAGAAGCATTATTGTTGTAATTTCTAAAGCCATTGTTATAAAAAGTTCGACCACCATCATTTTGGAATCGATTTTGATATTGACCTTGACTCCTGAAATTATTTATATTATGATTGTTCATTCTTGGTGAACTGCTTCTAGGTCTCTCATATCTGCCTGGTGGAGATTTAGGCTGAAATCTTGGTTGATTTCTTTGAAAACGGGGAACTTGTGGAGTTCCTTTTTCAGCCTTATCTACACCAACAGCAACATTCTCTGATTGCTTAGGTGCAGATTTCTTTGGAGGATTTGCAACTTTCTCCTCATTATCACCTTTCTTCTCAGGTGATTTCCCTCTCTGTTTCTCACTAATTTGTGCTTCACTCTTTTTGTTAGGACAACAGCTAGCTACATGTCCCTTGGTGTGACATTTGAAGCACGATCTCTTTTTCGAAGACTTCTTATCTGAAGCCTTTGAACTAGATTCGGGTTTTGATGATGATGCCTTAGAAGGATTTGGTTCAGTTTGCATAGTTTCAGAATTTTCTTTGTTCTTGTTTTTAGCAAACTCTACATTAGATTCATTTTCAATAACAGCTGTTTCGTTTTTCATGTCACTTCCTTGAACAAAATTAACTTTTTTAACAAAAGTTTGATTTTTAGGATGTGAAGTTTTCTTTTTCAAAACAGGTTTGCTGTTATTATCCTTCTTAGCATCATCACTCTCAGGCACATTACCTTGACTTGATGTGGAACTACTTGGTGCTGTTGACATAAAATTTGTTAGCTCATCTTCATCAGGTAGGAATGAATAATCATGACTAAGAGGAGGTGGGACTTCATTAAAGCCCTTGAATCCCACACTAGTCTTGTCATTACTCTTCTTTAACCCACCCATCATGTGTTTCATAACAAAAGTAGAGTCCTTGAATTGACCTAATTTCTTTTCAAGTTCAACAATTTTGAGTTGTGCATCTGACAACTCTTTGCATTTTTCAGAAATCTCTTTTGTTTTCTCAGCCATCATGTCATGAGCTAAGTCTATGACTTGAAGTTTTTCATTTAGTTTGCAGGTTAAAGCTTCAATTTCTCTTTCATAACCTTTTATCTTCTTCAAGTATGAAGATTCATTTCTTTTAGCAAAAAAGTTTGATTCTTTAATGTTAGACATCTCGCTTACCAAACTTTGGTTTTGTGTGGACAACCTGCCAACCTCACCCTATAATTCACGACATCTTAAACACACAGAATTAGACTTTACCTCTCCTGTTTGTTTGTCAAGGTTGGCCATTAGAGCTGCAAGTTGAGCTTCCATTCTTTTATACTTAGCATCCTTTTCTTCAGCTTCCCATTCATGGTCAGACTTTTGCTTTTCCTCTTCAGCATCAGTTGTCAGATCACCCTTCTCTTCTTCAGCTTTACTCTCTATCTTCACCTTGGGATCCACTTTTGCTTCAGCATCTCCCACAGTAGCTTTATCATCTTCAACAGGCACTATCTCTGCCATGAATGCCTGAGTGGCATTCTCATTGTCTTCTAGATGAATACTCCAATCATATGAACCTTCTCTTGCTGTAGAGATCAAAGCCTTTGAGCTAGAATTGTTTGATGCATTTCTGTTGTTTGAACTCTGGCTCTAAGTCTCTTGCTTTTGTTTTTTACATTCCCTAGCGATATGCCCATAACTTTGACAGTTAAAGCACCTCACTTTGGTCTTGTCGAAGCCAACAGTCCTCCCTACAAACTTCCTTCCTGTTCTGTTCATGAACCTCTTGACTCTTCTGGAGATCATGGCCATCTGCCATTGTAAATCCATCTCTTCTAGATCATCAGGGTCAATCTGATCATAATCTTCATCTATAGTAGCAGGATCAGATATCTTCCCCTGAATGTAGTTTTCATATGAAGCAACAAATGAAGCAAGTAGAGCAAGATGTTCTTCAGCAGACTTCACACTCATAGGCATTGACTTTGCACTACTACTCTGCTTAGAAGCTGATGTTCTCTTGGCTCCTGTTGATCCTCCTGAGGCAGCTACAAAACAAACATCACCATCCTCATTCACTGTGACCTGCTCATTCTCACATGATAGAAACGCAGTAGCAGAGTCGCTAGAAGCGTTGTGAGATGAAGAAGATGTAAACCCATTGTAAATCCCTGGATCTTGAACCTGATCATATCCAGTGTCTTTCTTCTTCATACTGAGCTCATAAGCTCTCAGCTTTCCTACCACTTCTTCAAGCTCTTTTGTCTCATAATCTGCTTCTCCCTTGATCATGAGAGTGTAGATATCCCATTTAGTAGGTAAGGCATCGAGCAGCTTGTCATTCTTTTCTACGTCAGTGTAGCACTCTATCTCATAATTTTCCATTTCCGACATCAGATGGTAGTAACGAGTGATAATGTCCTCAAGTGACTCATGTTTCATGTACTTGAAAACAGCAAACTGCTTCTTCAGTAGATTAACTTTGTTTTTCTTGACATGTGCATTTCCCGCATATCGCTTTTCTAATGCATCCCACATATCCTTTGAATTTGTGTACTTCTTGAAGGTATGCTTGATGCTATCAGGTAAGGACATCTTTATTGCAGCCAAGACTCTCTTTTCAGCCTCATACATCTTTTTATGAGCCTCTTCCATGTTCACATAGGCAGTTCTACGTGGTCTGCCCTCAAAGTCGTGTATTGGGTTTGTGTACCCATCTTCAATACATATCCACATGCGTGTGTCCTGATATTGCAGCCAAGGCTCCCTTTTCAGCCTCACACATCTTTTTTTTTCCTAATTTTTTTTCCTAAAAATCAACCGAGTCCAACCATGCAAATGGTTTTGTCTAACGATCTACGGATCACTTTCTATTCACGAAAACGTTAATTTTTCTTTACGCTTGCGAAAAAATCTTCCACCATTTTAATTCCTCAATTAAATTCGCTAGATTAACTTCGCTGATCAATTCAACTTAATTTCGCTAGTCAGTTCAAGTTAATTTCGCAGGTCTAGTTCGCTGGAAGGTCAAATTCGCTGTCAAGTTCGCTGCTGAATTTCGCTATTACGACGACCAGTAAATTCGCCGAAAACCGTAATAATTTCGCTAAGGAAAATTATACGGTTACCAAAGTCGCCTTTGGATTTAATTTCGCCGATGATTACGCTGGTCAGTTAATTTCGCAGATCAGTCAATTTCGCCAGATCAAATCAAATCTTTTCAAAATTCAGCAGATTTTTCCAAGATTTCGTAACAATTTCCTGCAAAATCGAACAAGAAAATGAGCAAAGTTTTGACAAAAAATTTGATGAACTTAATGAAGAACACGAAGAACAGTCTTCGAATCTTCAAGTTTCTCAGCCGAAAATTCTTCCAGAATCAACCAAATCTTTCCTGAAATCCTGCAAAACAGTAACCAGACAAAGCAGAATATCAAAACAGCCAAAAATTTCAAAAATTTTTAATCAAACCGAGCCTTCAAGAGCCTAATGCTCTGATACCAATTGTAGGTCCCCTTGATTCGAATGGATCTTCACAGAATCGTCAATCTAATCAAGAGTGCGGAATCCTCTTGATCAGAATATCACAGAAACAAGTAGAAGAGCAGAATTCCAATTCAAACCGGGTTTCTATTGATTATCAATTTCACGAATTACAATCAATCAAACCCTAATTTCGTCCAAGCTAGAGCTCTCACGAAATTCCTCACAAAACCTGTTTTGGCTGATTAACCTAAAACCTAATGCAAAGCCTTGTTTATATAACACAAGGTTGCTCCTTGGGCTAAGGGTTTCCAACATGGACAAGCCCAATTCGTCCCCCCTAGACCCAAACTGGGTTTTGTTTAGCCCAAAGTCGATTATTTCACTAATACAAAGCTAAACCCGCTAACCGTTTATCGTTTAACTAATTACAAGATATCCAAAGACCAAATCTAAGTTGTTGTCACAAACATGCACCAACAACACTGAACAAGGCAAGAACCTTACCAAACCATTCCCTTAACCCCCGACCAGGTAGCCAACATATCTCTATATAGACCGTAGAGATATGAATGGTGTAAATCTTTTATTTTATATAGACAGTAAAATAACGCCAAGACACAACGGACAAATGATAAGGAAGTTTCACCTTCAACATAAGAAACTAGTTATTAATGTCATTAATACAAAACCAAATAAAAAGTGCGAAAAGATTAAAAAACAAAAGTATTACACTAAATGCTTGTCTTTACCAAGTGATGTAAGAGACTTAGGCAAACATGGCCTTTGATTGTCAAGAACTCTTACTATCATTCTTGGATCCCGAGACTACTACACACACTCTATGATGGATGATAGATGATGGTGGTGGATGTGGGTTGTGATGGTGGTGGAGGGTGGGTGAAGTGTGAGAGAGGTGGTTTATCAAGGGATGATTTGCAAGTGAGCCAAGCACCCCTATTTATAGCCTGCAGCAGAAGCCCGGACACGGCCCCGTGTGCAGAAGCGTATCTGTACTATTAAGATTTGCTCATATTCTGGGAATCTTTGTGTTGACCACGGCCCCGTGTCCGCTGGACACGCCCCCGTGTTGGGAAATAGAATCTTCTACAACTTTGTCTTTTCTGCAGACACTTGGGCACGCCCCCGTGCTCGCTGAGCACGGGGCGTGTTCAGTCTTCTGTTATCTTGTTTTTGCTTGGGGAGATGCTGTCGAGGGGTCGGGCATGCCACGTTTATTCCTTTTCTTGTATTTGTGTTAGATTTAGCTGTATTTTTGCTTCTTTTGTTCATTTGAGCTCATTTAATCCTGAAAATACAAAAGGAAGACAAAAGCACACTTTTTCCAACATTAGTACTAAAAAAAGGTTAGTTTTATGCCTCATTTGATGTAATTTATATGTTGCATTTTGCACACATCACAACATATACACGTGTGATTTAGTTTACGAAAATTTTTCAATGCCGAGAACCTCGATCAGAGAGTAAAAAAGGCGTAAGGTGCACAATGGTGTAAAACTAAAACGAGATATACCGGGCTAGGATTTGAGTTACAGGAACAAGGGCCATACCAACCACCCAAGAATGGAATCGTCGAGCGAAAACACTTGACAACCTCCTAGAAGCAGCTTTTCTTGCCACCAAACCTTTCTCCGTCAATTAGGAATCTGATGCCGTCACTAAACACATTCCTTAAATTGTACCCATTTTTTAGTGTTTATTTTTTGGTGTCTAATCCGCATATATATCACCATTGCTCTTGATTTTCTTGACTGTATATCTCTTAAATGTCAACATATACACGTGTGATTTAGTTTACGAAGATTTTTTAATGCCGAGAACCTCGATCAGAGAGTAAAAAGGGCGTGAGGTTCATAATGGTGTAAAACTAAAATGGGATATACCGGGCCAAACCAACCACCCAAGAATGGAATCGTCGAGCGAAATCACTTGGCAACCTCCTGGAAGCAGCTTTTCTTACCAGGAGACCTTTCTCTATCAATTAGGAATCTGATGCCGTCACTAAACACATTCCTTAAATTGTAGCCATTTTTTGTGTGTTTATTTTTTGGTGTCAAATCCACATATATATCACCATTGCTCTTGATTTTCTTGACTGTATATCTCTTAAATGTAAACATATACACATGTGATTTAGTTTACGAAGATTTTCCAATGCCGAGAACCTCGATCAGAGAGTAAAAAAGGCGTAAGGTTCACAATGGTGTAAAACAAAAATGGGATATACCAGGCTAGGATTCGAGTTACAGGAACAAGGGCAAACCAACCACCCAAGAATGGAATCTTTGAGCGAAAACACTTGACAACCTACTGGAAGCAGCTTTTCTTGCCACTAGACCTTTCTCCATCAATTAGGAATTTGATGCCGTCACTAAACACATTCCTTAAATTGTAGCCATTTTTTTAGTGTTTATTTTTTGGTGTCTAATCCGCATATATATCACCATTGCTCTTGATTTTCTTGACTGTATATCTATTAAATGTCAACATATACACGTGTGATTTAGTTTACGGAGATTTTTCATTGCCGAGAATCTTGATCAGAGAGTAAGAAAGGCGTAAGGTTCACAATGGTGTAAAACTAAAATGGGATATACAGGGCTAGGATTCGAGTTACATGAACAAGGGCCAAACCAACCACCCAAAAATGGAATCCTTGAGCGAACTTGACAACCTCCTGGAAGCAGATTTTCTTGCCACCAGACCTTTCTCCATCAATAAGGAATCTGATGCCGTCACTAAACACATTCCTTAAATTGTAGCCATTTTTTGTGTGTTTGTTTTTTGGTGTCTAATCCGCATATAAATCACCATTGCTCTTGATTTTCTTGACTGTATATCTCTTAAATGTCAACATATACACGTGTGATTTAGTTAACGAAGATTTTTCAATGCCGAGAACCTCGATCAGAGAGTAAAAATGGTGTAAGGTGCACAATGGTGCAAAACTAAAATGGGATATACCGGGCTAGGATTCGGGTTACAGGAACAAGGGCCATACCAGCCACCCAAGAATGGAATCGTCGAGCGAAAACACTTGACAACCTCCTGGAAGAAGCTTTTCTTGCCACCAGACCTTTCTCCATCAATTAGGGATTTGATGCCAACACTAAACACATTCCTTAAATTGTAGCCATTTTTTTGAGTGTTTATTTTTTGGTGTCTAATCCGCATATATATCACCACTGATCTTGATTTTCTTGACTGTGTATCTCTTAAATGTCAACATATACATGTGTGATTTAGTTTACGAAGATTTTTCAATGTCGAGAAACTCGATCAGAAAGTAAGAAAGGCGTAAGGTTCACAATGGTGTAAAACTAAAATGGGATATACCGGGCTAAGATTCGAGTTATAGGAACAAGGGCCAAACCAACCACCCAAGAATGGAATCGTCGAGCGAAAACACTTGACAACCTCCTGGAAGCAGCTTTTCTTGCCACCAGACCTTTCTCCAACAATTAGGAATCTAATGCCGTCACTAAACACATTCCTTAAATTGTAGCCATTTTTAGTGTTTATTTTTTGGTGTCTAATCCGCATATATTTCACATTGCTCTTGATTTTCTTGACTGTATATCTCTTAAATGTCAACATATACACGTGTGATTTAGTTTACGAAGATTTTTCAATGCCGAGAACCTCGATCAGATAGTAAAAAAAAAACACGGGTTTGTGAATCAGCTCATGACTTGGGTTTAAAAGGTATCCGTGGACCCTTCCAAGACCCAACGCAAGAAACGGATATAAGAGTAATCCCTAAACTTGACATTTGACTTGTTCCAAATTTTTATAGTTTTGCCCAATACCCGGGTACACGACAATTCCCTTACAACACAGCTATAACACGGGTTTGTGAATCGGCTCATGACTTAGGTTTAGGAGGCATCCGTGGACCCTTCCAAGAACCAAGGAAAGAAACGGATCGAAGAAAAATCCCTAGACCTACGATTTGACTTGTTCCAAACTTTTTATAGTTTTGCCTAATACCCGGGTACACGACAATTCCCTTACAACAAAGCTATAACACGGGTTTGTGAATCGTCTCAAGACTTGGGTTTAGGAGGCATCCGTGGACCCTTCCAAGACCCAACATAAAAAACAGATTTAAGAAAAATCCCAAGTCCTACCATTTAACTTGTTCCAAACTTGTTATAGTTTTGCCCAATACCTGGGTAAACGGCAATTCTCTTACAACAGAGCTATAACACGGGTTTGTGAATCGGCTCCCGACTTGGGTTTAGAAGGCATCCGTGGACCCTTCCAAGACCAAACGCAAGAACCGGATCTAAGAGAAATCCCTAAACCTACCATTTGACTTGTTACAAACTTTTTATAGTTTTGCCCAATACCCGGGTACACGTTAATTCCCTTACAACAGAGCTATAACACGGGTTTGTGAATCGGCACATGAATTGGGTTTAGAAGGCATCCGTGGACCCTTCCAAGACCCAACGCAAATACCGGATCCAAGAGAAATCCCTAAACCTATCATTTGACTTGTTCCAAACTTTTTATAGTTTTGCCCAATACTCGGGTACACGACAATTCCCTTACAACATAGCTATAACATGGGTTTGTGAATCGGCTCCTTACTTGGGTTTAGATGGCATCCGTGGACCGTTGCAAGACCCAACGCAAGAACCGGATCTAAGAGAAATCCCTAAACCTACCATTTGACTTGTTACAAACTTTTTATAGTTTTCCCCAATACCCAGGTACACGATAATTCCCATACAACAGAGCTATAACACGGGTTTGTGAATCGGCTCATGAATTGGGTTTAGAAGCCATCCGTGGACGCTTCCAAGACCCATCGCAAGAACCGGATCTAAGAGAAATCCCTAAACCTATCATTTGACTTGTTCCAAATTTTTATAGTTTTGCCCAATACTCGGGTACAAGACAATTCCCTTACAACATAGCAATAACACATGTTTGTGAATCAGCTCATGACTTGGGTTTAAAAGGTATCCATGGACCCTTCCAAGACCCAACGCAAGAACCAGATCTAAGAGTAATCCCTAGACCTGCCATTTGACTTGTTCCAAAGTTTTATAGTTTTGCCCAATACCCGGGTACACGACAATTCCCTTACAACATAGATATAACACGGGTTTGTGAATCGGCTCATGACTTGGGTATAGAAGGCATTCGTGGACCCTTCCATGACCCAACACAACAACCAGATCTATGAAAATCCCTAAACCTACCATTTGACTTGTTCCAAACTTTTTATTGTTTTACCCAATACCCGGGTACACGACTATTCCGTTACAACAGAACTATAACATGAGTTTGTTAATTGGCTCATAACTTGGGTTTAGAACGTATCTGTGGACCCTTCCAAGACCCAACGCAAGAAACGGATCTAAGAAAAATCCCAATACCTTCCATTTAACTTTTCCAAACTTTGTATAATTCGGCCCAATACACGGGTACACGACAATTCCCTTACAACAGAGCTATACACGGGTTTGTGAATCGGCTCATGACTTGGATTTTGGAGGCATCTGTGGACCCTTCGAAGACCCAACGCAAGAAACGGATCCAAGAGATATCCCTAAACCTATCTTTTTACTTGTTACAAATTTTTATAATTTTGCCCAATACCCGGGTACACAACAATTCCCTCACAACATAGCTATGATACGGGTTTGTGAATCGGCTCATGTCTTAGGTATAGAAGGCATCCATGGACCCTTCAAAGACCCAACGCAAGAATCGAATGTAAGAAAAATCCCTAACCCACCATTTGACTTGTTCCAAATTTTTTATAGTTTTGCCCAATAACGGGTACACGACAATTCCGTTACTACAGAACTATAACACGGGATTGTTAATCGGCTCATGACTTAGGTTTAGAACGCATCCGTGGACCCTTACAGGACCCAACACAAGAACCAGATCCAAGAGAAATCCCTAAACCTATCCTTTGACTTGTTCCAACTTTTTATAGTTTTACCCCATACCCGGGTACACGACAATTCCCTTACAACATAGCTATAACACGGGTTTGTGAATCGGCTCAAGACTTGGGTTTAGAAGGCATCCGTGGACCCTTCCAAGACCCAACGCAAGAAACAGATCTAAGAAAAATCCCTAGACCTACCATTTGACTTGTTCCAAACTTTTTATAGTTTTGCCCAATACCCGGGTACACGCCAATTCCCTTACAAAAGAGCTATAACACGGGTTTGTGAATCGGCTTATGACTTGGGTTTCGAAGTCATCCGTGGACCCTTGCAAGACCCTATGCAAGAACCGAATCTAAGAGAAATCCCTAAACCTACCATTTTACTTATTCCAAACTTTTTATAGTTTTTTCCCAATACCCGAGTACACGACAATTCTATTACAACAGAGCTATAACACGACTTTGTGAATCGGCCCATGACTTGGGTTTAGAAGGCATCCGTGGACCCTTCCAAGACCCAACGCAAGAACCGGATGTAAGAGAAATCCCTAAACCTACCATTTGACTTGTTACAAACTTTTTATAGTTTTGCCTAATACCCGATTACATGATAATTCCCTTACAACAGAGCTATAACACGTGTTTGTGAATCGGCTCATGACTTGGGTTTAGAAGGCATCCGTGGACCCTTGCAAGACCCTATGCAAGAACCGGATCTAATAAAAATCCTTAAACCTACCATTTGACTTGTTCCAAACTTTTTATAGTTTTGCCCAATACCCGGGCACATGACAATTCCCTTACAACAGAGCTATAACACGGGTTTGTGAATCAGCTCATGACTTGGGTTTAGAAGGCATCCGTGGACCCTTCCAAGACTCAACGCAAAAACCGGATCTAAGAGAAATCCCTAAACCTACCATTTGATTTGTTCCAAACTTTTTATAGTTTTGCCCAATACCCGGGTACATGATAATTCCCTTACAACAGAGCTATAACACGGGTTTGTGAATCGTCTCATGACTTGGGTTTAGAAGGCATCCGTAGGCATTTCCAAGACCCAATGCAGGAACCAGATCAAAGAGAAATCCCTAAACCTATCATTTGACTTGTTCCAAACTTTTTATAGTTTTGCCCAATACCCGGTGTTATGGGTCATTTTCTGAATATACGTATCCTGACTAATATCCTGCTTTTAATTGTTTGTTTGTGACCAGGATACTGGACGGGGATATTGCTTACATCCTGGGCGATATCCTAAGTTTGAGTAAATTAAACACGTGCAGGTTAATGGCTGCAAGTTACTAACGGTCATCAGGACTTCTTCTCCTCAAGACTCGGACGTGTTTGTTGAAGGAGAGACGTTGAACCCGAAAGACCAGGTCTACAACGTTCGATTAAGGAATATTCGGTGGATCCCGGAAGTTTAGGATAGTTTGTTACATTATCTTTACTATAAATAGATGGGGGCGGATCAGTTTAAGGCACACAATTTTTCACTAACACTCTCGAACACTTTCACTCTCTAGCTCATTGCAAACACCACACTTGTATTCAAATTTCATTGTAACACATAGTCGATCCGCACCACATCCTGCACTGTATCCTGACATTTGAAGTAATAAGAAGAACAAGGCAGCTGCGATTGTCAGCTCCCGAGGTTTTATGCCGGCGATCTAGATTGATCAAGGGCTTTCCTCGTACATCTCGTGTCGTTTACTTTCCTTTTGCTCATAGTTTGATCATAGATACAGTTCTATATCCTGAGCCGTATCCTGAATACTGATTTTCTAAATAACTTAACAAGCATATTTTTCACACATATTTCTAGCACACTACCTCACTTAACTAATTTGATCACTAAATTGCTTAGGTAATTTTTGACCAAAACAATTTGGCCCCCACCGTGG
Source organism: Helianthus tuberosus (assembly GCA_030545235.1). Taxonomy (NCBI): domain Eukaryota; kingdom Viridiplantae; phylum Streptophyta; class Magnoliopsida; order Asterales; family Asteraceae; genus Helianthus; species Helianthus tuberosus. The sequence goes on from CM060414.1 coordinate 168,071, forward strand.
GGCAAGTGGTGCTCTCTTTACTAAAAATTTTTGTGAAATCGCTAATCGGCTTTCTATTTTCAAAACTTTTTGCCACATTGTCCATAATGGCCTCAAGATCAGACATGAGTTCCTCTGCTGTGTCTGCTATGACTTCTGCTACTACCGGTTCGGTGCTTCCACCACCTCCTCCAAGGATGCCAGCCTCTTCACGACCTCAGGATATTATCCCTACTCGCAGTGTTCAGGAATCTGCTCCCGTTCTAGCTTCTAATGATGAAATTCTAACTTTATTTGGAAGTGTGCAGGAACAAATGAGGCAGCAACAGGAAACAAACCAAATGCTTTTAAGGGAAATACAACTCCTGAAGTCTGGCTCGAGCAGATCTGCTGAGGATAATGTCACTCCATTACATCCCAGAATGTTGAACTTTAGTTCAGCTGTGTATACTGAGGATAACAGGGGGAATATTGTGCCCAGCCTTCCTCAGAATCATACTCCTGAAATACCCTCCTCGGTCAGGATGTCAACCATGAGGAGCTCAGGATATGCTTCAGGATATGGGCAAAATCCTCCAACGGGTAACGTGTCAAATAATAATAATACTCATGCTACTAACAATAGTGGATCTTTGCAGGATACAGGTGTAACATCAGCACTTACTAGGGAACTTCAGAAGTTGAAGGACATGATATCTAGTGTACCTGGGGTGGTCCAGCCGATCCCGGAAGTGTCCCAGGACAGCCACAAGATATCTCGTTTTGCATATCCTATCTGTGATGCTGAGATCCCAAAGAGATTCCAAACCCCCAACATGAAACTTTATGATGGGACTACGGATCCTGAGGAGCATATTGCTCAGTATAGGGAAAGAATGGAGATTAACCCTATCCCTCCGGAGCTCAAGGAAGCGTGCTTGTGCAAGGGATTTGGTTCTACTCTAACAGGATCAGCCTTAAAATGGCTGTTAAACGTTCCTCCTCACTCAATTACTTCGTTTGCTCATTTGGTTAATTTATTTAACAGTCAATTTTCTTGTAGTCGGAGTTTTGAGAAACTAACCAGTGATCTTTACAGGATAACTCAAGGGCCTCAGGAACCCTTGAGGGATTATGTGAACAAATTCAGTCGAGAATCCTTGGATATCCCACATCTTGATGTTGCAATAGCTGTGCAAGCTTTTAAGATGGGATTACAAAAGGATTCTCAGTTTTATCAGGATCTTGTAATGAATCCCTGCAGGAATCTCGACGAATCTCGTAACAGGGCTTTGAGATATATCCGTCTGGAAGATGACAGGAAGATGCAAGAAAGGATGAACTCATCTAACACTTATGAGTCAACTAACAGGAAGTCAGAATCCTCATTCAAGTCATATCGGCCTAAGCCATATGGTAGAAATGAAAACAAGAGAGTGAATGCTGTCGAAGATGAGGATCCTGAAGAGTATCCTGAGTTGTCTGAATATTGCTTTTCTGTTAACATTCCTGAATTGATGTATGCCATGCAGGGTCTAGGAGACAAGGCTAGGTGGCCTCGAAAGAATTAACAAAAGGCTGACTGGAAAGATAAGTCAAAATGGTATGCTTTCCACGAAGATTTCGGACATGTAACTGAGGATTGCATTGCTCTAAGGAAAGAAATAAGCTATCTTCTAAGCAAGGGATATCTGAAAGATCTCTTAGGAAGAAAGAAGAATAAGGGTCAGGATACTGAGAAGGATCCTAAACGAGCAGCATCACCTCCCGCGGATGCCAAGATAATCAACTTCATTTCGGGAGGATCCGACATTTGTGGAACTTCGTATTCGGCAGCAAAGAGACATGCAAAGGAAGCTAAGGCCAAAAGGGGAGACAAACCTGTCAGGATGACTACCCTCACAACTGACAAAGTGATCACATTTGATGCTGATGACAGGGATACTGTCCAGGATCCTCACCATGATGCTCTAGTAATAACATTATATGTGGCTAACCATTTTGTACGCAGGATATTGGTTGATAATGGCAGCTCCGTCAACATAATCCAATTAGAGACTCTAAAGAGAATGAATGTATCTCCAATGGATATCACTTCGAAGTCTACCGTGCTTGTTGGGTTCAGTGGAGAGGCTAGAAACACAGTGGGAGAGATAAAGTTACCAGTATACGTTGAAGGAGTCAACTCGATACAACGTTTCTGTGTAATGGATTCTCTATCCTGCTATAACATCATACTGGGAAGACCGTGGATTCACGATATGAAGGCTGTGCCATCAACATATCACCAATGCATCAAGATACCTACCCCTTGGGGAGTTGTCAAAGTTGATAGTGATCAGCAGGAGGCGAAAGAATGCTACTCATCCTCGATGAAATCCTCAACCAAACCTAGTGCAGCATAGCAATTAAAGACGCGGGCCCAGGATATCGTGGAGGGTCCAGAGCAGGAAGTGAAGAAAATTATCCTGGACCAGGATAATCCCGATATTTCGGTGCTCGTAGGGATCAATATCCCTCAGGATATTGAAGAACAATTAATTAACTTTTTGAAATGCAGGATGTCAACGTTTGCATGGAAGCATGAGGATATGACAGGCATATCCAAAGATATTATCACTCACAAGCTTGGAATTGATAAATCATTCAAGCCTGTGCAGCAAAAAAGAAGGAAGTTTGCTCCTGAGCGGAACACGATTATCCAGGAGGAAGTTGAGAGATTATTAAAGTCCAGGATGATCAGAGAGGTTAAGTTCCCAAGGTGGCTAGCAAACGTGGTTGTAGTACAGAAGAAAAATGGGAAATGGAGAGTTTGTGTGGACTACATAGACTTGAACAAAGCCTGTCCTAAAGACCCATTTCCTCTTCCCCACATTGATGCAATGGTAGATGCCACTGCCGGGCATGAAATGCTGACCTTCATGGACGCATCCTCAGGATTTCAACAGATCCAAATGGAACCTTCTGACCAGGAGGATACTGCCTTCATGACACCAATAGGTATTTATTGTTATACAGCTATGCCTTTTGGTTTGAAAAATGCAGGTGCAACATACCAAAGATTGGTAAACATGATGTTCAAAGACAAACTAGGGGACACCATGGAGGTATATATCGATGATATGGTGGTAAAATCTAAAAAGGCTGAGGATCACCTCCAGGATATCAAGGGAGCATTTGATATCCTGGATCGATACAACATGAAGCTGAATCCTGCTAAATGCCATTTCGGAGTGGGGGCAGGAAAGTTTCTTGGATATATGGTGACAAAAAGGGGGATAGAAGCAAGCCCATAGCAGATCAAAGCTATCCTGGATATAAAATCACCCTCAAATATGAAGGACGTACAAAGATTGACAGGCTGAGTAGCAGCTTTAAACAGGTTTATCTCGAGATCCTCAGAGAAGTGCAAAGATTTTTATGTTATCCTGAAGAAGAACAAAAGATTCGAATGGGGGGAGAAGCATGAAGCAGCCTTGCAGGATTTGAAACGATATCTCTCAACCGCACCTTTATTGATGAAGCCTGAAAATGGTGAACCACTATCCCTATACCTTGCTGTATCAGGGAATGCTGTAAGTGCCGTTCTTATAAAAGACCATGAAGGTCAGCAATATCCTGTTTATTATGTTAGTAAAAGTTTATTACATGCTGAAACTAGGTATTCCCACTTAGATAAAATGATATTAGCCCTAGTTATGGCATCAACGAAACTTAGACATTATTTTGAAACACATAGGATTCATGTTAAAACCAACTATCCTGTTAAAAATGTGCTTAGGAAACCAGAGATGTCAGGCAGGATGGCTAAGTGGTAAGTAAAGTTAAGTGCTTATGACTTAGTGTATGAACCTAGGAATGCCATAAAATCGCAGGCTCTAGCTGACTTTGTGGCTGATTTCAGTAGTGACATTCAGGATGAAGTAGAGCTAGAAGTCCAGCAGTTAGGAGAATCCTCAGGATCATGGACATTATATACTGATGGAGCATCTAATGTTAGAGGAATAGGATTGGGAATACTACTAAAATCGCCACAGGGGGACATATTACCCCAGGCTATTAGGTGTGAGTTCCCTGCTACTAATAATGAAGCAGAATATGAGGCTTTAATTGCAGGATTAGAGTTAGCTAAGAATATGAGTATCAAGAATTTGCAAGTGTATGTTGATTCTTTGTTAATTACTAACCATTTTAATGGATCCTATGCAGTTAAGGGTGAGAAATTAATCGAATACCTCGATATTCTCAAAAAATTAGCAGGATATTTCGATGTTTTTATACTTGAACAGGTACCAAGGGAGGATAATGCTGAAGCAGATGCCTTAGCAAATCTGGGATCATCAATCAGGATACCAGAAGGGACCCAGATACCAATATTACATATTTTGTATCCTGCAACGAATCCTCAGGATAAAGAAGTAGCGGCTATTCAGGATCCTGGATTAGAGTATCCTGAAAAGAATCCTAAATCCTGGACGACTCCAATCATGAGATATCTTAAGGAAGGACACATCCCCGAAGATGAAAATCCTAAGGCATTTAGGATGAAGGTATCACGATTCACTATTATAAATAATATTTTATACAAGAAATCTCATGCAGGACCGTATTTGAGGTGCTTGGAGGATCCTGAAGCCAAAGAAGTACTTCAGGATATACATGAAGGGGATTGTGGTAACCATGCTGGGGGCAGGTCGTTATTCTCAAAAGTACTAAGGACAGGATATTATTGGCCAACAATGAGAAAAGATGCCGCAGAATATGCTCGAAGATGTGACGCATGTCAAAGACATAATAACATACTGCATCAACCTGCTGAACCATTGTATCCTATTGTTTCCCCTTGGCCATTTATGAAGTGGGGTATGGATATAGTGGGAAAGCTACCAAAAGCTCCGGGAGGAAAAGTCTTTATGCTAGCAATGACGGATTATTTCTCTAAGTGGGTTGAAGCTGAAGCATTTGTTCAAGTTAGAGACCAAGAAGTAGTATCCTTCATAAAGAGGAATATCCTGACCAGATTCGGAGTACCAGCCGAGATAATCTGTGACAATGGTTCTCAGTTTATAAGCAAGAGAACTACTGACTTTTGCAAGAGTTGGGAAATCAAAATGATAATATCCACTCCAGTACATCCTCAAGCGAATGGACAAGCAGAATCCTCAAACAAGATAATTGTCAATAACTTAAAGAAAAGGCTTGGAGCCAAAAAAGGAAGATGGGCAGAAGAATTACCCTTTGTTTTGTGGGCTGATAGGACAACGGTAAAGAATGCAACAGGCCAAACCCCATTTTCCTTGGTATTTGGAGCAGAAGCAATGATTCCAACGGAAATGACAATACCTACTGCAAGATCTACCCTAAGTGATCCTGAGCAGAATCCTGGAGCCTTGAGTCAGGATTTAGACACTATAGATGAGAAGAGAGATGCGGCAAGGCTAAGGATGGCAGCATATCAACAGAGAATATCCAGGGCATATAACAAGAATATTAGGACCAGAAGATTTAAGGTTGGAGATTGGGTGTTAAGAAAGGCTTTTCAGAATACTACTAATCCTGCCGATGGTAAGTTAGCTCCAAAATGGGAAGGACCATACGAAGTTGAATCAGAAACAGGGAAAGGAGCATACAGACTCAAGAATATGGAGGGGGATATGCCACCGAGATCTTGGAATGCTATACACCTTAAGCTCTATTTCAAGTGAGTTTAGAATTTAATTTCTTTGGAGCTAATCTTGTCGGTAACATTTCATCTTTTGATCCGTTACCTTTCCCTAATATGTTGAAACTCTATTTATATAACACTGATGGATTGGATCCGTTCACGAATTTATTAACTAATGACACATTGGGATCACTTAATGTAAGATAATCTTGTCAGCCAATTTATATCCAATTTATATATTAATGTAACCTTGTGAGCCCATATATAACCTTATAGCTAACCGGCCCACTCCCTTGATTAACATGGTAACCGGCCCATTGGATGTGTCTAATTGGAATACATTTAGGTTACGTAAATAAACTATATAATTACCCCACATATTACTAGATCCCTCATAACAATATAATACCTCAAACCCTACCCCTACATCCCTGATCGCACGACCAGTAGCAGAAACCCCCCCACCTACTCGATATTGGGTTAGTAATCTACTTATACCTTTGTTTTAATTTCCTAGAACCTATGTGCAATACTTTACAAATAAAGGCTGTCATCTTGATTGTTATATATGGAACGAACAATGGTGATTTATGAGTATATATGTATGATGGCATGCTTAGGGATTGGTATGCTAGTCACACGTTTAGAAGGGATCTTAAGGGTATGAATGAGTCATTAAGTTTAATATTAATCTCTTGAGGATCCAATAATACAGTTCGGCTAAATGTGAACTTAGGTCTTGATGCTCATATAAGTGGTGTTTACTTGATTATGTGAAAAGAATATGGTGTTGTTGTCATGAGTCCGTAAGGAAGTATGATTGTATAATTAATCCAGATGAACATGAATGGTTTCGTAAATTGCTATTGACCTTTAAATGGGTGATACATGTTAACTGGACTACTTGGGATTATTGGATCGGGTTAAGTATGTTGGGCCGTGAGGGGGTAATCTGTTGTGTAACGGAAAGCCCAGCAGAGCTCGGTTGGGCTGCACTGGGCTCGGGTAAGGGTGTAGTTGTATTTTGTATAAACCTAACGGTTCGGGCCGGACTAACCGAACCGTTCGGACAGTAAAACCCAGACCAGGGCCGCACCATACTGGGCCGGATATGTAGCAACCTGGACTGTTATGGGTCCGGATAGGCCACTCGGTTCTCGGTCGGCTAATGGGCCTGAGACCTGGGCCGCACACCCCTGAGAATAATGTAGATATAGCGAGTCAATGGTTATTTGTGAAACTTGTATTAATCGATTTCCATAAGAACAGTTAAGTTGTCATATGCATATTTCCTGGTTGTAACTTACATGATTATTTGGAAATGAGGAGAATTAGTTAACGTGTGCTTTGATGAAACATGATGCTATTCCATAGATGTACCATGATTCGGATACTTGTTATGACGTGTACGACAATATGTGATTGGTTGTTACTACTTGGGAAATACGTGTAACTAGAAACGTGAAGTGTGAATTCATGAAACTGACTGTCCTTGGTAACCACGATAGGTTTTAATTGATCAACTGTTAAACAAGCCTTTAATCTAACCGAGCAATTCAAAGGTGAGTTCACTGCTCTTTTCTCAAGCATGCATCCCGGGGAAGGGATAACGGGTAACGTTCCATAAAGGAATGCGTGAAAACGGGAAGTTGTGTTATGTACTCAGTATCTATCTCGTAAGACCCCTTGACACTACCGGCAGTTGCGAAAGGCAACGGGGTATTTAGTTGATAGCGCTATTAGGTTTGGCACCCTCACACCGTCCCAGAAAGACGGGCGTGAACTAATTACCTTAAAACATGACCAACGTTTTGATAGAGACGTTGGAGGTTGGGCAGACATATCTTGTAGCTATTCGGTAATCGAGTAATAACAACATCAAAACAGCGAAACGACGTATCATCTGGTTAACTGTTTTACACACGTGAATGATAACTAACTCGGTAAACAACACTTTGAACTCACCAGCGTAGTCTGACACACTTGTTTACATGCTTGTAGGTCGTTAGCTGAGGTACACTTGGACTTGCTATCTGAAGTGGCTGGAGTGGGCATGGTCATGACTGGGCGTTTTATTTATGATACTTTATGATACACTGTTGGGTTTAAACTATTTACTTTTGCTTCCGCTGGTTACTTGGTTTTATTTCACTTGCAAACAGTATTTCTTTTATCAACGAGTACTTTATTATTTTATTGAACATGTTTGATATGATTGGTGGCTCATTGTTGAATAGTCGCACTCCTAACAGGGACATACCCTAGGTGGGAATTTGGGGGTGTGACAGTTTGGTATCAGAGCCACTGGTTATAGTGAACTTGGTTTTAAAACGTTTTATAAAACCAGACTATAACCGAACAACTTCGAAAATCGACCATGACACTCAGCTCCAGATTGCAAGGTTCGTCTCTATCACCTGTTGTATATATTACATGAGTAGTGTACATTTGTTTATAATATAGCTTACAACCACACACTCGTCACTATAGCATGGTTACATGAATTGTTTTCCTACATAATGATGCGTTGATAACATGTCGTAGTCCTTAGAATCTTGTGATCTTACCGTTTTGATAACCTTTGTCTAGCATTCGAGTTTGAGGAACCATTTGACATGAGTTAGGAGGAGTTGAGATGAGCATGCAAATCACAATATTATTGTGGGTGCACACATAATAATAATGTCGGGTGCATGCGAGTCCCAGTGAGGCCTAACGAATGAAAAAGGGGTTCTGTTCTGTTATTTGAACAATGTGACACGTAACAAATCTTTAGGAGTCCTAGCAGTAATTGCCTTCTACTCGAACATGATCTTTTCACTCCTTTCTGAATCCTTACAAAACTCGATGCTATCGAGTATTACCTGAACACACATCTGAACGCCTAGCGAAACGTGTAGAATGTTAGGTGCTTGCACGAACGTCCTTGAGTTGGTTTATACCTTTCTCGCTTCTCTTTGTTTGCTAGAACTCAATGTACTGACGCCTTAGACCCCGAAGCACGATCACATCTGCAACACTCTAGAAACATACTGTGTATTACACTATCAACTTGCAAGAACAATGGACAAGAGGATGATCGTAGTACACTACCGACCTCAGAAGTAGAACAGCCTTGGTTTCTGGCAACGAACACCAGCAAATTGGCTTCAATCGAATCCTTAACCCTGGAGAGCGACTTATGGGAGTCAACACTTACGAATCGATTGGGACGTAATCGATGACAATTGACTATAGGGTGGAATGTGTAACTGCCCGCACCAGGAGTAGTGCCTTAGGATGTGGCACGAAATGTGAAAGGATGGACCCTAATGGCAAAAGGCCACAGGACTCCGTTACGAGCAACGACATTAGACGCAACAGTTATGATGACATTAAGGTACTCGCAAATCATGACTTTCGGTATGGAAATGATGGTGGCTTCAACAAGGATTGGCTGATGTTAAGTACGGACGCCAACAACCCATGGAACAATGGTAGTTTTGGGAAATCCTTGTAGCAGTAGCAACAATACTGGAAGTGGTACTCGTAGAAGGGCATTTAGGACTGGCTTAGGCGACGCCAGGCATAATAACAACATGGTAGCTTGTATGGGTAGCTAATCGCCTCATCTCTGTTCAGTTTAACTCTGATGCTCCTTGAATCTGAACCTATTGTGGGATCGGCTGATGGCAAGACAATTGAAATTTCATATGTTCGTTGGGAAGCAAACTCGACCTTATGGGACAAGTGTTCGACATCGACCTTTTCTCTGCTACCCTTGATAGTTTTGGTACGGTAGTCAGTATGAGTTGGTTATATAGATATCGCGCAGATATACCCTGTGAGGAGGAAGTTGTCGTCTACCCTAAAGTATCCGGGAGGTGCAGAGGTTAGCATCAGTTCAGCAATGAAGGCTAGAAGTGTCCACGGAAGGATTACCCCGCTATGTTAGGCTACGGAAAAGAGGATCGAGGATCCACCAATTGTTTATGATTTCTCCCTATGTGCTACCAGAAGAACTATCAGGTTTACCTTCACATCGTCAGGTGGAATATTAGATCGGTATCATGCCAGTAGCAGCCCTTATTACTAGTACTCCTTATTGTCTCACATCAGGAAGGTTGCAGGAACTGCCTAAACAACTTCAGGAACTGTTGGACAGGAGTTTTATCGGACCTAGCTTTTCACTTTGGGGAGCCCCAGTTATATCCGTGAAGATAAGCCTTTTTGTATGGGTACTGATTATCGAGAACTCAGCAAGGTGACAGTCAAGAACCGTTCGCTTCGACCCTGTAGTAACACCCTGTTGACCAGTTGCGAGGGACAAGCTTCCTTTCGAGGATTGATTAACGAGCAAGCTATTATCAGATGGAAGTCCAAGGGAGGATGTTCTTGGAACGGCATATCGAACGCAATGCGGCCAGTGCGACTGGAGTTAATCAACACACCAGCAGCTCTATGGACCACATGAATCGATCATGTTTATTGATGACGTTTTGGACCATTTCCAGGAGAAAGGGACATCAGGGGCAGCATTTGTATCTTATTTTAGAGCACCTGAGGGAGGAGCCACTCCGCACGAAGTACTGTCAAATGTAACTTCTGGATTCGAGATGTACCTTTTTGGATATATAATCGATGAAATGGGAATACACGTGGATCTCGCTAAGACCCGTTTTGGTTAGAAACTGATTGACACCAAAGATCCCTTCGAGGGTACAACAATTTCTTGGTCTCACTAGATATTATCATAGATCCATCACAGGATTTTCGAGGATCGCGCAACTTACATCTCTTTAGCACAGCAGGGTGTTGTGTTCGGGGAAGACAAAACAGGAGGACGTCTTTTCAGCTTTCGAATCCCAACTCCACAATGCACTGCACATCATCTTTACCTAAGGGTATGAGTGATCTAGTGGTATACCATGATGCTCCGAATCAGAGTCCCAGTGACACACCGATGCAACACGAGAGAGTGATGACTTACGTAATGTAGTTACAAACAGGAACTGCACGACACACAACCTGCGGTGGAAACCGTAGTCTTTGGATTTAAGTTGGAGGCAGTACTTGGACAGTACCGAATGCACTCCTTAGACCGATCACAAGGGCCTCCTATGTACCTTGGTTTTGAAAGAGCTAAATCAGTTAATGGCATCGCTGGATGGAACTTTTGGATGATTTCGACTGTGAAACTTGAATGTGCATGGACTTTGCAGCTCACTATCGACCCTAACTTACCTGATCAAACTCGCTCTGTTCAAGCTGGAGAACTGAAGGAAGAGGATTTTCAAGTTGAACCCATGCGGGGCATGGAGAAGCAACCTTTGGCAGGCCGGATGATATTCGCTACCTCCTGGAACGAGTATGAATCTTATTATACGGCAACAGTAAGGAACTCGTGTCGAGCAAAGCACACCGGCTTCAATATTCTAGTCGTCTGGGTTTTGATGAGAGATATTAGGATCTATAAATATTGTACTGGTGATCGGGCATGAAGGCCCACCTAGCTATGTATGTGAATGATGTTTGACTTGTGGAAAAGTCAAGGTGGAGTGTCAGCAACCAGAAACACCCATATGGAAATGGGAACAGATCGCCATGGATTTTGTTACAGGGTTACCGAGAACACAGGCTGGGAACGATACTATATGGGTGATTATAGACCGTCTCACTAAGTCAGCGCATTTTCTGGCAATCAAGGAAACAGACAAGTATTCACAGCTTGCAGCAGTCTATCTTAAGGAGGTTGTCTCTAGGCACGGTGTGCCAACATTTATCATTTCAGATCGAGATCCGCGTTTTACTTCTGAGTTATGGCAGTCTATGCATAAGTCGTTCGGCTCATGTCTCGATATGAGTACTGCTTATCACCCACAGACAGATGGTCAGAGCGAGCGTACCATTCAGACACTTGAAGACATGTTGCGGGCATGTGATTGATTTTGGGAAAGGAGGGGAGAAACATTTGCCGTTGGTGGAGTTCTCCTACAACAACAGCTACCACACTAGTATCAAGGCAGCTCCGTTTGAAGCATGGTACGGGAGGAAATGTCGTTATCCTCTCTGTTGGACTGAAGTGGGTGACAGCCAGATCACAGGTCCTGAGCTTGTACTGGAAACTTCAGAGATGATTGTTCAGATCAGGAAACGTATGTCAGCAGCTCGTGATCGTCAGAAAGCCTATGCCGACAAACGTAGCAAGCTGGTAGAATTCGAAGTGGGTGACCGCGTCATGTTGAAAGTTTCACCATGGAAAGGTTTTGTACGTTTTGGAAAGCGTGGCAAGCTTAATCCACGCTACGTTGGGCCGTTTAGAGTTCTTGAGCGCATCGGCACAGTGGCTTACAAGCTAGAATTACCTGCTGAGCTGGGTAATGTTCACGATGTCTTCCACGTTTCGCCGCTAAAGAAGTGTTTTGCAGATGACCCGCTAGTGGTACCATATCAAGAGCTGAAGATCAACGACAAGTTGCAGTTTGTCGAAGAGCCAATAGAAATCATGGATCGGGAGGTCAAAGTGCGCAAGCATAGTCGTATTCCAATTGTTAGAGTTCGTTGGAACTCGCGGCGTGGACCGGAGTTCACGTTGGAGCGAGAAGACCAGATGAAACTTAAGTATCCTCAACTTTTTTTTTTCCTAACAGCAAGTCTAAACCTGAATCTAGTCAAGCTGGTGAATTTCGGGGCGAAATTCCTCTTCAAGTTGGGATGATGTCACACCTGAGCAAAATCCTCAACAATCTTGATTCCTCACTTCATTTTTCTGTGCTTACTTGCCAAATTTCGGGACGAAATTTCTTTCAAGTTGGGGATGATGTGACAACCCGAACTCTCAAGGTCGGTAACATTTCATCTTTTGATCCGTTACCTTTCCCTAATATGTTGAAACTCTATTTATATAACACTGATGGATTGGAACCGTTCACGAATTTGTTAACTAATGACACATTGGGATCACTTAATGTAAGCTAATCTTGTCAGCCAATTTATATCCAATTTATATATTAATGTAACCTTGTGAGCCCATACATAACCTTATAGCTAACCGGCCCACTCCCTTGATTAACATGGTAACCGGCCCATTGGATGTGTCTAATTGGATTACATTTAGGTTACGTAAATAAACTATATAATTACCCCACATATTACTAGATCCCTCATAACAATATAATACCTCAAACCCTACCCCTACATCCCTGATCGCACGACCAGTAGCAGAAACCCCCCCACCTACTCGATATTGGGTTAGTAATCTACTTATACCTTTGTTTTAATTTCCTAGAACCTATGTGCAATACTTTACAAATAAAGGCTGTCATCTTGATTGTTATATATGGAACGAACAATGGTGATTTATGAGTATATATGTATAATGGCATGCTTAGGGATTGGTATGCTAGTCACACGTTTAGAAGGGATGTTAAGGGTATGAATGAGTCATTAAGTTTAATATTAATCTCTTGAGGATCCAATAATACAGTTCGGCTAAATGTGAACTTAGGTCTTGATGCTCATATAAGTGGTGTTTACTTGATTATGTGAAAAGAATATGGTGTTGTTGTCATGAGTCCGTAAGGAAGTATGATTGTATAATTAATCCAGATGAACATGAATGGTTTCGTAAATTGCTATTGACCTTTAAACGGGTGATACATGTTAACTGGACTACTTGGGATTATTGGATCGGGTTAAGTATGTTGGGCCGTGAGGGGGTAATCTGTTGTGTAACGGAAAGCCCAGCAGAGCTCGGTTGGGCTGCACTGGGCTCGGGTAAGGGTGTAGTTGGATTTTGTATAAACCTAATGGTTCGGGCCGGACTAACCGAACCGTTCAGACAGTAAAACCCAGACCAGGGCCGCACCATACTGGGCCAGATATGTAGCAACCTGGACTGCTATGGGTCTGGATAGGCCACTCGGTTCTCGGTCGGCTAATGGGCCTGAGACCTGGCCGCACACCCCTGAGAATAATGTAGATATAGCGAGTCAATGGTTATTTGTGAAACTTGTATTAATCGATTTCCATAAGAACAGTTAAGTTGTCATATGCATATTTCCTGGTTGTAACTTACATGATTATTTGGAAATGAGGAGAATTAGTTAACGTGTGCTTTGATGAAACATGATGCTATAACATAGATGTACCATGATTCGGATACTTGTTATGACGTGTACGACAATATGTGATTGGTTGTTACTACTTGGGAAATACGTGTAACTAGAAACGTGAAGTGTGAATTCATGAAACTGACTGTCCTTGGTAACCACGATAGGTTTTAATTGATCAACTGTTAAACAAGCCTTTAATCTAACCGAGCAATTCAAAGGTGAGTTCACTGCTCTTTTCTCAAGCATGCATCCCGGGGAAGGGATAACGGGTAACGTTCCATAAAGGAATGCGTGAAAACGGGATGTTGAGTTATGTACTCAGTATCTATCTCGTAAGACCCCTTGACACTACCGGCAGTTGCGAAAGGCAACGGGGTATTTAGTTGATAGCGCTATTAGGTTTGGCACCCTCACACCGTCCCAGAAAGACGGGCGTGAACTAATTACCTTAAAACATGACCAACGTTTTGATAGAGACGTTGGAGGTTGGGCAGACATATCTTGTAGCTATTCGGTAATCGAGTAATAACAACATCAAAACAGCGAAACGACATATCATCTGGTTAACTGTTTTACACACGTGAATGATAACTAACTCGGTAAACAACACTTTGAACTCACCAGCGTAGTCTGACACACTTGTTTACATGCTTGTAGGTCGTTAGCTGAGGTACACTTGGACTTGCTATCTGAAGTGGCTGGAGTGGGCATGGTCATGATTGGGCGTTTTATTTATGATACTTTATGATACACTGTTGGGTTTAAACTATTTACTTTTGCTTCCGCTGGTTACTTGGTTTTATTTCACTTGCAAACAGTATTTCTTTTATCAACGAGTACTTTATTATTTTATTGAACATGTTTGATATGATTGGTGGCTCTTTGTTGAATAGTCGCACTCCTAATAGGGACATACCCTAGGTGGGAATTTGGGGGTGTGACAATGGGCATGGTTTGAGCAAAAGAGATGTCGGTGGTTCGAAAGAATTGCATCATGAATTCAAGAAAAGGGTATCGAAGACCTAGCGAAAAAGGATATGCTGGAAAACAAACCCATTCAGTGGAAGAAACATCCGATCGGATTGACCGATCGAATGGTCTGAAGACCGTGTTATCAGGGAAAGCGTCGGAGGCTCTTAAAGCTGCAATGTCTGCGTTGTCAAAAGCACAAATCTCCTTTTCGGGATTTTTAAGGAGATTCTGCTGGGTGAAGGTCTCGGCATCCATTGCGAGTAAGCCGATGCAAATTGATAGAAAGTAAATCAGAAATGGAGAATTACCTGAAGGTTCTGTTGAAGATATCTGCTTTTCAAACAAGAAAAGAGAAGATATAGGGGCATTGTGGATCTCCATTGAGCAAAAAGCGCGTTGGAAGTTACGATGTGATCTTGACCGTCGTTTCGTTTTAAATGCCTTGAGTTGTGGGATAAGATTTTTGAAATATATCCGTTGGATTGGTATACCAACCGATATATTTGGGGACAATTGTTATGGGTCATTTTCTGAATATACGTATCCTGACTAATATCCTGCTTTTAATTGTTTGTTTGTGACCAGGATACTGGACGGGGATATTGCTTACATCCTGGGCGATATCCTAAGTTTGAGTAAATTAAACACGTGCAGGTTAATGGCTGCAAGTTACTAACGATCATCAGGACTTCTTCTCCTCAAGACTCGGACGTGTTTGTTGAAGGAGAGACGTTGAACCCGAAAGACCAGGTCTACAACGTTCGATTAAGGAATATTCGGTGGATCCCGGAAGTTTAGGATAGTTTGTTACATTATCTTTACTATAAATAGATGGGGGCAGATCAGTTTAAGGCACACAATTTTTCACTAACACTCTCGAACACTTTCACTCTCTAGCTCATTGCAAACACCACACTTGTATTCAAATTTCATTGTAACACATAGTCGATCCGCACCACATCCTGCACTGTATCCTGACGTTTGAAGTAATAAGAAGAACAAGGCAGCTGCGATTGTCAGCTCCCGAGGTTTTATGCCGGCGATCTAGATTGATCAAGGGCTTTCCTCGTACATCTCGTGTCGTTTACTTTCCTTTTGCTCAAAGTTTGATCATAGATACAGCTCTATATCCTGAGCCGTATCCTGAATACTGATTTTCTAAATAACTTAACAAGCATATTTTTCACACATATTTCTAGCACACTACCTCACTTAACTAATTTGATCACTAAATTGCTTAGGTAATTTTTTACCAAAACACCCGGGTACACGATAATTCCGTTGCAACCGCGCTATAACACGGGTTTGTGAATCGGTTGATGACTTGGGTTTAGAAGGCATTCGTGGACCCTTACAAGACCCAACACAAGAAACAGATCCAGGAGAAATCCCTAAACCTATCATTTGACTTGTTCCAAACTTTTTATAGTTTTGCCCAATACTCGGGTACACGACAATTCCCTTACAACATAGCTATAACACGGGTTTGTGATTCGGCTCATCACTTGGGTTTAGAAGGCATCCGTGGACCCTTCCAAGACCCAACGCAAGAATCGGATCTAAGATTAATCCCTAAACCTACCATTTGACTTGTTCCAAATTTTTATAGTTTTGCCCAATACCCGGGTACACGATAATTCCCTTACAACAGAGCTATAACACGGGTTTGTGAATCGGCTCAGGACTTGCGTTTAGAAGGCATCCGTGGACCCTTCCAAGACCCAACGCAAAAACCGGATCCAAGAGAAATCCCTAAACCTATCATTTGACTTGTTCCAAACTTTTTATAGTTTTGCCCAATACTCGGGTACACGATATTTCCCTTGCAACCGAGCTATAACACGGGTTTGTGAATCGGCTGATGAATTGGGTTTAGAAGGCATCCGTGGACCCTTACAAGACCCAACACAAGAACCAGATCCAAGAGAAATCCCTAAACCTATCATTTGACTTGTTCCAAATTTTTATAGTTTTGCCCAATACCCGGGTACACGACAATTCCCTTACAACATAGCTATAATACGGGTTTGTGAATCGGCTCATCACTTAGGTTTAGAAGGCATCCGTGGACCCTTCCAAGACCCAACGCAAAAACCGGATCCAAGAGAAATCCCTAAACCTATCTTTTGACTTGTTCCAAACTTTTTATAGTTTTGCCCAATACTCGGGTACATGACAATTCCCTTACAACATAGCTATAACACGGGTTTGGGAATCGGCTCATGACTTGTGTTTAAAAGGTATTCGTTAGGGCTGTAAACTAGCCGAGTCGAGCCGAGCTAGACTTAGCTCGAGCTCGGCTCGAACGCGATTCGAGCTGGCTCGGCTTGAGCTCGAATTTCAAATCGAGCTGAGATTTGAGGCTCAAGCTCGGCTCGATTAGAATTCGAGCTAGCTCGGCTCGATTAGAATTCGAGCTAGCTCGGCTTGGCTCGATCTAGCTCGAACTAACTAAGAACCGCAAAATTTATTACTTAAAAATGAATTCTTCATAGCCTAAGGGCCATAATAGCCATTTAATTTAACCATATGGCTAAATATGCAAGTATAAATAGTTAATTCACTTTCTCCATTGTCTTTACCTTATTTTAAAGGGGAGATACTCCCTTAGTTTTTGTTTTCTAAGCGATGTGGGACAAAAAAATGAAGGATGTAAACCTTATCGAGCCAGCTCACGAGCCGAGCCAGGCCAAGCTCGAGCTCGACTCGTTTACAAACCGAACCGAGCCGAGCCGAGCTGGCTCGTTTACAACCGAGCCAATTTTGAGCCGAGCTTTCTTCGAGCTTTTTTCGAGCGAGTTTCGAGGGAGCTGCGAGCCACGAGTTTTTTGAACACCCCTAGTATCCGTGGACCCTTCCAAGACCCAACGCAAGAACCAGATCTAAGAGTAATCCCTAAACCTACCATTTGACTTGTTCCAAATTTTTATAGTTTTTCCCAATACCCAGGTACACGACAATTCCCTCACAACAGAACTATAACACGGGTTTGTGAATCGGCTCATGACTTAGCTATAGAAGGCATACGTGGACCCTTCAAAGACCCAACGCAAGAACCGAATCTAAGATAAATCCCTAAACCTACCATTTGACTTGTTCCAATTTTTTTATAGTTTTGGCCAATAACCGGGTACACAACAATTCCGTTACGACAGAACTATAACACAGGTGTAACGCCCCAAAATCTGAATGTTAATGTTTGTTGGATGTTATTATGTGACACGTCAGGAAATAAATAACTAGGCTATTTAACCTAGTTAAGGGTATGGTCAAAAGTCTTAAATGATTAAGGTAGTGTCAGTTATGTTTTAAAAGTAAACCCGAGGGGCTAAAATGGAACAAATGAAAGTTAAGTTATAAAATATCTAACACACACAAACACACACATACGTGTGTTCGAGAAAGAGAGCAGGAGGCTCCCATGGAGCCTCAAACCCTAGTTCCATCTTTATGCTCAAATCGGAAGGCAAGATGAAGCTCAAATCCATAACCGAGCATGGATTAATGATCTCCAACACGAGGGGATCATAAGGTATGTCAAAAATCTAAGATTGGTGATCATGTGTAAAGTGGGTTATGTTTTAATCCATGAGTTTAAGTGAAATTGAGCATTGGTATGTGTTATAATCATCATATAGAACATGGGTTATGAATGGTTTGCGTTAATTTGATGTTTAGAGGTGACACCCGTTAGTTAGGGTGAAGATGATGACTAGAATCACCTCCTATGTTCAAGTCTTGTTGAAAGATTGATGTATTATGTGGGTATGATGAATTATTGTTAGATGAAAGTATAGGAATATGATGATGTTATGTTTAATGTTCATTTGGAATGATACATGATGATTAGTAGTTGGTTTTGATGGGTTATGTATGAGTTTAGAAGAATCGTGCATGAAATAGTTGTACGTTATGCTTAAAAGGTAGTACTCACATCAAGTGTATGATGAAATGTATATAGTGTCGTACGTATAGTCGATTATGATGTTACGGGTATTCGATGATAAGTCGATAGTTGAGTATGGTTAATAGTTGACTTTTGAAAGTCAACTAAGTATAAGAAACATGATTTGACTCATTGTCGTAAATGTAGGTTGATGGGAAGTCGTATGGTACATGTTATAGCAATCCGTGTTAAATGTAATGACATGATGAGTTATATGAGTTTAACGTATACGGATATGATTATATGAAGTTGATTATGTATTTTAATGCTTGTTAGAAATGACTAAGGCAAGTTAAGTGTGAATTATGCGAATGATATGAATGTTACATGTACAAATGAGTATGCTAATAAGAGCGTGGTTTCGATGAAATGAAAGTATAGGAATCACGTCGCGACGGACTCAAGTAGGAGGTGTTAACGGGTCAAGATGAGGCAAGGAATCGGATACGAGCGCGGACGCATAAGGTAAGTGATTTCTATAATCACTTCTTATGTTCGGATAGGTGATATGGTGTTTTAATTTACTAAACATGATGGTTGAGGTCAAATATGTGACGTAATCTTATGTCGTAAAGGATGGAATTTAAAGTTGACCAAAATGCCCTTGATGGGTATTTTGGGCAAACGATCTTAACAAGTAGTTTAGGAACAAGTTATTTGATGAGTATAATGTTTTGAGCAAGTATGGAAGTGAAGAGTATGGTCTTGGTATGTCATAAACCAATTAATGCGCAAATACCCATAATGGGTCAAATAATTGGAATGTGATAATAAGTCGATAAGGCGTAAGATAAGAATTTCGTTAATCCGGATGTGGGATTTTAAGTTTATATGATAGAATGTGAATTTACAAGCATGTAGGAAGAAACGGGAGGTTAAACGGGTAAACGGTTCAAAAGTTACGCGCGTTTTAGTGCGTACGGTCGACGAAACGAATCTGCAGGAAAATGCAATTTAGAGAGGCCGTCGCCGACGGGCAAGGAGGCCGTCGCCGACGGGCAAGGGAAAGTCAGTTTTTCTCCGACGGGTTATCTTCCTGTCTACGGGGTTTTTGGCGACGGGAAAAACTACGGGCCGTCGCCGACGGGCCCTAGGGCCGTCGCCGACGACCTCCCCAAGTCTAAAAAAGCTGAAATCTTGTTTCTAAGTTGATTTATGTATCGTAGGCTTCGGTTTGTTATCCGTGGACTACGGCGGACCTTCCAAACATGATTTTGATGGTTCCTTAGATGTTTATGGGTTATAAAGCTAAGTCTAAGACCCATGTAAATAATGAATGATTATGTAGGAGGTACACGTGATCTAATACGTGTTTGTTAAGGTATGTACGTATGTAGATATGTATGTATGTATGTATAAAGATATGTACGAGTGTATGCATGTTTGTAACGATGTAGGAAGGGTATGTACGTATGTAGATGTGTATGTACGTATGTATAAGAATACGTATGAGTGTACGCATGTATGTAAAGATGTAGGAGAGGTATGCACGTATGTAGATATGTATGTATGTATGTATAAAGATATGTACGAGTGTATGCATGTTTGTAACGATGTAGGAAGGGTATGTACGTATGTAGATGTGTATGTGTATGTGTATGTACGTATGTATAAGAATATGTATGAGTGTACGCATGTATGTAAAGATGTAGGAGAGGTATGTACGTATGTATGTATGTATGTATAAAGATGTGTATGAGTGTATACATGTATGTAAAGATGTAGGAAAGGTATGTATGTATGTAGTTGTGTATGTAGGTATGTATAAAGTCATGAATGATTGTATGCACATATGAAAAGTTGTAGGGATGGTAGGTACGTATGTAGATGTGTATGTATGTATATATGTATGTATGTAAGTACATATGTAGGCATGAATTTGACACGTTGAGCGTTAACGTTATTAATGGTGTACCTTGAGAATGAAAAGTAATGCAGGTACGTTATTGAAGCCTCACCAGGAAATGGATACGCAGATGAGATGCTTAAAGTTTCTTAAAGATCGAAATGGAAAGTGTACACGAATGATCTTGGTTATATAATGTGTGCTAATGTTTTGAATGTATGTGGTGAGTGCAGGTTGTATGGATCACAGGCGATTATCACAAGGAATAGAGGTCGAAGATCGAGTCACTAGAGAGATTGTGCGGGGACGTGGAATGTAAAATGTAGAAAACATAAGCTATGTTTTTAATTAATAGATAAGAGGATGACGGATTTATGAATAAGAGTTATGTTAAAGTTAAAGTTTAAATAAGTTGAGGTATTTATAAAGAAAGAAATTTTATGGTTCGTGTTTCCGCTGCGACTTTTGCCATGTACGAATTAGGGTCTTACAACAGGTTTGTTAATCGGCTCATGACTTGGGTTTAGAACGCATCCGTGGACCCTTACAAGACCCAACACAAGAACCAGATCCAAGAGAAATCTCTAAACCTATCATTTGACTTTTCCAAACTTTTTATAGTTTTGCCCAATACCCGGGTACACGACAATTCCCTTACAACATAGCTATAACATGGGTTTGTGAATCGGCTCATGACTTGGGTTTAGAAGGCATCCGTGGACCCTTCCAAGACCCAACACAAGAAACAGATCTAAGAAAAATCCCTAGACCTTCCATTTGACTTGTTCCAAACTTTTTATAGTTTTGCCCAATACCCGGGTACACGACAATTCCCTTACAAAAGAGCTATAACACGGGTTTGTGAATCGGCTTATGACTTGGGTTTCGAAGTCATCCGTGGACGCTTGCAAGACCCTATGCAAGAACCGGATTTAAGAGAAATCCCTAAACATACCATTTTACTTGTTCCAAACTTTTTATAGTTTTTCCCAATACCCGGGTACACGACAACTCCATTACAACAGAGCTATAACACGAGTTTGTGAATCGGCTCATGACTTGGGTTTAGAAGGCATCCGTGGACCCTTCCAAGACCCAACACAAGAACCGGATGTAAGAGAAATCCCTAAACCTACCATTTGACTTGTTACAAACTTTTTATAGTTTTGCCCAATACCCGAGTACACGATCATTCCCTTACAACAGAGCTATAACACGTGTTTGTGAATCGGCTCATGGGTTGGGTTTAGAAGGCATCCATGGACCCTTGCAAGACCCTATGCAAGAATCGGATCTAATAGAAATCCCAAAACCTACCATTTGACTTGTTCCAAACTTTTTATAGTTTTGCCCAATACCCGGGTACACGATAATTCCCTTATAATAGAGCTATAATACGGGTTTGTGAATCGGCTCATGACTTGGGTTTAGAAGGCATCCGTGGACCCTTCCAAGGCTCAACGCAAGAACCGGATCTAAGAGAAATCCCTAAACCTACCATTTGACTTGTTACAAACTTTTTATAATTTTGCCCAATACCCGGGTACACGATAATTCCCTTGCAACCGAGCTATAACACGGGTTTGTGAATCGGGTGATGACTTGGGTTTAGAAGGCATCCGTGGACCCTTACAAGACCCAACGCAAGAAACCGATCTAAGAAAAATCCCAAGACCTACCATTTGACTTGTTCCAAACTTTTTATAGTTTTGCCCAACGCCCGGGTACACGACAATTCCCTTACAACAGAGCTATAACACGGGTTTGTGAATTGGCTCATGACTTGGGTTTAGGAGGCATCCGTGGACCCCTGCTAGACCCAACGTAAGAAACGGATCATTATAAAAATCCCTAGACCTACCATTTGACTTGTTCCAAACTTTTTATAGTTTTGCCCAATACCCGGGTACACGACAATTCCCACACAACAGAGCTATAACACGGGTTTGTGAATCGGCTCATGACTTAGGTATAGAAGGCATCCATGGACCCTTCAAAGACCCAACGCAAGAACCGAATCTAAGAGAAATCCCTAGACCTACCATTTGACTTGTTCCAAATTTTTTATAGTTTTGCCCAATAACCGGGTACACGACAATTCCGTTACGACAGAACTATAACACGGGTTTGTTAATCGGCTCATGACTTGGGTTTAGAACGCATCCGTGGACCCTTACAAGACCCAACACAAGAACCAGATCCAAGAGAAATCCCTAAACCTATCATTTGACTTTTCCAAACTTTTTATAGTTTTGCCCAATACCCGGGTACAAGACAATTCCCTTACAACTTAGCTATAACATGGGTTTGTGAATCGGCTTATGACTAGGGTTTAGAAGGCATCCGTGGACCCTTCCAAGACCCAACGCAAGAAACAGATCTTAGAAAAATCCCTAGACCTTTCATTTGACTTGTTCCAAACTTTTTATAGTTTTGCCCAATACCCGGGTACACGACAATTCCCTTACAAAAGAGCTATAACACGGGTTTGTGAATCGGCTTATGACTTGGGTTTCGAAGTCATCCGTGGACGCTTGCAAGACCCTATGCAAGAACCGGATCTAAGAGAAATCCCTAAACATACCATTTTACTTGTTCCAAACTTTTTAGAGTTTTTCCCAATACCCGGTTACACAACAACTCCATTACAACAGAGCTATAACACGAGTTTGTGAATCGGCTCATGACTTGGGTTTAGAAGGCATCCGTGGACCCTTCCAAGACCCAACGCAAGAACCGGATGTAAGAGAAATCCCTAAACCTACCATTTGACTTGTTACAAATTTTCATAGTTTTGCCAAATACCCGAGTACACGATCATTCCCTTACAACAGAGCTATAACACGTGTTTGTCAAACGGCTCATGAGTTGGGTTTAGAAGGCATCCGTGGACACTTGCAAGACCCTATGCAAGAACCGTATCTAATAGAAATCCCAAAACCTACCATTTGACTTGTTCAAAATTTTTTATAGTTTTGCCCAATACCCGGGTTACGATAATTCCCTTACAACAGAGCTATAATACGGGTTTGTGAATCGGCTCATGACTTGGGTTTAGAAGGCATCCGTGGACCCTTCCAAGGCTCAACGCAAGAACCGGATCTAAGAGAAATCCCTAAACCTACCATTTGACTTGTTACAAACTTTTTATAGTTTTGCACTATACCCGGGTACACGACATTTCCTTACAACATAGCTATAACACGGGTTTGTGAATCGGCTCATCACTTGGGTTTAGAAGGCATTCGTGGACCCTTCCAAGACCCAATGCAAAAACCGAATCCAAGAGAAATCCCTAAACCTATCATTTGACTTGTTCCAAACTTTTTATAGTTTTGCCCAATACTCGGGTACATGACAATTCACTTACAACATAGCTATAACACGGGTTTGTGAATCGGCTCATGGCTTGTGTTTAAAAGGTGTCCATGGACCCTTCCAAGACCCAACGCAAGAACCAGATCTAAGAGTAATCCCTGAACCTACAATTTGACTTGTTCCAAATTTTTATAGTTTTGCCCAATACCCGGGTACACGACAATTCCCTCACAACAGAGCTATAACACGGGTTTGTGAATCGGCTTATGACTTGGGTTTTGAAGTCATCCGTGGACATTTGCAAACCCTATGCAAGAACCGGATCTAAGAGAAATCCCTAAACCTACCATTTTACTTGTTACAAACTTTTTATAGTTTTTCCCAAAACCCAAGTACACGACAATTCCATTACAACAGAGCTATAACACGAGTTTATGAATCGGCTCATGACTTGGGTATAGAAGGCATCCGTGGACCCTTCCAAGACCCAACGCAAGAACCGGATGTAAGAGAAATCCATAAACCTACCTTTTGACTTGTTACAAACTTTTTATAGTTTTGCCTAATACCCAGGTACACGACAATTCCCTTACAACAGAGCTATAATACGGGTTTGTGAATAGGCTCATGACTTGGGTTTAGAAGGCATCCGTAGGACCTTCCAAAACCCAATACAAGAACCAGATCAAAGAGAAATCCCTAAACATATCATTTAACTTGTTCCAAACTTTTTATAGTTTTTCCCAATACTCGGGTACACGATAATTCCCTTGCAACCGAGCTATAACACGTGTTTGTGAATCGGCTGATGACTTGGGTTTAGAAGGCATCCGTGGACCCTTACAAGACCCAACACAAGAACCAGATCCAAGAGAAATACCTAAACCTATCATTTGACTTTTTCCAAACTTTTTATAGTTTTGCCCAATACTCGGGTACACGACAATTCCCTTACAACATAGCTATAACACGGGTTTGTGAATCATCTCATCATTTGGGTTTTGAAGGCATCCGTGGACCCTTCCAAGTCCCAACGCAAGAACCAGATCTAAGAGTAATCCCTAAACCTACCGTTTGACTTGTTGCAAATTTTTATAGTTTCGCCCAATACCCGGGTACACGACAATTCCCTTACAACAGAGCTATAACACGGGTTTGTGAATCAGCTCATGACTTGGGTTTAGAAGGCATCTGTGGACCCTTCAAGACCCAACGCAGGGACCAGATCGAAGTGAAATCCCTAAACCTACCATTTGAATTGTTCCAAATTTTTATAGTTCTGCGCAATACCCGGTTACACGACAATTCCCTTACAACGGAGCTATAACACGGGTTTGTGAATCAGCTCATGACTTGGGTTTAGAAGGTATCCGTGGACCCTTCCAAGACCCAACACAAGAACCGGATCTAAGAGTAATCCCTAAACCTGCCATTTGACTTGTTCCAAATTTGTATAGTTTTGCCCAATACCCGGGTACACGACAATTCCCTTACAACAGAGCTATAACACGGGTTTGTGAATTGGCTCATGACTTGGGTTTAGGAGGCATCCGTGGACCCTTCCAAGACCCAACTCAAGGAACAGATCCAAGAAAAATCCCTAGACCTACCATTTGACTTGTTCCAAACTTTTTATAGTTTTGCCCAATACCCGGGTACACGACAATTCTCTTACAACAGAGCCATAACACGGGTTTGTGAATCGGCTCATGACTTGGGTTTAGGAGGCATCCGTGGACCCTTTCAAGACCCAACGCAAGAAACTGATCTAAGAAAACTCCCTTGACCTACCATTTTACTTGTTCCAAACTTTTTATAGTTTTGCCCAATACCCGGGTACACGACAATTCCCTTACAAAACAGCTATAACACGGGTTTGTGAATCGGCTTATGACTTGGGTTTCGAAGGCATCCGTGGACCCTTGCATAACCCTATGCAAGAACCGGATCTAATAGAAATCCCTAAACCTATCATTTGACTTGTTCGAAACTTTTATAGTTTTTCCCAATACCCGGGTAGACGACAATTCCATTACAACAGAGCTATAACACGGGTTTGTGAATCGGCTGATGACTTGGGTTTAGAAGGCATCCGTGGACTCTTCTAAGACCCAACGCAAGAACCGGATCTAAGAGAAATCCCGAAACCTTCCATTTGACTTATTACAAACTTTTTATAGTTTTGCCTAATACCCGGGAACACGATAATTCCCTTACAACACAGCAGTAACACGGGTTGGTGAATCGGCTCATGACTTGGGTTTAGAAGGCATCCATGGACTCTTCCAAGAGCCAACACAAGAGTCAGATCTAAGAAAAATCCCTAGACCTACTATTTCACTTGTTCCAAACTTCTTATAGTTTTGCCCAATACCCGGGTACACGACAATTCCCTAACAAGAGAGCTATAACACGGGTTTGTGAATCGCCTCATGACTTGGGTTTAGAAGGCATCTGTGGGCCTTTGCAAGACCCTATGCAAGAACCGGATCTAATAGAAATCCCTAAACCTACCATTTGACTTGTTCCATACTTTTTATAGTTTTGCCCAATACCCGGGTACACAACAATTCCCTTACAAAAGAGCTATAAAATGGGTTTGTGAATCGGCTCATGACTTGGGATTAGAAGGCATCTGTGGACCCTTCCAAGACCCAACGTAAGAACTGGATCTTTGAGAAATCCCTAAACCTACCATTTGACTTGTTACAAACTTTTTATAGTTTTGCCCAATACCCGGGTACACGATAATTCACTTATAATAGAGCTATAACACGGGTTTGTGAATCGACTCATGACTTGGGTTTAGAAGGCATCCGTGGACCCTTCCAAGACCCAAGGCAAGAACCAGATCAAAGAGAAATCCCTAAACCTCCCATTTGAGTTGTTCCGAACTTTTTATAGTTTTGCCCAATACCCGGGTACACGACAATTCCCTTACAACAGAGCTATAACACGTGTTTGTGAATCTGGTCATGACTTGAGTTTAGAAGGCATCCTTAGACCCTTCCAAGACCCAACTCAAGAACCGGATCTAAGAGAAATCTCTAAACCAACCATTTGACTAGTTCCAAACTTTTTATAATTTTGCCCAATACCCGGGTACACGACAATTCACTTACAACAAAGATATAACTCGGGTTTGTGAATCGGCTCATGACTTGGGTTTAGAAGGCATCCGTGGACCTTTCTGATACCCAACGCAAGAAACGGATCTAAGAAAAATCCCTAGACCTACTATTTGACTTGTTCCAAACTTTTTATAGTTTTGCCCAATACCCGAGTACACGACAATTCCCTTACAACAGAGCTATAACGCGGGGCTGTGAATCAGCTCATTACTTGGGTTTATAAGGTATCCGTAGACCCTTCCAAGACCCAACGCAAGAACCGGATCTAAGAGTAATCCCTAAACCTACCATTTGACTTGTTCCAAATTTTTATAGTTTGGCCCTGTACCCGGGTACACGACAATTCCCTTACAACAGGGCTATAACACGAGTTTGTGAATTGGCTCATTACTTGGGTATAAAAGGCGTCCGTGGACCCTTTCAATACCCAACACAAGAACCGAATTCAAGGGAAATCCCTAAACCAACCACTTGACTTGTTCTAAACCTTTTATAGTTTAGCCCAATACCCGGGTACACGGCAATACCCTATACCTACCATTTGATGTCACAACCCCAAAATCCACCTGCGGAATACTATCGCTTGGAGGCGTGACTGACCAGGATCCAGCCACCAATCACATTGAACAAGCATGTAAGTGGTTATAAAAATTCAACCAATACAATTGGTGTCCACACAAAACATAATTTAAGTTGCAAGCGGAAGCATAATGTTTAAAACCAAAACATAAGTTTAATTGTTTTAAAGTTTAACATGGCACACAGCTGTCCATGTCCCACAACGACTCTCTTCCATGCAAGCTCCAGCTAAGAACCTATTGACCTGCAAAGCATGTAGTAACGAGTCAACAACAAGTTGAGTGAGTTCACAGTTGCGTGTTCGTTTTAAGTTGTTGCGAAAACAGTTTCCTTTATCTGGCATCCTGCCGTGGGGGTTACCCCATAGTTGAAAAACGTGACTTGTTTATTCCCGGTTACTCTGGCAATCCAGCCGTGGGGGCTACCCCTTGTTAGTTATCTGGCATTTCGGCCTTAGGGGCTACCCCTTGTTAGTTATCTGGCATTTCGGCCGTGGGGGCTATCCCATGTATACACTAGACTCGTTACCATATCGACTACTGACGTTAGTCATGTTTATGTGCCCTTAGCGTCGGTGTCTATCATCACCGACGTGCCATAGTCCATTAGTTCACGCCCGTCCTCTGCGGCACGGTGTGAGGTTTGTCAAACCTAAATAGCGCTATCTAACTAATGACCCGCTCGCCATTGGCCCGGCGATTAAGTCGATACAAAAAGGAGGGACTTCGTGATAGAGTTTTGGTCTAGTACGAGTTATCTGTCCATGAGGACGAGGAATTATATTCCTGAACCGATGCTGTCCTATCCAAGAAGGATGAGGAACCCATGTTCCTTAACCCCAATTCCCGACCCTTGGGAATCCCATGCTTCGTAGAGGGTGTGAACTCACCTTGGTTTGCTCGGCAGATAAACGAAGGGTCAAATCAAGCTAATTATGGTCAACCACGTCCTAGTATGGTTATCACACAAGTCAGGTACAAACCAAGTAACGCACATACATTTCTACATGTATACTAGCACGTTGCAAGCAAGTGTTTCTCATGGCAGTCCAAATCAGTGCACAACATACACAATTAACAATGCACAGGAAGTCCATATATTCGGCCCACTTACTTAGGCCCGTAACCATGCAGGCCCAACAGAACATACATAATCAAGTGGTCTCGAGTCGAGACTATAGATCTCGAGTCGAGACTGTGCGGTCTCAAGTTATACCTACGAGTTCTCGAGTCGCAACTGTGGAGGTCTGCATGTACTGGTCTCGAGTCGCAACCGGACCCGCAACCATGGTCTCGAGTCATGCTGTTTTCATGCTGATGTGGTGTGGTCTCGAGTCGAGACCAGGGGTTCTCGACTCGCAACCTATGTTGTAACCGCGGTCTCGGGTTGTCCTGGATTGGTCTCGAGTCGAGACGGGGTGTCTCGACCTGTTTGTCTGATTTGGGGATCCTTCTAGAACCCCAATGTACTAGCCAATAGAATTATCATTTCATGATATTATGTACTATCCAATGATAATGCACAAACATGTTTTGTTGTCTAATACTCAAATAAAATGGATCAAAACACATAATTCAAATATTCATATCATGTTCATGTTGCATTCAAATAGTTCATGTCTTTTAGGGTTTTCATCATAATTAAAACACATACGATAAACAAATTATCCAAACATGCCGTACATAGCTTAGTGCATCATCATCCGATTTTTCAAGAACATGTTTACCTACACTATTCATTTCTACACAACTTAATTGTCAAGTTAGCATGATCATCACTAAATCATCTCGATCTTCCTAACCATCTAAGAGTATGCGTGTTATACAAGGACATGTGCATCATTCAATAAATAAACATCATATAATAACAAATAACCATCTTCTATCACACAACACCTTCATCATAGATTAAACAACAATCTTAATATTGGCAAGCAAACACATATTATCATACAACCTCATCACACATCATCAATCCGAAATAGAAGAACATAGCGTGAATCACTAACCGGTTGTGAAAAAGGCACCGAGATAGTAAAGAAGATGAATAAGATGGAGTGTCCGAGTGTTGATGATGAGCTTGACCGAGTCTCCTTGTTGATGCCGATTTGATCCGAGCGAGAGGAGAGGGGAGGTGATGTTTGATCTTTAGGGTTTAAGGTTTTCTAAAGAGAGAGTGTAGGGGAGTGTGTGTGTGAGAATGAGTGTAGGTTTTGGGTTTTATACAAGGTGGTGCACTCTAAGTGGGCTTTCGGGTGGACTAAGGAGGTGCATGGCCTAACCGGCCCAACTGCCGCACTGTTCACTCGAGACCGCATGGTCTCGAGTCGAGTCCTTGTGTCTCGGTTCCGGTTCACTACATACGCACTAGTATAAACTATACCTTATACGTACACATTGATAACACATAGCACATCAAGGTAATCACGGACTTTTATTTACTAATATATAAACACATAACGTTCATCCATGTTACATCGAAATACAAGAAAGGGTTTTAAATTATGAGTTGTCACATTATCCCCAAGTTGAAAGAAATTTCGTCCCGAAATTTGGTAAGCACTCACTGAGGAAGCTAGTTAAGTTGTATGGTTTTCCTGGGGTGTCACATCCACCCCCCCCCCCCCCCCCCGTTGATCTGGAATTTCGTCCCGAAATTCCGTAGCTTCAGCCTCAGTAGTGGTTGTATCGTTTGCGAATAGTTGGGGATACTTTTGTTTCATCTGGCTCCCCGGTGAACTCTGGGCCGCGACGTGAGTTCCAACGAACTCGAACGAGAGGTATTCTAGTGTTCTTGAGGTGCTTAACATCCCGGTCCGTGATTTTAACTGGTTCCTCGACGAAGCGTAACTGCTCGTCGATGGTGAGCTCCTTCTAGGAACTACGAGGGTCTCATCTGACAGACACTTCTTCAGATTCGACACGTGGAAAACGTTGTGAACTGCACTGAGTTCCGCTGGTAAGTTCAGTCTGTAGGCCACCCTGCCTATTTTCTTGATGATTTAAAAAGGTCCGACGTATCGTGGGTTAAGTTTGCCTCATTTACCAAAACGAACCACACCCTTCCAGGGTGAAACTTTGAGTAGTACCCGCTCCCCAACCTGGAGCTCAAGTGGTTTCCTGTCCTTGTCGGCGTAGCTTTTCTGATGGTCACAAGCTGCCGCCATGCGTTGTCGTATTTGAGCAATTCGTTCGGTTGTGTCTACCACAAGTTCTGGACCAGTGATCTGACTATCCCCCACCTCTGCCCAATCAAAGAGGCGACCGGCATTTACGCCCGTACAATGCCTCAAATAGAGCAGCCTTAGTGCTGGTGTGGTAGCTGTTATTGTACGAGAGTTCCACAAGTGGCAGATGCTTTTCCCAGCCGTTGCCAAAGTCGATTACACATGCACGAAGCATGTCTTCTAAGGTTTGAATAGTGCGCTCAGACTGCCCGTCCGTCTGAGGGTGATACGCTGTGCTCATGTCTAACCGTGAGCCAAAAGATTTGTGCATTGCTTGTCACAGTTCTGAAGTAAAACGTGCGTCTCGATCCGAGATAATAGAGGTGGGCACCCCGTGCCGCGAGATAACTTCCTTAAGATATACGTCTGCTAGTGTGGAGAACTTATCCGTTTCCTTGATAGCCAAGAAGTGAGCAGACTTTGTGAGTCGATCCACGATCACCCAAATAGTGTCATTTCCGCGCTGAGATCTAGGCAGGCCAGTGACAAAATCCATGGAAATTTGCTCCCATTTCCACTGCGGTATCTCTGGTTGCTGGAGTAGGCCTGAGGGTTTCTGGTATTCCGTCTTGACTCTTGCACAAGTCAAACACTTGCTGATGTAAGTTGCTATGTGGGCCTTCATGCTAGGCCACCAATACGTAGTTTTGATATCGTGGTACATCTTATCCGAGCCAGGATGTACCAAGTAGCGAGACTTGTGTGCTTCATCCATCACAAGCTCTCGTAGGTTGCCATAGAGTGGGACCTAAATGCGTCCCGTTACGTAGTAAGCACCGTCTTCCTTTTGTTCTAACCGTTGCCTTGAGCCGCGTAGGGCTTCAGCCCTGATGTTCCCTGGTTTCAATGCTTCTATCTGAGCAGCTCGTATCTGGGAAGGAAGACTAGATTAGATAGTGAGTTGCAAAGCTCGTACGCGCTTAGGCGCGGTGTCCTTTCGACTAAGGGCATCAGCCACAACATTGGCTTTGCCAGGATGGTACTTGATTGCACATTCGTAATCGTTTAATAACTCGACCCATCGTCGTTGACGCATGTTTAGCTCCTTCTGTTTGAAGATGTGCTCGAGACTCCTGTGATCGGTGTAAATGGTGCATTTGGTGCCGTACAGGTAATGTCTCCATATCTTCAGTGCAAACACAACAGCTCCCAGCTCCAGATCGTGTGTAGTGTAGTTCTTTTCATGAACTTTAAGTTGGCGTGAGGCATTGGCTATAACTTTATCTCGCTGCATCAATACCCAACCAAGACCCTGAATTGATGCGTCGCAGTAGACCACGAAGCCGTCTGTGCCCTCTGGCAAGGAAAGGATGGGTGCACTGCAAAGTCTATCCTTTAAATGCTGAAATGCTAAGTCCTGTGCATTCCCCCACTGATACACAACGCCCTTCTGCGTTAAGGAGGTGAGAGGTTGTGCAATTTTGGAAAAATCCTTAATGAACCTCATGTAGTAACCTGCCAAACCCAAGAATTGGCGAATTTCCGTTGGTGTACGAGGTGCAGGCCAGAAGTCGCATTTCGAGAATTTTGCGTACAGCTGTTCTGTTCGAAGGAGTTCCAAAATAAGTCGTAGATGCTGCTCGTGTTCCTCCTCACTCTTAGAATAGATTAGGATGTCGTCGATGAAGACTATAACGAACTTGTCCAGGTAAGGCTTGCGCATTCGATTCATCAAGTCCATGAAGATCGCAGGTGCGTTTGTCAGCCCAAAAGGCATGACCAAAAACTCATAGTGTCCATAACGAGTTCTAAAAGCTGTTTTGGAGACGTCCTCTTCTCGGACTCTCAGCTGGTGATATCCCGACCTCAAATCTATCTTTGAATAGTAGCTCGACCCTTGCAACTGGTCGAACAAGTCGTCAATACGTGGAAGAGGATAACGATTCTTCATCGTCACCTTGTTGAGTTCCCGGTAGTCGATGCACATTCTGAAGGTACCATCTTTCTTCTTCACAAATAGCACTGGAGCTCCCCAGGGCGATGAGCTAGGACGAATAAAACCCTTATACATGTAGTGCGTAGAGAGTTCTTCCAACTCTGATGGAGCTAAACGATAAGGTGCACGAGCTATAGGCGCAGCTCCAGGAGCTAGTTCAATCTGAAACTCGACCTGGCGATGAGGCGGGAGACCAGGTAATTCCTCAGGAAATACCTCAGGGTATTCGCGTACAATTGGAAAATCTTCTATCTTCTTCTCCTTCTCCGAGGTGTCAGTAACGAGCGCCAAAATGGCAGTGTGGCCCTTTCGCAAGCACTTCTGGGCCTTAAGGAGAGAGATGATGTTCTCAACAGCACTCCTCTTGTCGCCACGAATCATGAGAGGTTCATTACCGGAACCAGGAATACGAACAATCTTCTCGTTGCAAAGGATTTCTGCTCGGTGTTGGGATAACCAATCCATCCCAATGACAACGTCGAAACTACCCAAGACGATAGGAATAAGGTCGATAGAGAAGGTCTGGTTAGCAAGAACAAGTTTTCAACCCTTAACTACGTGTGTGGCCTCTAAACTCTTACCATTTGCTAGCTCTACAGTGTGCTTGTTGTTCAAAGGTGTCGGAATACGCTTAAGCATTTGACTAACTTCTAGTGACATGTAGCTAGTATCGGCACCCGAAACAAATAAAACTGTAACATAAAAGTCGTCGAGAAGGAACTTACTCGTCACAACATTGGGGTCATTCCTTGCTTCACCTTGACCAAGCACGAACACCCGCCCCCGGGCTCCATTGTTGTTGTTGTTCCTATCGTTACCATTCCCCTGATTATTGTTGTTGTTGTCGCGTTTCTGCCTCATCTGCGGACAGTTCCTCTTAAGATGGCCTTCAGCCCCACAACGGAAACACCCCTTTTCTGCTACCCTGCTGCTGCTGCTGGTTTCGGTTTGCAGGATATGGACTCCTCCAATCTCTAGCCACATGTCCCGTCTTCTTGCACCGATGGCAACACGATTCCGCACATGACCCGGTGTGGTGTTGATGGCATTTGCGGCATTTCGGCTTATTCCCAAGGTATCCCCCTTGATTTTGGTAGTTCAGCCCCTGCTGTACGAGTTTCCCGTGCGGGTCCTGTTGTATAGAGCCACGACCTTCACTCTGGTGATCACCCCAAATATGCTTGGTGTAAATAAGAGCATTTGCATTGGAAGGGTTACGCTTAGGTAACTTGCCCTCTTCCACTGCCTGATTAGTGAGCTGGTGCGCCAAACGAACGACTTGTTGGATTGTGGAAAAGTTGGCCGCAATTACGGACCCTTGGATTTCTGTGGCTAAGCCTCTGAGGTATAGCTCGATTCGTCTAGAAATGGGTTGTGACAAGTTAGGACATAGGGCAGCCAAGTCGTTGGATCTTTTTGTGTACGCTTCGATCTCTGATCCTTCCATCTTCAAACAAAAGTACTCTATTTCAAGTTTTAGAATGTCGTCCGGGTGACAGAATTCTTCCTTGATCAAATCCTTGAAATCGCTCCAGGGGGTGGCTTTCGCATCTGCTAATCCGAGCATCTGAACTTGTGTGTTCCACCAAGAATACGCTTTCCCTTGCAAGGTACCAGCAGCGTACTCTACTCGTTTACTGGTAGGGCTTTCACTTTCTTCGAATGCAGATTCGATCCTGCGAATCCAGTGTAGGAGACCTATCGCTCCTTTGGTGCCACTAAAGGTACTAGGTCGACAGTCCATAAAAGTTTTAAAGGTGCACACAGGTGGCTGAGCATGTTGACCTGTTGTGGGTGAAGGAAAGGACAGAGTTTAACACAAAGGTTGGTTCACGAGGGTAGGATCTAAAGATCCTAGAATGAGTTTGGACTGCAGGATATACCTCCTGCGTGTGCAGCTGCAAGTGCCGCAGCAACTCGTTCGTTAATCAGAGCCGTCAACTGGGCTTGTGTCATGTTAACGCGTCCAGACATGATCTTCATATCAAGAGGAACGTGAGTGAGAGGGGTTCGCGAAAATGCGATGACAGAAGTGAGTAAGCACACACGTGTTCAAGCAATAGTAGTTATACTAACCATGCATACCATGAGAAATGTACTATGTAACTATCAAGTAGGCAATATATACATAGATCATATCACCTAGAGTGTCAGCCTTGCATGTGGAGTGAAGCGTCGTTGTGGATCGTAGAGCACTGTACAGGTTATAGTCTGATTTTAATAAAACTTTTTCCCCTTATTAAAACCAAGTTCACTATAACCAATGGCTCTGATACCAATCTGTCACACCCCCAAAATCCACCTGTGGAATACTATCGCTTGGAGGCGTGACTGACCAGGATCCAGCCACCAATCAGATTGAACAAGCATGTAAGTGGTTATAAAAATTCAACCAATACAATTGGTGTCCACACAAAACATAATTTAAGTTGCAAGCGGAAGCATAATGTTTAAAACTAAAACATAAGTTTAATTGTTTTAAAGTTTAACATGGCACACAGCTGTCCATGTCCCACAACGACTCTCTTCCATGCAAGCTCCAGCTAAGAACCTATTGACCTGCAAAGCATGTAGTAACGAGTCAACAACAAGTTGAGTGAGTTCACAGTTGGGTGTTCGTTTTAAGTTGTTTCGAAAACAGTTTCCTTTATCTGGCATCCTGCCGTGGGGGTTACCCCATAGTTGAAAAACGTGACTTGTTTATTCCCGGTTACTCTGGCAATCCAGCCGTGGGGGCTACCCCTTGTTAGTTATCTGGCATTTCGGCCGTGGGGGCTATCCCATGTATACACTAGACTCGTTACCATATCGACTACTGACGTTAGTCATGTTTATGTGCCCTTAGCGTCGGTGTCTATCATCACCGACGTGCCATAGTCCATCAGTTCACGCCCGTCCTCTGCGGCACGGTGTGAGGTTTGTCAAACCTAAATAGCGCTATCTAACTAATGACCCGCTCGCCATTGGCCCGGCGATTAAGTCGATACAAAAAGGAGGGACTTCGTGATAGAGTTTTGGTCTAGTACGAGTTATCTGTCCATGAGGACGAGGAATTATATTCCTGAACTGATGCTGTCCTACCCAAGAAGGACGAGGAACCCATGTTCCTTAACCCCAATTCCCGACCCTTGGGAATCCCATGCTTTGTAGAGGGTGTGAACTCACCTTGGTTTGCTCGGCAGATAAACGAAGGGTCAAATCAAGCTAATTATGGTCAACTACGTCCTAGTATGGTTATCACACAAGTCAGGTACAAACCAAGTAACGCACATACATTTCTACATGTATACTAGCACCTTGCAAGCAAGTGTTTCTCATGGCAGTCCAAATAAGTGCACAACATACACAATTAACAATGCACAGGAAGTCCATATATTCGGCCCACTTACTTAGGCCCGTAACCATGCAGGCCCAACAGAACATACATAATCAAGTGGTCTCGAGTCGAGACTATAGATCTCGAGTCGAGACTGTGCGGTCTCGAGTTATACCTACGAGTTCTCGAGTCGCAACTGTGGAGGTCTGCATGTACTGGTCTCGAGTCGCAACCGGACCCGCAACCATGGTCTCGAGTCATGCTGTTTTCATGCTGATGTGGTGTGGTCTCGAGTCGGAACCAAGTGATTCATCTTGTCTATCTGTTTTTCTTTTATTTTTATTTTCAGCATTTTAGTTAGTTTTTATTTTTCTTAGTTTAAAACATTTTTCTAAACTTTTTATTTTGATTAGACGTTGAGGATAAACCGGTACTAAAAGCTCTTGTGTCCTTGGACGACCTCGGTATCTTGCCAACACTATACTACGCTCACGATGGGTGCACTTGCCCATATGTGTGTTTAGTGTTAGTAAAATATCGTGTTTTATAAATTTAAAACTTGGCTAAAATAAGTGTTAAAGGGGCTTAAAATATACACCTAATATATATAACACTTCACACGCATAAAGTTTTGGCGCCGTTGCCGGGGACACAAGGATTTTAAGAAAGTTAGGAATCAACGGCCTGATCATATTTTTATTTTTCTTTTTATTTTTTAGGATTTTCTTAGTTTTTCAGCTTCTGCCACTGTTGCAGAAATCGGCCTAGGCGGCCGATTAATCGCTGCCTAGGCGCTAGGCGGTAGCTAATCGCCTAATTTTAAGCAAATCGGTCCAGGTCAAAATCGGTCCTAGTCGGTCAAAAGTCGGTCCTAGTCGGTCAAAAGTCGGACTAATCGGACTAATCGGACCATGGTTTTTTTGGTAAAAATCGGTCCTGGTCGGGATTAATCGGTCCTGGTCGGGATTAATCGGTCCTAGTCGGGATTAATCGGTCCTAGTTGGTCAAAAGTTGGTTAATTTTTGAATTTTTATGTGAATTTTGAAGTATTTATGTGAATTTTGAAGTATTATTTTTATATTATTGGGTATATATATATAATTTTGAAAAAATACATATAAAAATCCCATTCCGATTAATCCCGATTAATCCCTATTAATCCCGATTAATCCCTAGGCTGTACCTCACCGCCCGACTAGCGCCTAGCGCCTTCTACAACATTGGCTTCTGCAGAGCTCAGCACGGGCCGTGCCTGGTCAGACACGGGCCGTGCCCAGCATCATCACTGGCAGTTTTTATTTTCTGAGTTACAGAGAGCTGAGCACGGGGCCATGTCGGTGCAACACGGGGTCGTGTCCAACTCCCAGTAACTGGGATCCAGAAAACAATTACTGTACTTCTGACCACGGGCCGTGTTCACTGAGCACGGGGCCGTGGTGAACATTCTGACCAGCGTTCTTTTCTGTTTTTATTGCAGGACTTGGAAACCAGGCGCCACATTTGAACCTCTTACGTAGTGCATGAGCTCCAGTTCTAGTAGAGACATAAAAGAACCTTTAGAAGAACCCGAACGCTTTCTCAGAAAAAGACTTAAGGCTAAAAATCAAGAGAAAGTTTCGGGGGACCCACTTCCAATGGCGGACCAACGTACCCTCATGGATTACCTACGGCCCACCATAGGTAATCTAGGCGCCGCCATCAATGCACCGAATGTCGAAGCCAACAACTTCGAACTTCGACCGCATTTGATACAAATGCTCCAAAACTCCGCAACCTTTCATGGGCTTGCGGACGAGGATCCCCATCTACATATTACTAATTTCTTGGAAATATGTGATACTTTTCGGATCAATGGAGCATCAGTAGACCCTTCCAAGACCCAACTCAAGAACCGGATCTAAGAGTAATCCCTAAACCTACCATTTGACTTGTTCCAAATTTTATTGTTTTGCCCATTACCCGGGTACACAACAATTCCCTTACAACATAGCTATAACACGGGTTTGTAAATCGGCTAATGACTTGGGTATAAAAGGCATATGTGTACCCTTCCTAGATCCAACGCAAGAACCGAATCTAAGAGAAATCCCTAAACCTACCATTTGACTTGTTCCAAACTTTTTATATTTTAGCCCAATACCCGGTTACACGACAATTCCCTTACAACAGAGATATATCCCGGGTTTGTGAATCGGCTCATGACTTGGGTTTAGAAGGCATCCGTGGACCTTTCCGAGACCCAACGCAAGAAACGGATCTAAGAAAAATCCCTATACCTACCATTTGACTTGTTCCAAACTTTTTATAGTTTTGCCCAATACCCGGGTACACGACAATTCCCTTAAACTGAACTATAACACGTGTTTGTGAATCTGATCATGACTTGAGTTTAGAAGGCATCCTTGAACCCTTCCAAGACCCAAATCAAGAACCAGATCTAAGAGAAATCTCTAAACCAACCATTTGACTTGTTCCAAACTTTTTATAATTTTGCCCAATACCCGGGTACACGACAATTCACTTACAACAAAGATATAACCCGAGTTTGTCAATCGGCTCATGACTTAGGTTTAGGAGGCATCCGTGGACCCTCCCAAGACCCAACGCAAGAAACAGATCATTATAAAAATCCATAGTCCTATCATTTGACTTGTTCCAAACTTTTTATAGTTTTTCCCAAAACCCAGGTACACGACAATTCCCTTACATCAGAGATATAACACGGGTTTGTGAATCGGTTAGTAACTTGGGTTTACAAGGTATCCGTGGACACTTCCAAGACCCAATGCATGAACTGAATCTAAGAGAAATCCCTAAACCTCCCATTTGACTTGTTCCAAACTTTTTATAGTTTTGCCCAATACCCGGGTACATGACAATTCCCTTACAACAGAGCTATAACGCGGGTTTGTGAATCGGCTCATGACCTGGGTTTAGAAGGTATCCGTGGACCCTTCCAAGACCCAACGCAAGAACCCGATCAAAGAGAAATCCGTAAATCTACCATTTGACTTGTTCCAAATTTTTATAGTTTTGCCTAATACCTGGGTACACGACAATTCCCTTACAACAGAGCTATAACACGGGTTTATGAATCAGTTAATGACTTGGGTTTAGAAGGTATCTGTAGACCCTTCCAAGACCCAACGCAAGAACCATATCTAAGAGTAATCCCTAAACCTACCATTTGACTTGATCCAAATTTTTATAGTTTTGTCCAATACCCGGGTATACGACAATACCCTTACAACAGAGCTATAACACAGGTTTGTGAATCGGCTCATGACTTGGGTATAAAAGGCATACGTGGACCCTTCCAAAACCGAACACAAGAACCGAATCTAAGAGAAATCCCTAAACCTACCATTTGACTTGGTCCAAACTTTTTATATTTTAGCCCAATACCCGGATAAACGACAATTCCCTTACAACAGAGATATATCCCGGGTTTGTGAATCAGCGCATGACTTGGGTTTAAAGGCATCCGTGGACCATTCCAAGACCCAACACAAGAACCGGATCTAAGAAAAATGCCTAGACCTACCATTTGCCTTGTTCCAAATTTTTATAGTTTTTCCCAATACCCAGGTACACAACAATTCCCTTACAACAGAGCTATAACACGGATTTGTGAATCTGCTCATGACTTGGGTATAGAAGCCATCGGTGGACCCTTCCAAGACCCAATGCAAGAACCAGATCTAAGAGTAATCCCAAAACCTACCATTTGACTTGTTCCATATTTTTATAGTTTTGCCCAATACCCGGGTACACGACAATTCCCTTACATTAGAGCTATAACACGGGTTTGTGAATCGGCTTATGACTTGGGTAAAGAAGGCATCCGTGGACCCTTACAAGACGCCACACAAGAACCAGATCCAAGAGAAATCCCTAAACCTATCATTTGACTTGTTCCAAACTTTTTTTAGTTTTACCCAATACCCGAGTACATGACAATTCCCTTACAACATAGCTATAACACGGGTTTGTGAATCGGCTCATCACTAGGGTTTAGAAGGCATCCATGGACCCTTACAAGACCTAATGCAAGAACCAAATCTAAGAGAAATCCCTAAACCTATCAATTGATATTTTCCAAACTTTTTATAGTTTTGCCACTTACCGGATACACGACAATTCCCTTACAACAGAGGTATAACACAGGTATGTGAATCGGCTCATGACTTGGGTTTAGTAAGTATCCGTGGACCCTTCCAAGACCCAACACAAGAACCGGATCTAAGGGAAATCCTTAAACCTACCATTTAACTTGTTCCAAATTTTTATAGTTTTGCCCAATACCCGGGTACACGACAATCACCTTACAAAAGAGCTATAAGACGGGTTTGTGAATCAGCTCATGACTTGGGAAGGTATCAGTGGACCCTTCCAAGACCCAACGCAAGAACCGGATCTAAGAGAAATCACTAAACCAACCATTTACCTTGTTCCAAATTTCTATAGTTTTGCCCAACACCCGGGTACACGACAATTCCCATACAACAGAGCTACAACACGGGTTTGTGAATCAGCTCATGACTTGGGATTAAAAGGTATCCGTGGACCCTTCCAAGACCAGCGCAAGAACCGGATCTAAGAGTAGTCCCTAAACCTACCATTTGACTTCTTTCAAATTGTAATAGTTTTACCCAATACCGGGTACACGACAATTCCCTTACAACAGAGCTATAACACGGGTTTGTGAATCGGCTCATGACTTGGGTTTAGAAGGTATCCGTGGACCCTTCCAAGATCCAACGCAAGAACCGGATCTAAGAGAAATCCCTAAATCTACCATTTGACTTGTTCCAAATTTTTATAGTTTTGCCCAATACCCGGGTACACGACAATTCCCTTACAACAGAGCTATAACACGGGTTTATGAATCAGCTCATGACTTGGGTTTAGACGGTATCCGTGTACCCTTCCAAGACCCAACGCAAGAACCAGATCTAAGAGTAATTCCTAAACATAACATTTGACTTGTTCTAAATTTTTATAGTTTTACCCAATACCCAGGTACACGACAATTCCCTTACAACAGAGCTGTAACACAGGTTTGTGAATCGGCTCATGACTAGGGTTTAGAAGGCATCCATGGACCCTTACAAGACCCAATGCAAAAACCGGATCCAAGATAAATCCGTAAACCTATTATTTGACTTGTTCCAAACTTTTTATAGTTTTTGCCCAAAACCCGGGTACACGACAATTCCCTTACAACAGAGCTGTAACACAGGTTTGTGAATCGGCTCATGACTTGGGTAAAGAAGGCATCCGTGGACCCTTCCAAGACCCAATGCAAAAACCAGATCCAAGATAAATCCCTAAACCTATCATTTGACTTGTTCCAAACTTTTTATAGTTTTTGCCCAAAACCCGGGTACACGACAATTCCCTTACAACAGAGTTGTAACACATGTTTGTAAATCGGCTCATGACTAGGGTTTAGAAGGCATCCATGGACCCTTACAAGACCTAACGCAAGAACCGGATCTAAGAGAAATCCCTAAACCTATCATTTGATATTTTCCAAACTTTTTATAGTTTTGCCCCTTACCGGATACACGACAATTCCCTTACAACAGAGGTATAACACGGGTATGTGAATCGGCTCATGACTTGGGTTTAGTAAGTATCCGTGGACCCTTCCAAGACCCAACACAAGAACCGGATCTAAGGGAAATCCTTAAACCTACCATTTACCTTGTTCCAAATTTCTATAGTTTTGCCCAACACCCGGGTACACGACAATTCCCATACAACAGAGCTACAACACGGATTTGTGAATCAGCTCATGACTTGGGATTAAAAGGTATCCGTGGACCCTTCCAAGACCAACGCAAGAACCGGATCTAAGAGTAGTCCCTAAACCTACCATTTGACTTATTTCAAATTTTAATAGTTTTACCCAATACCGGGTACACGACAATTCCCTTACAACAGAGCTATAACACGGGTTTGTGAATCAGCTCATGACTTGGGTTTAGACGGTATCCGTGGACCCTTCCAAGACCCAACGCAAGAACCAGATCTAAGAGTAATTCCTAAACATAACATTTGACTTGTTCTAAATTTTTATAGTTTTACCCAATACCCAGGTACACGACAATTCCCTTACAACCGAGCTATAACACGGGTTTGTGAATCGGCTCATGACTTAGGTATAGAAGGCATCCGAGGACCCTTCTAAGACCCAACACAAGAACCTAATCTAAGAGAAATCCCAAAACATACCATTTGGCTTGTTCCAAACTTTTAATAGTTTAGCCCAATACCCGGGTACACGACAATTCCCTTACAACAGAGATATATCCCGGGTTTGTGAATCGGCTCATGACTTGGGTTTAGAAGGCATTTGTGGACATTTCCAAGACCCAACGCAAGAAACGGATCTAAGAAAAATCCCTAGACCAATCATTTGACTTGTTCCAAACTTTTTATAGTTTTGCCCAAAACCCGGGTACACGACAATTCCCTTACAACAGAACTGTAACACAGGTTTGTGAATCAGCTCATGACCAGGGTTTAGAAGGCATCCGTGGACCCTTACAAGACCCAACGCAAGAACCAGATCTAGGAGAAATCTCTAAACCAACCATTCTACTTGTTTAAAATTTTATAGTTTTGCCCAATACCCGGGTATACGACAATTTCCTTACAACATAGCTATAACACAGTTTTGTGAATCAGCTCATGACTTGGGTTTAGAAGTTCTCCGTGGACCTTTCCAAGACCAAACACAAGAAACGGATCTAAGAGAAATCCCTAAACATACCATTTGACTTGTTCCAAATTTTTATAGTTTTGCCCAATACCCGGGTACACGACAATTCCCTTACAACAGAGAGGTATAACACGGGTTTGTGAATC
Organism: Helianthus tuberosus; assembly: GCA_030545235.1. Taxonomy (NCBI): domain Eukaryota; kingdom Viridiplantae; phylum Streptophyta; class Magnoliopsida; order Asterales; family Asteraceae; genus Helianthus; species Helianthus tuberosus. Next base: position 210,933 of record CM060414.1, read on the forward strand.
AGCTCATTACTTGGGTTTACAAGGTATCCGTGGACCTTCCAAGACCCAACGCAAGAACCGGATCTAAGAATAATCCCTAAACCTACCATTTGACTTGTTCTAAATTTTTTATAGTTTTGCCCAATACCCGGGTACACGACAATTCCCTTACAGCAGAGCTATAACACGGGTTTGTGAATCGGCTCATTACTTGGGTATAGAAGGCATCCGTGGACTCTTCCAAGACCCAACTCAATAACCGGATCTAAGAGAAATCCCTAAACCTACCATTTGACTTGTTCCAAACTTTTTATAATTTTTCCCAATACCCGGGTACATGACAATTCACTTACAACAGAGATATAACCCGGCTTTGTGAATCGGCTCATGATTTGGGTTTAGAGACATCTGTGAACCTTTCCAAGACCCAACGTATGAAACCGATCTAAGAAAAATCACTAGACCTACCATTTGACTTGTTCCAACGCCCGGGTACACGACAATTCCCTTACAACAGAGCTATAACACGGGTTTGTGAATTGGCTCATGACTTGGGTTTAGGAGGCATCCGTGGACCCCTGCTAGACCCAACGCAAGAAACAGATCATTATAAAAATCCATAGACCTACCATTTGACTTGTATCAAACTTTTTATAGTTTTTCCCAAAACCTGGGTACACGACAATTCCCTTAGAACAGATGAATAACACGGGTTTGTGAATCGGCCCATGACTACGGTGTAGAAGGCATCCTTGGACCTTTACAAGACCCAACGCAAGAACCGGATGTAAGACTAATCCCCAAACCAATCATTTGACATGTTCCAAATTTTTATAGTTTTGCCCAATACCCAGGTACACGACAATTCCCTTACAACAGAGGTATAACACGGGTTTGTGAATCGGCTCATGACTTGGGTTTAAAAGGCATCCGTGGACCTTTCCAAGACCTAACACAAGAACCGGATCTAAGAAAAATCTCTAGACCAACCATTTGGCTAGTTCCAAACTTTTTACAGTTTTACCCGATACCCGGGTACGCGACAATTCCCTTACAACAGAGCTATAATACGGATTTGTGAATCGGCTCATGACTTGGGTTTAGAAGGCGTCCATGGACCCTTCCAAGACCCAACGCGAGAACCGAATCTAAGAGAAATCGCTAAACCTACCATTTGACCTGTTACAAACTTTTTGTAGTTTTGCGCAATACCCTAGTACACGACAATTCTGTTACAATAGAGCTATAAAACGGATTTGTGAATCGGGTCATTACATGGGTTTAGAAGGCATCCGTGAACCCTTCCAAGGCCCAATGCAAGAACCAGATCTAATACTAATCCATAAACCTACCATTTGACTTGTTACAACTTTTTATAGTTTTGCCCAATACCCGGGTATACGACAATTCCCTTACAACCGAGCTATAACACGGGTTTGTGAATTGGCTCATGACCTGGGTTCAGAAGGTATCCGTGGATCCTTCCAAGACTCAATGCAAGAACCGGATCTAAGAGAAATCTCTAAACCTACCATTTGACTTATTCCAAATTTTTATAGTTTTGCCCAATACCCGGGTACACGACAATTCTCTTACAACAGAGCAATAACACGGGTTTGTGAATCAGCTCATAACTTGGGTTTAGAAGGTATTTGTGGACTCTTCCAAGACCCAACGCAAGAACTGGATCTAAGAAAGATCCCTAAACCAACCATTTGAATTGTTCTAAATTTTTATAGTTTTGCCCAATACCCGGGTACCCGACAATTCCCTTACAACAGAGCTATAACATGGGTTTATGAATCAGCTAATGACTTGGGTTTAGAAGGTATGCGTGGACCCTTACAAGACCTAACGCAAGAACTGGATCTAAGAGTAATCCCTAAACCTACCATTTGACTTGTTCAAAATTTTTATAGTTTTGCCAATACCAAGGTACATGACAATTCCCTTACAACAGAGCTACAACACGGGTTTGTGAATCGGCTCTTGACTTGGGTTTAGAAGGTATCCGTGGAACCTTCCAAGACGTAACGCAAGAACCGGATCTAGGACTAATCCCTAAACCTACCATTTGACTGGTTCCAAATTTTTATAGTTTTGCCCAATACCAAGGTACATGACAATTCTCTTACAACAGAGCTACAACACGAGTTTGTGAATCGGCTCTTGACTTGGGTATAGAAGGCATCCGTGGACCCTTCCATGACCTAACGCAAGAACCGGATCTAAGAGAAATCCCTAAACCTACCATTTGACTTGTTCCAAAATTTTTATAGTTTTGCCCAATACCCAGGTACATGACAATTCCGTTACAACAGAGTTATAACACGGGTTTGTGAATCGGCTCATGACTTGGGTTTAGAAGTTATCCGTGGACCCTTCCAAAACCCAATGTAAGAACCAGATCTAAGAGAAATCCCTAAACCTACCATTTGACTTTTTCCAAATTTTTTTAGTTTTGCCCAATACCCGGGTACACGACAATCAAACAACATCAGATCTGAAACTATCAATGATTCGCACAAACAAAGACATAATCAGCAAGTATGAACACTTTAAGTGATTGGTGGTAATGAAGAACTCAAACTGAATTGGTGTATGAAAACTTTCACGATGAACTGAGTTATATGCAAGGTTTTTTCTTTGTCACCAATCTTTTTTGATTGTTTGTTATGATTTTTACAAAATTGTTAATGAAAACAATTGCAATACATCATGTTTTACGTTCATTATGTATTTAAAACAGCCTCTGAATGATGTAAAGTGTCTAATAAGCACAAACTCAAACTGACATCACACCGAAAACTCAAATGAATCTGATTGAAACTGATCCGAAATCAATCCGAAATTTGATTCGTTTTTACCGAACCAAAATGGACAAACTTAGATTTGAAACTGATCTAAATCAGTCCGAAATGTATGAAATATCAACCGAAAATCAACAAAACTAGTCGAAAATCAACCAAATTCAGCACGTAATTGTCCAAATGGTGTGAAACTCGTTCGAATCAAACTGAAATTGATTCGAAATCAGTGAGAGTATACTGAAATGATCCGATAAACTTCAAAACATTACTGAAACAGTTTCAAGTTTACCAAAAATCACTTCGCTTAGATCGAAACTCGTTCGAAACACATAGAAAACAGTCCAATTCAAACAACGATTAATCCAAGAAACCAAACACTGTTTAAACTGATCTGATTTTGATTTCAAAATCACCAACTCAATCTAAAATCAATCTGAAACTCATCAAAATTTTCGTCATTGTAAGAAGCTCTTTTTATCCGATTTGAAACACAACTTCAGTTGAATTCAAAATAAACTAAGATAAGATTCAGATTCAGTTCCAAATCAGTCTGAAATCAATATGAAGAGTTCAAACGACTCACCGAAAACAGTCTGAAATTTATCCGATTAAACGAAACAATTTGAACTCAACCGAAATCAGATTCAAAATGTTTATGTAATCTATCCGATATTTCAAAAAGTTTCAATAAAAACTAACTGAAATCGATTGTAAACTGTTTGAAACTATCAAATTTGATTTTTAATACACCGAGACTGAATCAAAACAGTTTGTATAACTCAAAATTGTTCCGAAACAAACTGAATTCATACCAAAATTAACCGTATCAGTTCAGAATCAATCACAAAATCACCGAAACAGAACAAAAATTTGACTTTTACACCGAAATGATCCGAAATTCGTCCGATTTCGATCACGATTACATGCAGAGCATCTGTAGCTCTGATACCAGTAGTGAGTTCAGGATCGGATTGTAAACGATCACTAGATCTGCGGTGGATTCGATTTAACATGCGGAATCCGTTAAATCGAACCGTAATCGTGCGCGAAAACGTAAATAAACGTCGTTTTATTACGTATCAACGACAACCGGACAGAGTATCGACTCGATCTACATACACGAACACTCGAAATCTAAGAACAAGATGAAATCGAGAGTGATCTTGTTGTTGTAGATGATGATCAGTGAAGAACTTGAAGAACTGTTGTTTGAACGGATGGACTTCTTGTGTAGTTCTCTGATGTGTGTCATCTCTTCAATGGATCGGATAGCTATTTATATTGTGAGGAGATGTAATCCGATCGTACGTGGTCAAACTCATCTGATCCAATTGCCGTTGACTTCTGATCCGATCGAATGGCTTCCGTTGATATTTGACTGAAATCCAATCCGAGCGAATACGTGAATATGTCTTCACGTGAACAATTTTGTTTTTCATGCATCTATTTTAGAATATTATATATTTATGATGTCATCATTACATAATGAGGACATCACCTTTGATCTTGTTCTGTTTCCTCGCATCGTGCTGTACCGTATACTGACCTGACATAACCTAACAACACCTAGTGAAACCTCTGTCCGTTATAATACAGACTCAAGACTTTAAACTTTACAAATACAGATAAATCTCTAACTATGGACATACAAAATGCACTCACACTAATCCGCATATATATCACCATTGCTCTTGATTTTCTTGACTGTATATCTCTTAAATGTCAACATATACACGTGTTATTTAGTTTACGAAGATTTTTCAACGCCGAGAACCTCGATCAGAGAGTAAAAAAGGCGTAAGGTTCACAATGGTGTAAAACTAAAATGTGATATACCGGGCTAGTATTCGAGTTACAGGAACAAGGGCCAAACCAACCACCCAAGAATGGAATCGTCGAGCGAAAACACTTGACAACCTCCTGTAAGCAGCTTTTCTTGCCACCAAACCTTTCTCCATCAGTTAGGAATCTGATGCCGTCACTAAACACATTCCTTAAATTGTAGCCATTTTTTGAGTGTTTATTTTTTGGTGTCTAATCCGCATATATATCACCATTGCTCTAGATTTTCTTGACTGTATATCTCTTAAATGTCAACATATACACGTATGATTTAGTTTACGAAGATTTTTCAATGCCGAGAACCTCGATCAGAGAGTAAAAAAGGCATAAGGTTCACAATGGTGTAAAATTAAAATGGGATATACCGGGCTAGGATTCGAGTTACATGAACAAGGACCAAACCAACCACCCAATAACGGAATCGTCGAGCGAAAACACTTGACAACCTCCTGGAAGCAGCTTTTCTTGCCACCAGACCTTTCTCCATCAATTAGGAATCTGATGTCATCACTAAACACATTCCTTAAATTGTAGTTATTTTTTGAGTGTTTATTTTTTGGTGTCAAATCTGCAAATATATCACCATTGCTCTTGATTTTCTTGACTGTATATCTCTTAAATGTCAACATATACACGTTTGATTTAGTTTACGAAGATTTTTCAACACTGAGAACCTTGATCAGAGAGTTAAAAAGGTGTAACATTCACAATGGTGTAAAACTAAAATGGGATATACCGGGCTAGGATTCGAGTTACATGAACAAGGGCCAAACCAATCACCCAAGAATAGAATCGTCGAGCGAAAACACTTGACAACCTCCTGGAAGCAGCTTTTCTTGCCAGCAGACCTTTCTCCATCAATTAGGAATCTGATTCTGTCACTAAACACAATCCTTAAATTGTAGCCATTTCTTAAGTGTTTATTTTTTGGTGTCTAATCCGCATATATATCACCATTGCTCTTGATTTTCTTGACTGTATATATCTTAAATGTCAACATATATACGTGTGATTTAGTTTACGAAGATTTTTCAATGCCAAGAACCTCGATCAAAGAGTAAAGAAGGGGTAGATTCACAATGGTGTAAAACTAAAATGGGATATACCAGGCTAGGATTCGAGTTACAGGAACAAGGGCTAAACCAACCATCCAAGAATGGAATCGTCGAGCGAAAACACATGACAACCTCCTGGAAGCAGCTTTATTTCCACCAGACCTTTCTCCATCAATTAGGAATCTGATGCCGTCAATAAACACATTCCTTAACTTGTAGCCATTTTTTGAGTGTTTTTTAATTTTTGGGTTTCTAATCCGCATATATATCACCATTGCTGTTGATTTTCTTGACTGTATATCTCTTAAATGTCAACATATACACGTGTGATTTAGTTTACGAAGATTTTTCAATGCCGAGAACCTCGATCAGAGAGTAAAAAAGGTGTAAGGTTCCCAATGGTGTAAACTAAAATGGGATATACCGGGCTAGGATTCGAGTTACAGGAACAAGGGCCAAACCAACAACCCAAGAATGGAATCGTCGAGTGAAAACACTTGACAACCACCTGGAAGCAGCTTTTGTTGCCACCAGACATTTCTCCATCAATTAGAAATCTAATGCCATCACTAAACACATTCCTTAAATTGTAGCCATTTTTTGAGTGTTTATTTTTTGGTGTCTAATCCGCATATATATCACCATTGTTATTGATTTTCTTTACTGTATATCTCTTAAATGTCAACATATACACGTGTGATTTAGTTTACGAAGATTTTTCATGGTCGAGAACCTCGATTAGAGAGTAAAAAAGGCGTAACGTTCACAATGGTGTAAAACTAAAATGGGATATGCCGAGCTAGGATTCGAGTTACATGAACAAGGACCAAACCAACCACCCAATAACGGAATCGTCGAGCGAAAACACTTGACAACCTCCTGGAAGCAGCTTTTCTTACCACCAGACCTTTCTACATCAGTTAGGAATCGGATGTCGTAACTAAACACATTCCTTAAATTATAGCAATTTTTTGAGTGTTTATTTTTTGTTGTCAAATCCGCATATATATCACCATTGCTCTTGATTTTCTTGACTGTATATCTCTTAAATGTCAACATATACATGTTTGATTTAGTTTACGAAGATTTTTCAACACTGAGAACCTTGATCAGAGAGTTAAAAAGGCGTAACGTTCACAATGGTGTAAAACTAAAATGGGATATACCGGGCTAGGATTCGAGTTACATGAAAAAGGGCCAAACCAATCACCCAAGAATGGAATCGTCGAGCGAAAACACTTGACAACCTCCTGGAAGCAGCTTTTCTTGCCAGCAGACCTTTCTCCATCAATTAGGTATCTGATGCTGTCACTAAACATATTCCTTAAAATGTAGCCATTTCTTAAGTGTTTATTATTTGGTGTCTAATCCGCATATATATCACCATTGCTCTTGATTTTCTTGACTGTATATCTCTTAAATGTCAACATATACACGTGTGATTTAGTTTACGAAGAGTTTTCAAGGCCGAGAACCTCGATCAAAGAGTAAAGAAGGGGTAGGTTCACAATGGTGTAAAACTAAAATGGTATATACCGGGCTAGGATTCGAGTTACAGGAACAAGGGCCAAACCAACCACCCAAGAATGGAATCGTCGAGCGAAAACACTTGACAACCTCTTGGAAGTAGCTTTTCTTGCCACCAGACCTTTCTCCATTAATTAGGAATCTGATGCCGTCACTAAACACATTCCTTAAATTGTAGCCATTTTTTGAGTGTTAATTTTTTTGGTGTCTAATCCGCATATATATCACCATTGCTCTTGATTTTCTTGACTGTATATCTCTTAAATGTCAACATATACACGTGTGATTTAGTTTACAAAGATTTTTCAATGCCGAGAACCTCGATCAGAGAGTAAAAAAGGCGTAAGGTTCCCAATGGTGTAAAACTAAAATGGGATGTACCGGGCTAAGATTCGAGTTACAGGAACAAGGGCCAAACCAACCACCCAAGAATGGAATCGTCGAGTGAAAACACTTGAAAACCTCCTGGAAGCATCTTTTCTTGCCACCAGACCTTTCTCTATCAATTAGAAATCTAATGCCATCACTAAACACATTCCTTAAATTGTAGCCATTTTTTGAGTGTTTATTTTTTGGTGTCTAATCTGCATATATATCACCATTGTTGTTGATTTTCTTTACTGTATATCTTTTAAATGTCAACATATACACGTGTGATTTAGTTTACGAAGATTTTTCATTGCCGAGAACCTCGATCAGAGAGTAAAAAAGGGGTAAGGTTCAAAATGGTGTAAAACTAAAATGGGATATGCCGGGCTAGGATTCAAGTTACAGGAACAACTGCCAAACCAACCACCCAAGAAAGGAATCGTCGAGCGAAAACACTTGACAACCTCCTGGAAGCAGCTTTTCTTGCCACCAGGCCTTTCTCCATCAATTAGGAATCTGATGCCGTCATTAAACACATTCCTTAAATTATAGCCATTTTTTGAGTGTTTATTTTTTGGTGTCTAATCCGCATATATATCACTATTGCTCTTGATTTTCTTGATTGTATATCTCTTAAAAGTCAACATATACACGTGTGATTTAGTTTACGAAGATTTTTCAATGCCGAGAACCTCGATCAGAGAGTAAAAAAGGGGTAAGGTTCAAAATGGTGTAAAACTAAAATGGGATATACCGGGCTAGGATTCGAGATACAAGAACAAGGGCCAAACCAAACACCCAAGAATGGAATCGTCGAGCGAAAACACTTGACAACCTCCTGGAAGCAGTTTTTCTGGCCACCAGACCTTTCTCCATCAATTAGGAATCTGATGTCGTCACTAAACACGTTCCTTAAATTGTAGCCATTTTTTGAGTGTTTATTTTTTGATGTTTAATCCGCATATATATCACCATTGCTCTTGATTTTATTGACTGTATATCTCTTAAATGTCAACATATACATGTGTGATTTAGTTTACGAAGATTTTTCAGTGCCGACAACCCTGATCAGAGAGCAGAAAAGGTGTAAGGTTCACAACGGTGTAAACTAAAAGGAGATATGTCGTGCTAGGATTCGAGTTACAGGAAAAAGGGCCAAACCAACCACCCAAGAATGGGATTGTCGAGCGAAAACACTTGACAACCTTCTGGGAGCAGCTTTTCTTGCCACCAAACCTTTCTCCATCAATTAGGAATCTGATGTCATCACTAAAAAAATTCCTTAAATTGTAGCCATTTTTTGAGTGTTTATTTTTTATGTTTGATCCGCATATATATCACCATTGCTCTTGATTTTATTGACTGTGTATCTCTTAAATGTCAACATATGCATGTGTGATTTAGTTTATGAAGATTTTTCAGTGCCGACAACCCTGATCAGAGAGTAAAAAAGGTGTAAGGTTCACAATGGTGTAAAACTAAAATGGGATATACCGGGCTAGGATTCGAGTTACAGGGACAAGGGCCAAGCCAACCACCCAAGAACGGAATCGTCGAGCGAAAACACTTGACAACCTCCTGGAAGCAGCTTTTCTAGCCACCAGACCTTTCTCCATCAATTAGGAATCCGATGCCGTCACTAAACACATTCATTAAATTGTAGCCTGTTTTTGAGTGTTTATTTCTTGGTGTCTAATTCGCATATATATCACCATTACTCCTGATTTTCTTGGCTGTATATCTCTTAAATGTCAACATATACACGTGTGATTTATATTACGAAGATTTTTCAATGCCGAAAACCTCGATCAGAGAGTAAAAAAGGTGTAAGGTTCACAATGGTGTAAACTAAAATGGGATATACCGGGCTAGGATACGAGTTACAGGAACAAGTGCCAAACCAACCACCCAAGAATGGAATCATCGAGCGAAAACACTTGCAACCTCCTTGAAGCAGCTTTTCTTGCCACCAGACCTTTCTCCATCAATTAGGAATCTGATGCCATCAATAAACACATTCCTTAAATTGTAGCCTTTTTTGAGTGTTTATTTTTTGTTGTCTAATCCGCATATATATCACCATTGCTCTTGATTTTCGTGACTGTATATCTCTTAAATGTCAACATATACACGTGTGATTTAGTTTACGAAGATTTTTCAATGCCGAGAACCTCGATCAGAGAGTAAAAAAAGGCGTAAGGTTCACAATGGTGTAAAATTAAATGGGATATACCGGGCTAGGATTCGAGTTATAGGAACAAGGGCAAAACCAACCACCCAAGAAAAGAATCGTCGAGCGAAAACACTTGACAACCTTTGGAAGAAGCTTTACTTGCCACCACACCTTTCTCCATCAATTAGGCATCTGATGTCGTCATTAAACACATTCCTTAAATTGTAGCTATTTTTTGAATGTTTATTTTTTGCTGTCTAATCCGCATATATATCACCATTGCTCTTGATTTTCTTGACTGTATATCTCTTAAATGTGAACATAAACACGTGTGATTCAGTTTACGAAGATTTTTCAATGCTAAGAACCTCGATCAGAGAGTAAAAAAGGCTTAAGGTTCACAATGGTGTAATACTAAAATGGGATATACCGGGCTAGGATTCGAGTTACAGGGACAAGGGCCAAGCCAACCACCCAAGAACGGAATCGTCGAGCAAAAACACTTGACAACCTCCTGGAAGCAGCTTTTCTTGCCACCAGACCTTTCTCCATCAATTAGGAATCCGATGTCGTAACTAAACACATTCATTAAATTGTAGCCATTTTTTGAGTGTTTATTTTTTGGTGTCTAATTCGCATATATATCACCATTACTCTTGATTTTCTTGACTGTATATCTCTTAAATGTCAACATATACACGTGTGATATATATTACGAAGATTTTTCAATGCCGAAAACCTCGATCTGAGAGTAAAAAAGGTGTAAGGTTCACAATGGTGTAAAACTAAAATGGGATATACCGGGCTAGGATTCGAGTTACAGGAACAAGTGCCAAACCAACCACCCAAGAATGGAATCATCGAGCGAAAACACTTGACAACCTCCTGGAAGCAGCTTTTCTTGCCACCGGACCTTTCTCCATCAATTAGGAATCTGATGCCATCAATAAACACATTCCTTAAATTGTAGCCTTTTTTTTAGTGTTTATTTTTTGTTGTCTAATCCGCATATATATCACCATTGCTCTTGATTTTATTGACTGTATATCTCTTAAATGTCAACATATACATGTGTGATTTAGTTTACGAAGATTTTTCAATGCCGACAACCCTGATCAGAGAGTAGAAAAGGTGTAAGGTTCACAACGTTGTAAACTAAAAGGAGATATGCCGGGCTAGGATTCGAGTTACAGGAAAAAGGGCCAAACCAACCACCCAAGAATAGGATCGTCGAGCGAAAACACTTGACAACCTCCTGGGAGCAGCTTTTCTTGCCACCAAACCTTTCTCCATCAATTAGGAATCTGATGTCGTCACTAAACACATTCCTTAAATTGTAGCCATTTTTTGAGTGTTTATTTTTTGATGTTTGATCCGCATATATATCACCATTGCTCTTGATTTTATTGATTGTATATCTCTTAAATGTCAACATATACATGTGTGATTTAGTTTACGAAGATTTTTAAGTGCCGACAACCCTGATCAGAGAGTAAAAAAGGTGTAAGGTTCACAATGGTGTAAAACTAAAATGGGATATACCGGGCTAGTATTCGAGTTATAGGAACAAGGGTAAAACCAACCACCCAAGAAAAGAATCGTCAAGCGAAAACACTTGACAACCTTTGGAAGCAGCTTTTCTTTCCACCAGACCTTTCTCCATCAATTAGGCATCTGATGTCGTCACTAAACACATTCCTTAAATTGTAGCTATTTTTTGAGTGTTTATTTTTTGCTGTCTAATCCGCATATATATCACCATTGCTCTTGATTTTCTTTACTGTATATCTCTTAAATGTGATCATATACACGTGTGATTTTGTTTACGAAGATTTTTCAATGCTGAGAATCTCGATCAGAGAGTAAAAGAGGCTTAAGGTTCACAATGCTGTAAAACTAAAATGGGATATACCGGGCTAGGATTCGAGTTACAGGGACAAGGGCCAAGCCAACCACCCAAGAATGGAATCATCGAGCGAAAACACTTGACAACCTCCTGGAAGCAGCTTTTCTAACCACCAGACCTTTCTCCATCAATTAGGAATCCGATGGCGTCACTAAACACATTCATTAAATTGTAGCCATTTTTTGAGTGTTTATTTCTTGGTGTCTAATTCGCATATATATCACCATTACTCTTGATTTTCTTGGCTGTATATCTCTTAAATGTCAACATATACACGTGTGATTTATATTACGAAGATTTTTCAATGCCGAAAACCTCGATCAGAGAGTAAAAAAGGTGTAAGGTTCACAATGGTGTAAAACTAAAATGGGATATACCGGGCTAGGATTCGAGTTACAGGAACAATTGCCAAACCAACCACCCAAGAATGGAATCATCGAACGAAAACACTTGACAACCTCCTGGAAGCAGCTTTTCTTGCCACCAGACCTTTCTCCATCAATTAGGAATCTGATGCCATCAATAAACACATTCCTTAAATTGTAGCCTTTTTTTGAGTGTTTATTTTTTGTTGTCCAATCCGCGTATATATCACCATTGCTCTTGATTTTCATGACTGTATATCTCTTAAATGTCAACATATACACGTGTGATTTAGTTTACGAAGATTTTTCAATGCCGAGAACCTCGATCAGAGAGTAAAAAAGGCGTAAGGTTCACAATGGTGTAAAATTAAATGGGATATACCGGGCTAGGATTCGAGTTATAGGAACAAGGGCAAAACCAACCACCCAAGAAAAGAATCGTCGAGCGAAAACACTTGATAACCTTTGGAAGCAGCTTTTCTTGCCACCGGACCTTTCTCCATCAATTAGGCATCTGATGTCGTCACTAAACACATTCCTTAAATTGTAGCTATTTTTTGTGTTTATTTTTTGTTGTCTAATCCGCATATATATCACCATTGCACTTGATTTTCTTAACTGTGTATCTCTTAAATGTGAACATATACACGTGTGATTTAGTTTACGAAGATTTTTCAATGCTGAGAACCTCGATCAGAGAGTAAAAAAGGCTTAAGGTTCACAATGGTGTAATACTAAAATGGGATATACCGGGCTAGAATTCGAGTTACAGGGACAAGGGCCAAGCCAACCACCCAAGAACGGAATCGTCGAGCGAAAACACTTGACAACCTCCTGGAAGCAGCGTTTCTTGCCACCAGACCTTTCTCCATCAATTAGGAATCCGATGCCGTAACTAAACACATTCATTAAATTGTAGCCATTTTTTGAGTGTTTATTTTTTGGTGTCTAATTCGCATATATATCACCATTACTCTTGATTTTCTTGACTGTATATCTCTTAAATGTCAACATATACACGTGTGATTTATATTACGAAGATTTTTTAATGCCGAAAACCTCGATCAGAGAGTAAAAAATGTGTAAGGTTCACAATGGTGTAAAACTAAAATGGGATATACCGGGCTAGGATTCGAGTTACAGGAACAAGTGCCAAACCAAGCACCCAAGAATGGAATCGTCGATCGAAAACACTTGACAACCACCTGGAAGCAGCTTTTCTTGCCACCAGACCTTTCTCCATCAATTAGGAATCTGATGCCATCAATAAACACATTCCTTAAATTGTAGCCTTTTTTGAGTGTTTATTTTTTGTTGTCTAATCCGCAAATATATCACCATTGCTCTTGATTTTCATGACTGTATATCTCTTAAATGTCAACATATACACGTGTGATTTAGTTTATGAAGATTTTTCAATGCCGAGAACCTCGATCAGAGAGTAAAAAAGGCGTAAGGTTCATAATGGTGTAAAATTAAATGGGATATACCGGGATAGGATTCAAATTACAAGAATAAGGGCCAAACCAACCACCCAAGAATGGAATCGTCGAGCGAAAACACCTGACAACCTCCTTGAATCAGCTTTCCTTCCCACCAGACCTTTCTCCATCAATTAGGAATCGGTGTCAACGCTAAACACATTCCCTAAATTGTAGCCATTTTATAAGTGTTTATTTTTTGGTGTCTAATCCGCATATATATCACCATTGCTCTTGATTTTCTTGACTGTATATCTCTTAAATGGCAACATATGCACGTGTGATTTACTTTACGAAGATTTTTTAATGTCGAGAACCTCGATCAGAGAGTAAAAACGGCGTAAGGTTCAAAATGGTGTAAAACTAAAATGGGATATGTCGGGCTAGGATTCGAGGTACAGGAAAAAGGACCAAACCAACCACCCAAGAATGGGATCATCGAGCGAAAACACTTGACAACCTCCTGGAAGCAGCATTTCTTGCCACCAAACCTTTCTCCATCAATTAGGAATCTGATGCAGTCACTAAACACATTCCTTAAATTGTAATCATTTTTTGAGTGTTTATTTTTTGGTGTCTAATCCGCTTATATATCACCATTGCTCTTGATTTTCTTGACTGTATATCTCTTAAATGTCAACATATACACGTGTGATTTACATTATGAAAATTTTTCAATGCCGAGAAACTTGATCAGAGAGTGAAAAAGGCGTATGGTTCATAATGGTGTAAAACTAAAATGGGATATACTGGTCTAGGATTCGAGTTATAGGAACAAGGGCAAAACCAACCACCCAAGAAAAGAATCGTCGAGCGAAAACACTTGACAACCTTTGGAAGCAGCTTTTCTTGCCACCAGACCTTTCTCCATCAATTAGGCATCTGATGTCGTCACTAAACACATTTCTTAAATTGTAGCTATTTTTTGAGTGTTTATTTTTTGCTGTCTAATCCGCATATATATCACCATTGCTCTTGATTTTCTTGACTGTATATCTCTTAAATGTGAACATATAAACGTGTGATTTAGTTTACGAAGATTTTTCAATGCTGAGAACCTCTATCAGAGAGTAAAAAAGGCGTAAGGTTCACAGTGGTGTAAAACTAAAATGGGATATACCGGGCTAGGATTCGAGTTACAGGAACAAGGGCCAAGCCAACCACCCAGGAACGGAATCGTCGAGCGAAAACACTTGACAACCTCCTGGAAGCAGCGATTCTAGACACCAGACCTTTCTTCATCAATTAGGAATCCGGTACCGTCACTAAACACATTCATTAAATTGTAGCCATTTTTTGAGTGTTTATTTTTTGGTGTCTAATTCGCATATATATCACCATTACTCTTGATTTTCTTAACTGTATATCTATTAAAAGTCAACATATACACGTGTGATTTATATTACTAAGATTTTTCAATGCCGAAAACCTCGATCAGAGAGTAAAAAAGGCGTAAGGTTCACAATGGTGTAAAACTAAAATGGGATATATCGGGCTAGGATTCGAGTTACAGGAACAAGGGCCAAACCAACCACCCAAGAATGGAATCGTTGAGCGAAAACATTTGACAACCTCCTGGAAGCAGCTTTTCTTGCCACCAGACCTTTCTCCATCAATTAGGAATCTGATGTCATCACTAAACACATTCCTTAAATTATAGCCATTTTTTGAGTGTTTATTTTTTGTTGTCTAATCCGCATATATATATCACCATTGCTCTTGATTTTCGTGATTGTATATCTCTTAAATGTCAACATATACACGTGTGATTTAGTTTACGAAGATTTTTCAATGCCGAGAACCTCGATCAGAGAGTAAAAAAGGCGTAAGGTTCACAATGGTGTAAAACTAAAATGGGATATACCGAGCTAGGATTCGAATTACAAGAATAAGGGCCAAACCAACCACCCAAGAATGGAATCATCGAGCGAAAACACCTGACAACCTCCTTGAAGCAGCTTTTCTTGTCAACAGACCTTTCTCCATCAATTAGGAATCCGATGTCAACGCTAAACACATTCCCTAAATTGTAGCCATTTTTTGAGTGTTTATTTTTTGGTGTCTAATCCGCATATATAATACCATTGCTCTTGATTTTCTTGACTGTATATCTCTTAAATGTCAACATATGCACGTGTGATTTACTTTACGAAGATATTTTAATGCCGAGAACCTCGATCAAAGAGTAAAAACGGCGTAAGGTTCACAATGTTGTAAAACTAAAATGGGTTATACCGGGCTAGGATTCGAATTATAGGCACTAGGGCCAAACCAACCAACCAAGAATGGAATCGTCGAGCAAAAACACTTGACAAACTCCTGGAAGCAGCTTTTCTTGCCAACAGACCTTTCTCCATCAATTAGGAATCTGATGCCATCACTAAACACACTCCTTAAATTGTAGCCACTTTTTTAGTGTTTATTTTTTGGTGTCTAATCCACATATATATCACCATTGCTCTTGATTTTCTTGACTGTATATCTCTTAAATGTCAACATCTACATGTGTGATTTAGTTTACGAATATTTCTCAATGCCGAGAACCTCGATCAGAGAGTACAAAAGGCATAAGGTTCACAATGGTGTAAAACTAAAATGTGATATACCGGGCTAGGATTCTAGTTACAGGAACAAGGGCCAAACCAACCACCCAAGAATGGAATCGTCGAGCGAAAACACTTGGCAACCTCCTGGAAGCAGCTTTTCTTGCCACCAGACCTTTCTCCATAAATTAGGAATCTGATGCCATCACTAAACACATTCCTTAAATTGTAGCCATTTTCTGAGTTTTTCTTTTTTGGTGTCTAATCTGTATATATATCATCATTGCTCTTGATTTTCTTGACTGTATATCTCTTAAATGTCAACATCTACACGTGTTATTTATATTACGAAGATTTTTCAATGCCGAAAACCTCGATCAGAGTGTAAAAAAGGCGTAAGGTTCACAATAGTGTAAAACTAAAATGGGATATACAGGGATAGGATTTGAGTTACAGGAACAACGGCCAAACCAGCCATCCAAGAATGGAATCGTCGATCGAAAACACTTGGCAACTTCTTGAAAGCAACTTTTCTTGCCACTAGACATTTCTCCATCAATTAGGAATCTGATGCCATCACTAAACACATTCGTTAAATTGTACCCATTTTTTGAGTGTTTATATTTTGGTGTCTAATCCACATATATATCACCATTGCTCTTGATTTTCTTGACTGTATATCTCTTAAATGTCAACATATACATGTGTGATTTAGTTTACGAAGATTTTTCAATGCGAAAACTTCGATCAGAGAGTAAAATAGGCATAAGGTTCACAATGGTGTAAAACAAAAATGGGATATATCGGGCTAGGATTCGAGTTATAGGAACAAGGGCCAAACCAACCACCCAATAATGGAATCGTCGAGCGAAAACACTTGAAAACCTCCTGGAAGCAGCTTTTCTTGCTAACAGACCTTTTGTAGGACCGGTTTTGACTCCGAAACGATTGCGAAACGAACGTGAAACGTGCGGAAACCGTACACGAACGCGACCTAATACACGTGACGTAATATAAATGTGATTCTTTGATAAATCTGAAATCGTACAAGAACCGTGAATCACCTAGAGCACTTTCTCTCTCTACTTTCTCTCTCTAAGCACCAAGCTCCAAACTTTCTGAAAAACTTTTTAAATGATTTAGCTTGAATGGTATATATAGTGGAGATGATTTAGCTTGAAATGACACATGTCATTTTCAAGGGAAATCATGATTTAGCTTGAAACTGTCATGTGACACTTTCAAGGTAAATCACCACTTTCAAGCTAAATTACTTTAAACATACTATTACATGATACAAGACGAAGTCAATAGACGTAATGCACTAACAGACTCCCCCTCGGATAATGACGAAGTCTTCAGTGACTATTCTCTGTTATGACACCTTCTTTAGTCTTGATTAGTCTTCAAACTCTATTCGAATTGTAACACTGTAAGCATCCTTCAATCTTTATCTTCTTTCCATCAGCTTCAGGCTCCCCCTTTCATCAAGCTTCCGTGCTTTGGGATCAACACCTAGCTTTCCATTTACAAGCTCCCCCTTGCTTTGAGCTCGTCTTCAGACTCCCCCTTAGACTCAGCTTCCGGGATCGTAGTCTGGACTTTTCCTGCAATCACTCATACAACTATAAGTAACAACATTTTAAACTTCCAGATATCGTAATCTGACAATTCAATCTCCTCAAAATCATTTCTCATAAATTTTGCAGTTTCATCGAATCGTATCGGAAACTAGCTCTATAACAGTATAAGCATCCAACTCCCCCACAGTTAATCATCCAAGTCCAACTTAATGACCTTGGAGATATCACAAACTGTTTTTGATTTTTGATTTTAAAACTTCAAGTTTCAAATTAATGAACTTGTTTTATTTTCAGAAACACAATCAGCTTACTTAGATTTTGAAACTCAGTACTCAGACATCGGTTGTCGAAAATAAAGCAGAATCAAAAATCTTTTTGTATTTTTCTGAAAATATAAAGCAGTAAAGAAATATGTACAAACACATACAATATTTTTGTTTGAGTATGCGTCAGAGAATCATATCAGTTTTTGACAAATCACAAGTATCGTTGAGCTTAAATTTCACTTTAAGAATTAAACAATTCACTTAGATTGTCGATATACTTGTCCACTTAAATTTCCATACAAATTTCAACTGATTCAGGATACGAATTAGGTGTATTAAGAACTTAAACCTATTCATGTGTCCCACCTCTTGAATATACTCCCGTATCCAGATCCCAATATTCAGTCTTACAGGTAGTTATAACACAAATGATATCTGTAAGGGGTTAATAAATTATGAAGAATCATGAGAGCTCAGGTCAGAACTACCGTTCAGCAGAGAGATCATGACTCAACTTGTGGGTGTGTCCCTTTAGAGGATCTTTTTTACAACAGCATTGCTAAGCAATTTTATTGTCTTATCATATATGCTGAGGGTGATGCTATGTTTCAAGCATTGCAGAAAGTATTATTCGAGGACTAGGTCAGAACTACCGTTCAGCAGAAGTCCCGGAATAATACCCCAGATATCACTGAGTATAAAAACCTAGTATATCAGAATACAAGACCTTTCAAACGAGATTTCAGGGGTTACCTATATATCCAAGTAGTGTTCCCCAAAGCAAGTGTTTGAATTTAGGTTTATATCCCGAAAAAGTTTACTAAGTGTATAAAAACCTACCGACACATCATCAGTGAGATCGTTTAACACATTTAAACTATCCATTTCTTTAGCGTACTGTAACTGTCTACTGATTTACTATCATTTCCTCTTTTTACGCAAAACTCAAATTTTTAAATTTTATCATGTTTATGGCTTTTTCAAATTTTCAAATGTTTTTGGATTTTCTAACAACAATATATCTCCCCCTAAAATGCAAAACCATTTAAAGAAAATTTGACAACCAACACTAATAGCTTTGTCTCGCCATCCATTTTCTGCTAAAAGTGCTCTGATTTCCAGAAAATATAACGTACCCCCATGATTTACAACCCATTGATCTTAACAGTTTGAAAACCGTTTTTCAATCTGATGAAAGTAATCATGTTTGTTCAGCCGTGAGGGTTTCGGCGTATTCAATCAACATACATTCAAACAAAATTAAAAACAACATATTTTTGGTTTTTCAAATTTTAACAAACTAAAAACATATTTTTGGTTTTTAATTTTTCCAATTTTTAGGATTTTGAAAATATTGTTTATTTATGTACAAAAATCACTCAAACTAAACTCCCTGTTCAACCAAACCAGGGTCCTGCAACCTCTTCCTGTGCCAGGCTGCTCCAACTTCCCTTTTCACAATCTTCAGCTTCGTTGAGCACCTGCACATTTCAAACTTTATCAATCATTTGAACAATTTAGCCCAGGTCTGTTGGACCTTAGGCATTTCAACACAGTAATGTTCATTCAATTTTGGAAACTCTTTGTCACTTAAAACTTGTTCAACTTTAACTTCAACTTTCTCATCTTTTACAAGCGTCACTTGTTTCTTAATACTCCACATTTGACCTTCCGGAGTACCTCTTTTGTAAAAATTTGTCTCTTCTTGAACCTTTTGATTTTGAACAACAATTTTAGGTTTCCAAAACTCTTGAGGTCTTGTCATATCAACAAATGTTTTCCAACTTTGTGTTGTTCTCAATCTGGGTGTGTGAGAATTCCAGGTCTGTTTTGAATCAAACCTGTTCGGGTTTAATTTCCAATTTTGATTTGAAGCAAACTTGTTTGTATTGTACCTCCAAGTTTGTTTCGAATCAAATCTGGTTGACCTCGGTTTCACATCTTCAGATTTCTGTTTTTCAACATCAACAGGCTTTGGATTTGGACACTTTCGTGCAACATGTCCAATTTGATCACATTTAAAACATACTTTCTTTGAAACATCCTTGGCCTGTTGTTGTTTCTTTTTCATAGTATCAAACTCCTCATTAGACTGTTGTCCAATTTTGAGTTTTTCCTCTTCTTTCAAGCTTTTCCCTTGAACAAAATTCATCTTTTGTTGCAAATCCTGTTTTTCACTTTGATTCCAATTCCGTTTCTTTTTATAACCCAAACCAGCCTTCATGTTTTTCTTCTTAAAACCAGGTTTGTTATAAAAAGATTTATGACCTTTACCAGCAAACTTTGGAATCTCAGACTTCTCAATCTCAACCATTTTAAAAACTTGATCGACCTTCTCTGAAATCACATTCTGAATCGGGAATACAACATCTAAGAATAATTTGTCCGATCCAATCATGGTATAAACCAATCCTTTTGAATCATCATTCAAATTTTTCTCGGATTTTGTGTTTTTCAGATAACCATCATAAAGATTTCCTTCATCTTCATCCTGTGATTCAGACTTACCTTTTGTAGACTCATCTTTGAAAACGCTTTCAACAACCTTACTTACCACCTCTGAATCATTAGCATCATCAGATTTGGTGTAAGTCACATCGATACTTTCAGGTAACTGGTCAGCTATGTTCAAACCCTTTGCCACCTTTTCCTCATCATAAAAAGTATAATTGTTTCTCAATGGTGGTGGTACCTGATGAAATTCTGAACCAATACCCTTTTTGCAATTTTCAGTATCTTTGTCATCTGGTGTGATGTTGAAAATGCGTTCGAGAATGTACGAAGAGTTATGATAACTTTGAAGTTTTGTAACAATCTTTTCTTTTTCAGCCAAGACTTGTTTAAGATTAGCAATTTCATCAACACACTTGTTCAATTCAATTTGCTTTTCTTTAAACCTTCTTTCATACATTTCTTTAGTAACTAAAGTTTCTGACAATCTTTGATTAAAACTTTTGACTTGGCTCTTCAAAGTATCATAAGCTTCTTGTACTCTCTGACTCGACCACTTTAAAGAATCATACTGTTTTTGTAAATCTTGAAACTTAGATTCTTTTTCAACACAATCGACACATTTTGTAGAACACAGTTGTCTATAAACATCATTATCCTTTTCAAGACCTTGACATTTCTGTGTCAATTTTTCAACTTTTAGTTTCAAAATTTCTTCTTTTTCAATCATTTCTTTACATTTTATTGTGAAAACATTTTCAAGTTTAACTATATCATTGTCTTTTGTTTTTATGATGTCATCTTTTTCAGTACAGGCTTTGCACATTTCTATGCAATTCCTGCACTTGTTTTCTTTTTCATCAACCAATTCAACATTCGATAGATCAGAAGATTTTCTAACCTCAGTCTCATTCAGCACCGGTTCTTCTGTCTCAGCTTTCTGATCTTGCTCTTTGTTCTCCACTTTTTCTTCTTTCTGTGCTTCTTCTATCTTCTGTTCTTCTTCAGCTTTCTGTTCCTCTTCAGCAGCAATCTTCACAACAGTCTTTACTTCTTCAATCATCTTCTTCAATTCTTCTTCTTTTCTTTTCTTCAGTTCTACCACCTTTGGTAAACTTGCTTCAAAAACTTCTTTTAACTTGTTCATCAAATTTGGCAAATAGCTTTTATCAGAAAGCCTTCTTGTGTTGAAAGTAGCCTGCCTTGGAACCAAATTTATTACAGCTTCGAAATCCACTTTTGATGGGTCAACAACTGGATTACCCCGTGGATCCATGTAACATTCCAACTCTTCATTCCATCTTTTTGCTCTCTGAGCTTCTTTGAATGGTTCGTTTAATTTTCCGATTTCCCATCTTGCATAATCTGCTTTCCAATATCTATCAGGATCAGCATTCGACATGACTTGAAATTCTTGAATTACCTTGAATCAAACAAACAAACTATCAGTTTAAAAATGAACAGAATATGTAAAAGTGTGAGAGTAAAATTAATCTAGGACTCGTGTCGAAAACTTGCGGATTCGTTCCAATGTTGTTTGGGTGAAATCACTATTGAATGAACTTGATCAGATGTGCTAAGTAATATGGGCTTCAAATGGTTTGAACTTTATACTCCAACTTTAAATGGGCCGAAGATTTTGAGATACTATATTGAGCCGATGAACTTCAAATATGTCTGTTATCAATAACATCTGATTGAACCAAGATTGCTTAAATCACATGAGCCGCTAATTATAAAGTCACATGAACCGAACAATTTGATTGGGTCACAACATCCACTTATCCGACAACAAACAATGGGCTGATGATTTAATTGGACCTTTCAAACTATGAAGTCACTTGGGCTTACACATACTCCAACTCCCGTGAACCATTTAATGATTTACTCTATTCTCATTGGACCTCAATTTAATGGATCTGTTGTTTTTTTTTTTTTTTAATTCATTGAGCCGACAATCCTGATGTTATCTAAATTCTCATTGGCTTGATTAATTCTTGAGTTCACATAGATCAATGAAATGTAACTTGTGTCAACAACATCACATGTGCAACCATCATAAACCGACAACACCAATTTCAAAACAATCTAATTGAACCTCAACTATATTGGCTGACACTATATCTCGGGAATCGGCAGAAACAATTTACGTGACTGATACACGGCAGGTCACATGCAAACTGATTCAACAACACCTTTTAATGAACAATATGAAACAAACAAACGACATGATATAATTTGCCTTATAAATGACTGACAAAACACGTGATCACTGAATTGAATCTTATCAATTTTAGGCTGCCAATACTTTGTTTCACATGAACTGACACACACAAAGGTCTGATTATTTTGATTCACGAGAACACTTTTCATTTGACCAACAATCTGTTATATTCACGTTCAATCAGTTCAAGCTATCAACTCAAGCGAAATCTCTGAGTTCCAAGTGATTTTCAAGCGGAAACTGAACTGATATCACAAGCGAAATCTCACTTATAAGGATTTCGCTTGAATTTCCAAGCGAAATTCAACAGATTCAAGCAAAATCTTGCTGATCCAACGAAATCGGACCCAAAAAATTGAATTTCTCCTAAACGACTAGGAGTTTGAATCTGAAACTTGGTAGGATTGTAGATCAACTGTTTTCGCACAATATACTAAAAAATCAGCCGATTCTGACCATAAAATCCCGTTCAATTGGTCGAAAAACCATAGAAAACGTGAAAAATAAGTAGAATATGAAGAAATCGATGATATTCAGATCTGAAAACGCTGAAATCCTGTACGAAATCGTGTGATAGATCAGTGCAATCGAGCTCCTGCTCTGATACCACTTGTAGGACCGGTTTTGACTCCGAAACGATTGCGAAACGAACGTGAAACGTGCGGAAACCGTACACGAACGCGACCTAATACACGTGACGTAATATAAATGTGATTCTTTGATAAATCTGAAATCGTACAAGAACCGTGAATCACCTAGAGCACTTTCTCTCTCTAAGCACCAAGCTCCAAACTTTCTGAAAAACATTTTAAATGATTTAGCTTGAATGGTATATATAGTGGAGATGATTTAGCTTGAAATGACACATGTCATTTTCAAGGGAAATCATGATTTAGCTTGAAACTGTCATATGACACTTTCAAGGTAAATCACCACTTTCAAGCTAAATTACTTTAAACATACTATTACATGATACAAGACGAAGTCAATAGACGTAATGCACTAACACCTTTCTCCATCAATTAGGAATCTGATGCCATCACTAAACACATTCCTTAAATTGTAGCCATTTTTTGAGTGTTTATTTTTTGGTGTCTAATCCACATATATATCACCATTGCTCTTGATATTCTTGACTGTATATCTCTTAAATGTCAACATATACACGTGTGATTTACTTTATGAAAATTTTTCAATGCCGAGAAACTCGATCAGGGAGTGAAAAAGGCGTATGGTTCACAATGGTGTAAAACTAAAATGGGATATACCGGGCTAGGATTCGAGTTATAGGAACAAGGGCAAAACCAACCACCCAAGAAAAGAATCGTCGAGCGAAAACACTTGGCAACCTCTGGAAGCAGCTTTTCTTGCCAACAGACCTTTCTCCATCAATTAGGCATCTGATGTCGTCACTAAACACATTCCTTAAATTGTAGCTATTTTTTGAGTGTTTATTTTTTGCTGTCTAATCCGCATATATATCACCATTGCTCTTGATTTTCTTGACTGTATATCTCTTAAATGTCAACATACACACGTGTGATTTAGTTTACGAAGATTTTTTCAATGCTGAGAACCTCGATCAGAGAGTAAAAAAGGCGTAAGGTTCACAATGGTGTAAAACTAAAATGGGATATACCAGGCTAGGATTCGAGTTACAGGAACAAGGCCCAACCAACTACCCAAGAACGGAATCGTCGAGCGAAAACACTTGACAACCTCCTGGAAGCAGCTTTTCTTGCCACCACACCTTTCTCCATCAATTAGGAATCCAATGCCGTCACTAAAAAAATTCATTAAATTGTAGCCATTTTTTGAGTGTTTATTTTTTGGTGTCCAATTCGCATATATATCACCATTACTCTTGATTTTCTTGACTGTATATCTCTTAAATGTCAACATATACACGTGTGACTTATATTACGAAGATTTTTAAATGCCGAAAACCTCGATCAGAGAGTAAAAAAGGTGTAAGGTTCACAATGCTGTAAAACCAAAATGAGATATACCAAGCTAGGATTCGAATTACAAGAACAAGGGCCAAACCAACCACCTAAGAATGGAATCGTCGAGCGAAAACACCTGACAACCTCTTTGAAGCAGCTTTTCTTGCCACCATACGTTTCTCCATCAACTAGGAATCTGATGTCAATGCTAAACACATTCCCTAAATAGTAGCCATTTTTTGAGTGTTTATTTTTTGGTGTCTAATCCGCATATATATCACCATTGCTCTTGATTTTCTTGACTATATATCTCTTAAATGTCAACATATGCACGTGTGATTTACTTTACGAAGATTTTTTAATGCTGATAACCTTGATCACAGAGTAAAAACAGCGTAAGGTTCACAATGGTGTAAAACTAAAATGGGATAACTGGGCTAGGATTCGAGTTATAGGAACAAGGGCCAAACCAACCACCCAAGAATGGAATCGTCGAGCAAAAACACTTGAAAACCTCCTGGAAGCAGCTTTTCTTGCCAACAGACCTTTCTCCATCAATTAGGAATCTGATGCCATCACTAAACACAATCCTTAAATTGTAGCCACTTTTTGAGTGTTTATTTTTTGGTGTCTAATCCACATATATATCACCATTGCTCTTGATTTTCTTGACTGTATATCTCTTAAATGTCAACATATACACGTGTGATTTAGTTTACGAAGTTTTTTCAATGTCGAGAACCTCGATCAGAGAGTAAAAAAGGCGTAAGGTTCACAATGGTGTAAAACTAAAATGTGATATACCGGGCTAGGATTCGAGTTACAGGAACAAGGGCCAAACCAACCACCCAAGAATGGAATCGTCGAGGGAAAACACTTGGCAACCTCCTGGAAGCAGCTTTTCTTGCTACCAGACCTTTCTCCATAAATTAGGAATCTGATGCCGTCACTAAATACATTCCTTAAATTGTAGCCATTTTCTGAGTTTTTATTTTTTAGTCACTAAACACATTTCTTGATTTTCTTGATTGTATATCTCCTAAATGTCAACATCTACACGTGTGATTTATATTACGAAGATTTTTCAATGCCGAAAACCTCGATCAGAGAGTAAAAAAGGCGTAAGGTTCACAATGGTGTAAAACTAAAATGGGATATACAGGGATAGGATTTGAGTTATAGGAACAATGGTGTAAAACAAAAATGGGATATATCTGGCTAGGATTCGAGTTACAGGAACAAGGGCCAAACCAACCACCCTATAATGGAATCGTCGAGTGAAAACACTTGAAAACCTCCTAGAAGGAGCTTTTCTTGCCAACAAACCTTTCTCCATCAATTAGGATTCTTATGCCATCACTAAACACGTTCCTTAAATTCTAGCCATTTTTTGAGTGTTTATTTTTTGGTGTCCAATCCACATATATATCACCATTGCTCTTGATTTTCTTGACGGTATATCTCTAAAATGTCAAAATATACACGTGTGATTTACTTTATTAAAATTTTTCAATGCCTAGAAACTCGATCAGAGAGTGAAAAAGGCGTATGGTTCACAATGGTGTAAAACTAAAATGGGATATACCGGGGTAGGATTCGAGTTCTAGGAACAAGGGCAAAACCAACACCCTAAGAAAAGAATCGTCGAGCGAAAACACTTGACAACCTCTGGAAGCAGCTTTTCTTGCCAACAGACCTTTCTCCATCAATTAGGCATCTGATGTCGTCACTAAACACATTCCTTAAATTGTAGCTATTTTTTGAGTGTTTTTTTTTGCTGTCTAATCCGCATATATATCACCATTGCTCTTGATTTTCTTGACTGTATATCTCTTAAATGTGAACATATACACGTGTGATTTAGTTTACGAAGATTTTTCAATGCTAAGAACCTCGATCAGAGAGTAAAAAATGCGTAAGGTTTACAATGGTGTAAAACTAAAATGGGATATACCGGGCTAGGATTCGAGTTACAGGAACAAGGGCCAAACCAACCACCCAAGAATGGAATCGTCGAGCGAAAACAATTGACAACCTCCTGGAAGCAGCTTTTCTTGCCAACAGTCCTTTCCCCATCAATTAGGAATCTGCTGCCATCACTAAACACATTCCTTAAATTGTAGCCACTTTTTGAGTGTTTATTTTTTGGTGTCGAATCCACATATATATCACCATTGCTCTTGATTTTCTTAACTATATATCTCTTAAATGTCAACATATACACGTGTGATTTAGTTTACGAAGTTTTTTCAATGCCGAGAACCTCAATCAGAGAGTAAAAAAGGCGTAAGGTTCACAATGGTGTAAAACTAAAATGGGATATGTCGGGCTAGGATTCGAGGTACAGGAAAAAGGGCCAAACCAACCACCCAAGAATGGAATCGTCGAGCGAAAACACCTGACAACCTCCTTGAAGCAGCTTTCCTTCCCACCAGACCTTTCTCCATCAATTAGGAATCGGTGTCAACGCTAAACACATTCCCTAAATTGTAGCCATTTTATAAGTGTTTATTTTTTGGTGTCTAATCCGCATATATATCGCCATTGCTCTTGATTTTCTTGACTGTATATCTCTTAAATGGCAACATATGCACGTGTGATTTACTTTACGAAGATTTTTTAATGTCGAGAACCTCGATCAGAGAGTAAAAACGGCGTAAGGTTAAAAATGGTGTAAAACTAAAATGGGATATGTCGGGCTAGGATTCGAGGTACAGGAAAAAGGGCCAAACCAACCACCCAAGAATGGGATCGTCGAGCGAAAACACTTGACAACCTCCTGGAAGCAGCTTTTTTTGCCACCAAACCTTTCTCCATCAATTAGGAATCTGATGCAGTCACTAAACACATTCCTTAAATTGTAAACATTTTTTGAGTGTTTATTTTTTGGTGTCTAATCCGCTTATATATCACCATTGCTCTTGATTTTCTTGACTGTATATCTCTTAAATGTCAACATATACACGTGTGATTTACATTATGAAAATTTTTCAATGCCGAGAAACTTGATCAGAGAGTGAAAAAGGCGTATGGTTCATAATGGTGTAAAACTAAAATGGGATATACTGGTCTAGGATTCGAGTTATAGGAACAAGGGCAATACCAACCACCCAAGAAAAGAATCGTCGAGCGAAAACACTTGACAACCTTTGGAAGCAGCTTTTCTTGCCACCAGACCTTTCTCCATCAATTAGGCATCTGATGTCGTCACTAAACACATTTCTTAAATTGTAGCTATTTTTTGAGTGTTTATTTTTTGCTGTCTAATCCGCATATATATCACCATTGCTCTTGATTTTCTTGACTGTATATCTCTTAAATGTGAACATATAAACGTGTGATTTAGTTTACGAAGATTTTTCAATGCTGAGAACCTCTATCAGAGAGTAAAAAAGGCGTAAGGTTCACAGTGGTGTAAAACTAAAACGGGATATACCGGGCTAGGATTCGAGTTACAGGAACAAGGGCCAAGCCAACCACCCAGGAACGGAATCGTCGAGCGAAAACACTTGACAACCTCCTGGAAGCAGCGATTCTAGACACCAGACCTTTCTCCATCAATTAGGAATCCGGTACCGTCACTAAACACATTCATTAAATTGTAGCCATTTTTTGAGTGTTTATTTTTTGGTGTCTAATTCGCATATATATCACCGTTACTCTTGATTTTCTTAACTGTATATCTCTTAAATGTCAACATATACACGTGTGATTTATATTACTAAGATTTTTCAATGCCGAAAACCTCGATCAGAGAGTAAAAAAGGCGTAAGGTTCACAATGGTGTAAAACTAAAATGGGATATATCGGGCTAGGATTCGAGTTACAGGAACAAGGGCCAAACCAACCACCCAAGAATGGAATCGTTGAGCGAAAACATTTGACAACCTCCTGGAAGCAGCTTTTCTTGCCACCAGACCTTTCTCCATCAATTAGGAATCTGATGTCATCACTAAACACATTCCTTAAATTATAGCCATTTTTTGAGTGTTTATTTTTTGTTGTCTAATCCGCATATATATATCACCATTGCTCTTGATTTTCGTGACTGTATATCTCTTAAATGTCAACATATACACGTGTGATTTAGTTTACGAAGATTTTTCAATGCCGAGAACCTCGATCAGAGAGTAAAAAAGGCGTAAGGTTCACAATGGTGTAAAACTAAAATGGGATATACCGAGCTATGATTCGAATTACAAGAATAAGGGCCAAACCAACCACCCAAGAATGGAATCATCGAGCGAAAACACCTGACAACCTCCTTGAAGCAGCTTTTCTTGTCACCAGACCTTTCTCCATCAATTAGGAATCCGATGTCAACGCTAAACACATTCCCTAAATTGTAGCCATTTTTTGACTGTTTATTTTTTGGTGTCTAATCCGCATATATAATACCATTGCTCTTGATTTTCTTGACTGTATATCTCTTAAATGTCAACATATGCACGTGTGATTTACTTTACGAAGATATTTTAATGCCGAGAACCTCGATCAAAGAGTAAAAATGGCGTAAGGTTCACAATGTTGTAAAACTAAAATGGGTTATACCGGGCTAGGATTCGAATTATAGGAACTAGGGCCAAACCAACCAACCAAGAATGGAATCGTCGAGCAAAAACACTTGACAAACTCCTGGAAGCAGCTTTTCTTGCCAACAGACCTTTCTCCATCAATTAGGAATCTGATGCCATCACTAAACACACTCCTTAAATTGTAGCCACTTTTTGAGTGTTTATTTTTTGGTGTCTAATCCACATATATATCACCATTGCTCTTGATTTTCTTGACTGTATATCTCTTAAATGTCAACATCTACATGTGTGATTTAGTTTACGAATATTTCTCAATGCCGAGAACCTCGATCAGAGAGTAAAAAAGGTGTAAGGTTCACAATGGTGTAAAACTAAAATGTGATATACCGGGCTAGGATTCTAGTTACAGGAACAAGGGCCAAACCAACCACCCAAGAATGGAATCGTCGAGCGAAAACACTTGGCAACCTCCTGGAAGCAGCTTTTCTTGCCACCAGACCTTTCTCCATAAATTAGGAATCTGATGCCATCACTAAACACATTCCTTAAATTGTAGCCATTTTCTGAGTTTTTCTCTTTTGGTGTCTAATCTGTATATATATCATCATTGCTCTTGATTTTCTTGACTGTATATCTCTTAAATGTCAACATCTACACGTGTTATTTATATTACGAAGATTTTTCAATGCCGAAAACCTCGATCAGAGTGTAAAAAAGGCGTAAGGTTCACAATAGTGTAAAACTAAAATGGGATATACAGGGATAGGATTTGAGTTACAGGAACAACGGCCAAACCAGCCATCCAAGAATGGAATCGTCGATCGAAAACACTTGGCAACTTCTTGAAAGCAACTTTTCTTGCCACTAGACATTTCTCCATCAATTAGGAATCTGATGCCATCACTAAACACATTCGTTAAATTGTACCCATTTTTGAGTATTTATATTTTGGTGTCTAATCCGCATATATATCACCATTGCTCTTGATTTTCTTGACTGTATATCTCTTAAATGTCAACATATACATGTGTGATTTAGTTTACGAAGATTTTTCAATGCGAAAACTTCGATCAGAGAGTAAAATA
This sequence comes from Helianthus tuberosus, assembly GCA_030545235.1. NCBI lineage: Eukaryota > Viridiplantae > Streptophyta > Magnoliopsida > Asterales > Asteraceae > Helianthus > Helianthus tuberosus. Next base: position 241,073 of record CM060414.1, read on the forward strand.
GGCATAAGGTTCACAATGGTGTAAAACAAAAATGGGATATATCGGGCTAGGATTCGAGTTATAGGAACAAGGGCCAAACCAACCACCCAATAATGGAATCGTCGAGCGAAAACACTTGAAAACCTCCTGGAAGCAGCTTTTCTTGCTAACAGACCTTTTGTAGGACCGGTTTTGACTCCGAAACGATTGCGAAACGAACGTGAAACGTGCGGAAACCGTACACGAACGCGACCTAATACACGTGACGTAATATAAATGTGATTCTTTGATAAATCTGAAATCGTACAAGAACCGTGAATCACCTAGAGCACTTTCTCTCTCTACTTTCTCTCTCTAAGCACCAAGCTCCAAACTTTCTGAAAAACTTTTTAAATGATTTAGCTTGAATGGTATATATAGTGGAGATGATTTAGCTTGAAATGACACATGTCATTTTCAAGGGAAATCATGATTTAGCTTGAAACTGTCATGTGACACTTTCAAGGTAAATCACCACTTTCAAGCTAAATTACTTTAAACATACTATTACATGATACAAGACGAAGTCAATAGACGTAATGCACTAACAGACTCCCCCTCGGATAATGACGAAGTCTTCAGTGACTATTCTCTGTTATGACACCTTCTTCAGTCTTGATTAGTCTTCAAACTCTATTCGAATTGTAACACTGTAAGCATCCTTCAATCTTTATCTTCTTTCCATCAGCTTCAGGCTCCCCCTTTCATCAAGCTTCCGTGCTTTGGGATTAACACCTAGCTTTCCATTTACAAGCTCCCCCTTGCTTTGAGCTCGTCTTCAGACTCCCCCTTAGACTCAGCTTCCGGGATCGTAATCTGGACTTTTCCTGCAATCACTCATACAACTATAAGTAACAACATTTTAAACTTCCAGATATCGTAATGCAGTTTCATCAAATCGTATCGGAAACTAGCTCTATAACAGTATAAGCATCCAACTCCCCCACAGTTAATCATCCAAGTCCAACTTAATGACCTTGGAGATATCACAAACTGTTTTTGATTTTTGATTTTAAAACTTCAAGTTTCAAATTAATGAACTTGTTTTATTTTCAGAAACACAATCAGCTTACTTAGATTTTGAAACTCAGCACTCAGACATCGGTTGTCGAAAATAAAGCAGAATCAAAAATCTTTTTGTATTTTTCTGAAAATATAAAGCAGTAAAGAAATATGTACAAACACATACAATATTTTTGTTTGAGTATGCGTCAGAGAATCATATCAGTTTTTGACAAATCACAAGTATCGTTGAGCTTAAATTTCACTTTAAGAATTAAACAATTCACTTAGATTGTCGATATACTTGTCCACTTAAATTTCCATACAAATTTCAACTGATTCAGGATACGAATTAGGTGTATTAAGAACTTAAACCTATTCATGTGTCCCACCTCTTGAATATACTCCCGTATCCAGATCCCAATATTCAGTCTTACAGGTAGTTATAACACAAATGATATCTGTAAGGGGTTAATAAATTATGAAGAATCATGAGAGCTCAGGTCAGAACTACCGTTCAGCAGAGAGATCATGACTCAACTTGTGGGTGTGTCCCTTTAGAGGATCTTTTTTACAACAGCATTGCTAAGCAATTTTATTGTCTTATCATATATGCTGAGGGTGATGCTATGTTTCAAGCATTGCAGAAAGTATTATTCGAGGACTAGGTCAGAACTACCGTTCAGCAGAAGTCCCGGAATAATACCCCAGATATCACTGAGTATAAAAACCTAGTATATCAGAATACAAGACCTTTCAAACGAGATTTCAGGGGTTACCTATATATCCAAGTAGTGTTCCCCAAAGCAAGTGTTTGAATTTAGGTTTATATCCCGAAAAAGTTTACTAAGTGTATAAAAACCTACCGACACATCATCAGTGAGATCGTTTAACACATTTAAACTATCCATTTCTTTAGCGTACTGTAACTGTCTACTGATTTACTATCATTTCCTCTTTTTACGCAAAACTCAAATTTTTAAATTTTATCATGTTTATGGCTTTTTCAAATTTTCAAATGTTTTTGGATTTTCTAACAACAATATATCTCCCCCTAAAATGCAAAACCATTTAAAGAAAATTTAACAACCAACACTAATAGCTTTGTCTCGCCATCCATTTTCTGCTAAAAGTGCTCTGATTTCCAGAAAATATAACGTACCCCCATGATTTACAACCCATTGATCTTAACAGTTTGAAAACCGTTTTTCAATCTGATGAAAGTAATCATGTTTGTTCAGCCGTGAGGGTTTCGGCGTATTCAATCAACATACATTCAAACAAAATTAAAAACAACATATTTTTGGTTTTTCAAATTTTAACAAACTAAAAACATATTTTTGGTTTTTAATTTTTCCAATTTTTAGGATTTTGAAAATATTGTTTATTTATGTACAAAAATCACTCAAACTAAACTCCCTGTTCAACCAAACCAGGGTCCTGCAACCTCTTCCTGTGCCAGGCTGCTCCAACTTCCCTTTTCACAATCTTCAGCTTCGTTGAGCACCTGCACATTTCAAACTTTATCAATCATTTGAACAATTTAGCCCAGGTCTGTTGGACCTTAGGCATTTCAACACAATAATGTTCATTCAATTTTGGAAACTCTTTGTCACTTAAAACTTGTTCAACTTTAACTTCAACTTTCTCATCTTTTACAAGCGTCACTTGTTTCTTAATACTCCACATTTGACCTTCCGGAGTACCTCTTTTGTAAAAATTTGTCTCTTTTTGAACCTTTTGATTTTGAACAACAATTTTAGGTTTCCAAAACTCTTGAGGTCTTGTCATATCAACAAATGTTTTCCAACTTTGTGTTGTTCTCAATCTGGGTGTGTGAGAATTCCAGGTCTGTTTTGAATCAAACCTGTTCGGGTTTAATTTCCAATTTTGATTTGAAGCAAACTTGTTTGTATTGTACCTCCAAGTTTGTTTCGAATCAAATCTGGTTGACCTCGGTTTCACATCTTCAGATTTCTGTTTTTCAACATCAACAGGCTTTGGATTTGGACACTTTCGTGCAACATGTCCAATTTGATCACATTTAAAACATACTTTCTTTGAAACATCCTTGGCCTGTTGTTGTTTCTTTTTCATAGTATCAAACTCCTCATTAGACTGTTGTCCAATTTTGAGTTTTTCCTCTTCTTTCAAGCTTTTCCCTTGAACAAAATTCATCTTTTGTTGCAAATCCTGTTTTTCACTTTGATTCCAATTCCGTTTCTTTTTATAACCCAAACCAGCCTTCATGTTTTTCTTCTTAAAACCAGGTTTGTTATAAAAAGATTTATGACCTTTACCAGCAAACTTTGGAATCTCAGACTTCTCAATCTCAACCATTTTAAAAACTTGATCGACCTTCTCTGAAATCACATTCTGAATCGGGAATACAACATCTAAGAATAATTTGTCCGATCCAATCATGGTATAAACCAATCCTTTTGAATCATCATTCAAATTTTTCTCGGATTTTGTGTTTTTCAGATAACCATCATAAATATTTCCTTCATCTTCATCCTGTGATTCAGACTTACCTTTTGTAGACTCATCTTTGAAAACGCTTTCAACAACCTTACTTACCACCTCTGAATCATTAGCATCATCAGATTTGGTGTAAGTCACATCGATACTTTCAGGTAACTGGTCAGCTATGTTCAAACCCTTTGCCACCTTTTCCTCATCATAAAAAGTATAATTGTTTCTCAATGGTGGTGGTACCTGATGAAATTCTGAACCAATACCCTTTTTGCAATTTTCAGTATCTTTGTCATCTGGTGTGATGTTGAAAATGCGTTCGAGAATGTACGAAGAGTTATGATAACTTTGAAGTTTTGTAACAATCTTTTCTTTTTCAGCCAAGACTTGTTTAAGATTAGCAATTTCATCAACACACTTGTTCAATTCAATTTGCTTTTCTTTAAACCTTCTTTCATACATTTCTTTAGTAACTAAAGTTTCTGACAATCTTTGATCAAAACTTTTGACTTGGCTCTTCAAAGTATCATAAGCTTCTTGTACTCTCTGACTCGACCACTTTAAAGAATCATACTGTTTTTGTAAATCTTGAAACTTAGATTCTTTTTCAACACAATCGACACATTTTGTAGAACACAGTTGTCTATAAACATCATTATCCTTTTCAAGACCTTGACATTTCTGTGTCAATTTTTCAACTTTTAGTTTCAAAATTTCTTCTTTTTCAATCATTTCTTTACATTTTATTGTGAAAACATTTTCAAGTTTAACTATATCATTGTCTTTTGTTTTTATGATGTCATCTTTTTCAGTACAGGCTTTGCACATTTCTATGCAATTCCTGCACTTGTTTTCTTTTTCATCAACCAATTCAACATTCGATAGATCAGAAGATTTTCTAACCTCAGTCTCATTCAGCACCGGTTCTTCTGTCTCAGCTTTCTGATCTTGCTCTTTGTTCTCCACTTTTTCTTCTTTCTGTGCTTCTTCTATCTTCTGTTCTTCTTCAGCTTTCTGTTCCTCTTCAGCAGCAATCTTCACAACAGTCTTTACTTCTTCAATCATCTTCTTCAATTCTTCTTCTTTTCTTTTCTTCAGTTCTACCACCTTCGGTAAACTTGCTTCAAAAACTTCTTTTAACTTGTTCATCAAATTTGGCAAATAGCTTTTATCAGAAAGCCTTCTTGTGTTGAAAGTAGCCTGCCTTGGAACCAAATTTATTACAGCTTCGAAATCCACTTTTGATGGGTCAACAACTGGATTACCCCGTGGATCCATGTAACATTCCAACTCTTCATTCCATCTTTTTGCTCTCTGAGCTTCTTTGAATGGTTCGTTTAATTTTCCGATTTCCCATCTTGCATAATCTGCTTTCCAATATCTATCAGGATCAGCATTCGACATGACTTGAAATTCTTGAATTACCTTGAATCAAACAAACAAACTATCAGTTTAAAAATGAACAGAATATGTAAAAGTGTGAGAGTAAAATTAATCTAGGACTCGTGTCGAAAACTTGCGGATTCGTTCCAATGTTGTTTGGGTGAAATCACTATTGAATGAACTTGATCAGATGTGCTAAGTAATATGGGCTTCAAATGGTTTGAACTTTATACTCCAACTTTAAATGGGCCGAAGATTTTGAGATACTATATTGAGCCGATGAACTTCAAATATGTCTGTTATCAATAACATCTGATTGAACCAAGATTGCTTAAATCACATGAGCCGCTAATTATAAAGTCACATGAACCGAACAATTTGATTGGGTCACAACATCCACTTATCCGACAACAAACAATGGGCTGATGATTTAATTGGACCTTTCAAACTATGAAGTCACTTGGGCTTACACATACTCCAACTCCCGTGAACCATTTAATGATTTACTCTATTCTCATTGGACCTCAATTTAATGGATCTGTTGTTTTTTTTTTTTTTTAATTCATTGAGCCGACAATCCTGATGTTATCTAAATTCTCATTGGCTTGATTAATTCTTGAGTTCACATAGATCAATGAAATGTAACTTGTGTCAACAACATCACATGTGCAACCATCATAAACCGACAACACCAATTTCAAAACAATCTAATTGAACCTCAACTATATTGGCTGACACTATATCTCGGGAATCGGCAGAAACAATTTACGTGACTGATACACGGCAGGTCACATGCAAACTGATTCAACAACACCTTTTAACGAACAATATGAAACAAACAAACGACATGATATAATTTGCCTTTTAAATGACTGACAAAACACGTGATCACTGAGTTGAATCTTATCAATTTTAGGCTGCCAATACTTTGTTTCACATGAACTGACACACACAAAGGTCTGATTATTTTGATTCACGAGAACACTTTTCATTTGACCAACAATCTGTTATATTCACGTTCAATCAGTTCAAGCTATCAACTCAAGCGAAATCTCTGAGTTCCAAGTGATTTTCAAGCGGAAACTGAACTGATATCACAAGCGAAATCTCACTTATAAGGATTTCGCTTGAATTTCCAAGCGAAATTCAACAGATTCAAGCGAAATCTTGCTGATCCAACGAAATCGGACACAAAAAATTGAATTTCTCCTAAACGACTAGGAGTTTGAATCTGAAACTTGGTAGGATTGTAGATCAACAGTTTTCGCACAATATACTAAAAAATCAGCCGATTCTGACCATAAAATCCCGTTCAATTGGTCGAAAAACCATAGAAAACGTGAAAAATAAGTAGAATATGAAGAAATCGATGATATTCAGATCTGAAAACGCTGAAATCCTGTACGAAATCGTGTGATAGATCAGTGCAATCGAGCTCCTGCTCTGATACCACTTGTAGGACCGGTTTTGACTCCGAAACGATTGCGAAATGAACGTGAAACGTGCGGAAACCGTACACGAACGCGACCTAATACACGTGACGTAATATAAATGTGATTCTTTGATAAATCTGAAATCGTACAAGAACCGTGAATCACCTAGAGCACTTTCTCTCTCTAAGCACCAAGCTCCAAACTTTCTGAAAAACATTTTAAATGATTTAGCTTGAATGGTATATATAGTGGAGATGATTTAGCTTGAAATGACACATGTCATTTTCAAGGGAAATCATGATTTAGCTTGAAACTGTCATATGACACTTTCAAGGTAAATCACCACTTTCAAGCTAAATTACTTTAAACATACTATTACATGATACAAGACGAAGTCAATAGACGTAATGCACAAACACCTTTCTCCATCAATTAGGAATCTGATGCCATCACTAAACACATTCCTTAAATTGTAGCCATTTTTTGAGTGTTTATTTTTTGGTGTCTAATCCACATATATATCACCATTGCTCTTGATATTCTTGACTGTATATCTCTTAAATGTCAACATATACACGTGTGATTTACTTTATGAAAATTTTTCAATGCCGAGAAACTCGATCAGGGAGTGAAAAAGGCGTATGGTTCACAATGGTGTAAAACTAAAATGGGATATACCGGGCTAGGATTCGAGTTATAGGAACAAGGGCAAAACCAACCACCCAAGAAAAGAATCGTCGAGCGAAAACACTTGACAACCTCTGGAAGCAGCTTTTCTTGCCAACAGACCTTTCTCCATCAATTAGGCATCTGATGTCGTCACTAAACACATTCCTTAAATTGTAGCTATTTTTTGAGTGTTTATTTTTTGCTGTCTAATCCGCATATATATCACCATTGCTCTTGATTTTCTTGACTGTATATCTCTTAAATGTCAACATATACACGTGTGATTTAGTTTACGAAGATTTTTTCAATGCTGAGAACCTCGATCAGAGAGTAAAAAAGGCGTAAGGTTCACAATGGTGTAAAACTAAAATGGGATATACCAGGCTAGGATTCGAGTTACAGGAACAAGGCCCAACCAACTACCCAAGAACGGAATCGTCGAGCGAAAACACTTGACAACCTCCTGGAAGCAGCTTTTCTTGCCACCACACCTTTCTCCATCAATTAGGAATCCAATGCCGTCACTAAAAAAATTCATTAAATTGTAGCCATTTTTTGAGTGTTTATTTTTTGGTGTCCAATTCGCATATATATCACCATTACTCTTGATTTTCTTGACTGTATATCTCTTAAATGTCAACATATACACGTGTGACTTATATTACGAAGATTTTTAAATGCCGAAAACCTCGATCAGAGAGTAAAAACGGCGTAAGGTTCACAATGCTGTAAAACTAAAATGAGATATACCAAGCTAGGATTCGAATTACAAGAACAAGGGCCAAACCAACCACCTAAGAATGGAATCGTCGAGCGAAAACACCTGACAACCTCTTTGAAGCAGCTTTTCTTGCCACCATACGTTTCTCCATCAATTAGGAATCTGATGTCAATGCTAAACACATTCCCTAAATAGTAGCCATTTTTTGAGTGTTTATTTTTTGGTGTCTAATCCGCATATATATCACCATTGCTCTTGATTTTCTTGACTATATATCTCTTAAATGTCAACATATGCACGTGTGATTTACTTTACGAAGATTTTTTAATGCTGAGAACCTTGATCACAGAGTAAAAACGGCGTAAGGTTCACAATGGTGTAAAACTAAAATGGGATAACCGGGCTAGGATTCGAGTTATAGGAACAAGGGCCAAACCAACCACCCAAGAATGGAATCGTCGAGCAAAAACACTTGAAAACCTCCTGGAAGCAGCTTTTCTTGCCAACAGACCTTTCTCCATCAATTAGGAATCTGATGCCATCACTAAACACATTCCTTAAATTGTAGCCACTTTTTGAGTGTTTATTTTTTGGTGTCTAATCCACATATATATCACCATTGCTCTTGATTTTCTTGACTGTATATCTCTTAAATGTCAACATATACACGTGTGATTTAGTTTACGAAGTTTTTTCAATGTCGAGAACCTCGATCAGAGAGTAAAAAAGGCGTAAGGTTCACAATGGTGTAAAACTAAAATGTGATATACCGGGCTAGGATTCGAGTTACAGGAACAAGGGCCAAACCAACCACCCAAGAATGGAATCGTCGAGGGAAAACACTTGGCAACCTCCTGGAAGCAGCTTTTCTTGCTACCAGACCTTTCTCCATAAATTAGGAATCTGATGCCGTCACTAAACACATTCCTTAAATTGTAGCCATTTTCTGAGTTTTTATTTTTTAGTCTCTGATCCGCATATATATATCATCATTGCTCTTGATTTTCTTGACTGTATATCTCCTAAATGTCAACATCTACACGTGTGATTTATATTACGAAGATTTTTCAATGCCGAAAACCTCGATCAGAGAGTAAAAAAGGCGTAAGGTTCACAATGGTGTAAAACTAAAATGGGATATACAGGGATAGGATTTGAGTTATAGGAACAATGGTGTAAAACAAAAATGGGATATATCTGGCTAGGATTCGAGTTACAGGAACAAGGGCCAAACCAACCACCCTATAATGGAATCGTCGAGTGAAAACACTTGAAAACCTCCTGGAAGGAGCTTTTCTTGCCAACAAACCTTTCTCCATCAATTAGGATTCTGATGCCATCACTAAACACGTTCCTTAAATTGTAGCCATTTTTTGAGTGTTTATTTTTTGGTGTCCAATCCACATATATATCACCATTGCTCTTGATTTTCTTGACGGTATATCTCTTAAATGTCAAAATATACACGTGTGATTTACTTTATTAAAATTTTTCAATGCCTAGAAACTCGATCAGAGAGTGAAAAAGGCGTATGGTTCACAATGGTGTAAAACTAAAATGGGATATACCGGGGTAGGATTCGAGTTCTAGGAACAAGGGCAAAACCAACCACCTAAGAAAAGAATCATCGAGCGAAAACACTTGACAACCTCTGGAAGCAGCTTTTCTTGCCAACAGACCTTTCTCCATCAATTAGGCATCTGATGTCGTCACTAAACACATTCCTTAAATTGTAGCTATTTTTTGAGTGTTTTTTTTTTGCTGTCTAATCCGCATATATATCACCATTGCTCTTGATTTTCTTGACTGTATATCTCTTAAATGTGAACATATACACGTGTGATTTAGTTTATGAAGATTTTTCAATGCTAAGAACCTCGATCAGAGAGTAAAAAATGCGTAAGGTTTACAATGGTGTAAAACTAAAATGGGATATACCGGGCAAGGATTCGAGTTACAGGAACAAGGGCCAAACCAACCACCCAAGAATGGAATCGTCGAGCGAAAACAATTGACAACCTCCTGGAAGCAGCTTTTCTTGCCAACAGACCTTTCTCCATCAATTAGGAATCTGCTGCCATCACTAAACACATTCCTTAAATTGTAGCCACTTTTTGAGTGTTTATTTTTTGGTGTCGAATCCACATATATATCACCATTGCTCTTGATTTTCTTAACTATATATCTCTTAAATGTCAACATATACATGTGTGATTTAGTTTACGAAGTTTTTTCAATGCCGAGAACCTCAATCAGAGAGTAAAAAAGGCGTAAGGTTCACAATGGTGTAAAACTAAAATGTGATATACCGGGCTAGGATTCGAGTTACAGGAACAAGGGCCAAACCAACCACCCAAGAATGGAATCGTCGAGCAAAAACACTTGACAACCTCCTAGAAGCAGCTTTTCTTGCCACCAGACCTTTCTCCATAAATTAGGAATCTGATGCCGTCACTAAACACATTCCTTAAATTGTAGCCATTTTCTGAGTTTTTATTTTTTAGTCTCTAATCCGCATATATATATCATCATTGCTCTTGATTTTCTTGACTGTATATCTCTTAAATGTCAACATCTACACGTGTGATTTATATTACAAAGATTTTTTAATGCTGAAAACCTCGATCAGAGAGTAAAAAGGGCGTAAGGTTCACAATGTTGTAAAACTAAAATGGGATATACAGGGATAGGATTTGAGTTACAGGAACAAGGGCCAAACCAGCCATCTAAGAATTGAATCATCGAGCGAAAACACTTGACAACTTCTTGAAAGCAGCTTTTCTGGCCACTAGACCTTTCTCCATCAAATAGGAATCTGATGCCGTCATTAACACATTCGTTAAATTGTATCCATTTTTTGAGTGTTTATATTTTGGTGTCTAATCCGCATATATATCACCATTGCTCTTGATTTTCTTGACTGTATATCTCTTCAATGTCAACATATACATGTGTGATTTAGTTTACGAAGATTTTTCAATGCGAGAACCTCGATCAGAGAGTAAAAAAGGCGTAAGATTCACAATGGTGTAAAGCAAAAATGGGATATATCGGGCTAGGATTCGAGTTACAGGAACAAGGGCCAAACCAACCACCCAATAATGGAATCGTCGAGCGAAAACACTTGAAAACCTCCTGGAAGCAGCTTTTCTTGCCAACAGACATTTCTCCATCAATTAGGATTCTGATGCCATCGCTAAACACATTCCTTAAATTGTAGCCATTTTTTGAGTGTTTATTTTTTGGTGTCCAATCCACATATATATCACCATTGGTCTTGATTTTCTTAACTGTATATCTCTTAAATGTTAACATATACACGTGTGATTTACTTTATGACATTTTTTTCAATGCCGAGAAACTCGATCAGAGAGTGAAAAAGGCGTATGGTTCACAATGGTGTAAAACTAAAATGGGATATACCGGGCTAGGATTCGAGTTATAGGAACAAGGGCAAAACCAACCACCCAAGAAAAGAATCGTCGAGCGAAAACACATGACAACCTCTGGAAGCAGTTTTTCTTGCCAACAGAACTTTCTCCATCAATTAGGCATCTGATGTTGTCACTAAACACATTCCTTAAATTGTAGCTATTTTTTGAGTGTTTTTTTTTGTTGTCTAATCCGCATATATATCACCATTGCTCTTGATTTTCTTGATTGTATATCTCTTAAATGTGAACATATACACGTGTGATTTAGTTTACGAAGATTTTTCAATACTGAGAACCTCGATCAGAGAGTAAAAAAGGCGTAACGTTCACAATGGTGTAAAACTAAAATGGGATATACCGAGCTAGGATTCGAGTTACAGGAACAAGGGCCAAGCCAACTACCCAAGAACGGAATCGTCGAGCGAAAACACTTGACAACCTCCTAGAAGCAGCTTTTCTAGCCACCAGACCTTTCTCCATCAATTAGGAATCCGATGCCGTCACTAAACAAATTCATTAAATTGTAGCCATTTTTTGAGTGTTTATTTTTTGGTGTCCAATTCGCATATATATCACCATTACTCTTGATTTTCTTGACTGTATATCTCTTAAATGTCAACATATACACGTGTGATTTATTTTACGAAGATTTTTCAATGCCGAAAACCTCGATCAAAGAGTGAAAAAGGCGTAAGGTTCACAATGGTGTAAAACTAAAATGGGATATACCGGGCTAGGATTCGAATTACAAGAACAAGGGCCAAACCAACCACCCAAGAATGGAATCGTCAAGTGAAAACACCTGACAACCTCCTCGAAGCAGCTTTTCTTGCCACCAGACCATTCTCCATCAATTAGGAATCTGATGTCAATGCTAAACACATTCCCAAAATTGTAGCCATTTTTTGAGTGTTTATTTTTTTGGTGTCTAATCCGCATATATATCACCATTGCTTTTGATTTTCCTGACTGTATATCTCTTAAATGTCAACATATGCACGTGTGATTTACTTTACGAAGATTTTTTAATGCCGAGAACCTCGATCAGAGAGTAAAAAAGGCGTAAGGTTCACAATGGTGTAAAATTAAATGGGATATACCGGGCTAGGATTCGATTTACAAGAATAAGGGCCAAACCAACCACCCAAGAATGGAATCGTCGAGCGAAAACACCTGACAACCTCCTTGAAGCAGCTTTTCTTGCCACCAGACCTTTCTCCATCAATTAGGAATCTGATGCCATCACTAAACACATTCCTTCAATTGTATCCACTTTTTGAGTGTTTATTTTTTGGTTTCTAATCCACATATATATCACCATTGCTCTTGATTTTCTTGACTGTATATCTCTTAAATGTCAACATATACACGTGTGATTTTGTTTACGAAGTTTTTTCAATACCGAGAAACTCGATCACAGAGTAAAAAAGGCGTAAGGTTCACAATGGTGTAAAACTAAAATGTGATATACCGGGCTAGGATTCGAGTTACAGGAACAAGGGCCAAACCAACCACCCAAGAATTGAATCGTCGAGCGAAAACACTTGGCAATCTCCTGGAAGCAGCTTTTCTTGCCACCAGACCTTTCTCCATAAATTAGGAATCTGATGCCGTCACTAAACACATTCCTTAAATTGTAGCCATTTTCTGGGTTTTTATTTTTTGGTGTCTAATCCGCATATATATCATCATTGCTCTTGATTTTCTTGACTGTATATCTCTTAAATGTCAACATCTACACGTGTGATTTATATTACGAAGATTTTTCAACGCCGAAAACCTCGATCAGAGAGTTAAAAAGGCGTAAGGTTCAAAATGGTGTAAAACTAAAATGGGATATACAGGGATAGGATTTGAGTTATAGGAACAAGGGACAAACCAGCCATCCAAGATTGGAATCGTCGAGCGAAAACACTTGACAACTTCTTGAACGCATCTTTTCTTGCCACTAGACCTTTCTCCATCAATTAGGAATCTGATGTCGTCACTAAACACATTCGTTAAATTGTATCCATTTTTTGAGTGTTTATATTTTTGGTGTCTAATCCACATATATATCACCATTGCTCTTGATTTTCTTGACTGTATATCTCTTAAATGTCAACATATACACATGTGATTTAGTTTACGAAGATTTTTCAATGAGGAGAACCTCAATCAGAGAGTAAAAAAGGCGTAAGGTTCACAATGGTGTAAAACTAAAATGGGATATACCGGGCTCGGATTCGAGTTACAGGAACAAGGGCCAAACCAACCACCGAAGAATGGAATCGTCGAGCGAAAACACTTGAAAACCTCCTGGAAGCAGCTTTTCTTGTCACCAGACCTTTCTCCATCAATTAGGAATCTGATGCATTCACTAAACACATTCCTTAAAATATTAGCCATTTTTGAGTGTTTATTTTTTGGTGTCTAATCCGTATATATATCACCATTGCTCTTGATTTTCTTGAGTGTATATCTCTTAAATGTCAACATATGCATGTGTGATTTACTTTACGAAGATTTTTTAATGCCGAGAACCTCGATCAGAGAGTAAAAACGGCGGAAGGTTCACAATGGTGTAAAACTAAAATGGGATATACCGGTCTGGGATTCGAGTTACAGGAACAAGGGCCAAACCAACCACCCAAGAATGGAATAGTCGAGTGAAAACACTTGACAACTTCCTGGAAGCAGCTTTTCTTGCCAACAGACCTTTCTCCATCAATTATGAATCTGATGCCATCACTAAATACATTCCTTAGATTGTAGCCATTTTTTGAGTGTTTATTTTTTGGTGTCTAATCCGCATAAATATCACCATTACTCTTGATTTTCATGACTGTATATCTATTAAATGTCAATATATACACGTGTGATTTAGTTTACGAAGATTTTTCAATGCCGAGAACCTCGATTAGAGAATCAAAAAAGGCGTAAGTTTCACAATGGTGTAAAACTAAAATAGGATATACCGGGCTAGGATTCGAATACAAGAACAGCGGCCAAACCAACCACCCAAGAATGGAATCGTCGAGCGAAAACACCTGACAACCTCCTTGAAGCAGCTTTTCTTGCCACCAGACCTTTCTCCATCAATTAGGAATCTGATGTCAACGCTAAACACATTCCCTAAATTGTAGCCATTTTTTAGTGTTTATTTTTTTGGTGTCTAATCCGCATATATATCACCATTGCTCTTGATTTTCTTGATTGTATATCTCTTAAATGTCAACATATGCACGTGTGATTTACTTTATGAAGATTATTTAATGCCGAGAACCTCGATCAGAGAGTAAAAACGCCATAAGGTTCACAATGGTGTAAAACTAAAATGGGATATACCGGTCTAGGATTCGAGTTATAGGAACAAGGGCCAAACCAACCACCTAAGAATGGAATCGTCGAGCGAAAACACTTGAAAACCTCCAGGAAGCAGCTTTTCTTGCCAACAGACCTTTCTCCATCAATTAGGAATCTGATGCCGTCACTAAACACATTCCTTAAATTGTAGCCATTTTTTGAGTGTTTATTTTTTGGTGTCTAATCCACATATATATCACCATTCCTTCTGATTTTCTTAACTGTATATCTCTTAAATGTGAACATATACACGTGTGATTTAGTTTACGAAGATTTTTCAATGCCGAGAACCTCGATCAGAGAGTAAAAAAGACGTAAGGTTCACAATGGTGTAAAACTAAAATGGGATATACCGGGCTAGGATTCGAGTTATAAGAAAAAGGGCCAAACCAACCACTCAAGAATGGAATCGTCGAGCGAAAACACTTGACAACCTCTTGGAAGCAGCTTTTCTTGCCAACAGACTTTTCTCCATCAATTAGGAATCTGATGCCATCACTAAACATATTCCTTAAATTGTAGCCATTTTTTGAGTGTTTATTTTTTGGTGTCTGATCCACATATATATCACCATTGCTCTTGATTTTCTTGACTGTATATCTCTTAAATGTCAACATATACACGTGTGATTTAGTTTACGAATATTTTTGAATGCTGAGAACCTCGATCAGAGAGTAAAAAAGGCGTAAGGTTCACAATGGTGTAAAACTAAAATGGGATATACCAGGCTAGGATTCGAGTTACAGGAACAAGGGCCAAACCAACCACCCGAGAATGGAATTGTCGAGCGAAAACATTGACAACCTCCTGGAAGCAGCTTTTCTTGCCACCAGACCTTTCTCCATCAATTAGGAATCTGATGCCGTCACTAAACACATTCCTTAAAATTGTAGCCGCTTTTGAGTGTTTATTTTTGGTGTCTAATCCGCATATATATCACCATTGCTCTTGATGTTCTTGACTGTATATCTCTTAAATGTCAACATATACACGTGTGATTTAGTTTACGAAGATTTTTCAATGCTGAGAACCTCGATCAGAGAGTAAAAAAGGCGTAAGGTTCACAATGCTGTAAAATTAAAATGGGATATATCGGGCAAGGATTCGAGTTACAGGAAAAGGGCCAAACCAACCACCCAAGAATGGAATCGTCGAGCGAAAACACCTGACAACCTCCTGGAAGCAACTTTTCTTGCCACCAGACATTTCTCCATCAATTAGGAATCTGATGCCGTCACTAAACACATTCCTTAAATTATACCCATTTTTTAGTGTTTATTTTTTTGTGTCTAATCCGCATATATATCATGATTGCTCTTGATTTTCTTGACTGTATATCTCATAAATGTCAACATATACACGTTTGATTTTGTTTACGAAGATTTTTAATTGCTGAGAACCTCGATCAGAGAGTAAAAAACGAGTAAGGTTCACAATGGTGTAAAACTAAAATGGGATATACCGGGCTAGGATTCGATTTACAGGAATAAGGGCCAAACCAACCACCCAAGAATGGAATCGTCGAGCGAAAACACTTGACAACCTCCTGGAAGCAGCTTTTCTTGCCCCCAGACGTTTCTCCATCAATTAGTAATCTGATGCCGTCACTAAACACATTCCTTAAATTGAGCTATTTTTTGAGTGTTTATTTTTTGTTGTCTCATCTGCATATATATCACCATTGCTCTTGATTTTCTTGACTGTATATCTCTTAAATGTCAACATATACACGTGTAATTTAGTTTGTTAAGATTTTTCAATGCCGAGAACCTCGATCAGAGAGTAAAAAAGGCGTAAGGTTCACAATGGTGTAAAACTAAAATGGGATATACCGGGCTAGGATTCGAGTTACAGGAACAAGGGCAAAACCAACCACCCAAGAATGGAATCGTCGAGCGAAAACACTTGGCAACCTCCTGGAAGCAGCTTTTCTTGCCACCAGACCTTTCTCCATAAATTAGGAATCTGATGCCGTCACTAAACACATTCATTAAATTGTAGCCATTTTCTGGGTTTTTATTTTTTGGTGTCTAATCCGCATATATATCATCATTGCTCTTGATTTTCTTGACTGTATATCTCTTAAATGTCAACATCTACACGTGTGATTTATATTACGAAGATTTTTCAATGCCGAAAACCTCGTTCAGAGAGTAAAAAAGGCGTAAGGTTCACAATTTTGTAAAACTAAAATGGGATATACCGGGATAGGATTTGAGTTACACGAACAAGGGCCAAACCAGCCATCCAAGAATGAAATCGTCGATCGAAAACACATATATATCACCATTGCTCTTGATTTTCTTGACTGTATATCTCTTAAATGTCAACATATACACGTGTGGTTTAGTTTACGAAGATTTTTCAATGCGGAGAACCTCGATCAGAGAGTAAAAAAGGCGTAAGGTTCACACTGGTGTAAAACTAAAATGGGATATACCGGGCTAGGATTCGAGTTATAGGAACAAGGGCCAAACCAACCACCCAAGAATGGAATCGTCGAGCGAAAACACTTGACAACCTCCCGGAAGCAGTTTTTCTTGCCAACAGACTTTTCTTCATCAATTTGGAATCTGATGCCATCACTAAACACATTCCTTAAATTGTAGCCATTTTTTGAGTGTTTATTTTTTGGTGTCAAATCCACATATATATCACCATTGCTCTTGATTTTCTTGACTGTATATCTCTTAAATGTCAACATATACACGTGTGATTTAGTTTATAAAGATTTTTCAATGCCGAGAACCTCGATCAGAGAGTAAAAAAGGCGTAAGGTTCACAATGGTGTAAAACTAAAATGGGATATACTGGGCTAGGATTCGAGTTACAGGAACAAGGGCCAAACCAACCACCCAAGAATGGAATCGTCGAGCGAAAACACTTGACAACCTCCTGGAAGCAGCTTTTCTTGCCACCAGACCTTTCTCCATCAATTAGGAATCTGATGTCAATGCTAAACACATTCCCTAAGCCTTTTTAGTTTTATATGGTGAGACTTTAAGTAGCACTCGATCCCCGACCTGGAATTCGAGAGGTTTCCTACGCTTATCAGCGTAGCTTTTCTGACGGTCACGAGCTGCTGCCAATCGTTGTCTGATTTGGGCAATCTTTTCCATTGTGTCGATAACGAGTTCTGGGCCAGTGATTTGGCTGTCGCCAAATTCTTCCCAGCACAGGGATGATCGGCATTTCCGTCCGTACAAAGCCTCAAATGAAGCAGCCTTGATGCTGGTGTGGTAACTATTGTTGTACGAAAAACCCACCAAAGGCAGATGTCTTTCCCAGCCGTTACCAAAGTCGATAACATACGCTCGAAGCATGTCTTCAAGAGTCTAGATGGTGCGTTCAGTCAGCCCATTCGTCTGAGGGTGATAAGTTGTTCTCATGTCTAGACGTGAGCCAAATGATTTGTGCATCGCCTGCCACAAATCAGATGCAAAACTTGGGTCTCGATCAGAATTGATGTAAGTTGGCACTTCGTGCCTGGCGACTACCTCATTCAGATAGATGTCTGCGAGTGTAGAAAACTTGTCAGTTTCCTTGATTGCCAGAAAGTGTGCAGACTTGGTTAATCGATCCATGATCACCCATATGGTGTCGTTTCCTAGCTGAGAGCTAGGTAAACCAGTGCCAAAATCCATGGAAATCTGCTCCCATTTCCATGTGGGGATCTCTGGTTGTTGCAGTAGTCCTAATGGCTTCTGGTATTTAACCTTAACCCCTAGCACATGTCAAACATTTACTAACATATGTCGCTATGTTAGCTTTCATGTGGGGCCACCAGTACAAAGTTTTGAGTTCCTGGTACATCTTGTCAGAACTAGTATGTACCGAGTAACGAGACTTGTGTGTTTCGTCCATCACAAGCTCTCGTAGATTTCGATAGGATGGAACCCAAATACGTTCCATGAAGTAGTAGGTACCGTCTTCCTTGAGTTCAAGTCGTTTTTCCATGCCCCATAGGGACTCAGCTTTAAGGTCCTCTCCCTTCAATGCTTCAACCTGAGTATCACGAATCTGGGTAGGAAGACTGGAGTGGATAGTAAGCTGTAACTCGCGTACACGCTTAGGTTTGGTTTCCTTACGACTGGGGGCATCAGCCACAACGTTGGCCTTGCCTGGATGATACTTGATTGCGCACTCGTAGTCGTTAAGGAGTTCGACCCATCGACGCTGTCGCATGTTCAACTCCTTCTGATCCAAGATATGCTGGAGACTCTTGTGATCGGTGTAGATGGTGCACTTGGTACCGTAAAAGTAATGTATCCATATCTTGAGTGCAAACACTACTGCTCCCAACTCCAAATCATGGGTAGTGTAGTTCTTTTCGTGAACCTTGAGCTGGTGTGATACGTCAGCGATGACTTTCTCACGTTGCATCAACACACAACCAAGTCCTTGGATAGACGTGTCAAAATAAACAACATAATCGTCTGTGCCTTCTAGTAATGAAATAAGGGGTGTATTACAGAGTTTCACCTTCAACTATTGAAACGCGGACTCCTGAGTAATCTTTCGAGTTAGAGCTACGAGGGTTTGTGCATACGATCAAGAAAAGCGAGCTTCATGACGTCAGAAATCATACATTAGAAACTTAGCGTAAGGTTGTTTGTGTTGTAGGAGCTCCATGGTAAGGTGTAGGTATCGCTCGGATTCCTACTTGTTCTTGGAGTAAATTCAGATGTCGTCGAAGAAATCAAGTGACATATTCGTCAAGGTAGGCTAAATTCGAATGTCGTGACGGGGAATCTATATCGGTCGTATCGAGATCTAAGGACAGTGCTTGTGATATCATCATATTTACGATATCTACGGCCCAACGCTCCTCGAGTAACGTTCGTAGAGTGTATCTCGTCCGAGCGAGAGTTCGCGAAGGATGTTGTAAGGATCATTGGATTCGAGAAGTATATCGTGTATGGATGTGGAAGCATGCAAAAGGGTAGTCGCAATCGATGCGTAAGCGTTTGAGAATCCGTAGCAGGGGTTTACCTGATGTCGAGGGTATAGCTGGTCGTACGCAAGTTGTATATAGTTAAAATAAAATAAACCGTTTGTCAAATAGGGATGTCACGTGGATATATCAATCATAACACGAATATACCATAGAAGAATGGTTGTCGCACGAGTTTGTAGTGTTAACGTTCACTGAAACTTCCGCCAAAGTTGCCAGGCTCACCCACATGCGAAGGAGGAATAATTCACGTTGATCCATGAACTTATATGAGTTTGCGATTTATCGAGTCGGTAAGCAACCAAATTCAGAGGAGCTTCCTTAGGTCGTGTAAATGAATCTGAAACATGCCTGTGTAGTCAAGAGGTTTCAAATAAAGGACGCGAAAACATGTTCAAGAGGGTGTGATCGTATCAACAACACATCACTATCTAAGCTATAGTGAGTTCGGGTTAGTGTCTCTGCATGGAGAAGTGAGGACGTAGTGTCATTGTGGTAAAGGAATGACGGTTTTGTCTAAGTCAATTGTAGAAATTGGGCATTGCATAAGCATAAGTCGGTACAAAGGCTAGTGGAAAGATTTCACATAATCAAGATAAACTATCGTAGGATCAAAATGCGACTCATGTAGTGTAAAGGGGGTAAGGCAAATGTGTAGATCGTCGTGTCCGCCTGTAGGTTGAGTAATCCGTATCTCTGTCCTCAAACGTCCCGAAGACTATCCCATCATTAAGAGGCATCCATTTGCTAAGTTGGGTATACGAGGGTGTAAATCAAGTTAGAATAAGAATTCACCACCCAACAAGGTAATGAGGATAACCTTGTGATTGGTGGAAATTGTGGTATGGTTGTTAGCGTTTCATCATATCGGTTGCGGATCGAAGAAACATGAGGTTGATGATGTCTATACGAAACATTAAGCGAAAACGAAAGTCTAACAAATACCCGAAGAATTCCGCCAACTATACTGTTCTCTAGAGGCAGTTCCGGTACTGGTGGATGGAGGCAACGGCACGAAAGGAAAGTTCGTTGCATCATGGTCACGTGAGTATATCATTAGCTCAAAACAGAGTTTGGATGATAGGGTTTCGGGTTGTACAACGACAAACACATGTAACTGTGACTGCTTCGTTTCTGGTGACGACGACTAGTGGAGATGATGGGGTTTGTCAACATGGACGCATGGGTATATTGTTCTCCTAAATCCGAGTTCGTTTGGGCCGGTTCTAGTCCACGTGAATGTTGTCGTGCAAACCGAATGTACGGAGGGTCAGATCTGAATTCTAGCTGTAACGGTGACGTCATATCGAGACAATCATATAAATAGATAGAACGCATAAAATGTCACACCCCGAAATAATCAGAGCTGGCGTGACTGGACTGGTATCTTCATTGCACAGCGGAAGCAAATAGTTAAGTCTTTCTAGAAATTGAACGCCCGCTAAGTACTCGATTCTCCAATGGTTCTCCTATTCCAACCGTGCCTTAACTTTGAAATGCAACCTGAGAAAGAACATGCGAGAAAAATCAACAAAAAGTTGAGCGAGTTCATAGTTTGTTTATAAAAGATTTAAATAAATCTTTTTAAGTAACCGGTTTTTGAAGTATTGTTGAGAAAACGAATTTAAAATCATTTTCTTGCCAAGTTATATGGAAACGTTGTATATGTAATGTTCGTATAACCATCAATGCCCACCCTGACTTTGACTCCATACCCGCATAATCCTATGCCTTGAATATGTATAAAACATGGTGTTTAATTTGTATAAATCAAGTATTTCTGTAAGGAAGTATGTATAAACCTTTGAAATATGTCTGTATGTATAAATGTCCCTGGTATGTAGCAATAAGGAAAAAAAGATCACCACTGGGTTGCAAAGCCATTGGTATGTGTGAAAAGGTGCAGGGAAACTCAAACCTAGCAAATTTGTTACCGGGCTTCCGGCTGGAAGACACAGTCACCACTATGGGCCGCCCCGGCCTCACGGGTGTGGGCTTGCTACACCCAAATAGATCTATCACTCTTGTGTCCCTCGGTCCTATAATAAGGATTAATGGCCTCAAGTGTTGTGCCCACCCTTCACATGATCTAGTCTAGTAGTAAAACCCTCCTTAAGCTAACCATACCATGTATAAAAATGTCTGTAATAGTTGTAACATACTTGGTACTCGTTCTCACCAAGAGTGCTTTTTGTATTTTTGTATTCTCAAATTTCATCATACTTGGTACTCGTTCTCACCAAGAGTGTTTCTTGTTATTATATCATTTGTAAACATTGTAATATGTATTTTACCCCAGCCTCTAAGGCTGAACCTCCCCAGCCTCTAAGGCTGAACCTCTAGTATAATCCATTCGTAACATAATTTAGAAATATGAGTTTTCGTTCGTTCAAAACTTTGTATGTTCTTGCCAAACGTGCATGTCTTTCCACCCCGAAAACATTAATAAAAATGTAAAACCATAAAAAGTGGGGTTATGAACTCACCTGAATTTCCTTGTGCAAAGCTAGCTAAATACGACTTCGTGATGTCATTTCCAAGACGTGATTCACTAGCATGCATTCTACAATATTCCTAACACGGAATATTTTATAAGTTTCTAAATAAATACGGTAACTAAACTACGTGTCACCGAGCTTTGCCGAATCGTTAACCGAACGATCCGTTGATATGTTAACTTAATAAAAACAATTAAGTTATACTTGTTAAGTTTCGTTTACTAAGTCTAGAAAGTACTTAGTTTTTGAGAAATTCGAATATATAAATATTTATAAAAATATAAATATATCGATAGGATAGTGGTTGTCGTTCTGAGAGATCGTATGTGTATGTGACGAGTGTTTTATGAAAAGAATATATAATAAACTCGTATTATATATCGTTTGTCATTTGAGGCGTTTGAAATAAATATAAAAGTCTATATTTATTTTACAAAAGGATTCATCGAGTTGTTAGAACGTTTGAAATAAATATACACTATATTTTTTTTATGAAAAGGAGTCGTAATATTCGTCATTTGAAACAATATAAATAATTTCATTGATTTTATAAGAGTTTTGTCGAATTTTCAAGGTTTTAAAATAAATATAGTAACTATATTTATTAGTTGTGAATAACATAGAATCGTCGTTTTTAGCGAGTTGTAAAGTATCGTCAAAAGACATGCTCGTATTTATTTTTCTAAAAGAGTATTCGAATCCGATAGTTTACTTAAAACGCGTTGTATATTACGGATTTTCTCAAAAATTGGGCAGAGTTTCCTTTGTTTTTGGACGCCCCGACAACACAAGTTGTCGTTATTTTTATCAAGATTCAACAAGATTCAATCAAGATTCAACTATATGAAATTTTGCCAATATATATCAAATGTAAATTATAGTTAAATCGGTTCGAGCTCGTTCACGTAAGATTAGATCTATATAAAACACTAATATTAAACGCGACGCTAACTATTACCACTCTTCGTGTCGAAACGTCGTGTTGTTTGACTGAGTTGACCGAGTCAACTGGGTTGACCGGCTGAGTTGACTCGCTGAGTTGACCCGCTTAGTTTGACTCGGTTGACTGAACCATCCGACCCGTTTGACCAGCTTGGCCCGTTGACCCGAACCGTTGACCCGTTTGACCAGCTTGGCTGAGCTCCTAACTGACCCGAAACATGAACATTTTAACATATTTCAACATTATATATATGAAATAGAAGTAACAGAGGAGAGGGGTTCACCGATGAGTCCCGTCGGACCGAACCCAGAACCCGAACCACGAACCAAGAGACTCGAGCTGGAACGAGATCAAAACTAACCCGAAATTCCGACCCGAGACCGAACCAAATCTTCTCGTAACATACTCTGAATCCGCGACTTGAATGGAATCACTAGAACTCGAAACTAAACCCGAACCAAACTCAAACTGGCAATATCATCATCATCATCGATCCTCTTTGACAGTGAAACATATCTTCATCAGAAAAGAATAAGAAAATGGGGATTCAAATACGATCACTTACCGGGGTGAAGTACCGCCGCCGTCACCGCCGGCCGCCGCCGCGTATGGCGGTCGGCACCTCCTTCTCTCCGTCGCTCTCTCTCTCTCTGTCTCGTCTCTCTCTCTCTGTCTCGTCTCTCTCTCTCTGTCTCGTCTCTCTCTATCTCTTTCTTCTTTTCGGTCGCCGCCGCACAACCACCTCACGGTGGTGGTGGTCCGATCCATTCATCAAAGAGGGGGGTTTGGTATGTGAGTAGATTGTGTTTTGGAAGGTGAACTTCCTTGGTGTTGTAGGTAGGTGAAGATGGAGCATTATTAAGAAGTTCTCTGTGATGTTATTTTGAGGTTTGAAGAAAAGGAGGTTCTCATAGGTGTGTATTTGAGAATATGAGTTCTCTGTGGTTTTTGAAGTGTGTGTGTGTCTGCACATATAATCGAGTGAGAGAGAAAGACTACAAGTCTGTGTTTGTTGTATAGTGTGTGTAGTATAATGGCAGACAAAGAGTAATGTAGTGAGTGGGGAAATTAGGTATTAGGTAGTGTGAGTTGGTGATCGGCTGTCCACAAATAAAATAGAATTTAGGGTCATTTACAAGTACCAATTTCATTAAAATATTACATTTGCCATAATTGTAATTCTTTTCAATTGTCTACGGACAATAAGTTGAAAAAGAAAGCATGGTGCTTTTTCTTGAACATCATGATTACATGGGTATGGATGAATATGCACGAATTGTTATAGGTTCCCTACTAAATTTTAGTGGAAAATAAATTGACGTCAGTATTTTGTACGGTATCAATTCGTTGACGTTTTGATGTTCTGCAGATTCCACGTGAATCTTCATACGCGTACTGTAAAGTCGAATAGACGTTCCTAGGCACTCCAAAGGCCTAATTAAGTTAATTTGTGTCGTAAACACTATTTATTATAGCGTTAATCATCTGTTAATCACGTAATTAAGAGCCGTAAATCACCGGTTGTCACATAAAACAGTTGTCGTAGTAGGATGAGGGGAAAACAGGAAAAGAATTTGATCACCACACGTCAAATTTCAAGTAAATAGTTGGGTGTCATAAAGAGCACATTCAGGCTAATAGATAACATGCTACTACCCTAACTAAGCATACCATAAGCAACACATCATGCAGAAGTAAACTAGCAAGTAGGCAATATAACATAAATCATACCACCTAAAGTGTTAAGCCTTGCACGTGGAGTGAAGTGTCGTTGTTGATCGTTGAGCACTGAGCAGGTTATAGTCTGGTTTTTGTCAAAAAAAAATTCCCCTTTTTAAAACCAAGTTCACTATAACCAATGGCTCTGATACCAATCTGTCACACCCTCAAAATCCACAAGCGGGAGTATCACCACGAGGCATGTAACTGACCAGGATCATACCGCTAATCATACTGAACAATAAGTAAAATAAAGTAAAACCATCACCATCAAACGTTTAGTGTTAATGAAAACGAAATCCCAAAACCATGTTTAAATGTTAGCTGAAGCATAAAGTTTAAAACCCATTAATAGTTCAAAAACATAATGTTTATTATTAGGAACCCAATAGTTGGTTTCTTGCCACAACGTCCACTCCTCGTGCAAGCTCCAGCCATGTACCTCACGACCTGCAAAGCATGCAGTGGTGTGTCAACAAAAAGTTTGCGAGTTCACAGTTGGTTGTCCGTTTTAATGTTATTCCAAAAACCATAAGGTTTTAAGTTCCTTGTTCTTTATAAAAACATGCCATGGGGAGCTACCCCACTATTTTAAACCACTAGACCCGTACCATATCGACTATTGACTTAAGTTATGTTGAGTGCCCCGAGTCAATGTCTATCATCATTGACTAAGTGTCCAGGTATATTAGTCCACGCCCATCCTCTGCGGCACGGTGTGAGGCTTGTCAAACCTAATAGCGCTATTTAACTAATAACTTGTTCGTCAATGGCCCGGTGATTAAGTTGATATAAAATATGCAGGGACTTTAAGATAGAGTTGTTGTCTAGTAAGCTTAAGACATGTATTATAACGGTTGTCGCCCTTCCCAAGGAGGACGGATAGTACGTATTCCACCCAAGGAGAATATGCAGGTTGCATCCCATCCAAGGGGGATAGTCTGTTGTTTAACCCATTCCCAAACCACCAGGAATCCCATGCTTTTAAGAAAAGTGTGAACTCACATTCGATTGCTCGGCTGGTCTCTTAAAGTGGTTAGGAGTCAAGGTAGGTCAATCACGTCCTAATACGATTACCATTTAGTTTATTAGTGTGTTCAAGTAAGGCACAGAGCTCATACACGTATCTAACAAGTATCATGCATTCACGTTGACGACTCACCTACATATACCTATTTCACATATAATTTCTTGTGATCATAGCACACAATGATTCGCATAACATTTTTGTTGACATCTAACAAGTTTAATCATTCTCAGATAGCATAAACAACACTTAGATACGTACATAACAACTTATTTCGTTTCAGCTTTGACGTCCAGAACTGGGCTGTTTTCGAGTATTTTTATAAAATAGTTGTCTTATTCCAAAATTTGCAGAACTTTCTAAGTGGTCCACGTCACATTGTTTAAAAATCTCAAGACCTAAATCATTACCAATTATTTATTAAAAATCATCTAATAGGCTACACTCAGATTCGTCTCTTTCTGACTGTAGTTCACGGAAAAATTTATTTAAAATTCATCGTCTGTCCAAATGGCAAAATTCCAGTGGGAGATTTTTGGCACATCCGTGCCCAGCTATTGTACGAATTTCACGACCTAACTCTATCCAGATTACAAGTTATAACGAAAAGCGTAACATGAATTTTCTGCAGAAAAAACGCAGCTTTTGCTGCTGTGCAAAACAGTCCTTTAAAAATAGTAAACGACCTCAGAAAAATACGATTCCAGCGCCATTTGAAGCGTTTTTAAAAAACATACGTTTTAGACTTCAGAAAATCGGTTTTTCGATATATAACGACCTGTTTATAGCCAACTAAAGTTGGGTGTAAATGTTAATCATCTTTCTGTTTTCGACTTTATAATACTAGAACGAGTTTAGAAGACCATGACACTTCGTTATATCGATTAACAGCAGGTTAACTCATCAAATATCATCTAGCACATCAAGATTCACAAAAACCCTAGGTATGTAACATTAAAACATCACAGAAACGCAACTTTAAACACATAACGAACATCACTAACCTTGAAACGGAATGAGAGAACTAGAAGGAGAGAGATGCGATCAAGAGGGAGGGGGATTTGCGATGGGGGGGAGGCTGCCTTCTCTTCTGTCGTCGCACTACACCAAGGGAGTCTAGGGTTTTTTTTTTTTTTTTGAACTTGTAATTATAAAAACATAAGGGAAAAAGGCGATTTGGGCTGTTGGGCCGCAAGGAAAGAGGGGTGGCGGGTTGGGTTTAATTGTTTAGGCCGAGAATTAGTGTGGGGAATTGGGGTGGGTTCGGTTTTCGGGTCGCAAGGGTAGCGGGTTTCGGTTTCTTAAGAGTTTCGCAAAATAGCTATTTAAGATGTTTCGGTTTCTAGTTCATTCATATTACACATTACCAAGCTCACAACTATTCAATTATAATCAAACACCATAATCCTTTCATATAACGTACACGTAGTTACAATGCAAGACAATCATAAAAGGAATTAGTACATAGAGAAAGACTCTGCAAACTACGAGTTGTCACACATTGCTACATATATGACAGGATACACTTGTCCTTTGTTGTGTGTGTTTTAATGTTAAGGTATAAACCATTTTTATAAATATTAAAACCCACGTGAGTGCGAAGTTCACTGTAAATATATATGTGCGCCTCGCAAGTCACCAAGTTTTTGGCGCTGTTGCCGGGGACGTCATTTCTCCGATTCGGGGTCAGACAAGTGGACTAGTGGACAAGTTGTCTCGGTCACCAAATTAGAACGGTCATGCCAATGGTCGCACGGTAGTGTGAGGTAATCAGAATCGTGATCAGAAAGTATGGTCCAGGTGGTACACGGGGGTGCGGTTGGCTCGCATGGGAGTGTCGTTGGCTTGCACGGGGGTGCAGTTGAGATGCACGGCCATACGTACCGAGTAATCAGTGGCACACGCTCCTGCACTGGCAGTGCTTCCAGGGTCGTAGGTCACGCACTGTAGTGCGGTTGGATCACACGGTTGTGCAATATCTGGCAGTTCACATAATTTTGCCAATTTCATCAGAATTACATCAGAATTGCCCCATTTTCATCAGATTTGTCTTTTGCCCATTGTATAAGACCTGAAAATAGAAAAGTACCTATTTTGGTACATAAACATCGCAGTTTCGTTCAAAAACGCTTAAAACGGGAGTGTTTTATGGGATAAAAACATGTATAATTTAACGTACATCAAACAAAGCAACTTGACATTATTGGATCTCATGATGACCAAAGCAACTTGATAATTAGATTTAATGAATATGTTAAGAAGCTACTTTTGAAGGACATATGCATGAATAAACAAATGTTTTGTTGGTGCATACGTCTGTCGACTTCGTCTTGTATCGAGTCTTGTATTCATTTAAATAGATCAGGGCACAAAAAAACGAGGAAACGTGTGAAAAGTTGATTTCGCACGAAATAGCAAATAGCTATTTCGTACGAAATAGCCTGTGGCTATTTCGCACGAAATAGTGTTTGCCTATTTCGTACGAAATAGCTTGTCCTATAAATACTGAACGTGCCAAGTCATTTGTAACTTTTCCAGTTCCAGTACCGAACTGCTGCCGAAGTGTCTACTCGCTGTAAAACGTTGTTATATCAATCAAAAGACAGTTTAAAGTGAATTGCAAGCTGAATTACCTCAATACGTTTGTTTCCGCCTCTCGTATTGAGCAAAAATTCTTCTGAACGACTCGTTCGGTCGCTAAAACGATCCTACAAGTGGTATCAGAGCTCAGGAGGAAGAGTTCTTACCGATTCAGCTAAAAATTCTGTTTTCTACACCTTCTTTTTCAAAATTAACAAGTTTTAACGGTTAAAATGGCTTGATTTTCTCACATTATACACGCAATACTGTTTTAACAAATCCTTGAGAGTTTCAGACTTAAAATTGGATTAAAACCTGGTCAATTTTATCAAAAACAGTTCGAGATGATGACATCAGCAGCATTTCGTACGAAATAGAAGTTTATTTTCGCACGAAATAGCAGATTCTAGGTCTTTTCGCACGTAATCACTAAGGTTCATTCATTTCGCATGAAATCAACCTGGTATTTCATACGAAATCAGCTATTTCGCACCAAAGTGACATTTTGTTTGTCTGTTCCGCACGAAACCAGTATTTCTCTTAACAGGGTATTTTGTTTGAAGAGATTATTTCGTTTGAAAATTCTGATTTTGGAAAACTTGTTACCGAATCATGGAAGAGGAATTCTATAACGCATTTGCTACTGCCCCGACTACTCTGGCAACCATTGCTCAAAGCATGAACATGGAAAATGAGACTGGAACTTTGCAAAAACCCCCGAAACTCATGGGCATTGAGGAGTATTATGGTTGGAAAGACCAATTTGAAAATTGGGTTCAAGCTAATCATTTGAGGTCTTGGGAATGTATTGAGAAAAAGTATGTTAAACCTCGTACTGATGTGGGAGTTATCAAAACAATTTCTGAGTTGTCGGACAAAGAACGAGACATGTAGAAAGCAGAAAAGATGATGATTAGTCTTTTACAACAAGCAGTGAAAGAAGATATATTCATTTTACTTCAACATGATAATACTTCACGTGCAATTTGGGATGCACTTCGTGTTAAGTTTGAGGGAAGTGAGAAGATGATTAGGAATAAGAAATCATTATTAAAGAAAGAGTTTGATCTGTTTACGAGTTTGCCAGGAGAAAATACCAAGAAGCTGATTGAAAGATATTGTCATTTGGTATGATCAATGTCATTGTTAGATATCAACAAATATCGTGAGGAATGGTTCGACAAATTAGCTGATGCTTTACCTCAGAAAGAATGGGGTACATTTTTGATGATATTAAAAAACACTGGAGAATATGATGGTTTGACTATCTCTCAGTTCATTGAAAAGATTGAAGGACAAGATCTTGAACAGCAAAAGATTGCTAGGATGAACAATCCAAGTGGTCAACAAGACATCAAAATGTATTACAAAGGAAGTGTTCAAGATGTTGAATTAAGTCCGAAGATTCAAACTGCTTTCAGTGCCGAAAATTCGTCTGGATCAGTTAATCAAAGTCCAAGTAGCAGTGGATTTTCTTCATATCCGAGTGTTAGTCCGAATGTTTCACCCTCAGGTCATCAGTTTCAAAGCTCGAACAGCAGTAATGGTTACGTGTTACACTACAACATTGCGTTGCATCTTCAGAATGGTCAAAATTTTTCTGAAGAGGTTGCTAAAAGTCATATGTCATTACTTGCTACAATGTTGGAATCATATGAAGGGTTGGTTGCAGGAAGGATCGGAAATCCTATGTTGACGAAAGAGGATTACGATCAGATTGATGCTGAGGAAACAGAGTTAATGGATATAAAGTGGTGTTTAGCGAGTGTTTTGAGAAGAGCTGAAAAATTTAAGATGATTACAGGAAGAGATGATTTCTTGGATGCAAATGTTTCTACTTTGGGTTTTGATAAATCAAACGTTACTTGTTTTCGATGCAGGGAGAAAGGACATTTCAAGAGGGAATGTACCAATCGAGAAGCAAGTGGAGCTAAGAATCCGTTCGGTAGTAATGATTATTATCGGAAAGCCATATATCAACAAGTTGCTCAACAACCATATCAACCACAAGATTCAAAAACTGCACATGCTAGAAAGGCAATTGAAGAATCAAATAAGAAAGCTTATTTTGGTATAATTGATCAAGATGATGAGAAAGTAGCAGAAGGTTTCAGTTGGGACAAATACATTCCGCCTGATTTAAAAGTTGTAGCTCTCATTGCACAAATAGTTCAAGAACCAGATTTGATGACTGAATGGATGAAAGTATTTGCCAGTGATGAGAGGAGCCAAGATGGAGAGTTTGTTTCTTCAGATGACAGTTCAGAAAATACTCAAGTGTTTGATTAATCATCATCTGACAGTGAAGATGAAGAAGAAACACAAATAAATATTGGAAAATCTGTATTATCTCCTGAAAGTTTTGAATTTTATTTTGCAGATAGAATGAAGAAGCTGAATGAGAAGCGTGCTGCAAAGAATCAGAAAAAGGAAAAGAATTCTGAGCAGAGTAAAGAAGTTAAAGTCGCTGAGAAGATGGTTGAAGCAGAGAAAATAATTGAAGTTGAAAAGATTGTTGAAGTCATCAAACCTTGTCTTAAATGTTTGGAGTCATGCAAGCAATGTGAAGAAAAGGAGGAGAAGTTGAGTGAGCAAGATAAGATGAAAGAAAAATTATTGTTCGACCTCAATTATGTGAAAGAATCGTATGATGTGTTGAATAGAACAGTGAATGGTCTCCAAAAGACAAATTCTTAAAGAGAAGATGCTTTAACAATGATGAATGCTGTAATGATGTCCAAGCAGAAGGCTATTAATTATTACATTGAAGAATGTGCCAAGTTGAAGCAGGAATTGGAGATAGAAAGGATTGAAAATGAAAGAATCAGACGATTACTGCAAAGTTATTCTAGTTCTGATTATTTGATTGACAGAATTTACCCTACTGTTGCAGGTTTTGAAGCCTTTCAGGACAAGAAATCGGAAGAGAAGGATACTGGTAAGAAACAAAGTGTCAGTTATAACAAGTGTCCGCCTCCGATTTGGGAAGGTTATTCTCCCAGAAAACCAAATGAGGAGCAAGTCAAAAAGACTGTCAATATAAAATTGAAGTCTGAAACAACTGATGAGTTACCAGAAAACATTGACGTCACATTCACATCGTCTGACACTGATCATGAGTCTGAGTTAATAAAGAAAGTGGTCGATCAGGTGTTGGATAAAGATGAGGAGTCAGAGTCAAAGTCAAAGTCTGAATCCAAGAGTTCGAGTTCATCAGTTGACAGTTCAAAGCCGTCGGTCAAAAGGGTTTACAATAAAGAATTTCTTTTATCAAAAAATAATTTGAATGATGAAACGTTTAAAGTAGCATATACTTTGAATGATTCTTACAAATTATTTTCTGATGAGGAATTTCCAATAAGAGGTGATAAAATTGAAATGATTAACAAAGGTTTTCAAACTAACAGAAATTAATATTTCTGAAATAAAAGATGAAAATCTTTCTAAAAAACCTAAATCTTACACCTCAAGAGTTCAACAACGTTTAAACAAGAAAAAGGGTTATAGTTCTGGTTCTGGTTTTCAAAGGAAATCAAACCATAACAGTAATTTCAAAAAGAAGGGATTGGGTTTTATTCCACCTGAAAATCATAAAAATGAGAAAATTTCTAAAACTAAAATAGTATTTGTTTCAGGGACAAGTGCTGAGGAAGAAGAGAAAAGCTCATTCTAGAAGCAATCAAACAAAGAATTCATTGCTAAGAAGCAAGAGAGAATGAAGAATGGAGCCTGTCAAAGAAAGGAAACAAGAACCTGTTACAGATGTCAAGAAGTTGGTCACATTGCCTGGAATTGTACAAAGGCAATCAACACAAAACAGGGAGTTTCTCCTAAACTCAAAGCAAAAGTGGTTGAAAATGAACCACCAACCAAACAATTTAAAGTATTCAAAAATTCAAAATTTGAGGTTGGCGAGAGCTCAAAACGTTTTTACAAAAGAAGTGTGAATCTTAATAACCAAACATGGGTTGTTAAGAAATCTGATGTTAAATCTGGCGATGAATCTGATTCCACAAAGTCAGAGGAGCCACAAGTTGTTCAAAAAGAAGAAAATTCAGTTCCGCCAATGGATGATGTTAATTTTCCACCATTGCAAGCTGAAAATTTTAAACAAAAAGTTGGAAAAGTGGAGATTTCGAATCAATTCTATTCTGAAAAGAAAGAATTTGATGTCGAAAAGGTTTTTAATGGAAATGTAAAACATATTTTTGGGAAAATGGTCATCATGTTAATGGAATGTTCATTATGTTAATAGAATGTTCATCATGGTAATGGAATGTTCATCATGTTAATGGAATGCTTATCGTGTTAATGGAATGTTCATTATGTTAGAATTTAGATCACACACACACACGAGATCAATAAACAAAAGCAATAAGAAAAAGTAGACACGAGATTTATGTGGTTCGGTCACAGTGTGTAACCTACGTCCACGGGGCAACTAGGGTTTGTATTTTATTGAGTGATAATGATTACAAGTACAAGAGATATATTTATAGGCTAGAATTAGGGTTAGTCCCTTGCTAAACAAGTAACTAAACATCTGGGCCTAAAACACTTAAAGCCCATTAGGGTTAAGGCCGGCCGAACCCTTTCCCTTCTTCTCTCTAATTCTTGGCTAGCCTTAATGGGCTGGGCTGAAGACAACATCTCTAACAATCTCCCACTTGGTGTCTTCGGACCTCGAACTGCACCGTCTCTTCTGTACTTCTGTAAATGGAAATCCCCCTTGATCTTCAAAACTCCCTAGTTACCCCGCCTTCTCAGCATTATTCCTGAAGGCCAGCTGAAGCTATGCATAGCTTCAGCTTATCCAGCACCACAACCTTGGTAAACATATCTGTTGGATTCTTAGCACCTGGGACATTCTTCAAACTGATTGATCCTTCACTGATCAATCCTCTGAAAAAATGATACCTCATCCCTATGTGCTTCGTCTTCCCATGATAAACGGGATTCTTTGCAAGTTTCACTGCACTTTCATTGTCACAATACAACAGGTAGTCAGCTTGATTCTTCCCTAACTCTTTCAGAAAAGCTTTCAACCATACTAGTTCTTTACTGGACTCAGCTACTGCCATGTATTCAGCTTCTGTAGTAGATAAAGCCACACTTTTCTGAAGTTTGGACATCCAACTCACTGTTGTTCCTCCCACTATAAAGACATATCCTGTAGTGCTTTTAAATGTATCTTTACATCCACCCAGGTCAGCATCTGTATAACCCTTGAGAACCACATCCTTTCATTTAAAACAAAGCCCCATCTTTGACGTACCTTTCAAATAACGAAGCACCCATTTAACCGCTTCCCAGTGTTCTCTTCCCGGATTTGACATAAAGCAACTGACAACTCCAACTGCGTGTGCTATGTCAGGTCTCGTACATACCATAGCATACATTAGACTTCCTACAGCAGATGCATATGGAACTCTAGCCATATCAGCTTTTTCTTCTTCTGTTCTGGGACACTGGTCTTTAGTAAGCTTGAGGTGACTTCCTAAAGGCGTGTTTCTAGGCTTGGTCTTCTCACTATTCATACCAAATCTCTCTAACACTTTCCCGGTGTACTTCTCCTGGGATAGTGTCACTGAGCCATCTTTCTTGCTTCTGGTTATACTCATCCCGAGTATCTGTCTGGCTGGACCCAAATCCTTTATCTCGAATTCTTTGGACATTTGCTTCTTTAACCTGCTTACTTCTTTCATATCAGAACCTGCAATTAACATATCGTCAACGTAAAGTAACAATATGATATAAGAGTTGCTAAACTTCTTCAAATAGAAGTAATGCTCCATCTGACATCTCTTGTACCCTGACCACTCCATGAAGTTATCAAACTTTATGTACCACTGTCTGGGTGCCTGTTTAAGACCATACAAACTCTTCTTCAATTTGCAGACTCAGTTCTCTTTCCCAACAACCTTGAATCCCTCAGGTTGTGCCATATAAATGTCTTCGATGAGATCACCATGTAGAAAAGTTGTTTTCACATCTAAGTGCTCTAGATGCAACTTTTCTGCGGCTAATATACTAAGAACCAACCTGATGGTAGTCATCTTCACCACCGGAGAGAAAATCTCATCATAATCAACTCCCTTCTTTTGCTGAAACCCCTTGACTACTAAATGGGCTTTGTACCGTTTAGAACCATCATGTTCTTCTTTGACCCTGAAGACCCATTTATTTTGTAAAGCTCTTTTGTCTGGCGGAAGCTTTACTAAGACCCAAGTCTTGTTTTTATCTAAAGAGCTCATCTCATCCTTCATTGCATGCTCCCACTGGAGAAAATCTTTCATCCTGACTGCCTCAGAGTAGCTTTCTGGTTCACCGTTTTCTGTCAAGAGAATATAATTAACTGAAGGATTATATTTATTAGGCGGTTTACTAACTCGGGTGGATCTCCTGACCCAATTTTCTGACAGGTCAGGCTGTTGTGGAGGTTGTTCTTCTTCATGCTCTGAGCTCCAACTGTCAGAGACTTCTCCTGTCTCATTATATCCACCTTCAAACTCTGGTCCTATGTCATCTACAGAGTCTGATTCAGGTTCTATAACTGGTTCATTCTTTTGACCATTAGTGTCAAACTCAACCACTTCTTTCTGAACCTCTGATTTCTTCAAATTCCTGTCTTTGTACAGCTCTGCTTCATTGAATTCGGCATGTTTGCTTCTGACTAGCTTCCTGCTTTAATGATCCCAAAGCCTGTAGCCCATTTTATCAGACCTATATCCAACGAGCGTGTACTTCTTTTCTTTGGCATCTAACTTGTCACCTTCAAGATCAATATCATAAGCACTACACCCGAAGATTCTCAGGTGATCATACTCAACTGCTTTTCCCTTCCATTCTTCCTGAGGAATCTTGAATCCCAACGGTACTGAAGGCCCACGATTGATAAGATAAGCCGCGGTGTTAACCGCATCAGCCCAGAACATTTTTGGGAGCCCTGCATTCAATCTCATACTCCTGGCTCTCTCACACAATGTTCTGTTCATCCTCTCTGCAACCCCATTCTGTTGCGGAGTTCCTGGAACTGTATTTATCATCTTGATCCCTCTCTCAGCACAATAATTTGTAAATTCTTTGCTAATATATTCACCTCCGTTGTCAGACTTCAAGCATTTCACCTTCAAATCAGTTTCAAGTTCAACAGCAGATTTCCGTTTCTTAAATTTATCAAAAACTTCAGATTTATGTTTAAGAAAGTAAACCCATACCTTGCGTGTTGAATGGTCTATGAAGGTCACATAATAGCGAGATCCTCCAGGTGAAGCAACTGATGTCGGCCCGTACACGTCTGAGTGAATCAGCTCCAATTTCTGAGCTTTTGGTGCTCTCCCTGTCTTCACAAAAGTCACCTTCTTTTTTCTTGCCTAGGATGCACGGTTCACAAAACTCATACTCGACCTCTTTCAGTTCTGGAAGCTTTCCCTTGGTAACGAGCATCTCCATCCCCTTTTCACTCATGTGGCCGAGTCGTTGATGCCATAACTTTGATAGACTCGGCCCATCAGGTACTGCATTAACCCCATCGGTTGGCACCTCAACCATGTCTAAAGTACCCCTCTTCTTTCCTCTAGCAATGACCATACTGCCCTTAACAACTTTCCATTGTCCTCTACCAAAGTGGACATCATATCCCTGATCATCAAGCTGACCAATGGATATCAACATCCTCTTCAAACCAGGAATGACCCGAACATTCTTCAAGGTCCAAATGGTTCCCAATGGTGTTTTTAAGTCTATGTCTCCAACTCCTGTAATATCAAGACTGTGATTATTAGCCAAACGAACTTTATCAAAGTTACCTGTTCGTAGATTCTTCATCTTCTTTGTGCTTGAAGTAGCATGAAACGATGCTCCTGAATCCATAATCTAGTCTTCAACAGTATTTTCGACACATCAAATAAGGGCATCCTCTGAATCTGAGGCCGTGGTAGCATTCACCTCCTTTTTGTCTCTATGAGGTTTAGTACACTGACTTCTAAAGTGCCCATGCTCATCACAGTTCTAGCACTGTATGTCTTTTCTAGGTTTTGCTGGTCTTGACTTGCTTCTTCGTTTTGACTTTGACCTTCCTCTATTTCCACCTCTATTATTACTTCTCCATCTCCCCTCAGTACTAAGCAACGAACTTGTCTCTCCAGAATTCCTCCTTCTTGAGTCCTCATTCAATATCAAGTCATGAACTTTAGCAAAAGTGAGGGTCTCAACTGCCCCAGTGACTGCGGTAATAGTTCCTGACCAGCTGTCAAGTAATGAGGACAAGAGTAGGCGTGCTTGCAGTTCATCATCTATCTTGAATTTTACTGAATTCAAACGAGACAAGTGAGAATTAAACAAATTAATATGCTCAATAACAGAACTTCCCTCTTTCATGCGGGTGTTGACTAACTCCCGTATCAGAAACACCTTGTTGGCAGGAGACGGATTCTCATACATATTTGACAAAGCCTCTATGATTCCTCGTGCTGAGGTTTGTTCAGAAATATTGTAGCCAACATTCATAGAAAGAGTGAGCCTGATAGTTGACATAGCCTTCTTGTCAATGGTTGTCCACTTATCCGTTACAGGTGTAGGAGGAGGCTCTAAGGCTGCATCCAGATCCTTCTGTATCAGCAAATCCTTGATTTGCATCTTTCACCATCCGAAATTCTTCCCATCAAACTTCTCAATTCTGACTTTTCCATCATCAGACATCTTTGCTGAATAACGGAAACTAACCAGAGAACGTGAGAGAATAAACTAAAAAAACAACCCTGAAATCTGACCTCGAAAAACGTGCAGAAAAACCCGAAAAAAAACGCAGCAGCGGAAATCGGTACAGAAATCCTTCTGTTTGAGCGGCGGCGGCTGGAAACCCTAATCTGGTTAGCGGCGCCGGCGGTTCTGCGGTTCCGGCAAGATGGTAGGCAGCGGCTGGCGAAACCCTAATCTGGGTTAGGTGGCGGCGGCGGTACCCGGTTGCCCAGGAGCAAAGTTGCGAAACTGCAGCGGGTCGGTGGGTGTCGGCGTGGAAACCCTAGCGGCGGCTAGGTGGCGGCGGCGAAACCCTAATTAGGGTTTGCGGCGGCGACTGGAGGCAGGAGGTCGTAAGCGGCTGGTGTGTGTTCTTGATCAAGAGCTCGTGCTCTGATACCAGTTGTTAGAATTTAGATCACACACACACGAGATCAATAAACGAAAGCAATAAGAAAAAGTAGACATGAGATTTACGTGGTTCGGTCACAGTGTGTAACCTACGTCCACGGGGAAACTAGGGTTTGTATTTTATTGAGTGATAATGATTACAATTACAAGAGATATATTTATAGGCTAGAATTATGGTTAATCCCTTGCTAAACAAGTAACTAAACATCTGGGCCCAAAACACTTAAAATCCATTAGGGTTAGGGCCGGCCGAACCATTTCCCTTCTTCTCTCTAATTCTTAGCTAGCCTTAATGGGCTGGGCTGAAGACAACATCTCCAACACATTATGTTAATAGAATGTTCATCATGGTAATGGAATGCTCATCATGTTAATGGATTGTTCGTCATGTTAATGGAATGTGAATGTTCATCATGTTAATGGATTGTTCATCATGTTAATGGAATGTTTATCATGTTTGTTGGAAGTTAGTGGGTTATGTTTATTTGTAATTACATTACGCTCGAAGTTTGGTATTTGAATACGAATAAGTGAATGTGACTTCTATGCACATATGAATGGGATACGTATGAATGTACTTAGAAATATGAAAATGTATACGCGTGTTGTAATCTAATGATTGTAGATCACTGGTATACGTATATGTGAAGATGTGAGTTTTCAACATGTTTGAGATTACGTATTCCTAACCATGTTACTTGCTCAGGGCCGGCCCTGATTGATTTGGTTGTTACTAGTGACATGTGTAGAGGTTGGGCGATGTGTCGGATGCAGGATGCAGGGGGTGTAAATGTGAAGAACACGGGTTCTTTTGGGTACGGAAACATCATGGAAACCCATCTTAATTTATCGTGATCACCTACTTAGCTGGTCATCTCTTATTCTTTTTTAAATGTGAAGAACACGGGTTCTCATCACCTCGATTTTTTCCTGCTTATCCCTCTTAACTGTTTACGTTGTAACTGATTGCTGCAAGTTGATACAGACCATGCTGTAAAAATGAAAGCTCTATCAGTTCATAATGTTATTTTTTAAAGAATTTCAGGTTCAATTTAATGATAAGATAAATCTGAAATGCTACTACTTTTTGGAAGTCAACTTAAAGTTCATTTATACGGTTTATTGTGGAAGAAACAAAGCGGTGGTAAGGCTGTTGAAGTGGATAACATCTTATATTTTGTGACTTGCGTGGATGAAAGTTCCCAGATGTAATCAGCTTGCTGTCAGAATTCAGAACTAAGGATAGTCTTAAGTACAAGTTCACCGGTGCTTTATGGATGAAAGTTCCCAGGCGTAATCACGGGAGATCCTTTCTTGCATTGCTACATACGCATCAATCTTGGTTATTTTTATGAATTCCAGGTACATGTCCGTTATCATCCAGTTGCATAATTGACTCTTGTAAGACAGGTTGTGGGTGTAAATCGTCAAATTCTAGGTACATGTCCACCGGACGGGTATTAAACTAGTTACACAAGAATCAAACTCCCAAAGACCCACTTTATTCATGCTCAAACATTCATTTATATACAGACTCTTGCATACGCGAAGAAAGCAAAACTCACAACTAAAAACCACTAACCCACTACTTGACACAATACCCATGACCTAGCCCCCTACTATAACATCAATAAAACATGTGACTAAAACTTTAATCTACAAGATGTCCCTGTTCTCTTTATGCAACTTCACCTACAAAAAACATAACGCTTAAGAGTTGACTGCTTCTTTACCGGATAGCAGTTCAAGAAGTAGATATCTCTTTTTTTTTCTGTCATGTTGTATGACATTCGGGATTACAAAGAAAAAAGAAAATTTGATTTGGAATGATTGTTGGGGGGGGGGGGGGGGGGGGGGGGGGGGGGGTTCATTACTTCATTCAAGGTGTTGCTTTTTAACATAAAGCACAAGCTCTAAAGATGTCTATACTGAGTCAAGAAGATAAACATGCAACCCATATATAAACAAACGGATCTGTTTGAAGCATACAAATTGTAAAATAAGCCCCATTTCAAGGTCAAACAAAATCTTTAACTGTAAACCATTTATCCAATTGAATATAAAAAGTTTTCTACCAGAACAGATCAGATAGGCCATATGGCTTAGATTGACAACTAATCTTGAAGTTAGTTACATCTTCAAACAAATCAGGAATTCAGGATCAAATACATCGTGTTGATATTAGCTTATATAAAACCATATGGACAAAGCTAATATGTAAGTTGTGACATGGGTTATATCATAGCAATATAATATTCAGGAACCGTAAAATGAAAATGAACTTGTTACAATCATAACAACGAAACTAGATGCTTAACAAAACAGCTGGTGCAACGTGACATAGAGAGAGAGATAATCAAGGAACTTACACAACTCCAGACGCAACCTGAAGCTCCTTTCTCCTAAGATACTCATGCAAAATAGTAAGCCTAGCCGTCTCGAATGCAAAATATCCTATAGCTGAAAAACAAGCACTATGAACCACTCTAGGCCCCATTCCCCGGGTAAATCCCACCAACCCTTCTTCCTTCAATATCTGCTTAACCGTCTCAGAAACACCAAACGCAATCTTATCCGAATGAATCTGAGTCATCAACCGGGTTTTGACCACATCCAACGGGGTCGTCAAGGAGGCAGAAATGGCACCAGCCAACGCCCCACAACAAACACTCTGAAAGGGCTCCAAATTCGGCTGCTCCGACTTGATCAAAACGGCGGCTTTCAAGTACTCAAAAGAGGAGTAGCTCAAGACCCCAGCAGGCAAATTCCTCAACAACGTGGCAGAGTAACCAGCATAGAGACCCAAAACCCCATCTTTCTCCAAAATGCTTAACAAAACCTCCCAAGATCTCCCTTTAGCCCCTGCCTGCATTCTTTGAGTGATTAACTCTTTGGGGACCATTATAGCAGAAGAGATTATATTACCCATAGCACCAGCAGTAGGAGGAATTAAAACAGAAGGGAAATCGGGTAATTTGGAGAGCACAGATTTACCCAACTCACAGGTCCCGAAATAAATAGCAGAAGAGGCAGTTGAGCCAACGATGACAGCAGAAACACCGGAATAAAAGCCTAAAATGCCCTTGGATTGAAAGGTCTTGACAACAGCATCGAGGGTATTGTCGTAAATCTTGGAAGCTCCTTTGGTTTGGAGCTTGGTTTTGATGGTGTCGAGGGGGTGGAGGCAGACATAAGTGAATAAGCCGGCGAGGCCACCTGCACCGGCGCCGATGAGGGCGCGTTCGAAAACGGAGAGATTCTTCAACAAAGCGGAAGAATTGGGGGGTTTGAGCCAGCTGCGGGGGGGTTTGTTGAATTGGGTTTCTAAAGAGGCTGATGCGAATTTGAGATTAGTGGATGGTGATGGTGAGGATGAGATGAGGGTGGTGTTGAGGTGTGAGAAGAGGGAATTGAAATCGGAGTGGGAATGGGATGATGATATGGAATGGATGAGGGAGAGTGATTTGCGATTGGGGTTTTCCATGGGAGAACAGTGAGAGTGTGAGACCTCCGCTATCGATTCGATGAACGAGAACCTGCTCCTACTCGATAATATGTAATTTAAAAAATAAAATAAAATAGATTGACTAAAATGGTGTTTGTTTGTTTTTTTTTAACGGCAATTGTAGGGGCCAAACGACCCACTACCTCACAGGGCGAGACAAGCTCTTAAACCCTGTCCAGGCCCAACTCCATACGGAAATCCCAATATGTACACAGCAGGAGTCGAACCTGGGACCTCCCCAAAGGAGAACCTTACGGAAAACTCCCCTGACCAACTGGGCTATACCATGTTGGCTAAATGGTGTTTGTTGGTCTCTAGTATTAGACCGAGGGGTGTGGGCTTGGGTTTGGGGCGTGAGAAACCCACCCAAGCCTTGTACACCATCCCCTATGGGCTTAGATTTGGGCGTTGCCCCTCTGGTAGGGCTATGAAACCTGACGTGGGGGGAGGGGGGATGATGTGGCTGGCTGGGATTGGTTGGGCATACTTGACCCAAAAAAAAGGTCACGCCACCCCACACCCAAAAAAAGCCATGCCCAGCCATGTGGAGCCCACCTCCGTCACATGTCAACCCAAGCACCCCACACCCTACAGTCTTATGTTGTATGTGTTTCAAGTAGGGAGATGAACGGTGGTAAGTAAGTTCATAATCAATACGTATGGGTGAGCGACATTTTAAGATACCCCCAAAAACTAAGAACTTCTCATCTCTTAATTTATAGATACACCTTTAAAATAAGGTTAAATTGATTAAAGCCTAACATTCTTGGTCATTATCACAAAATATTTGATAGTCACAGAATGTCAAGTGATTAAATATCGTTACTGCCACATAATGTTTAGTAGCTAATTTTTATAATTTTAATCTAGGGTAAATTACACTTTTCGTCCTTTATGTTTGTATCGGATTGCAATGGATAGCCTTTAACTTCAATAATTACAGTCACAATCATTTGTTTGGAAAACATATTAGACCCTACGTCCTTTACCACTAACCAGGTTAAAATTTTCAGTTAACTATAGCATGTGCCTTGCACATGAGGGTATATTAGTAATTTTACCTATTATATGTAAAGTATATCTTATTTTCCCTTTCATTTTCACATCCACACAACTTAAAACCTTATCCCCTTTCTCTCTCGTCTCTCTCTAGAAAACGTCGGCCACCACCCTTGGTGGCGATGCCACGGCGGCAACACCAACTACCACCACCTGCTCCTACTCAATAATATGTAATTTAAAAAAAATAGATTGACTAAAATGGTGTTTGTTGGTCTCTAGTATTAGATTATGGGATTTAGGGTTTAGGGCGTGTCGAGCAATGCCCCTAACTCAAGCCCCTCCACACCCCATAGTCTAAAACTAGAGACCAACAAACACCATTTTAGTTAATCTATCTTTTTTATTTAGCACCGTAACGCCCCCGAATTTAATTATATGTGTTTATATATATATTGCTATAATATGTTTTAAGAAATAACTAGGAGGTGAACCTAGTTAGAATGTGAATTAGGATTTTTAACTAAAAGAAACAAGTTTTGGCCATTTAAAAATAAGTATGCAAATATGAGGGGTGGAATGTGTAAATGTTGAAAGTTAAATTATTAAAAACACAAAAAACACACAACACACCTGGTCGCCAGGAGCAAGAAGGAGAAAGAAACCCTTCTCATCTTCACAAAAATTGAACAATTGAAGCCCTAAACATGGCCATAACTCTTGCATGTTAATGGATTATTGATCAACTAGTCCTACTAAAGCATAAGGTAACAAGAATTTTATGTTTTGGTGATCTTGGATATTTGGGGTTTCAAGAAATCCTTGAGTTAATATGAAATTAGTATGATAATGAACTAGGATCACCTATTAGAACATGATGAATGCTTGGAATATATTAAATTGATGTTGGAAGTGAAAACCCCACTTAGAATAGAATGGTAGTGATATGTAACATGAAATTTTGATGTAAATTAGCATAATGATGTTGTATGATGTTGTTCTTATTAAGTTTTTGCTATGTGAAATCGAATTAGGATGAAGGTTGTATGAGATTTTGATTGAAATTGATGTTATTGATATGAACTAGCCATGTTTTGCATATAATACTTGTACACTATGCTTGATTAGCTATCTTTTTTATTTAGCGCCGTAACGCCCCCGAATTTAATTATATGTGTTTATATATATATATATATATATATATATATTATATGTTTTAAGAAATAACTAGGAGGTGAACCTAGTTAGAATGTGAATTAGGATTTTTAACTAAAAGAAACAAGTTTTGGCATTTAAAAATAAGTATGCAAATATGAGGGGTGGAATGTGTAAATGATGAAAGTTAAATTATTAAAAACACAAAAAACACACAACACACACACATATGTGCGTGTCTGGTCGCCAGGAGCAAGAAGGAGAAAGAAACCCTTCTCATCTTCACAAAAATTGAACAATTGAAGCCCTAAACATGGCCATAACTCTTGCATGTTAATGGATTCTTGATCAACTAGTCCTACTAAGGCATAAGGTAACAAGAATTTTATGTTTTGGTGATCTTGGATATTTGGGGTTTCAAGAAATCCTTGAGTTAATATGAAATTAGTATGATAATGAACTAGGATCACCTATTAGAACATGATGAATGCTTGGAATATGTTAAATTGATGTGGGAAGTGAAAACCCCACTTAGAGTAGAATGGTAGTGATATGTAACATGAAATTTTGATGTAAATTAGCATAATGATGTTGTATGATGATGTTCTTATTAAGTTGTTGCTATGTGAAATCGAATTAGGATGAAGGTTGTATGAGATTTTGATTGAAATTGATGTTCTTGATGTTATTGATATGAACTAGCCATGTTTTGCATATAATACTTGTACACTATGCTTGATTAGTGGTACGCACGCCAAGTGTTTGTTAAAATGCTTAAATGAGGTGATCAAATGATTTCCAAAGTTAAATGGTTTGAATTGGAGTTAGTTGATTGTTAATTTGAAGTTGTTAATTACGGAATGAAAAGAACGACATGAGATTAAAGTATGTGATTTTGGATTGTAGGAATAAAGGAAGAAAGCTCAAGCTAATCCGGG
This sequence comes from Helianthus tuberosus, assembly GCA_030545235.1. Lineage (NCBI taxonomy): Eukaryota > Viridiplantae > Streptophyta > Magnoliopsida > Asterales > Asteraceae > Helianthus > Helianthus tuberosus. The sequence continues at coordinate 285,021 of CM060414.1, forward strand.
TCACAAACGAAGAACGATAAAGGTAAGTTCATTTGCTTACAAAGTATTATTAGTGTGTAAAAGAGTTAAATGCCCGGATAGTCCCTGTGGTTTGCCAGTTTTTCACCTTTAGCCCCTAACTTTCTAAAATTACAGCTATAGTCCCCAACTTTTCAATTTTCGTTCCCGGATAGTCCCTGTGCCAAACTTCAGTTAGTTTTCATAGTTAAGAGGGTGTGAAATGACAAAAATACCCTTTCTTTAAAAAGGGCAAACTACAAGGACTATCCGAGCATTTAATAAATAAAAAAATCTAATTAATATTCAAATGGGCCCCACAACCTACCCCACCCTCACCCTACCCCCTATCATCATCTTCTTCTTCTGGCACTCCTTTCTGTATCAGTAGCTCAATTGCCTGGTTAGTTGAATTACATGTAAGCCATATCACACAGAACAGTAAATCAGTTTGCAATCAAAACGATAATCATCCATCACACATAATTTGCAGAACTTCATTAATTCCCTGAGTTATTTTGGATCAATCAGATTGAAGAACTGTTTACCATGTTGCAAATTGTTAATAGTATATTAGTATTAATATTATTTTTCTCATTATTAGTTTTTTAATATTACATTCAACAGCCAATGGAATTACAAATTCATCAATAACAATTCTTTCTTTTGTTTACACGATGCCGCATTTCTTCTCGTTTGACGATTCAGTTACATCTTCTACTTGCAAACCGTCAGATCACTGCAAAACAGTTCGATTCGTGCTTGTTTAGTGTTCAGATTTGTAGAAACTTACATCAAAACGATCGACGCAGTGTATATAGCTCGATTCGAGCATGTAAATGTTCGGAACACACAGTGATAGACTGCTAGTTCGATTTGAACTCGTTCAGTGTTCAGATTCATACAAATTATAAATAAAAAACGATAAACACATACGGTGATAGTTTGATTCAGTGTTCAGATTCAGAAAATTCAAATCAAAACGATAAACACACGCAGTGAGAGTTCGATTTGAGCATATGTTCAGTGTTCATATTCATAGAAAAACCTAAATCAAAACGATCAACAGATTCAATGGATAGACTGATAGTTCGATCCGAGCTTGTGCAGTGTTTAGATTCACAGAAAACTTAAATCAAAATGATCAACAAAGTGATATCAACACAATGATAGTTCGATTCGAGCTTATTCAGTGTTCAGATTCATATAAATTCAAATCAAAACGATGAACACAGTGATGAAACAAATAGACGTAATGTGTAGTAGTACCTTATCGTTGGGATCCATGGTGATGATGAAGACGATTGCAGTCTGAATGAAGGTGGAGATGGTGGTGGTGGTGGTGTGGGGTGGGGATGATGAAGTGGGTAGGGTGGGTGGTGGGTTAAAATATTAATTATATTTCTTTTAATTTTTTAGTTATTAATTTGACAGTAAGGGTATTTTTGTCATTTCACATGTAACTAACACCAAAAACTAACCTCCATCCATGCCAGGGACTATCCGGGAACGAAATTCAAAAACTTGAGGACTATAGGTGTAATTTTAGAAAGTTAGGGACTAAAGGTGAAAAATGGGGAAACCACAGGGACTATCCGAGCATTTTTCTCTGTGTAAAATTATGAAATGTTATTATCCTAGATTCAAAAATTTATACGTGTAATGAGTTAGTATAAGTTGATGTAACACCTCGGAAATTTACGTCCTATAATGTGTTGACACGTGTCATAGGTTTGAACGTGTGAAAGAATGTTCTTGAAGGACTAAAGTTGACAAACAGTGAAACTGTGTAAGTACAAGGGTTCAAAGTGTCAACAATGAATAAATATACTTTGCAATAACCCTACATGATGTTTATAACCTAAAACGAATAGATCATGGATCATATGAAGCGAATTGTGAAAGAAAGTGAGAGATTACAAACTACAGGGGTTAATTGTGTCAACATGTTAAAGATATACCTCTGAGTGACCTTTTGACAAAACCCGAAGCTTTGTAACGATTAATTATGCTCACTAGAATGTACCATAAAAATTTCACCAAGTTTCGTTACCGTATGAGAAAGTTGTGATAAAATTCGTGTGCGGGGGTTAGAATCGTCAACATTGAAATTTAGGGCTTTTCGGGTGATCACAAAGTTACCCGAGGACTTGACAAAGTGGGTATAAGTATTAAAGCCCCTATATATAAAAATACAAAGCCTTAAGATGCAAGAAATGTTGAGAAAACGACCTTTCGGGGGACTAGGGGCCAAAGTGCAATTAATAAAACATGTTTAACCTGATCAGGAGGGCCAAGCGGCCCGCCTTCGATTTAACTAAGGCCCATGCGGGCCGCGTGCGGTCTGCAGATGCAGAAAACAAACAGAAGCACTGGCAGGTGTCTGTTTTCATCATCTAACCGACTTAAAACACAGATTTTCGAAACTATGGGCTGCCTAGAGTGGTTTGTAGCTTATAGGGGACACATGCATGTATCTTAGATCATGCTAGACCTTGTTGGCATCAATTTAGAAAGATCAAAAAGCTCATAAATATCACAAAGTTGCAACGTACATGCACATTTCATTCCTGGACATTTTCAAGAGATCAAGACCTGATACAAGCATTTCAAATCATCCATTAGACAAGTGTAAGTACCTTTGATCCTTCTCGTTTCAGTTATGCTTGGTTTATAGCTTAGAAATCAAACCGTCGTAACTACGGTTCGACTTCTCCATAAATCAAAATCGGTCCAGAGGTTAGTCGAATCAAAGGTTGTTATAAGTTGGTATTTATATGGTTAATAAACCCCTAAAAGGGCACTCACTAATTCGAATCCTAACTAGGTCGTTTATCGAGTCAAACTTCTTCCGAAAAAGTCAACAGAATTGTTATGTTTGGTTTAATGCATGATTAGCGATGTAAATGGCGTATAGCCTATTTTATCATTCTTACCAACTGAAAATAAGTATAAAAACTTGTTTACGCTTGTTTGATTCGACAACTTTATGTTTAGAACCGATTCGGAGCCGAAAGACGCAAAAGGTTGACTTTTGCGTTGACCTCAGTTCTGACCCGATTTATATAGGTTTAGACATGCCTTAAAGTTCCATTAGGACCTAGTTGCATGTGTGTATAAGCCTCTGCGTTTATACCACTCGAATCCCTAATCGTCCGATGTTTCCGTTAATCGCCTAAATATTGACCGTAATGCCCTTATGACCATAAAACGAGATTTTTGGAAATGTGATAGTGCCAAAATCTTAGTTACTGATTATTATGCATGTCCCGAAAATTTCACGTTAATCGGAGGTCTAGATTAGGAGTTATGCTTAATGACGTAATTAAGAACGCTTTTATTAATTAAACGGCGTCATTAGCATAAAACCTATCTAAACCCAATTTTTGACACCAAACCTTTTACCCACTGATGTTAAATAATATTTTGGGATTTTTGAAGATTTCTAATTATTTTTAAACTGATCATAAGCTTGGATTAGCGCCTTAATTCGGTAATACCGAATATGCCCTTTTCGGCCATAAAATGAGTTTTACAAGTCTAAATGGTGCCAATCCAATTGCTACTGATTCTAAATAATAAATTAAGTATTTTGAGCCTGTTTATTTGATCAGAAAACTCAGAATCATATTTTAACCCGTACATCGCTTAAAACGACTTTATACGCGTATTTAACGCATAGTTTGGGTTTAAGACTATTTTAAAATATAAGACTTATTACCAAAGGTTATAACCTGTTAAAATAAGCTATTTTACTGATCAACTCAGACCCGGATCACAGGTGCCTAATTAAACCCTTTTATAATCTTTAAAATGACCAAAATACCCCTACGGGGCTAATAAAGAGATTAAACTCGTTTTGGGCATCATGGGTGATATCCTACTGATATCACAACTTAATTAAGGCGTGTTAACTTAGGAAACCTGTTTAGGACTCTTACGGATACCCGTTACGCTTCATGCGCGTTCGGTTCGGTTTATGTAACTAGTTTACATAAATTAGCCGAAACGGGTCAAACCTTATCAGTTTTATCTCAAAATCCAGAATGTGTATCATATACCCATATTAAGCAAGTCTTCAAACTTGTCGGGTCTAAATCACATTCTATCCGGTCTTCGCTTGATCGTGCGTACGAACCGTATCTTTAAAACTAACCGGTCTAAGCGTGAGCTTAACTAAAGACCCATTAGGATTCTAATAGGTTATTATAAACCTTCGTTCCAGATTAGGAGAACCAGTAAAAGATACTTGCACTCGCTGATTTTGAATTATACTTGCTCAGGTAAATACTTTTAACTTATTTCCCTATACGGGCTTGGGGTACGGTATATAAAATACCGCTTGGTCGGGCGTTGAATATTTAATTTTATTATGGTTAAATGATTGAGATGTCTCTGTTTAATTTGTTTTGTTTGCTTAAAGCCTTTGGGGGGTTAATGACCGTGTCCCGGATATCCCTGGCATCATTTTACGAAATGGCCACGACCTTAGCACTCAGGTGTAGGCGTACACCTGTCAGTGTCTCATAATTAAAGTGGTGTGTTAATTGATCTTTAACCCGGCTCGATCCGGGCTACTGAACGCATAAGAAACATGTAAATCCTGTACAAGTTTATATATTTAAATAAGTATCCCAAGTTATAAAATATTATTTGTGCCTTGTGCCTTAAATGCATTTTCTTAAACTCTTTTCAAAATGAGTCGGTTGATTGTATTTACCAGTGTAAACTGACGTATTTTTCTTAAAAAGGTTAAGTGCAGGTACTACGCGAAATAGGCTGGCTTGTCTCCTAGCATCCACATTAAGTCTCGCCAGCTTGGATGTTATAAACTGTTGAACATTTGTTTCCTTTTTATTTGATCTACCTGTGGATTTATATTCGACTATTTGTGATACTTAATATTACAATATCGTTTGGTTGAATTAAATCTATACTTTGCTTCCGCTGTGCATTTAAATATTGTGTTGTTTGACTATTATGTTGCCAACCACGTCACGATACTCCCCTACCGGGCCCACCGGTAACACGTGGAAATTCGGGGTGTGACAGGTTGGTATCAGAGCCAACGCTGAGTGAATTAAACACTAACCTTTTGTGTTTAATCTCAGTTACACAATTGCACATTCCTAAATCTTCGAGTCTAGACAAAGAACTTAGGAATAATCCAAATTGTTCAAATTTTTATTTTTGTCCTTTATTTTTCCTTGTTATTACCTTGTGTATTTTAACAGGTACAATAATGCCGCCAAGATTTAGACGAGGTGGTCGAGGAAAGGAGCCAGCTAGCGCCCCTAACGACCATGAGGCAGGGCCTTCATACCGACGAACTTCTTCTACAAGGAATGACGAAACGAGGGAGCTATGGAGGACATATGAAGACTCTGCCAGACGATCTTTTTCGCACGCCTCAACACCTCCATATCATGACTCTTATGGGCCTCAGTCAGAGAATGAACCCCACAACCCGCAACGTTTCTTTGGCGACCCTACTCCTGTCTTTCAGGGTCAGTTTAACCCAGCAGAGTACCTACCAGAGCACGTGGGCTTTAACCCACTAGGACCAGAGGATCACTTTTCGGGTGATCAAGATATGGACGAGGACACAGATCCCGTCGAGGCATCAACTGGATCCTTTAACCATCCTTTCGTAATCTCAGACGGTTCGTCTTTTCACGGAACACCATACCAGGGTCCGGATAGTCACATGGCACGATTCGAACGGTGTGAGTGGTACTATACACCATCTGAACACTCATCACCTCATCAGCAGCCGCCACTGCAGCAGCAAAATCCCTCTGGGGATCCACGTTATGAGGCAGTCACGCCACCGCCTCCACCGCCGCCAGTGCATCTAGAGCCTCCAGAGCCACCAAGACGTAGGAGGACTGGTGCACGGATCTCAGCACGAGAAGTTGACTTTCGTCTCAACACCCCTCAACACTCTAGCGGTAGCCATTACCCGCCTACTCATGAAGTCCCACAGATGGGTGGACCTTCTGTCCCAGTTTCGGAGGTGAATTCAGCACCTATTGTACCGCCATCACCGGGTTTTGGCCACCCAATACCTGCTTATACTGCTCCGGCAGCTTACAACCCATATGGACCACCAGCACACCATGGCTATAACTATGCTGATGACCCTTACAACGTAGCATCAAGCTACCAAGCCCATAATAATCCTGAAGGACCATACGGACCCCCTTGGGGAATGGGATACCCAGCTCGGGGGTATCAAGCACCTGTTCAGCCGCCACCACAGTACCAGCCACCACAGGCTCCTCCTCCTGAGCAGGAGGAACTCCGTCGAAGACTGGCCAAAGTGGAGCGAGACTTCCAGAAGGAACGTAGGAAGAATGAAGGATTTATGAGTGGCTTGGCAAACTTGCTTAAGGGAAAGAAGAAACGGGATCGTTAATTCCCAATATATATTGTTGTATTTCCTTGTTTAAATCAAGTCCCTACGTGGACATTTATATATGTGTGTATGTAGTCCCTGCGTGGACGTCTATCTTAGTACTTAGTCCCTACGTGGACTTGTCTCTAGTAATCCCTGCGTGGACATTTACTTTTGTAGACCGTCCCTGTGAGGACATGTATTATCTGTATAGCTCCTGCGTAGGCATCTATTTCAGTGAAAAGTCCCATTTAGGGCAAAATGTACTACTTTTAGTATTAGTGGAATGTAAGTTTATAAATTTCATCTTTGCTAGTTATGCATAATTAAATTATATATGAAATAAATAAATCAGAATCATTCCTTTTAAAAATCTATCTGCCTAAGCTATTTTAATTAAGGATCTTAAAAGTATAACCTAGCCTACATGTCATTTTAAGACCTGGCCCAGATGGTAAAACTAGTTAAAAAGATTCAAATCCCTGTTAACATCTGGAAACATGTTAACACTCCTGGCAGACATGATTAGTTAAAAACACACGTGTTATTATTATATATGGATCTTTTCAAAGATTCTATACCCAAATAAATGATCTCTGAATCATGGGTTAAATCATTAATAAATATGATAAGTTCTTTTTACCATCCATTGGTAATGGAATGCCTACGGGCCCTTCTCATTTTCATATGAGACAAAAGACAGTATTAGTCTATGACCCTGTCTGATAAAGGTAATGAACTTTGTTCAAACCTTCATGCTTTGATTCTCTGAAATCCTAGCTTATAATCTTTATTGTCCCTGTGACTAGGCCTTATGTGCTAATAAATACTGTTATTGTTTTATAATTAGGATAAATTAAATTAGAAATCCTAAATAAAGGTGAGTAATAAATTAACCATATATGGTCTATGTTACCACGGTTAATAAAAATTGCCATAAAAGACAATTCTATAATAAACTCACCAATAAATTATTGTCGATATGTTACAGTTTAAGCTACATGGCAGACTCAAACGAGGTCAACAGTCACCCAGGGATAATGAATGATAATGCCCATGTAAACGTAGCGGGTCCAGAGTTACAAGCTATGATAGATAATGCGGTTAATAGAGCTATGGATAGACAGCACCATGGATCAAGTGGTACCCATACGAGGACCCATTCTGCATCACACACTAGAACACCCTCCAGGACCCACACTGCCCACAACAGTAATTCTCACCACTCCTCGAATCAAAGGAGTAATCCATCCCAAAGAGTCGTACAAAACCAAGAACCTCGTAATAGGGGTTGCACATATAAGTACTTTGTCTCGTGCAAACCCAGAGACTTCAATGGGGAAAAAGGAGCTGTTGATTGCATGACGTGGATGGATGAAATGGATACTGTGGTGGATATTAGTGGTTGCCATAATAGGGACATTGTGAAGTTTGTCTCACAGTCCTTCAAAGGAGAAGCCTTAGCCTGGTGGAGATCTTTGATCCAAGCCACAGGGAAAGTCCCATTATACAACATGACCTGGGAACAGTTCATGGCACTAATCAAAGAAAATTTCTGCCCTCAACATGAGGTTGAGAGAATTGAATCTGACTTCCTGGCGCTGGCCATGAAAAACCTGGACTGTCAGGCCTACCTTACTACTTTCAATACCTTGTCAAGGTTGGTCCCTTATTTGGTGACTCCGGAGCCTAAACGTATAGCTCGTTTTATCGGGGGTTTGGAACCGGAGATCAAAGCAAGTGTAAAGGCCTCCAGACCAACCACTTTTCGGTCAGTAACGGACATATCATTGTCTCTGACCTCAGATGCTGTCAGGCTGAGGTCACAGAGGAAGAATGATACCGAAAAGAGGAAGCGTGAGGATGACAACTCACGGCGATCAGACAAGAAACAGAAGGGAAATAATGACCAAAAGAAGGGGTCAGGATTCAAGAAGGATGGTCAGCAGACGGGTGAAAAACCCAGATGTAAAATCTGCAAGAGGCAGCACTTTGGGAAGTACCGGTTTGAATCAAACTCGAACTCACAATCAAAAGCTTTTGCAAGTGGCCTGTGCAAGTCCAAGGAACACAAAACCTTGGATTGCAAGAAGATAAAGGATGCAACCTGCTACGGTTGCAATGAAAAGGGGCACATCAAGAGCAATTGCCCAAAATACGCCAAGAAGCCCGAAGAGACTAGGAAGACCAATGCTAGGGTCTTCAGGATGGATGCTAAGGAAGCCGTCAAGGACGACAATGTGATAATAGGTACCTTTCTCGTAAATGATGTTTATGCGAGAGTGTTATTCGATTCAGGCGCTGATAAGTCGTTTGTAGATAATAAGTTTTGTGAACTGTTGAAATTACCTGTTAAGACTTTAAGGGTGAAGTATGAGGTGGAACTAGCAGATGGCACTTTAGAAACCGCTTCAACCTTATTAGATGGATGTTTCATATCCATTAAGAACCACTCTTTTCCTTTGTCTCTACTTCCTTTAAAACTAGCCGGTTTCGACATAGTTTTGGGTATGGACTGGTTATCACATAACCAGGCCCAGATTATTTGCAATAAGAAGCAAGTGATGATCAAGACTTCGTCTGGTGAATCACTTACTATCCAGGGAGATACCCAGTATGGGCTGCCCGAGAAAATGTCTATACTCAAAGACTCAAAGTGTTTGAAGAAGGGTTGTATCATCTACATGGCACATGTGATTATTGATGAGCCGAAACCCAAGATTGGAGATATCCCAGTCATTTCTGAATACCCCGAAGTATTTCCTGAAGAACTACCTGGTTTGCCACCAGATAGGCAAGTGGAATTCAGAATCGACATTATTCCTGGATCAGCACCAGTTGCAAGGGCGCCTTATAGGTTGGCACCAACAGAAATGAAGGAATTGAGAACGCAGCTAGATGATTTGCTAGACAAAGGTTTCATCAAACCTAGTTCGTCTCCATGGGGAGCACCGGTTTTATTTGTTAAGAAGAAGGATGGATCGATGCGTCTGTGCATCGACTACCGCGAGCTTAATAAGGTTACTATCAAGAATAGGTATCCTTTGCCCAGAATTGACGATCTGTTCGATCAACTTCAAGGGGCGAGTTTCTTTTCAAAGATTGACTTAAGGTCAGGCTATCATCAATTGAAGGTTAGAGATGAAGACGTGCACAAAACAGCATTTAGGACTCGTTATGGTCATTACGAGTTCCTAGTGATGCCTTTTGGGCTCACTAATGCACCAGCCGCGTTCATGGATCTCATGAATCGCGTTTGCAAGCCGCACTTAGACAAATTCGTCATCGTCTTCATCGACGACATTCTCATCTACTCAAAGAACCAAGCTGACCATGAGAAGCATCTTCACTGCATACTGGAACTACTTCATAAAGAGAAGCTCTATGCCAAGTTCTCAAAGTGTGAATTCTGGCTTCGAGCAGTCCAATTTCTTGGACATGTTGTTAGTGAGCGTGGTATCCAAGTAGATCCCGCTAAAGTTGAATCTGTCATGAATTGGCATGAGCCAAAGACGCCTACTGAAATTCGTAGCTTCCTAGGTTTGGCAGGATACTATAGGCGATTCATTGAAAACTTTTCAAGGATTGCTGCACCCCTGACTTCGCTGACACGTAAGAAGATTAAGTTTGACTGGGGTCCTAAGCAGCAGGAATCCTTCGATATTCTGAAACAAAAGTTGAGCAATGCTCCAGTACTGACATTGCCTGATGGAATAGAGGAGTTTGTAGTTTATTGTGATGCATCACACACCGGGATGGGATGTGTGCTTATGCAGAAAGGCAAAGTCATTGCCTATGCTTCACGCCAGTTAAAGGTGCACGAAAAGAATTACACCACCCACGACTTGGAGTTGGGTGCCGTTGTATTCGCGCTAAAACTGTGGAGGCACTACTTATATGGAATTAAATGTGTGATCTACTCCGATCATAAAAGCCTTCAACATCTGTTCAACCAGAAGGACTTGAACATGAGGCAACGCCGTTGGATGGAAACTCTGAATGATTACGATTGTGAAATAAGATACCATCCCGGCAAGGCGAATGTAGTCGCCGATGCCTTGAGTCGGAAGGAGAAGGTGAAACCCATCCGAATCAATGCCAAGAGCATGGAAATAAAGAATAATTTGATAGAAAGGTTGTTAGCTGCACAGAAGGAAGTTGTGTTGGAAGCTAACTATCCTAACGAAAAGCTAGGAGTAACTGAGGAGCAGTTATCTCTTAGTAAGGATGGAATTCTTAGATTGAATGGAAGGATATGGGTTCCAATTTATGGAGGACTCCGAGATGTTATCCTCCAGGAAGCCCACAGCTCTAAATATTCCGTTCATCATGGAGCTGATAAAATGTACCAGGATCTAAGGGCAAATTATTGGTGGATAGGCTTGAAGAAGTCTGTAGCTACCTATGTAGCTAAATGCTTGACGTGTGCGCAAGTCAAGGCAGAACATCAAAAACCGTCAGGTTTGCTACAACAGCCTGAACTTCCTACTTGGAAGTGGGAAATGGTAACTATGGATTTTATCACCAAGTTACCCAAGACAAGGAAAGGAAATGACACCATCTGGGTGATAGTTGACCGACTGACTAAGTCAGCACATTTCCTACCCATTAAGGAGACCTACAGCTCCGATATATTAGCCCAACTGTACGTTGATAAGATTGTAGCCCTACACGGCATACCTGTAGCTATTATCTCTGACCGGGATACTAGGTACACGTCTCATTTTTGGAAGAGCTTCCAACAATCTTTGGGCACACGTTTGAACTTTAGTACGGCTTACCATCCACAGACAGACGGTCAGAGTGAGCGTACTATTCAAACGTTGGAAGACATGCTTCGTGCATGTGCGATCGAATTGGGAGGTAGCTGGGATAAGAACCTGCCATTAATCGAATTCTCCTACAACAATAGCTACCATACCAGCATCAAGGCTGCGCCTTTTGAGGCATTATACGGTAGAAAGTGTAGATCACCAGTTTGTTGGGCGGAAGTTGGAGAAGTCCAGTTATCAGGACCAGAGATCGTGTTCGAAACGACGGACAAGATTGTCCAGATTCGTAACAATCTCCAAGCTGCCCGAAATAGGCAGAAGATTTACGCTGATCCAAATCGTAAGGATTTTCACTTCGAAGTAGGTGAAAAAGTCCTACTTAAAGTGTCACCCTGGAAGGGAGTGATGCGATTTGGTAAGAAAGGTAAGCTAAGCCCGAGATACATAGGACCTTTCGAGGTTATCGAACATGTCGGGTCAGTTGCCTACAAGTTAAACTTACCTGAAGAGCTCAGTAGTATACACAATGTGTTCCACATCTGCAATCTGAAGAAGTGTTTCGCTAACGAATCAGTGGTTATACCCTATACAGATGTGCATATTGATGAGAGCTTGAAATTTGTGGAAAAACCTTTGTCGATCGAAGATCGACAGGTGAGGAAGCTTCGAAGGAAGCATATACCTTTTGTAAAGGTCAAATGGGATGCCCGTAGAGGTCCCGAATTCACGTGGGAGGTTGAATCCACGATGAAAGAAAAATACCCTTACTTATTTCAGTAAATCTCGGGTCAAGATTTATTTTAAGGGGGTGAGGATGTAACACCTCGGAAATTTACGTCCTATAATGTGTTGACACGTGTCATAGGTTTGAACGTGTGAAAGAATGTTCTTGAAGGACTAAAGTTGACAAACAGTGAAACTGTGTAAGTACAAGGGTTCAAAGTGTCAACAATGAATAAATATACTTTGCAATAACCCTACATGATGTTTATAACCTAAAACGAATAGATCATGGATCATATGAAGCGAATTGTGAAAGAAAGTGAGAGATTACAAACTACAGGGGTTAATTGTGTCAACATGTTAAAGATATACCTCTGAGTGACCTTTTGACAAAACCCGAAGCTTTGTAACGATTAATTATGCTCACTAGAATGTACCATAAAAATTTCACCAAGTTTCGTTACCGTATGAGAAAGTTGTGATAAAATTCGTGTGCGGGGGTTAGAATCGTCAACATTGAAATTTAGGGCTTTTCGGGTGATCACAAAGTTACCCGAGGACTTGACAAAGTGGGTATAAGTATTAAAGCCCCTATATATAAAAATACAAAGCCTTAAGATGCAAGAAATGTTGAGAAAACGACCTTTCGGGGGACTAGGGGCCAAAGTGCAATTAATAAAACATGTTTAACCTGATCAGGAGGGCCAAGCGGCCCGCCTTCGATTTAACTAAGGCCCATGCGGGCCGCGTGCGGTCTGCAGATGCAGAAAACAAACAGAAGCACTGGCAGGTGTCTGTTTTCATCATCTAACCGACTTAAAACACAGATTTTCGAAACTATGGGCTGCCTAGAGTGGTTTGTAGCTTATAGGGGACACGTGCATGTATCTTAGATCATGCTAGACCTTGTTGGCATCAATTTAGAAAGATCAAAAAGCTCATAAATATCACAAAGTTGCAACGTACATGCACATTTCATTCCTGGACATTTTCAAGAGCTCAAGACCTGATACAAGCATTTCAAATCATCCATTAGACAAGTGTAAGTACCTTTGATCCTTCTCGTTTCAGTTATGCTTGGTTTATAGCTTAGAAATCAAACCGTCGTAACTACGGTTCGACTTCTCCATAAATCAAAATCGGTCCAGAGGTTAGTCGAATCAAAGGTTGTTATAAGTTGGTATTTATATGGTTAATAAACCCCTAAAAGGGCACTCACTAATTCGAATCCTAACTAGGTCGTTTATCGAGTCAAACTTCTTCCGAAAAAGTCAACAGAATTGTTATGTTTGGTTTAATGCATGATTAGCGATGTAAATGGCGTATAGCCTATTTTATCATTCTTACCAACTGAAAATAAGTATAAAAACTTGTTTACGCTTGTTTGATTCGACAACTTTATGTTTAGAACCGATTCGGAGCCGAAAGACGCAAAAGGTTGACTTTTGCGTTGACCTCAGTTCTGACCCGATTTATATAGGTTTAGACATGCCTTAAAGTTCCATTAGGACCTAGTTGCATGTGTGTATAAGCCTCTGCGTTTATACCACTCGAATCCCTAATCGTCCGATGTTTCCGTTAATCGCCTAAATATTGACCGTAATGCCCTTATGACCATAAAACGAGATTTTTGGAAATGTGATAGTGCCAAAATCTTAGTTACTGATTATTATGCATGTCCCGAAAATTTCACGTTAATCGGAGGTCTAGATTAGGAGTTATGCTTAATGACGTAATTAAGAACGCTTTTATTAATTAAACGGCGTCATTAGCATAAAACCTATCTAAACCCAATTTTTGACACCAAACCTTTTACCCACTGATGTTAAATAATATTTTGGGATTTTTGAAGATTTCTAATTATTTTTAAACTGATCATAAGCTTGGATTAGCGCCTTAATTCGGTAATACCGAATATGCCCTTTTCGGCCATAAAATGAGTTTTACAAGTCTAAATGGTGCCAATCCAATTGCTACTGATTCTAAATAATAAATTAAGTATTTTGAGCCTGTTTATTTGATCAGAAAACTCAGAATCATATTTTAACCCGTACATCGCTTAAAACGACTTTATACGCGTATTTAACGCATAGTTTGGGTTTAAGACTATTTTAAAATATAAGACTTATTACCAAAGGTTATAACCTGTTAAAATAAGCTATTTTACTGATCAACTCAGACCCGGATCACAGGTGCCTAATTAAACCCTTTTATAATCTTTAAAATGACCAAAATACCCCTACGGGGCTAATAAAGAGATTAAACTCGTTTTGGGCATCATGGGTGATATCCTACTGATATCACAACTTAATTAAGGCGTGTTAACTTAGGAAACCTGTTTAGGACTCTTACGGATACCCGTTACGCTTCATGCGCGTTCGGTTCGGTTTATGTAACTAGTTTACATAAATTAGCCGAAACGGGTCAAACCTTATCAGTTTTATCTCAAAATCCAGAATGTGTATCATATACCCATATTAAGCAAGTCTTCAAACTTGTCGGGTCTAAATCACATTCTATCCGGTCTTCGCTTGATCGTGTGTACGAACCGTATCTTTAAAACTAACCGGTCTAAGCGTGAGCTTAACTAAAGACCCATTAGGATTCTAATAGGTTATTATAAACCTTCGTTCCAGATTAGGAGAACCAGTAAAAGATACTTGCACTCGCTGATTTTGAATTATACTTGCTCAGGTAAATACTTTTAACTTATTTCCCTATACGGGCTTGGGGTACGGTATATAAAATACCGCTTGGTCGGGCGTTGAATATTTAATTTTATTATGGTTAAATGATTGAGATGTCTCTGTTTAATTTGTTTTGTTTGCTTAAAGCCTTTGGGGGGTTAATGACCGTGTCCCGGATATCCCTGGCATCATTTTACGAAATGGCCACGACCTTAGCACTCAGGTGTAGGCGTACACCTGTCAGTGTCTCATAATTAAAGTGGTGTGTTAATTGATCTTTAACCCGGCTCGATCCGGGCTACTGAACGCATAAGAAACATGTAAATCCTGTACAAGTTTATATATTTAAATAAGTATCCCAAGTTATAAAATATTATTTGTGCCTTGTGCCTTAAATGCATTTTCTTAAACTCTTTTCAAAATGAGTCGGTTGATTGTATTTACCAGTGTAAACTGACGTATTTTTCTTAAAAAGGTTAAGTGCAGGTACTACGCGAAATAGGCTGGCTTGTCTCCTAGCATCCACATTAAGTCTCGCCAGCTTGGATGTTATAAACTGTTGAACATTTGTTTCCTTTTTATTTGATCTACCTGTGGATTTATATTCGACTATTTGTGATACTTAATATTACAATATCATTTGGTTGAATTAAATCTATACTTTGGTTCCGCTGTGCATTTAAATATTGTGTTGTTTGACTATTATGTTGCCAACCACGTCACGATACTCCCTTACCGGGCCCACCGGTAACACGTGGAAATTCGGGGTGTGACAGGTTGGTATCAGAGCCAACGCTGAGTGAATTAAACACTAACCTTTTGTGTTTAATCTCAGTTACACAATTGCACATTCCTAAATCTTCGAGTCTAGACAAAGAACTTAGGAATAATCCAAATTGTTCAAATTTTTATTTTTGTCCTTTATTTTTCCTTGTTATTACCTTGTGTATTTTAACAGGTACAATAATGCCGCCAAGATTTAGACGAGGTGGTCGAGGAAAGGAGCCAGCTAGCGCCCCTAACGACCATGAGGCAGGGCCTTCATACCGACGAACTTCTTCTACAAGGAATGACGAAACGAGGGAGCTATGGAGGACATATGAAGACTCTGCCAGACGATCTTTTTCGCACGCCTCAACACCTCCATATCATGACTCTTATGGGCCTCAGTCAGAGAATGAACCCCACAACCCGCAACGTTTCTTTGGCGACCCTACTCCTGTCTTTCAGGGTCAGTTTAACCCAGCAGAGTACCTACCAGAGCACGTGGGCTTTAACCCACTAGGACCAGAGGATCACTTTTCGGGTGATCAAGATATGGACGAGGACACAGATCCCGTCGAGGCATCAACTGGATCCTTTAACCATCCTTTCGTAATCTCAGACGGTTCGTCTTTTCACGGAACACCATACCAGGGTCCGGATAGTCACATGGCACGATTCGAACGGTGTGAGTGGTACTATACACCATCTGAACACTCATCACCTCATCAGCAGCCGCCACTGCAGCAGCAAAATCCCTCTGGGGATCCACGTTATGAGGCAGTCACGCCACCGCCTCCACTGCCGCCAGTGCATCTAGAGCCTCCAGAGCCACCA
Source organism: Helianthus tuberosus (assembly GCA_030545235.1). Lineage (NCBI taxonomy): Eukaryota > Viridiplantae > Streptophyta > Magnoliopsida > Asterales > Asteraceae > Helianthus > Helianthus tuberosus. The sequence continues at coordinate 301,196 of CM060414.1, forward strand.
AGACGTAGGAGGACTGGTGCACGGATCTCAGCACGAGAAGTTGACTTTCGTCTCAACACCCCTCAACACTCTAGCGGTAGCCATTACCCGCCTACTCATGAAGTCCCACAGATGGGTGGACCTTCTGTCCCAGTTTCGGAGGTGAATTCAGCACCTATTGTACCGCCATCACCGGGTTTTGGCCACCCAATACCTGCTTATACTGCTCCGGCAGCTTACAACCCATATGGACCACCAGCACACCATGGCTATAACTATGCTGATGACCCTTACAACGTAGCATCAAGCTACCAAGCCCATAATAATCCTGAAGGACCATACGGACCCCCTTGGGGAATGGGATACCCAGCTCGGGGGTATCAAGCACCTGTTCAGCCGCCACCACAGTACCAGCCACCACAGGCTCCTCCTCCTGAGCAGGAGGAACTCCGTCGAAGACTGGCCAAAGTGGAGCGAGACTTCCAGAAGGAACGTAGGAAGAATGAAGGATTTATGAGTGGCTTGGCAAACTTGCTTAAGGGAAAGAAGAAACGGGATCGTTAATTCCCAATATATATTGTTGTATTTCCTTGTTTAAATCAAGTCCCTACGTGGACATTTATATATGTGTGTATGTAGTCCCTGCGTGGACGTCTATCTTAGTACTTAGTCCCTACGTGGACTTGTCTCTAGTAATCCCTGCGTGGACATTTACTTTTGTAGACCGTCCCTGTGAGGACATGTATTATCTGTATAGCTCCTGCGTAGGCATCTATTTCAGTGAAAAGTCCCATTTAGGGCAAAATGTACTACTTTTAGTATTAGTGGAATGTAAGTTTATAAATTTCATCTTTGCTAGTTATGCATAATTAAATTATATATGAAATAAATAAATCAGAATCATTCCTTTTAAAAATCTATCTGCCTAAGCTATTTTAATTAAGGATCTTAAAAGTATAACCTAGCCTACATGTCATTTTAAGACCTGGCCCAGATGGTAAAACTAGTTAAAAAGATTCAAATCCCTGTTAACATCTGGAAACATGTTAACACTCCTGGCAGACATGATTAGTTAAAAACACACGTGTTATTATTATATATGGATCTTTTCAAAGATTCTATACCCAAATAAATGATCTCTGAATCATGGGTTAAATCATTAATAAATATGATAAGTTCTTTTTACCATCCATTGGTAATGGAATGCCTACGGGCCCTTCTCATTTTCATATGAGACAAAAGACAGTATTAGTCTATGACCCTGTCTGATAAAGGTAATGAACTTTGTTCAAACCTTCATGCTTTGATTCTCTGAAATCCTAGCTTATAATCTTTATTGTCCCCTGTGACTAGGCCTTATGTGCTAATAAATACTGTTATTGTTTTATAATTAGGATAAATTAAATTAGAAATCCTAAATAAAGGTGAGTAATAAATTAACCATATATGGTCTATGTTACCACGGTTAATAAAAATTGCCATAAAAGACAATTCTATAATAAACTCACCAATAAATTATTGTCGATATGTTACAGTTTAAGCTACATGGCAGACTCAAACGAGGTCAACAGTCACCCAGGGATAATGAATGATAATGCCCATGTAAACGTAGCGGGTCCAGAGTTACAAGCTATGATAGATAATGCGGTTAATAGAGCTATGGATAGACAGCACCATGGATCAAGTGGTACCCATACGAGGACCCATTCTGCATCACACACTAGAACACCCTCCAGGACCCACACTGCCCACAACAGTAATTCTCACCACTCCTCGAATCAAAGGAGTAATCCATCCCAAAGAGTCGTACAAAACCAAGAACCTCGTAATAGGGGTTGCACATATAAGTACTTTGTCTCGTGCAAACCCAGAGACTTCAATGGGGAAAAAGGAGCTGTTGATTGCATGACGTGGATGGATGAAATGGATACTGTGGTGGATATTAGTGGTTGCCATAATAGGGACATTGTGAAGTTTGTCTCACAGTCCTTCAAAGGAGAAGCCTTAGCCTGGTGGAGATCTTTGATCCAAGCCACAGGGAAAGTCCCATTATACAACATGACCTGGGAACAGTTCATGGCACTAATCAAAGAAAATTTCTGCCCTCAACATGAGGTTGAGAGAATTGAATCTGACTTCCTGGCGCTGGCCATGAAAAACCTGGACTGTCAGGCCTACCTTACTACTTTCAATACCTTGTCAAGGTTGGTCCCTTATTTGGTGACTCCGGAGCCTAAACGTATAGCTCGTTTTATCGGGGGTTTGGAACCGGAGATCAAAGCAAGTGTAAAGGCCTCCAGACCAACCACTTTTCGGTCAGTAACGGACATATCATTGTCTCTGACCTCAGATGCTGTCAGGCTGAGGTCACAGAGGAAGAATGATACCGAAAAGAGGAAGCGTGAGGATGACAACTCACGGCGATCAGACAAGAAACAGAAGGGAAATAATGACCAAAAGAAGGGGTCAGGATTCAAGAAGGATGGTCAGCAGACGGGTGAAAAACCCAGATGTAAAATCTGCAAGAGGCGAGCACTTTGGGAAGTACCGGTTTGAATCAAACTCGAACTCACAATCAAAAGCTTTTGCAAGTGGCCTGTGCAAGTCCAAGGAACACAAAACCTTGGATTGCAAGAAGATAAAGGATGCAACCTGCTACGGTTGCAATGAAAAGGGGCACATCAAGAGCAATTGCCCAAAATACGCCAAGAAGCCCGAAGAGACTAGGAAGACCAATGCTAGGGTCTTCAGGATGGATGCTAAGGAAGCCGTCAAGGACGACAATGTGATAACAGGTACCTTTCTCGTAAATGATGTTTATGCGAGAGTGTTATTCGATTCAGGTGCTGATAAGTCGTTTGTAGATAATAAGTTTTGTGAACTGTTGAAATTACCTGTTAAGACTTTAAGGGTGAAGTATGAGGTGGAACTAGCAGATGGCACTTTAGAAACCGCTTCAACCTTATTAGATGGATGTTTCATATCCATTAAGAACCACTCTTTTCCTTTGTCTCTACTTCCTTTAAAACTAGCCGGTTTCGACATAGTTTTGGGTATGGACTGGTTATCACATAACCAGGCCAGATTATTTGCAATAAGAAGCAAGTGATGATCAAGACTTCGTCTGGTGAATCACTTACTATCCAGGGAGATACCCAGTATGGGCTGCCCGAGGAAAATGTCTATACTCAAAGACTCAAAGTGTTTGAAGAAGGGTTGTATCATCTACATGGCACATGTGATTATTGATGAGCCGAAACCCAAGATTGGAGATATCCCAGTCATTTCTGAATACCCCCGAAGTATTTCCTGAAGAACTACCTGGTTTGCCACCAGATAGGCAAGTGGAATTCAGAATCGACATTATTCCTGGATCAGCACCAGTTGCAAGGGCGCCTTATAGGTTGGCACCAACAGAAATGAAGGAATTGAGAACGCAGCTAGATGATTTGCTAGACAAAGGTTTCATCAAACCTAGTTCGTCTCCATGGGGGAGCACCGGTTTTATTTGTTAAGAAGAAGGATGGATCGATGCGTCTGTGCATCGACTACCGCGAGCTTAATAAGGTTACTATCAAGAATAGGTATCCTTTGCCCAGAATTGACGATCTGTTCGATCAACTTCAAGGGGCGAGTTTCTTTTCAAAGATTGACTTAAGGTCAGGCTATCATCAATTGAAGGTTAGAGATGAAGACGTGCACAAAACAGCATTTTAGGACTCGTTATGGTCATTACGAGTTCCTAGTGATGCCTTTTGGGCTCACTAATGCACCAGCCGCGTTCATGGATCTCATGAATCGCGTTTAGCCGCACTTAGACAAATTCGTCATCGTCTTCATCGACGACATTCTCATCTACTCAAAGAACCAAGCTGACCATGAGAAGCATCTTCACTGCATACTGGAACTACTTCATAAAGAGAAGCTCTATGCCAAGTTCTCAAAGTGTGAATTCTGGCTTCGAGCAGTCCAATTTCTTGGACATGTTGTTAGTGAGCGTGGTATCCAAGTAGATCCCGCTAAAGTTGAATCTGTCATGAATTGGCATGAGCCAAAGACGCCTACTGAAATTCGTAGCTTCCTAGGTTTGGCAGGATACTATAGGCGATTCATTGAAAACTTTTCAAGGATTGCTGCACCCCTGACTTCGCTGACACGTAAGAAGATTAAGTTTGACTGGGGTCCTAAGCAGCAGGAATCCTTCGATATTCTGAAACAAAAGTTGAGCAATGCTCCAGTACTGACATTGCCTGATGGAATAGAGGAGTTTGTAGTTTATTGTGATGCATCACACACCGGGATGGGATGTGTGCTTATGCAGAAAGGCAAAGTCATTGCCTATGCTTCACGCCAGTTAAAGGTGCACGAAAAGAATTACACCACCCACGACTTGGAGTTGGGTGCCGTTGTATTCGCGCTAAAACTGTGGAGGCACTACTTATATGGAATTAAATGTGTGATCTACTCCGATCATAAAAGCCTTCAACATCTGTTCAACCAGAAGGACTTGAACATGAGGCAACGCCGTTGGATGGAAACTCTGAATGATTACGATTGTGAAATAAGATACCATCCCGGCAAGGCGAATGTAGTCGCCGATGCCTTGAGTCGGAAGGAGAAGGTGAAACCCATCCGAATCAATGCCAAGAGCATGGAAATAAAGAATAATTTGATAGAAAGGTTGTTAGCTGCACAGAAGGAAGCTGTGTTGGAAGCTAACTATCCTAACGAAAAGCTAGGAGTAACTGAGGAGCAGTTATCTCTTAGTAAGGATGGAATTCTTAGATTGAATGGAAGGATATGGGTTCCAATTTATGGAGGACTCCGAGATGTTATCCTCCAGGAAGCCCACAGCTCTAAATATTCCGTTCATCCTGGAGCTGATAAAATGTACCAGGATCTAAGGGCAAATTATTGGTGGATAGGCGTGAAGAAGTCTGTAGCTACCTATGTAGCTAAATGCTTGACGTGTGCGCAAGTCAAGGCAGAACATCAAAAACCGTCAGGTTTGCTACAACAGCCTGAACTTCCTACTTGGAAGTGGGAAATGGTAACTATGGATTTTATCACCAAGTTACCCAAGACAAGGAAAGGAAATGACACCATCTGGGTGATAGTTGACCGACTGACTAAGTCAGCACATTTCCTACCCATTAAGGAGACCTACAGCTCCGATATATTAGCCCAACTGTACGTTGATAAGATTGTAGCCCTACACGGCATACCTGTAGCTATTATCTCTGACCGGGATACTAGGTACACGTCTCATTTTTGGAAGAGCTTCAACAATCTTTGGGCACACGTTTGAACTTTAGTACGGCTTACCATCCACAGACAGACGGTCAGAGGTGAGCGTACTATTCAAACGTTGGAAGACATGCTTCGTGCATGTGCGATCGAATTGGGAGGTAGCTGGGATAAGAACCTGCCATTAATCGAATTCTCCTACAACAATAGCTACCATACCAGCATCAAGGCTGCGCCTTTTGAGGCATTATACGGTAGAAAGTGTAGATCACCAGTTTGTTGGGCGGAAGTTGGAGAAGTCCAGTTATCAGGACCAGAGATCGTGTTCGAAACGACGGACAAGATTGTCCAGATTCGTAACAATCTCCAAGCTGCCCGAAATAGGCAGAAGATTTACGCTGATCCAAATCGTAAGGATTTTCACTTCGAAGTAGGTGAAAAAGTCCTACTTAAAGTGTCACCCTGGAAGGGAGTGATGCGATTTGGTAAGAAAGGTAAGCTAAGCCCGAGATACATAGGACCTTTCGAGGTTATCGAACATGTCGGGTCAGTTGCCTACAAGTTAAACTTACCTGAAGAGCTCAGTAGTATACACAATGTGTTCCACATCTGCAATCTGAAGAAGTGTTTCGCTAACGAATCAGTGGTTATACCCTATACAGATGTGCATATTGATGAGAGCTTGAAATTTGTGGAAAAACCTTTGTCGATCGAAGATCGACAGGTGAGGAAGCTTCGAAGGAAGCATATACCTTTTGTAAAGGTCAAATGGGATGCCCGTAGAGGTCCCGAATTCACGTGGGAGGTTGAATCCACGATGAAAGAAAAATACCCTTACTTATTTCAGTAAATCTCGGGTCAAGATTTATTTTAAGGGGGTGAGGATGTAACACCTCGGAAATTTACGTCCTATAATGTGTTGACACGTGTCATAGGTTTGAACGTGTGAAAGAATGTTCTTGAAGGACTAAAGTTGACAAACAGTGAAACTGTGTAAGTACAAGGGTTCAAAGTGTCAACAATGAATAAATATACTTTGCAATAACCCTACATGATGTTTATAACCTAAAACGAATAGATCATGGATCATATGAAGCGAATTGTGAAAGAAAGTGAGAGATTACAAACTACAGGGGTTAATTGTGTCAACATGTTAAAGATATACCTCTGAGTGACCTTTTGACAAAACCCGAAGCTTTGTAACGATTAATTATGCTCACTAGAATGTACCATAAAAATTTCACCAAGTTTCGTTACCGTATGAGAAAGTTGTGATAAAATTCGTGTGCGGGGGTTAGAATCGTCAACATTGAAATTTAGGGCTTTTCGGGTGATCACAAAGTTACCCGAGGAGTTGACAAAGTGGGTATAAGTATTAAAGCCCCTATATATAAAAATACAAAGCCTTAAGATGCAAGAAATGTTGAGAAAACGACCTTTCGGGGGACTAGGGGCCAAAGTGCAATTAATAAAACATGTTTAACCTGATCAGGAGGGCCAAGCGGCCCGCCTTCGATTTAACTAAGGCCCATGCGGGCCGCGTGCGGTCTGCAGATGCAGAAAACAAACAGAAGCACTGGCAGGTGTCTGTTTTCATCATCTAACCGACTTAAAACACAGATTTTCGAAACTATGGGCTGCCTAGAGTGGTTTGTAGCTTATAGGGGACACATGCATGTATCTTAGATCATGCTAGACCTTGTTGGCATCAATTTAGAAAGATCAAAAAGCTCATAAATATCACAAAGTTGCAACGTACATGCACATTTCATTCCTGGACATTTTCAAGAGCTCAAGACCTGATACAAGCATTTCAAATCATCCATTAGACAAGTGTAAGTACCTTTGATCCTTCTCGTTTCAGTTATGCTTGGTTTATAGCTTAGAAATCAAACCGTCGTAACTACGGTTCGACTTCTCCATAAATCAAAATCGGTCCAGAGGTTAGTCGAATCAAAGGTTGTTATAAGTTGGTATTTATATGGTTAATAAACCCCTAAAAGGGCACTCACTAATTCGAATCCTAACTAGGTCGTTTATCGAGTCAAACTTCTTCCGAAAAAGTCAACAGAATTGTTATGTTTGGTTTAATGCATGATTAGCGATGTAAATGGCGTATAGCCTATTTTATCATTCTTACCAACTGAAAATAAGTATAAAAACTTGTTTACGCTTGTTTGATTCGACAACTTTATGTTTAGAACCGATTCGGAGCCGAAAGACGCAAAAGGTTGACTTTTGCGTTGACCTCAGTTCTGACCCGATTTATATAGGTTTAGACATGCCTTAAAGTTCCATTAGGACCTAGTTGCATGTGTGTATAAGCCTCTGCGTTTATACCACTCGAATCCCTAATCGTCCGATGTTTCCGTTAATCGCCTAAATATTGACCGTAATGCCCTTATGACCATAAAACGAGATTTTTGGAAATGTGATAGTGCCAAAATCTTAGTTACTGATTATTATGCATGTCCCGAAAATTTCACGTTAATCGGAGGTCTAGATTAGGAGTTATGCTTAATGACGTAATTAAGAACGCTTTTATTAATTAAACGGCGTCATTAGCATAAAACCTATCTAAACCCAATTTTTGACACCAAACCTTTTACCCACTGATGTTAAATAATATTTTGGGATTTTTGAATATTTCTAATTATTTTTAAACTGATCATAAGCTTGGATTAGCGCCTTAATTCGGTAATACCGAATATGCCCTTTTCGGCCATAAAATGAGTTTTACAAGTCTAAATGGTGCCAATCCAATTGCTACTGATTCTAAATAATAAATTAAGTATTTTGAGCCTGTTTATTTGATTAGAAAACTCAGAATCATATTTTAACCCGTACATCGCTTAAAACGACTTTATACGCGTATTTAACGCATAGTTTGGGTTTAAGACTATTTTAAAATATAAGACTTATTACCAAAGGTTATAACCTGTTAAAATAAGCTATTTTACTGATCAACTCAGACCCGGATCACAGGTGCCTAATTAAACCCTTTTATAATCTTTAAAATGACCAAAATACCCCTACGGGGCTAATAAAGAGATTAAACTCGTTTTGGGCATCATGGGTGATATCCTACTGATATCACAACTTAATTAAGGCGTGTTAACTTAGGAAACCTGTTTAGGACTCTTACGGATACCCGTTACGCTTCATGCGCGTTCGGTTCGGTTTATGTAACTAGTTTACATAAATTAGCCGAAACGGGTCAAACCTTATCAGTTTTATCTCAAAATCCAGAATGTGTATCATATACCCATATTAAGCAAGTCTTCAAACTTGTCGGGTCTAAATCACATTCTATCCGGTCTTCGCTTGATCGTGCGTACGAACCGTATCTTTAAAACTAACTGGTCTAAGCGTGAGCTTAACTAAAGACCCATTAGGATTCTAATAGGTTATTATAAACCTTCGTTCCAGATTAGGAGAACCAGTAAAAGATACTTGCACTCGCTGATTTTGAATTATACTTGCTCAGGTAAATACTTTTAACTTATTTCCCTATACGGGCTTGGGGTACGGTATATAAAATACCGCTTGGTCGGGCGTTGAATATTTAATCTTATTATGGTTAAATGATTGAGATGTCTCCGTTTAATTTGTTTTGTTTGCTTAAAGCCTTTGGGGGGTTAATGACCGTGTCCCGGATATCCCTGGCATCATTTTACGAAATGGCCACAACCTTAGCACTCAGGTGTAGGCGTACACCTGTCAGTGTCTCATAATTAAAGTGGTGTGTTAATTGATCTTTAACCCGGCTCGATCCGGGCTACTGAACGCATAAGAAACATGTAAATCCTGTACAAGTTTATATATTTAAATAAGTATCCCAAGTTATAAAATATTATTTGTGCCTTGTGCCTTAAATGCATTTTCTTAAACTCTTTTCAAAATGAGTCGGTTGATTGTATTTACCAGTGTAAACTGACGTATTTTTCTTAAAAAGGTTAAGTGCAGGTACTACGCGAAATAGGCTGGCTTGTCTCCTAGCATCCACATTAAGTCTCGCCAGCTTGGATGTTATAAACTGTTGAACATTTGTTTCCTTTTTATTTGATCTACCTGTGGATTTATATTCGACTATTTGTGATACTTAATATTACAATATCGTTTGGTTGAATTAAATCTATACTTTGCTTCCGCTGTGCATTTAAATATTGTGTTGTTTGACTATTATGTTGCCAACCACGTCACGATACTCCCCTACCGGGCCCACCGGTAACACGTGGAAATTCGGGGTGTGACAGTTGAAGACATGTTAAGGATATGAGTCGAATGAGTAGAAAGGATAATATGCCAAGTTCGGAAATCTATGTTCGGATGAAGGTTTAAAAGGTTTTCTTGGAGTTCGACTAGTAAATTTTGGGTCGTATGAACTTATGATTTAAAATGTCTAATTGGTTGGTTGAATGTAGGTAAATCTTCTTGATGGAAGGCGCTTCTTGGAACGGACACACTCATGATGCACGCTTCCGCGATGATACTAGTTATGGGTCTAAACCTTTGTTGAATGGTTTTGTTAAAATGGGTCTTTTGTAAGTAACTAACCCGGAAATCAATAGATGTTGAAACTTTGTAGTTAAAGATTATGTTAGTAGTTTAAGAAATGTTTGGGTTGTAAACTTTTTGTAACTATCTAGTTTAGCTATTATGAAGTTAATGCAGAAATTTTACATGTTGATTATTTGACCCGTTTGGGAAACTTTGTTAATTTAGACACTTTAGTCATTTCAAAATTTTAGACCTTACAAGTTGGTATCAGAGCCGAGGTTTGAGGGATTCAAGTATTAGATTTAAAATGCTTGAACTCAAACCGAAAGCTCAAATGAAGATGTGTTCGTTCCGAAGCACTATGCAAGTAAGTAATTTATAAATTTTGATTTATGTTTATAGTTGGAAACGGGAAGGGGTTATAGTTAACTCACTAGAATAACCTGGGTTGGAACATTACGGAATGTTACGGGAGGTTTCGGGACTTCACGGAACCTTTTCGGGTTGAACCGGGGCTCGGGAATGAAGTTTTTGGGTAAAAATAAGTAAAAACAGCAATTGCAAGTCAGGTCTGGGATTCAGCGCCCAGTGCGCCAAAAGCAGCGCCTAGTGCGCTAAAATGAACTTTCCAACTGTGGTGTGCTGAAATCAGCGCCTAGTGGCGCCGATTGTTACCAAACTTCCCGTTTTTCACATTTTGACCTTCCAACTTGTGTGTATGCTTTCAATACTCCGTAATACCTCCCGAAACCTTTCGTCAAGCCCCAAAACGCAAATGAAATCAAGAATACAAGCTGATTAACATGAATGCCATTAGTAAAAGCATGAACAAGAAGGGGGTTAAGTACATGAATGAATGTATGTGTCACACCCCGATTTCCACGTGTCACCGGTGGGCCCGGTGGGGAGTATCGTGACGTCATGGTTGGCAACATAATAGTCAAACAACACAATATCAATATGCACAGCGGAAGCAATTGAAAAAAAAGATATAATACAACCGAATTTATTATTGTAATATCAAGTATCACAACGTTCGATTGTTTAACCACAGAACGGATCGAAAATAAAATGGAAACAATAGTTCAACAGACTTCAGGCATCTTAAGCTTGCGAGACTCTTTATTGATGCTAAGGAGACAATCCAGCCAATTACGTTTAGTACCTGCATTTAGTCTTTTTGGGAAAATACGTCAGTTTACACTGGTAAATACAATCAACTGACTCATTTTGAAAATGGTTTAAGAAAATTGATTTGAATGCACATGGCACAAAATATCTTTTATAATTTGATTAAAATGCACAAAGGCAAGATTAATCTTTTTAACTTGGGAGAATTATTTAATATTATAATCTTGTGAACGAATTACATATTACTTGTGCGTTCAGTAGCCCGGATCTTGTCCGGGTTAAAGATCAATAGACACACCACATTATTGAGCTATACACTGACAGGTGTACGCCTACACCCCGTGCTCAGGTCGTGGCCATCTCGTAAGATGATGCCAAGGATATCCGGGACATGGTCATTAACCCCCCAAAGGCTTTAAGTAACAAGACTGTTTAAACGAGCCGATCAAATTATTCAACTACCCACTTTAACGGTGGAGATTTGATGCCCGATCAAGCGGTATGCTATATACCGTAACCCAAGCCCGTATAGGGAAAATAAGTTAAAAGTATTTACCTGAGCAAAGTATAATTCACAATTAGCAAAATGCACGTAGCTTTTACTGGTTCTCCTAATCTGGAACGAAGGTTTAATATAACCTATTAGAATCCTAACGGGTCTTTAATTAAGCTTAAGCTTAGACCGGCTAGTTTTCAAGATACGGTTCGTACGCACGATTAAGCGAAGACCGGATAGAATGTGACTTTGACCCAACAAGTTTGAAGACTTGTTTAACATGGGTTTATTATTCACATTCTGGATTTTGAGATAAAACCGTTAAGGTTTGACCCGTTTCGGCTAATTTATGTAAACTTGTTACATAAACCGAACCGTACGCGTAAAAGGCGTAACGGGTATCCGTAAGAGCCATATACATGTTTCCTAAGTTAATATGCTTCAAATATGTTGTGACAACAGTAAGATGTCTTTCATTATGCCCGAAACGCGTTTAAACACAAACTAGGCCCCGTAGGGGTAGTTTGGTCATTTAAAAGTTTATAAAAGAGTTTAAGTAACAATCTGAGTTACAGGTCTGATGTAATCAGCAAATATACTCACTTTTCTAAGTTATATCAGTAAGTTAAATTATTTATGTGAAGTTTATCATTTATAGCCAACTATGCACCGAAGGGGCATTTTGGTAATTTCACATAAGCCGAAAAGCTCAAAACCGGAGTCTGAGTTAATCAACCTTTGCTTACTGTTAAAATGTTCTAATTTGCCTCATATATCAGTAGGTATCAACCCGGGTATGTCCAATATAACTTTGATACATACTTTGCGTTAAAAACGCTTAATAAGGCGATTAAAGGCCATTTCCGGGTTCGATACTTAAATCTGATATTTTTATATTTCCAGAAGGCTTAAAATAATTTATTTATCATATGTGATCAGTAGCAAGAGGTTTGGAGTCGTTTAGATATGTAAAACTCATTTTATGGCCCGTAAGGGCAAAACCGACAATTACCGGATTAAGCCTACGACTACTAGTTATGCTCAGCCTAAAATTAATTAAAAATCTTTAAAAATCCCAAAATAATATATTACATCAGTGGGTATTAAGTTTGATACCAAAAAGTAGGCTTAACTAGGCTATACGCTAATTACGCCGTTTTATTAACATAAGGCTTTAATTTTGCGATAATGAGCATAACTCTCTATCTATAATTCAAACTGATGTCAAACTTTGCATACAAGTTTATATATCAGTAATTTAAGTTTCTACTCTTTTACATTTCCAAAAATCACGTTTTAAGGTATTAAGGGCATAATGGTCAACATATGAGCAATTCACGGAATCATGCGTATTAATCGGTTAACTAATGAACTGTGGTGTATAATCACAGAGGGTTATACCAGCATGTAACCTGGTCCAAATGGAGCTCTAAGGTATTTCTAAATCATACCATAACGGGTCAGAACTGAAAGTCAAAGTATAAGTCAAACTATGCGACTTTCGGTTCCGAACCGGGTCTTAACAGGAAATTGTCGGGTCGAACATGTTTATACATGTTCTTACACTAATTACTAAGTTATAATAATGATCAAACAGGTTGCACGCTTTCTAGATTGCTAATTATGCGTTTTATGCTTCTGTTGACTTTTTCGGATTAAGTTTGACCCGACAAACGATCTAGTTAGGATGGGAATCAGGGGAAACCCTTTTGAGGTTTTATAACCCACATAATTACCAACTTATAACTACTTTCACTTCGACTAATCACTGGACCATTAGTGATTAATCTTAAAGTCAACCGTTAATTACGACGGTTTGACTTTTAAGCTAAAACTAAGCTAAAACTTAATTAGAAATGGTTAAGCATACTTACATGTGTCTAATGGATGATTAGGAAGTCTTGGAATCAGCTTTGGAGTTCCAGAGATGATCAGAAGTGAGTGCAAGAATGTTTGTAACTTGGAGGCCTTATATAGTGTTTGTAAACACCACAAATTGTTGACAACTAAGTCTACAATTGACCACAATCGTCCCACAAGTGTCCCTGGGGTCTAGGAACATTTTAGGGGTCGCCCATGAGTGAAAAATACCAACAAGATCGGTCAGAATCGTGCAAAACAGTCTGTAGCAGGTTTTTCTGCATCTGGGCGTCCCAGGCGGCCCGCCTCAGATCTTGTTAAATGCCACGCGGGCCGCGTGGGCCTTGAATCCAGGTTTTACATTTTCTATTTGTTGCATATTCGACTCTTGACCCTTCCGAAAGGTCAACTAACCTTTATATTGCAATTTGAACCCTCTAATTTGATACATAAGGGCTTCAAGATATATACCCACTTTGTTTAGTCCTCGGTTAACTTTATTGTCACCCGAAAAGTCCAAACTTCTAACGTTGACGCTTTAACCCCTTGTACACGAATTTGATCATAACTTTCTCATACGATAACGAAACTTCATGAAATTTATATCGTGCATTCTAGTGAACATAATTAACATTTATAAAGCTTCGGGTTTGTCAAAGGTCACTCAGAGGTATAACTTTAAACATGTTGACACATTTAACCCCTGTAGTTTGTAATCTCTCACTTTTTGCTTCGTATGATCCATGATTTATTCGTTTGATGTTATAAACATCATGTAGGGTTATTATGAAGTACATTTATTCACTGTTGACATATAGAACCCGTATAATCATATACTTTCCATGTTTGTCAACTTTAGTCCCTTTATAACATTCTTTCACACGTTCAAACTTTATGACACGTGTCAACACATTATAGGACGTGAATTTTCAAGGTGTTACATCCTCACCCCCTTAAAATAAATCTCGACCCGAGATTTACTGAAATAAGTAAGGGTACTTTTCTTTCATCGTGGATTCAACCTCCCACGTGAATTCGGGACCTCTTCGGGCATCCCATTTGACCTTTACAATAGGTACATGCTTCCTTCGAAGCTTCTTTACCTGTCGATCTTTAATCGACAAAGGTTTATCCACAAATTTTTAAGCTCTCATCTATATGCACTTCTGTATGCGGTATAACCAGTGATTCATCAGCGAAACACTTTTTCAGATTGCAGATGTGGAACACATTGTGAATTCCGCTGAGCTCTTCCGGTAAGTTTAATTTATAGGCAACTGACCTGACACGTTCGATAACCTCGAAAGGTCCTATGTATCTCGGGCTTAGCTTGCCTTTCTTACCAAATCGCATCACTCCTTTCCAGGGTGACACTTTAAGTAGGACTTTGTCGCCTACTTCGTAGTGAAAATCCTTACGCTTAGGATCAGCGTAACTTTTCTGTCTATCCCGGGCAGCTTTGAGACGGTCTCGAATCTGGACAATCTTGTCCGTTGTTTCGAACACGATCTCTGGTCCTGATAACTGGACATCTCCAACTTCCGCCCAACAAATAGGCGATCTACACTTTCTACCGTATAATGCCTCAAAAGGCGCAGCCTAAATGCTGGTATGGTAGCTATTGTAGTAGGAGAATTCGATTAATGGTAGGTTCTTATCCCAACTACCACTCAAATCGATCGCACATGCACGTAGCATGTCTTCCAACGTTTGGATAGTACGCTCACTCTGACCGTCAGTCTGAGGATGGTAAGCCGTACTAAAGTTCAAACGTGTGCCCAAAGATTGTTGGAAACTCTTCCAAAAATGTGACGTGTATCTAGTATCTCGGTCAGAGATAATAGCTACAGGTATGCCATGTAGGGCTACAATCTTATCGACGTATAACTGGGCTAACATGTCGGAGCTATAAGTCTCCTTGATGGGTAGGAAATGAGCTGACTTAGTCAGTCTGTCAACTATAACCCATATTGTATCATTTCTTTTCCTTGTCTTGGGTAACTTGGTAATAAAATCCATAGTTACCATTTCCCACTTCCACGTAGGAAGTTCAGGCTGCTGTAGCAAACCTGACGGTTTCTGATGCTCGGCTTTGACTTACGCACTTGCCAAGCATTTAGCTACATAGGTGGCCACAGACTTCTTCAAGCCTATCCACCAATAGTTTGCCCTTAGATCCTGGGTAGCTGATGGCAAATTCTTAATCGTTGCCTAATTAGGGTTGCGGCATTTACTACGTAAGCAAAATGAACCGTCTTTCTTATTTAACACTATCAACTCTCGGAATATCGAGTTAGGCTATATGAACCCTTTATTTTAAAACTTAGTAATTCAGGGTTTCGATTCTTCCAATGATGGTACTAGCCGTCTTGGAGATTTCATAATAATACAGCCTTAAATGGGATATAAATCTTAACTCTACCTGCCTTCCAGGAGGTAAGTAGGGAAAACTTATGAGAAGATAATCAAGATACAAGGAGGCTGCAGAGATCTTCCATATCTCAGGCTCCAGTTCATCCATCATTGCTCGTGTCAATTAAGTGACACATTTTTGTTATAAGTCCACGAATTCCTTAATCGGGAACATTTACTTGGACAATTCCATTCTGGATATCTTCCTTAAACACTACTAGTCGACTTTAGTACAATATGATCATTGGGATATCTTAGGGGTTCCATGCATTAAACCTCCATACTGATCAGGCATGGAAGTAATCTATGGGACACACTAGGATACGCCAATCCTCATATGGCACTTTTATCAAACATAGTTTGGCATTCGCAGGCGATAGAAAAACAATGAGGAAATAATTAAAATAACATATGTTGTCGTCCTCTATGCGAAGAAAGAGTACTCTTAGATTTTTCGGAAGGATTCCTTGCCGATACTAGAAGAATCGGTTACTATGGTTTCCTTGGTAAGTTATACCTTGTGAATAATATAAAAGTTTGCTAAGCTTATGGTTTATGAAGATTTATTATTGCCTGTATTAAATCAGGACGCTTAGCAGAAATTATCATTGGTAAATGATAAGGGGTGTACTTGATGACATCGTGAACTGCCTCTTGGCATTCGTCAGGTGAGTTCAGGCATTTCTTCCCTTAGCCTTTCCAGTGTTTAGTCAATCATAAGCAAGCCAAGAGTAACCAAAACATAGAGGTAAATTCTTGGATTCTAATACTTAGTCAACATAAGGAGGATAAGTAGGTGACTTATAGTAAGAAGTAAGAAAGTTATTGTACATGTGCTTATATTTAACCAAAAATGGAAATTTCACAAACTAGGCACCTAGCTCGGTTGACTAGGCGCGTGAAAGGGTGCGGCCTAGACCCAGGTTCGATTCCGGGGATGGCCGGTTCCACCATTTTTTTCGTTGCTTTTTATTAAGCTTGTTCTTGCTCTTTTTCTTAGATTTCTGGGAGTTAACTTCCTTCTTTGGTTCATCCTTCGTATACGAAGTATGAACAAAACTCTTCTCATGAGAAATTTAACAGGGTTTTGAATGAAAATTAGAGTGAGAAGCATTCGGCCCTTTGGATTGTTTCATGACCTTTTCTATGGTTCTTCCAACTGCTGCGTCAACCACAGCCTGGAGATTAACTCCATTAATATTGAGGTTTACGTTTGTAGTTTTATTAACTTTCGTCGCATTAATAGTATTGCGACTGTCGTCTACCTCATCCGAGTTTTCGATACTCGAAACTTGGTACTAATCACCAAGATTTAACATTTATTAGTCATCATCCTGATAACCTGACTTCGATTAGCCACGGCATTCATAAACCGTATGGCTATTCCGTTCTGAACATTCTTAATGAATGCTTTTTGAATGTATATCTATTACATTTAGCTTAGGTCACAAAAGGACTATCGATGGCATTTAAGGTTTGGAGCGAGTCCAATACCTGCTTGACAGGGGACCATAATGTCACAACTGTCTTTGTCACAAGGACGCTTATAAATAGCTCAAGGGCTAGCCTTACAAGACTTTTATTATATATATACATATATGGCATAGAAGCCTGTCTCGATGGACGTAGAAAGATATGGCATAAAGCCCAGTCATGAAGGACATAAATGATTAAACGGCACGAAGGCCTTGTCGCAAAGGTCATCTAGATATGGCACAAACGCATGTCACCAGGAATGTTAACATTTAGTATGTTAGCTTGTCCCTAATGACAAATTATGGCACATAGGCTTGTCATGAATGACCTTAAAACATAACTCGATGGTCTATCATCAAGGACCTTAATTTATTAGCCGCAATCTTATTAGATTAGGGCTTCAAGGTTTGAACGTGGTTCTTCACCTTTGGACAGGGAGTCATAGACTATAACTGTCATCGTCTTTGAAAGACGATTCATTTGGCAGAAAGGTAAGCCAAATCAACATTACTAATGGATGTTTATATATAACCATCGTATTTAATGATATTAGTCATGATCACATCGATCATATTGACTATTAGGTTTGGGTATAATCACACCATTTTGAACAGGGGATCATAGAGATCACTACTATCTTTGTCTTACCGACACTATAATAAAGTATAGCCCGTAGGCATTTCATCACGAGGGATGTTAATATTGTGATCATCATACTGATGATACTAGTCAGGATCATAATGGTAGTATAGACTATGGGATTTGAGTATAGCTCACCCCCTTGGGCAAAGAATCACAAAAGATTACAATTGCCTTATCTCAATTGGACAATATAATATAGCCCCTAGGCCAAACATCATTAAGGATGTTAAAATTTTTAATCTTCGTATTGATGATTTTTGTCATGATTGTATTGATCATATAGACTATTAGGCTTGAGCATAGCTCACTACCTTGGACAGGGAATCGTAAAGATCACAATGTCTTTGTCACACATGGATGATATAATATGGCCCATAGGCGAAACATCACTAATGGATGTTTATAATAGGTTCATCCTATTAGATGATATAAGTCATGATTGCACTAATCATATTGACTATTTGGCTTGAGCATAGCTCACCACCTCAGACAAGGAATCATAAAGATAACAATGTCAATGCCTCAAATGGACAATATATTATAGCCCGTAGGCAAAACATCACTAAAGGATGTTAAATAATATGATCATCGTATTAGATGATATTAGTCATGATCGCATTGATCATATAGACTATTATGTTTGGACATAGTCCAACATTTTAGACAGGAGGTCAAAGACCACCACTGTCGTTGTCTTATCGGACAACAAGTTTAGCCCGTAGGCACTTCATCACTAACGGATGTTTATAATATGATCATCTTATAGGATGATACAAGCCATGATTCCTAAATTACCAGGTTAGATAAGGGAATTGGAAGAATCCAATATAAGGATAACTGTTGTGATTTTGTCGAATCACATTTGTCAAGAGTACTAACACGTTTTTAGGTGCTGACAAGGATCCGAATCCCTTGAGTAGGTTTCGCCATCTTGGCCGCGTAGGCTAGGTTTCAATTTTAAGATTCCCTTTTAAAATGCATACTGGCAGGGGAGGAAGGATATTTATTTTATTCAGGATTTTTATCATAATCCTAAATTATAAGTTAATAATAGCACAAATGGCCTAGTCGCATAGACAAGTTTAATTTATAAGCCATGATTTCAGAGAATCGTGGCATTAAGGTTTGAATCAAAGTTCATTACCTTTTCCTGACAGGGAGCTGTAGGCTACCACTGTCTTTAGTCTCAGAGGACATTAACTATAGCCCGTGGGCACTTCCCTTCTAAGGGATGTTTATTACGGAATTGCCCCTTAGGGAAATTCATTAACCATGGTAAACAGAGACCATATGTGGTTAATTTATTAATCATTTATATTTAGGATTTCTATTATAATTTATCCTAATTATAAAACATTAACAGTTTTATTAGTGGCACCCGATGGCCTGGTCACATGGACATTTATAAATTATAAGCTTATGATTTCAGAGAATCAAAGCATGAAAGTATATTGGCACAATAGGCCTAGTCACAAGGACAATTATAAATTATATGCTAGGATTTCAGAGAATCAAAGCATTTGAGTATATTGGCACAATAGGCCTAGTCACAAGGACAATTATAAATTATATGCTAGGATTTCAGAGAATCAAAGCATTTGAGGTTTGAACCTAGTTCATTACCTTTATCTGACAGGGAGTCATTGCTACCACTGTCTTTTGGCTCATATGAAAATGAGCAGGGCCCGTAGGCATTATATTACCACGTATAGTTAAAATATGATCATCTTAGTTGATGATGTAAACCCAGGATTCAGAGATCATTAAACTGGGTTAGGAATCTTTAGAAAGATCCTTATATAATAATAACGTGTGTGATTTTAAATGAATCACATCTGCCAGGAGTGTTAACATGTTTTAAGATGTTAACAGGGATTTGAATCTTTTAAACAGGTCTTACCATCTTGGCCAGGTCTTTATAATGACACTCGGCTAGGTTTCACTCTTACGATTCTTTATTAATGGTTTGAATCTTTTTAACAGGTCTTACCATCTTGGCCCGGTCTTATAATTGACCCGAAGGCTAGGTTTCACACTTAAGATTCTTAATTAATGGTTTGAATCTTTTTAACAAGTCTTACCATCTTGGCCCGGTCTTATAATTGACCCGAAGGCTAGGTTTCACACTTAAGATTCTTAATTTAATTAACGCAGAATAATTTTAAATTGAGGTGTTAATATGGATCTGAATCTAATTATGGAACTACCATCTTGGCCCGGTCTTAAAATGACACGTGGCTAGGTCTTGTCCTTTTTAGATTTTGCCATTTTATTATAATGGTAGATCTTGCAAAAGGAAATGTTAATTTCCATTTATTTAATATTTCTTGTTTAGAATGAAAGTTTAAACTTAATCATTCCACTATATAAAAATAAAAGTATAAAGTTGCCCTAAGCGGGACTTGAAAGTAATAATGTTGTCCTCGTAGGGACTGAAAGATAATTATGTCCTTATAAGGACTAATAAGGAAACGATCTTCAGTAAAAGGAGTTTCTTCTTTATTTTATTTCTGAATGCTTTCTCCTTGGATGCTCGTTTCATTCTAGCCGCGGTACGAAGCTCAGCATCTCAGGGCTCCGGGTGTGGAGAACTCCTATTACGGCTTCTTCGCTTGGCGACGTATCCAATTAAAAATTTGGAAGTAAAAAGTTCTTAGATTAGGATTTAGAATATTCCTAAGTTAAGTCTAGACTCAGAAGTTTGGAATTGTGCAATTGTGTAACTGAGATTAAACACAAAAGGCTAGCGTTTAATTCACTCAGTGTTGGCTCTGATACCAACCTGTCACACCCCGATTTCCACGTGTCACCGGTGGGCCCGGTGGAGAGTATCGTGACGTCATGGTTGGCAACATAATAGTCAAACAATACAATACAATACAATATCAATATGCACAGCGGAAGCAATTGAAAAAAAAGATATAATACAACCGAATTTATTATTGTAATATCAAGTATCACAACGTTCGATTGTTTAACCACAGAACGGATCGAAAATAAAATGGAAACAATAGTTCAACAGACTTCAGGCATCTTAAGCTTGCGAGACTCTTTATTGATGCTAAGGAGACAATCCAGCCAATTACGTTTAGTACCTGCATTTAGTCTTTTTGGGAAAATACGTCAGTTTACACTGGTAAATACAATCAACTGACTCATTTTGAAAATGGTTTAAGAAAATTGATTTGAATGCACGTGGCACAAAATATCTTTTATAATTTGATTAAAATGCACAGAGGCAAGATTAATCTTTTTAACTTGGGAGAATTATTTAATATTATAATCTTGTGAACGAATTACATATTACTTGTGCGTTCAGTAGCCCGGATCTTGTCCGGGTTAAAGATCAATAGACACACCACATTATTGAGTTATACACTGACAGGTGTACGCCTACACCCCGTGCTCAGGTCGTGGCCATCTCGTAAGATGATGCTAAGGATATCCGGGACATGGTCATTAACCCCCCAAAGGCTTTAAGTAACAAGACTGTTTAAACGAGCCGATCAAATTATTCAACTACCCACTTTAACGGTGGAGATTTGATGCCCGATCAAGCAGTATGCTATATACCGTAACCCAAGCCCGTATAGGGAAAATAAGTTAAAAGTATTTACCTGAGCAAAGTATAATTCACAATTAGCAAAATGCACGTAGCTTTTACTGGTTCTCCTAATCTGGAACGAAGGTTTAATATAACCTATTAGAATCCTAACGGGTCTTTAATTAAGCTTAAGCTTAGACCGGGTAGTTTTCAAGATACGGTTCGTACGCACGATTAAGCGAAGACCGGATAGAATGTGACTTTGACCCAAAAAGTTTGAAGACTTGTTTAACATGGGTTTATTATTCACATTCTGGATTTTGAGATAAAACCGTTAAGGTTTGACCCGTTTCGGCTAATTTATGTAAACTTGTTACATAAACCGAACCGTACGCGTAAAAGGTGTAACGGGTATCCGTAAGAGCCATATACATGTTTCCTAAGTTAATATGCTTCAAATATGTTGTGACATCAGTAAGATGTCTTTCATTATGCCCGAAACGCGTTTAAACACAAACTAGGCCCCGTAGGGGTAGTTTGGTCATTTAAAAGTTTATAAAAGAGTTTAAGTAACAATCTGAGTTACAGGTCTGATGTAATCAGAAAATATACTCAATTTTCTAAGTTATATCAGTAAGTTAAATTATTTATGTGAATTTTATCATTTATAGCCAACTATGCACCGTAGGGGCATTTTGGTAATTTCACATAAGCCGAAAAGCTCAAAACCGGAGTCTGAGTTAATCAACCTTTGCTTACTGTTAAAATGTTCTAATTTGCATCATATATCAGTAGGTATCAACCCGGGTATGTCCAATATAACTTTGATACATACTTTGCGTTAAAAACGCTTAATAAGGCGATTAAAGGCCATTTCCGGGTTCGATACTTAAATCTGATATTTTTATATTTCCAGAAGGCTTAAAATAATTTATTTATCATATGTGATCAGTATCAAGAGGTTTGGAGTCGTTTAGATATGTAAAACTCATTTTATGGCCCGTAAGGGCAAAACCGACAATTACCGGATTAAGCCTACGACTACTAGTTATGCTCAGCCTAAAATTAATTAAAAATATTTAAAAATCCCAAAATAATATATTACATCAGTGGGTATTAAGTTTGATACCAAAAAGTAGGCTTAACTAGGCTATACGCTAATTACGCCGTTTTATTAACATAAGGCTTTAATTTTGCGATAATGAGCATAACTCTCTATCTATAATTCAAACTGATGTCAAACTTTGCATACAAGTTTATATATCAGTAATTTAAGTTTCTACTCTTTTACATTTCCAAAAATCACGTTTTAAGGTATTAAGGGCATAATGGTCAACATATGAGCAATTCACGGAATCATGCGTATTAATCGGTTAACTAATGAACCGTGGTGTATAATCACAGAGGGTTATACCAGCATGTAACCTGGTCCAAATGGAGCTCTAAGGTATTTCTAAATCATACCATAACGGGTCAGAACTGAAAGTCAAAGTATAAGTCAAACTATGCGACTTTCGGTTCCGAACCGGGTCTTAACAGGAAATTGTCGGGTCGAACATGTTTATACATGTTCTTACACTAATTACTAAGTTATAATAATGATCAAACAGGTTGCACGTTTTCTAGATTGCTAATTATGCGTTTTATGCTTCTGTTGACTTTTTCGGATTAAGTTTGACCCGACAAACGATCTAGTTAGGATGGGAATCAGGGGAAACCCTTTT
Source organism: Helianthus tuberosus (assembly GCA_030545235.1). Lineage (NCBI taxonomy): Eukaryota > Viridiplantae > Streptophyta > Magnoliopsida > Asterales > Asteraceae > Helianthus > Helianthus tuberosus. The sequence continues at coordinate 324,207 of CM060414.1, forward strand.
GAGGTTTTATAACCCACATAATTACCAACTTATAACTACTTTCACTTCGACTAATCACTGGACCATTAGTGATTAATCTTAAAGTCAACCGTTAATTACGACGGTTTGACTTTTAAGCTAAAACTAAGCTAAAACTTAATTAGAAAAGGTTAAGCATACTTACATGTGTCTAATGGATGATTAGGAAGTCTTGGAATCAGCTTTGGAGTTCCAGAGATGATCAGAAGTGAGTGCAAGAATGTTTGTAACTTGGAGGCCTTATATAGTGTTTGTAAACACCACAAATTGTTGACAACTAAGTCTACAATTGACCACAATCGTCCCACAAGTGTCCCTGGGGTCTAGGAACATTTTAGGGGTCGCCCATGAGTGAAAAATACCAACAAGATCGGTCAGAATCGTGCAAAACAGGCTGTAGCAGGTTTTTCTGCATCTGGGCGTCCCAGGCGGCCCGCCTCAGATCTTGTTAAATGCCATGCGGGCCGCGTGGGCCTTGAATCCAGGTTTTACATTTTCTATTTGTTGCATATTCGACTCTTGGCCCTTCCGAAAGGTCAACTAACCTTTATATTGCCATTTGAACCCTCTAATTTGATACATAAGGGCTTCAAGATATATACCCACTTTGTTTAGTCCTCGGTTAACTTTATTGTCACCCGAAAAGTCCAAACTTCCAACGTTGACGCTTTAACCCCTTGTACACGAATTTGATCATAACTTTCTCATACGATAACGAAACTTCATGAAATTTATATCGTGCATTCTAGTGAACATAATTAACCTTTACAAAGCTTCGGGTTTGTCAAAGGTCACTCAGAGGTATAACTTTAAACATGTTGACACATTTAACCCCTGTAGTTTGTAATCTCTCACTTTTTGCTTCGTATGTTCCATGATTTATTCGTTTGATGTTATAAACATCATGTAGGGTTATTATGAAGTACATTTATTCACTGTTGACATTTAGAACCCGTATAATCATATACTTTCCATGTTTGTCAACTTTAGTCCCTTTATAACATTCTTTCACACGTTCAAACTTTATGACACGTGTCAACACATTATAGGACGTGAATTTTCGAGGTGTTACAGTATGATTGAATTAACACATCTAGGATGTTTGTAATGAAGAATGATCTACGAGAATGAATTATTAAAAAACTAATAAAGTATAAAATGATAAAGAGAATGAATGGAATGCTATCTAATACAAGTATGTAATTGTAGATGGCAAACGAAGGAGATGCAAATACCACGGAACGGATCACTCAAGATGAACTAAATAAGCTAATTTCGGATGAGGTGGTAAAGACGCTTGATGCAAACATTCCAAGAATAGCGCAAGAAGTGGAAAGTCAAGTGTTAAGCATGGTGGAAACCATGATGACAAGTAAGATGGATGAGTTGAAGGAAATGATAAATGAGATGCATGGCTAGAAGGAAGCACAACGGTGCACATATAAGGAGTTTATGGCGTGTAAGCCCGCATCTTATAACAGAGAAATAGATCCCATTGAATGTCAAAGGTGGATCTCCAATATAGAAGGGGTGTTTATCCGAAGTCATTGCGAGAAGGAAGACCAAGTCATGTTTGCCACGGGGCAACTACTTCGACAAGCTAAAGATTGGTGGGATGCGTATAGTAAAGAAATCGGCGAGGATAAACTGCAAACCCTAACGTGGCAAGAATTTAAAGAACCTTTCATCAAGTATCATTGTCCACAATCGGCTGTGGATCGGATTCAAGAAGATTTCCTCCGACTTCGGTAGAAGAATGAAACAATCGACGAAATCACCAACATTTTCCTCGATAAGTTGAAGTTTTGTAAGGAGTTTACGAGAACGGAAAGAATGAAGATTAACCGCTAACACGACATGTTAAAACGTTTGTTGGCCGGAAAACTCAACATTTTTGTCCCGAACCTCTTTGTAACCTTATTATGGACCTTTGTGAACCTTTTTATAGTAAAAGCCCCGATTATTAAAGTCGCCGGAAAACTTCTTTTTCGCCGGAAAACTTCTTTTTTGCCGGAAAACTCAACTTTTTGGCCGAAAAACTCAATATTTTCGTCCCAAACCTCTTTGTAACTTTAGATCGGACCTTTAGAAACCTTTTTCTGGACAAAAATGGTTTTCCGGCGACCGAAGACTAACGACGTCAGGGTTCTGTTAGTCAGGGTCCGTTGGTGGCCAATATGTCAATATTTGAGACTGCCAGTGGTTATTTTTTAAGTTGGGATTGTTGGCGGCCAACGACGAACAGTTGAGATTATTAAAATCGAATATTCCAAAAAAGAAATAATGAATAAATATCGTACTTAGTTTTGGTTTTTTTTTTCTTATGTTTCATTTTTTAGTTTAAATTAAGCAATGGTTTTTTTTTAGTTATGTAATCTTTTTTTAGTTATGTAATTTTTTTATTATTGTTAATTATTATATTACTAATAATGCTATTTTAAAAAAATTAATAGATAATATATAATTATTAAATAATAATAATAATAATAATAATAATAAGTATGTGTCACGTGTCGAATAATGTCCCTTCTCACACCTTTATTTTTCTACCACACCACTTTTGTGATACGTGTTATCCACGTGTCGCATAAAGCTGATATGTCCCTCCACAACCTGCGATCTTAAGGGTAGTTTCAGTAGTTTAAACTAAACACCGAGGAAATCCAAAAATGGCCACCATTCCATATCAGTTACGCGATTTGCTTTTTTTTTTTTTGAAGATCAACTAAAAAAATAGGTAAATGGACAATCGTTTCTTATCATTTGCTAAGTGCATCAATATTACGTTCTCTCAAAATAGGCATTCAATCTTAGCATTTGGTGAATGGTGATTCGATCCAATTTAATCGATTGGCCAAAGAAACAAGACGGAAACCGGATAGAAATTAGAGAGAAACTTAGATCAATAGTTTTCATTCATACCCATAAACATCAAATGGCTTACACTATAAATACTTAAAAGATAAATAACTACCCACTAACTCCACTAACTATTTAGGCTTCATAAATAACTAACTCAGGGCACTCATAGTTGACGGAAATAGGCACATATCAGAATGCTGATTTAATTTTATCTATTGGTAACCAAACGAACAATTGTTTCTTATCAGTTGGTGTCAATGGATTCAATTTTACTTGTTTTGGCTTAACCTAATTGCGCATATTTGATTGTTTCATTTAAATTTCTCTATTAGTGTCAGTTAGCTTATAAAACATGTTTTGTTTTAACCGTATATGATTTCTTTGAATTTGTCAATTAGCTTTTGAAACTGATTTGGTGCTCCTTGTGATTTGTGAAACTTGTTTAGTCATTTGATGCTCGAGACTTGTTTAGTTAATTTGGGTGAATTTTTTTTAGTTATTATGTTCTATATATTGAAATAACGAATGGGGTTGTTAAAATAAAAAGAAAAAAAGTAAATTAGAAGCCTTAATTGATTTACAAAATGGGTTGTTTTAGTTTGGTCCTAAGCCGGAGAAAGGAGTAGGATTTATGACATGAACTTTGGAAAGGCTTTTGGTTCATTTAGTGCCCCAAAACGGTTGAGCTGCCCGTGTCTTCCATTATCAGTTATCACCGAAGCCCTTAAGGGAACAAGGAATAGCATGAGACGTAATCATATTGTGAGGAGTGTCAAAACACATGGTTTTATTCACTACCCAAGGCATCTCGATAAAACAGTAAGTAACATTATTATTATTGTAATAAAAGAGTGTCGTGTCTACAGAGGCTCGACAATGATTGGGTACTTGTTCTTTGGCATCCGTACAAGTGTTGGCTGGACAGAGTCATCTTTCTCAACAGGTTTCCACCTGAAAATAACTGTCTCAGTTTCTTCTGTGTTTGTACTAAAGTATTTTATACGGAGCAACTTACTTGTATCTGCAGACAAGGTGATGAATGAATATGGAGATTTCAAGCTTTGCAAGATTCATTCCAGGGCACATACGCGGTCCATTTCCAAACCCAAGGAAGCTGAAAGATCTCAAGGGATCCTGAAAGCCAAAGCAAGCGCGTATCAGTTGTCGTATCAAAATATTAGCAAGATGAGTGTAAAAATGAACTACTCACATCGAATCTAGATGGATCAAATTTGTGAGGGTCAGCAAAAACTTGCGGATCATGGTGAATAGACACTACATCCAAGTTTACAGACCATCCCTTCTTGATACTGTATCCTGACAGAATTAAATGAAAACATTAACCATTCTCAACCATCATTGTTTTCGCATCAGCATATATATTTCTTTTTAAGGAGGTACATAATACATACCATTGATCTCAAAGTCCTGTGCAGCTTTTCTGGAATACCAAAGTAAGATTGTTGCTCTTCGTAGTGTCTCGCTCACTACCTGAACATCAAAAAATAAAATCAATTGCATATTTCGGTTCATTATGTAGTAGATTAATATTATTATTATTATTATGCTTACTTTTGCCGTGTAAGGCATGTTATTGACTTGGGACCATGTGAGACTTGATCCAAATTCTCTCTTACTCCGGATTTCCATATGTTCATCCTGGAAATTTTATATGCACATTTAAGGACGACTATTATTTCACATAACAACTCTTAGCTAGCCAAGTATGATGAGTGTTACCCTGAGCTTATCCAAAGCGGCAGGATTTTCTCCTAGAAATTTAACAAGCCATGTAAGTGCAGCAGTTGTGGTGTCGTGACCTGCGATAAGAAGTGTTAATATGTTGTCCTTCATTTGTGCGTCGGTGAGTTTTTCATCATCTTCGGATCCTTCTTTGCTAATCAACGACCCTAAGAAATCTTGTTGCAAGTCCCTTCCGTTTCTTCGTCTAGCTATTATCCTGTCTAACATCTGAAACATCCTATCCCGAGCCTGATAAATGAAATAATTAATCAGCATTGATCAAACCGATGTTTGTTTACATAATTACATGTCATAATTTTGTTACCTTCATACCACGGTAGAAGGCAGTCCCAGGAATATTCAAGGGCAATGATGCAAATGAGGAAGAAATGATTTTGAAATACTCTCGAAATTTCTCTTGCTCCTCACCAGTAGGCTCTAAGCTCATTATCATGTTCCCGATAACCTTTAAAGTGAACTGCACCGTCACAAATTAAGTAATTATGTTATGTAAGTGATTAACTAGTGCTAGGTAGGTAGGTATGTATATGGTTGCTGGTGACTTACTGTGGAAGCCTCTTCAAGAACGAGGACTTTTCGCGCAGGCCACTCATCAAACATCTGCACAGCCAAATCATTGATAAAGTGGAAGTATTTCTTGAGGCCATCAATGGAGAGGGGTTCAGCAATGAGGCGCCTGAGGCGCTTGTGGTCTTCTCCATTCATCTGAAGCAAGCTGTTGGGGCCCAACACCTTCTGACCGGTGTAGAACAGGTTGAGGCTAACCATCCCATCTTTTCCTGTTAATAGCATCTTACTGGCTTCCCTACCCGTTGTAAACACCATATACCGTCCTAAAACGTAGCTCTTAAAAACTTTTCCATATCTAAATTAATATTCATTCAAACATCAATCAATCAAATTGTGTGAAATGAAGATGTAAATCTGAAACCACATATATACCTTTGTTGTCTTTTGTTCATGAAGCTAAAAATACCAGCGGGACTTGAAAATTCGGATATAAAGGAGAAAGACTCTCCTATGAATGGCCAACCGAGGCTACCCGGGATGGCCTCCATTTCCTTGGGGAAAGCGACTGCCCGAAGCAAGAAGGCTAACGTTACAATCACCATGACCAATCCGACAATCCATATCATCAGTGCCATTTCCTAGCTAGCTAGCTCCTTCGGACTATAAAGATATTTAATGGCTGGCGGGCTGTTTCCATTTATATAGCACTACAATTTCATATTGTATAGTTTGCATCGAAAATGAACTTCTTCTTGTATACCATGCGATGGATACAAGGAAGGGTTGTCTTGCCTTTGGGACGGCGTTTGTCTCCTTCCTTTTATTCTACAATGTAATTATCTTTATTGTTTTTTAGCCATTAGATACTTACTGACATCTATATTCTATAAATTGCACATCATTTGCAACAGGAACCTTTTGATTTGATGACACCTTAAAACCCTGGTAGAACCTAAAAGCCGTGTTAATTAATTAATATATATGAAAAAAAATAAAAAAAAATCTATCGATACAGCCTGCAGCAATAGAGCTCTCTCTTTTTGGAAAGTAAATACATAATGTTAAATTGTTATTTTAATAAATAATTTGAGACGATACGAAAAAGTTTATTATGGTCGTTATGATTTGTTACAAAACACTTGGAATGTTACTTTAAAAAGTTGAATGTTTGATATTTATATTGTAATCACGTTGGGTATAACACTAACTTTCGTTGGAACTTAACTCGAAATAATTGAGACGGGTATTGAACTGACATATGATTAATTTTAAAAAATTTCGTGGATATGAGACTGTTGGAAATTTTAGTGAAAATGGGTTTTTTACTAAATATTTTGGACATCAATAATATTTATATATGTGTTGTATAAATAATTATTTATGGTTTGTGTTCAAACTATGTCCAAATAGAGCTAAGATGAATGAGATATCGAAGCTTGAAGTTGTATGTTTGGAACAAACAAAGATGAATAAAATGGATTAGTTTGTCAACTTGTCCCACATAGGTGGGATGACAAAACTCAAAGTGGTATAGAAGGAGGAGCACTCCTTGTAAATTGTTTCCTTAAAGGCAAACACTAGTGGGACCATAGGGTGCGCTGCACCCGCACATATGCACGCGAGTATGGATGGCGCATGACCAGGTGGCATCCTGGTATGCGTAGTGGCATCCGTGTGGCGCGCGACTCCACATCTCATATGCGTGCATAACATGAGCTATAGGCCAAATGTGGTGCACTTTGAACTTCGTACACCGCTTTTGTATTTTTGCCCATGAGCGTGTGGTCAGATACATGGTGGGTCCGCTTATGGCGCACTTTGGATGGCGTAGGCTCATAGCACAAGTTCGTTATGCGTCTGTCATTGGCTACGGCGGAAGCGCAGTATGCGCACGAGGTCCTTTTGTGTGGGTTTGCTTATGGGGCACCCAAGGATGGCGTGAGGTATCCCGTTGATATGCGCGCTCCTTGGGGGAATGTCATTAGTCATGGCGGATGGCGCAACATGTGGTGGGTGTCTCACGTGTGGCGCGAAGACTGCAGAGCACGCGGCCTGCTTGCGGGCGGGTCACACTCAGTCAACCCAGTCTCCGTCAGTTACAGGAAAGCTTTGACTACCACTTAAATTCATTAAAATGATATTAAACCTTGTTTATTATAGAATTAATTGTCTAATTCATGACGATAATAAACACGGTTTAATGGCTTCTTTATGTGTGTGGTTATAAGAAGAGAATGTTGGGTCATTCTAGATATGATCAAAAAGATGGAGAAATACACACACATGAAAGAACGTTTGTTCCATAGAAATTTAGAGAAGAGTATTCTCTAAATTGTCTTTTTATACAACTCAGTATTTTCCTACAATATAAAGAACACCAACTTATACCCGGTGTAATCTCAGGCACGAGTGCCATCTCCGGCAGTACACATACTGTTCCGGTTGTTGTACCCTGGGAGACAGACCGTCTGAGAGGAGGCGCGGAATCTGTTTTAAGGGAAGCGTGTTGAACACGTGCCTCAACCAAAAATCTTCAACGACAGTTTGTTCATTCTTGCAGCGGAGGTTTACTAAAGGGTGCGGTAGAAGTTCTTCCAAAGATGTTGTCTTGAATCAATATTGGTACAATTATTGTGTATTTTATTTTCGTTCATTTGGTTTATGTAACCGGTATTGTACTTGATGAATTTCCCATAAATAACGAGAGTCTCGTTATTATTTATTTTATTAATATTTTAATAAAAAGTGAACCTAGTTCCTACAATCTTAAAACAGACTTTCGTGAAGATTGTTGCTACAATCTTAAATCCCTTCTCTACGAGGATTTAGGTTCACGAAAGTTAAAATATTTAATGAGATTTTGTTAAAATCTTGAAAATATTTTTTGGGAAATATTTATTTAGTACAATGAGTCGGATTAATTTTTATGATTGGAGTACAATCTTTAATCCGAATACCGGGTTGCAAAACGACTTTTTGATTCAAGTTGGAGTTCTTGGTTTTTGTTCGTGTTTAGATAAAACCGAACATATACAAAATAATATGTATTTCAATAGGTTTTTGAAATACTAAATTTTCTAATGAGCGTATTAGAAAATTTTATTTTGTAACCCCTTACAAATTAAATGTTTGTAACGTTTAATTTTTTAATAAGCTTTTAGTAACCATAATTGTGAGATTAATGTTGGTTTTAAAAGTCTTGAAATATATTTATTTTCTAATTAGCATATTAGAAAATAATTAACTAGTTTTAATATCTTCTAACGAGCGTGTTAGAAACGTTGTTGAAAGAATAACGACATTAAAACTTTTTATATCTCTAACGAGCGTGTTAGAATTTATAGAATAATAAGTTTTAATATCATCCTTTATATCTAATGAGCGTGTTAGATACGATGATTGTGTAAAACTAACTTGTTGAAAGACGATTAGATTTTCTAACGAGCGTGCTAGAAAATATACATTTAGATTTTCTAACGAGCATGTTAGAAAAATATTATTATTTCAAATAATTACCGACGAGCGTGTTGGAGACAATTATTTTGGATAATAAACCTTGTAACGGTTTCGTTTAAACTCTTAAATTTCTAATGAGCGAGTTAGAAACGGATTTTATTCCACATACGTTTAAACGAATTTTATTTGTTTATTTCTAATGAGCGTATTAGAAATAGTTTATATTTTTTATAAACTTCGAAACAAATTTTGTAATCGATTATTTCTAACGAGCGTGTTAGAAACGATTTAAAGAGTTTGATAGTTGGTTATTTTCTAACGAGGGTGTTAGAAACGATTTAACGACTTTGTCAATTATTTATTTCTAACAAGCAGGTTAGAAAACGTTTATTTTATATAAACCAAAACGGCTTTTGGCAATAAATAATCGTCTAATTTTCTAATGGGCGTATTAGAATTAGTTTATCTTATAACCAACTATTTTAACGATTTGCAATCGTTAATTTCTAACGAGCGGGTTAGAACCAGGTTAACTATGATAAACTATTTAAGATGATTTGTAATCGTTTATATATATTTTCTAACGAGCGTGTTAGAAAAGGTTTATGTTTATTTCTAACGAGCGTGTTAGAAAACGTTCATTTAAACCAAAAGTGAATAAATGTATTCGTTTTATTTCTAACGAGCGCGTTAGAAGCGGTTTACTTTATAAGAAACGAATATTTTGAATGTTTGTTCAATATTTAAATTCTAATTAGCATATTAGAATTGGTCATCATACAAACCATTCATTTTAACGATTGATAATCGTTATTATCTTACAACGGTTAGAAAAACCATTTATTAAAACGATGTGTATTCGTTTTATTTTCAAACGAGCGAGTTTGAAATTGTTTTATTTATTAAACTATTATAAGGTTTATTGTCTTGATTTGTAATCAAAACATAAATATATAGTTTAATATTAAAACACTTGCAAAAACGAGAAATGTTTTGAATAAATAAAACATGTCTTTGCGAATTATAAGTGATTCGATACTTCCACGAGAAGTATAACGTCTTGAACCATATAATAATCTTGGTAAGACTATTTTGTGAAAAACAACTCGATGTTGTTATAGACAAAATAAGTTTGCTGGACTACTTGCGAGTAGTTAATTGTAAACAACTTTATATTTTGGACAACTTGTGATTATTCAAGTTTAGAGTTCCAAGATGAGGGAGTACCTCAAAACATGACACCGAATGAAATAATTGCGTTTATTTCGATAAAAAGTGTTGAAGATAAAAACACTTTGGTTTTTGATGTTTAGATATCATTGGTGTATTCGTTAGTTTAGACTACTAATAAGTTGTCAAAAGGATACACATTTTGATACAAAGTGTAAAAAGTAATTTACACGAACACAACGAGCGGGTTGTGATCATGACTTATGTAATAAGTCACAAATAAAACATCAAACGTATAACGAGTTCATGAGAAACGTGGTGTATGGTTTGAGATGAAATGCACGAAAACAAGATATGTCATCTAATGTTGAGAGCATCAACATGGAAATGCACATGTAAGTTTTCAAAGAATATAACATATGAAAGAAATATATGTTATTATTGTAAATGATTTTAATAAATTTAGCAAATTTATTAACGGAAATTTACAATAGTGATGGACTTGTAGATGCTTCTACCACCATCAATGTTGTTTAAACTATGTGGAGGCTTGGTCCTCAATTTGGGAGAGTATCCCAATACATGGTATTAATGAAACAACAACGTAAATGTATACATCACTATAGGCATACGTGAATGCTTTGTTGTTGAGAGTCAATCTAATTGGATATATCTCAAGACTCAAGTGATTTTATACAAAGTTTTTTCATCAAAGTGACTTGGATTAAGACTTATGTTTAAGTCTTTAGGAAGTCAATGGTGAAGCCTTGGAGATAAAAAGGCAAACAAGTTATGTTCCTAATGGATGGAGTTAACTATGGTTTTGAGGCCTTCCTAAAAACCGATGGTTTTGGAATGGTGAAATAAAATTTCATTATTGTGTCTAAACTAAGAAACGAATGTTTAGAAGAGATAGTGCGTTATCTCTTAAGGCTGTGAAGAATCAGAATGATGCATCTTCTGTTCACATGCTAGAGTATTGTGGTCTAAAGCATGCTAGACTAATACTTGTTAATTTATATGCTCGACGGAGATTAAATTAACTTTAAACATTCAAAATATGTGATGACACAAGAACGAATTTTGTGCAAAACAAAACTATAAATATAACTTCGTTAAAATGCAAGCAATGTGGGGGAGGAACCATTTAAGAAACAAACCCTTTAGGGCATGTGGAAATGGTAGTTGAGAAGTTTTCTCAAACTCCAAATGAAAGGGAGAACCTTTCATCACCCTATTTGGATGTTATCCAATTACACTTAAATGTGGGGGTGACTTGCATTTGAATGTGGAAATGGTAGTTGAGAAGTTTTCTCAAAATGAAAGGGAGAACCTTTCATCACCCCATTTTGGATGCTATCCAATTACACTTAAATGTGGGGGTGACTTGCATATATTGCAAACGCATGACCAAGTGGAGTACACAATGGTTATATGGAGTCAATCGAGTAGATTGGACTCGAATGCCAATTGGTTAGATGCAATCTAGTAAGATGTCAGTCATGACACACCAAAGGCATGGTGAAAACGTGTCTAGCCATGAATGGAGTTTCATGTCATTCTAAAGACAAGGTACATAACTGGATCCAGGTTGAGATCACGAGTTATAAGTCTTATGAATCGACTAAAGGCAAAAGTGACCAGCGAGTCAAGAAACACGTTAGAACAACTGATCTCAATTGTCGTTGGTGACTTAGCGAAGTCAAAGATAATTTTAGATCCAACAACCAGTGGGTTGATAAGAGATCAGGTTGTGGAATGGGACTAAAGCCATGGAAAAAGGGACATGAGGGAAACCTAATGTAACACCCTAAATTTAAACCCATGATATTTATAATAATTTGTACCATTTCTAATAAAATTGATTACAAAACCTGTTTTCCATGTTAAAGTTCATAATTTCCATCTAACTTAACTTCTAATAACTTAGTTGAAAACATTTAAAAGATGTTCAACAATATGATTACAGCCCATATACAAAGACTACAAAAGTTTTAAAATATAGCGGAAGCTTCATTTATCGTGTTCGGTTCTTGACACTGCTTGACCACCATCCGTAAGGTCCATCTAGCCACCTAGGGTCAAAACCATTAGAACATTAGTTTTGACTTTGGGAAATAAGGTTAAACAAATGTTACACATTAGTTTAAATAAAATAAAAAAAATAATATAAAATTTCCTGTCTCCACCGTAAATTACGGTATTACCGTAATTTACGGTGACATCTGGGAATTCTTGGTTCCACCGTAAACCAGTAGATCCTCACCGTAAACATTCTGGCATCTACCGTAAATTACGGTAACACCGTAATTTACGGTATCACCTGGGAATTTCTTGTCTTGTTTGTTTGATCATTACAACAAGATTCCAACTCTCGAATTTCGATTCATCTATGATACCGAAACATTAAAACCTCATATTACTTAAATGTTATATATTAACCAATCATCAAAGATCTTTCAATCATAATTCGAAGTATTAATCATGCCTTGTTAGATTGTTCGACCCGTTTAGACACCAAGAGTTAATCATCAAACCATGTAATTCAGACCTCAATTTCAAACAATTGTCTTGACCCGTCTCACTAGATTAAGTCGAATAGTCACTTCCGTAATATATATTGATTCATCTTGTTTGCCATATTTTTAAACTACAACGTAAATTTATCAAATAATACCTAATGTAACGAAACGGAAATTTCGTACCTTTAGAGCACGCCTTTCCCCCGTGAATTCCCTTCGGCTTGTCCGCTTGATGATCCGGACTCTTTGCCTAGAAAATTCAGTTTTACAACTTGTTTAGAACTCTTTCCATGACCATATTCATATCATTGTGAAACATGATCAAATCTGCGTTCTCATCAATTTAACATCAAAATCCTCACTTAGGCATTTCTACAAACACCTAACGGGTCAGATTTTCCTACCATCATCTCCAAGTTCATGACTTGCAAACAAAACCTCAAATTTCACTTTAATTAGTAAACCTTGCACACATTTTAGCATCAATATCACAGGAATTACCTCCTATAATGAAATTTATACTAGAATTATCATTCAAATCCTAGTCATCATCATCATCTAATAAAACCCATAACCTAGCTTCCATGGATTCATAGAATTTCCTGAATTTAGGCATGATTTCTCAAATAGTTAACTAGGTTGTACTTCTAAACACCTATTCAACTTCAATCTATCCAAGTAACAGACATGCAAGCATCTAATTTCAGATTTCCAAAATCATGAGAATTTCAAACAAGGATTTAACACGAATTTTTACATACCTTATGATCCTCTTGTGATGAGGATCGATAATCTAAACTCGGATTTCGTTTTGGATCAGAATTTCATCTTCAATTTAAGAGATTTGTGAGATTAGGGTTCTTGGGTTGGGGGTGTCGCCCCCTGCTTCTCTCTGATCGACCAACACCTCTAATTGAGGTGTTTGGTTTATTTTTATTTGTTCTAATTAGTTAAGTTTTCAATTTAAACGACTATGGTCCCTCAACTTTGTTCAACATATAGTTTGGTAACTTTTAATCAAGTTATAAGCTATTTCTAGACTAGTTTTTTTTTTTTTTTAACTAACTAGGTTAAAACTCTTAGTTAGTAAACTCCCATTTATTTAGGCTTTATAATTCTAATATAATGTTTTTATATTTTCGGGATGTTACAAGTCCATCCCCCTTAAAAGGGTTTCGTCCCCGAAACCAAAGTACGTACCAAATAATGTAGGGTGAAGACGTCGCATCTCCTCTTCGGACTCCCATGTAGTGTCCGAACCTTTTCTATACTCCCATTTGACTTTGACTTGGTCAATTTGTTTATTTCGTAAACGTTTGACCTTTCTGTCTAAAATTTCAACCGGTCTCACCACATAATTTAGACTATTATCCACTTCGATATCGTCGTAATGGATATATGTCGTTTCGTCTGCTAGGCACTTTCTTAATTGCGATACATGAAACGTGCCATGGATCCCACTCAGCTCCTCCGGTAGTTCAAGACGGTAAGCTACCTTGCCAACTCTTCCGATGATTTTAAATGGCCCGATAAACCTTGGGCTTAACTTCCCCTTCTTTCTAAATCTAATAACACCTTTCCATGGGGACACTTTTAGCATGACCATGTCACCGACTTGAAATTCAATTGGCCTTTTCCTTTTGTCAACATACGCCTTTTGCCTGTCTTGAGCCGCTTTCAAGTGTGCCCGAACTTTATCGATCTTTTCGTTCGTGGCTCGTACTATGTCTTGGTGGGCAAGTTCACGTGGACCCACTTCTCCCCAACAAACCGGGGTTCGACACTTCCTACCGTAAAGCAGTTCGTATGGTGCCATTTTAATACTAGATTGGTAACTGTTGTTATACGAAAACTCGACCAACGGTAGGTGAACATCCCAACTGCCTCCAAAGTCGATTATACATGCCCGTAGCATGTCACCCAATATTTGTATCGTTCTTTCACTTTGTCCATCCGTTTGAGGATGGTACGCAGTGCTTATGAACAATTTGGTCCCCATTTGTTCTTGGAAATCACGCCAGAAATTCGAAGTAAACCGGGTATCCCTATCGGACACAATGGACACCGGCACTCCATGACGTGCTATGATTTCATTGGTATAGACTTCTGACATCTTTTCCGACGTGTACGTCTCACGAATCGGAATGAAGTGAGCACTTTTCGTCAATCTATCCACCACTACCCATATGGCATCAAAACCACGATTCGTCTTAGGCAGCTTGGTTAACAGGTCCATTGTAATATGTTCCCATTTCCAAACCGGAATTTCTAACGGTTGGAGTTTACCGTATGGTTTCTGGTGCTCCGCCTTGACTTGTAAACATGTCAAGCATTTTTTCCACATATTTCGCCACGTCCCTCTTCATTCCGGGCCACCAATAATTTTGTTTCAAATCATTGTACATCTTGGTCGCACCCGGATGAATCGAATAACGGGATTTATGAGCTTCATCAAGTAGAAGCGCCTTTACTCCACAGGTATGTGGGACCCATATCCTTCCCGATCGAGTCTTCAACCCATGATTCCCATCCGTCAAATCTTTCAATTGACCAATTATCCTTTCTTTCTTCCAATTCTCTTCTTTTACTGCTTCTAACTGCGCCTCTCGAATACGTTCAAGTATACCCGAGGTCACCACGAGTTGCATTGACCTCACTCGTATTGGGACATAGTCCGCTTTTCGACTTAGAGCGTCCGCTACCACGTTTGCTTTTCCGGGGTGATAATGTATCTCACAGTCGTAGTCTTTCACCGTCTCTAGCCATCGCCTTTGCCGCATATTCAACTCCTTCTGATCGAAGAAGTATTTCAAACTTTTGTGATCGGTGAATATGGTGCACTTTACCCCATACAAGTAATGTCTCCATATTTTTAATGCAAACACTACCGCTGCCAATTCGAGATCGTGCGTGGGGTATTTCTTCTCGTGCATCTTCAATTGTCTCGAGGCATAGGCTATTACCTTGCCCCGTTGCATCAACACGCAACCGAGTCCCGATAACGAAGCATCCGAATAGACCACCATGTCTTCGACTCCGTCCGGCAATGTCAGTACCGGAGCTTGAGTTAGCCTTTCTTTTAGCGTCCGAAACGCTTTTTCTTGATCGACTCCCCAAACAAACTTTGCTTTCTTTTGGGTTAGTTTTGTTAGCGGCGATGCAATCTTGGAGAAATCTTGAATGAATCTCCTATAATATCCAGCAAGCCCCAAAAAGCTTCTAATTTCAGAAGGGTTCTTCGGGGGATTCCATTTTGACACCGCCTCTATCTTTGACGGATCCACCAAAACTCCATCGGCACTTATGACATGACCGAGAAATTGTACATCTCGTAACCAAAAGGCACACTTAGAAAATTTTGCATAAAGCTTCTCTCGTCTAAGTGTCTCTAACACTTCTTGCAAGTGGCGCGCGTGCTCGGCTTCGCTTTTCGAATACACCAAGATATCATCGATAAACACGATGACCGACTTATCCAACATTGGCTTGCAAATCCGGTTCATGAGGTCCATGAATGCCGCGGGCGCATTTGTTAGCCCAAATGACATCACGAGAAATTCGTAATGTCCGTATCTTGTGCGAAAAGCCGTCTTCGGCACATCTTCTTCTTTGACCTTTAGTTGGTGATACCCCGACCTAAGGTCAATTTTTGAAAACCAACTTGCGCCTTGTAGTTGGTCAAATAAGTCGTCTATCCTCGGGAGCGGGTATCGGTTCTTTACCGTGAGTTTGTTTAACTCCCGATAATCGATACACATGCGCATACTCCCGTCCTTCTTTCTCACAAACAACACCGGTGCGCCCCAAGGAGACACACTCGGCCTTATGAATCCTTTATCAAGCAAATCTTGAATTTGGGACATCAGCTCTTGTAATTCTGACGGTGCAAGTCGGTACGGGGCCTTTGCCACAGGTTTCGCGCCCGGAATCAATTCGATCCCGAACTCTACTTCCCGTTCAGGCGGTACTCCCGGTAAATCTTCCGGAAAAACATCTTCATAATCCCGTACTATCGGTACATCTCCAATCTTCCGTGATTCTTTCTCGGTCTCATTTGCATAAATTATGAATGCCTTACATCCTCGCTTCATGAGCTTGTGAGCCTTCAACATCGAACATACTATGGGGTTGCCTCGTTTTTCGCCATAAATGGTGACGTGTTTTCCGCTCGGAGATGTTAGTTTTATCTCTTTGCGAAAACACACGACCTTTGCATGGTATTGAGATAGCCAATCCATCCCCACGACTACTTGGAATTCTCCCATCGACATCGGGATTAGATTTATCAAATATTCTTCATCATCGATGCTCAGTTTACAATTTTCACATACATCACAAACAATAAAGCTTTTGTTATTACCTATCTCTACTTCTAAAGGCACAGGTAATTTTGTTAGAATAAATGAAGGATGTCGAATAAACCCATATGAAACAAAGGATTTATTCGCACCCGTATCAAATAACACGTGTGCAGGAATTGAATTTACAGCAAATATACCTGAGACCACATCAGGTTCAATCTTCGCTTCTGCGGCAGTTAGTTGGAAAGATCTTGCCTTTGCTTTTGGGGCTTCACCTTTCGATTCTTGCCCATCTTTCTTTCCAACCAGTTCCGAGCATTCCGCCTTTTTGTGACCCGTTCGATAACAATTGTAACAAACAGTCACCTTCTCCGGGCATGACATAGCCATATGTCCCTTTTTCTTGCATATGGGACAAGGCTTATCCTTGTAACGACATTCACCCTTATGATTCTTCCCACAGATTTTGCAACCTGATGTACTACCTTTAGCATCTGATTTCTTTGCGGATTCATTCGTTCTTGCTTTCTTGGCAGGGCTTGGATTCACATCTTGTGCCCTTCGTTCACCCCGTTCTATACTCTTCTTCAATTCAATCTCCCTTTCCCGAGCAGCATTGACAATCTCGGTAAGGGTCTCATACTTTGAAGGGGTTATGAATTCTCTATACTCCGCGCTTAGCATGTTGTGATAATAATAGACCTTTTGCTCTTCATTCGTTATCAAATCATCACAGAACTTCATCTTGTCCATAAACATCCCCGTGATCTTGTCTATGGATTCACCTTTATGTCTGAGTTGCATGAACTCTTCCTTGATCTTGTTTATAACCGCTTTGGGACTATGGTGTTTAAGAAACGGCGTCTTAAACTCCTCCCAAGTCATGGTCTTAACCGCTTCACTTCCAATCTCCTTCTTTTTGTTATCCCACCAATCTTTCGCTTGACTCCTTAGTTGACCCGTACCATAAGCTACGTAGTCTTCTTCATCACAGTGGGTTCTCTCGAATACCCCTTCGATGTCACTTAGCCATCGTTGGCACACTATCGGATCAACCTCCCCATTATATGTTGGTGGTTTACAAGCCATGAATTCCTTGTATGAACAAGGCTTTCGTCCTCCTCGCTTTTCCTTTGCTACATTTGAATCTTCTTCTAGTTTCTTGATTCTATCTTCTACTATTGATAAAACCGTGTTTTGGATTTTATCAATAAAGCCCGACAAACTGTTTTCGATCGCCTTTCCAACCTCTTCGGCAATCACTTCCCTCACTTGTTCGGTGACTCTTGGCACCGCATTATCATTGTCTCCATCAGCCATCTCGGTTTCTGAAATGTTTACATAGATTGTTAAACATTCTATTTATAACACATGCTTTACTTGTTTTGATTTAATCAAGTTCGTGACTTGATTTAATCATTCTTGTTTTAACTCAATCAAGTTCGTAACTTGATTTAATAATTCTTGTTTTAACTCAATCAAGTTCGTAACTTGATTTAATCATTCTTGTTTTAACTCAATCAAGTTCGTAACTTGATTTAATAATTCTTGTTTCTATCCAATCAAGTCCATAACTTGATTTGATCATTCATGTTTCTATTTAATCAAGTCCGTAACTTGATTTGATCATTCATGTTTCTATTTAATCAAGTCCGTAACTTGATTTGATCATTCATGTTTCTATGCATTTCTTGCTTTTTGAGTGAGCTTACACACTCTTTTCATGCATATTGTCCATTTCTCATTTTATACGTAGTACATAATTTATTAACAAAACAAGTTAATTTCTTACCGGACGATCGATCAAGCTTGAACCGAACACTTATTGACAACCTTGAGCTCTGATTACCAACTTGTAACACCCTAAATTTAAACCCATGATATTTATAATAATTTGTACCATTTCTAATAAAATTGATTACAAAACCTGTTTTCCATGTTAAAGTTCATAATTTCCATCTAACTTAACTTCTAATAACTTAGTTGAAAACATTTAAAAGATGTTCAACAATATGATTACAGCCCATATACAAAGACTACAAAAGTTTTAAAATATAGCGGAAGCTTCATTTATCGTGTTCGGTTCTTGACACTGCTTGACCACCATCCGTAAGGTCCATCTAGCCACCTAGGGTCAAAACCATTAGAACATTAGTTTTGACTTTGGGAAATAAGGTTAAACAAATGTTACACATTAGTTTAAATAAAATAAAAAAAATAATATAAAATTTCCTGTCTCCATCGTAAATTACGGTATTACCGTAATTTACGGTGACATCTGGGAATTCTTGGTTCCACCGTAAACCAGTAGATCCTCACCGTAAACATTCTGGCATCTACCGTAAATTACGGTAACACCGTAATTTACGGTATCACCTGGGAATTTCTTGTCTTGTTTGTTTGATCATTACAACAAGATTCCAACTCTCGAATTTCGATTCATCTATGATACCGAAACATTAAAACCTCATATTACTTAAATGTTATATATTAACCAATCATCAAAGATCTTTCAATCATAATTCGAAGTATTAATCATGCCTTGTTAGATTGTTCGACCCGTTTAGACACCAAGAGTTAATCATCAAACCGTGTAATTCAGACCTCAATTTCAAACAATTGTCTTGACCCGTCTCACTAGATTAAGTCGAATAGTCACTTCCGTAATATATATTGATTCATCTTGTTTGCCATATTTTTAAACTACAACGTAAATTTATCAAATAATACCTAATGTAACGAAACGGAAATTTCGTACCTTTAGAGCACGCCTTTCCCCCGTGAATTCCCTTCGGCTTGTCCGCTTGATGATCCGGACTCTTTGCCTAGAAAATTCAGTTTTACAACTTGTTTAGAACTCTTTCCATGACCATATTCATATCATTGTGAAACATGATCAAATCTGCGTTCTCATCAATTTAACATCAAAATCCTCACTTAGGCATTTCTACAAACACCTAACGGGTCAGATTTTCCTACCATCATCTCCAAGTTCATGACTTGCAAACAAAACCTCAAATTTCACTTTAATTAGTAAACCTTGCACACATTTTAGCATCAATATCACAGGAATTACCTCCTATAATGAAATTTATACTAGAATTATCATTCAAATCCTAGTCATCATCATCATCTAATAAAACCCATAACCTAGCTTCCATGGATTCATAGAATTTCCTGAATTTGGGCATGATTTCTCAAATAGTTAACTAGGTTGTACTTCTAAACACCTATTCAACTTCAATCTATCCAAGTAACAGACATGCAAGCATCTAATTTCAGATTTCCAAAATCATGAGAATTTCAAACAAGGATTTAACACGAATTTTTACATACCTTATGATCCTCTTGTGATGAGGATCGATAATCTAAACTCGGATTTCGTTTTGGATCAGAATTTCATCTTCAATTTAAGAGATTTGTGAGATTAGGGTTCTTGGGTTGGGGGTGTCGCCCCCTGCTTCTCTCTGATCGACCAACACCTCTAATTGAGGTGTTTGGTTTATTTTTATTTGTTCTAATTAGTTAAGTTTTCAATTTAAACGACTATGGTCCCTCAACTTTGTTCAACATATAGTTTGGTAACTTTTAATCAAGTTATAAGCTATTTCTAGACTAGTTTTTTTTTTTTTTAACTAACTAGGTTAAAACTCTTAGTTAGTAAACTCCCATTTATTTAGGCTTTATAATTCTAATATAATGTTTTTATATTTTCGGGATGTTACACCTAACCTAGTTGACTGGAGATCCCAAGATCTAGGTTCAATAGGCCAACTTAATCATGAACCGAGTGGTAGTCACTGTGGGGGCATAACTAATATATATGTTTATATATAAGCTAGTTTATATGTTCATATATTCCCCTAAAGCTATAAAAGGGTGTTTAAATACGTCCTAGTCCATTCCTATAATATCCAGTGACATTGTTGTGAGGCTAAGCATACTATGTGGTTAAATGATTTGTGTAAATCATAGTAAACCATAATGCTTTTAATGATTTAAAGGGAAATCACCTATGTTGGAGAGAAGTGTGGTCGCTTCGAATGGAATTAGGGCATAATTCCTAGAGCTCCCGCAGAACCAGGAAAGTGCTCCATGACCATTATAGGACACGATAGAGAGGGGATGGCCCGGCTAGGGAAAGTATTGTGTGAATGTATATTGTCGTTTACACAAATGGGGGGTTGTTCAAGGACATCACGTCTACAAAACCCTAGTAGACTAATTATGCTTCACAAAGGAAGGTTCAAAGGCAAAACCTACCTATCCTGCAATACTCGACTGTCGAGTTTTCATCGGGGAATTTTGTGTGTTTTAATCGATCTCCATTCATGTGGGGGATTGTTGGAAATTTTAGTGAAAATGGGTTTTTTACTAAATATTTTGGACATCAATAATATTTATATATGTGTTGTATAAATAATTATTTATGGTTTGTGTTCAAACTATGTCCAAATAGAGCTAAGATGAATGAGATATCGAAGCTTGAAGTTGTATGTTTGGAACAAACAAAGATGAATAAAATGGATTAGTTTGTCAACTTGTCCCACATAGGTGGGATGACAAAACTCAAAGTGGTATAGAAGGAGGAGCACTCCTTGTAAATTGTTTCCTTAAAGGCAAACACTAGTGGGACCATAGGGTGCGCTGCACCCGCACATATGCACGCGAGTATGGATGGCGCATGACCAGGTGGCGTCCTGGTATGCGTAGTGGCATCCGTGTGGCGCGCGACTCCACATCTCATATGCGCGCATAACATGAGCTATAGGCCAAATGTGGTGCACTTTGAACTTCGTACACCGCTTTTGTATTTTTGCCCATGAGCGTGTGGTCAGATACATGGTGGGTCCGCTTATGGCGCACTTTGGATGGCGTAGGCTCATAGCACAAGTTCGTTATGCGTCTGTCATTGGCTACGGCGGAAGCGCAGTATGCGCACGAGGTCCTTTTGTGTGGGTTTGCTTATGGGGCACCCAAGGATGGCGTGAGGTATCCCGTTGATATGCGCGCTCCTTGGGGGAATGTCATTAGTCATGGCGGATGGCGCAACATGTGGTGGGTGTCTCACGTGTGGCGCGAAGACTGCAGAGCACGCGGCCTGCTTGCGGGCGGGTCACACTCAGTCAACCCAGTCTCCGTCAGTTACAGGAAAGCTTTGACTACCACTTAAATTCATTAAAATGATATTAAACCTTGTTTATTATAGAATTAATTGTCTAATTCATGACGATAATAAACACGGTTTAATGGCTTCTTTATGTGTGTGGTTATAAGAAGAGAATGTTGGGTCATTCTAGATATGATAAAAAAGATGGAGAAATACACACACATGAAAGAACGTTTGTTCCATAGAAATTTAGAGAAGAGTATTCTCTAAATTGTCTTTTTATACAACTCAGTATTTTCCTACAATATAAAGAACACCAACTTATACCCGGTGTAATCTCGGGCGCGAGTGCCATCTCCGGCAGTACACATACTGTTCCGGTTGTTGTACCCTGGGAGACAGACCGTCTGAGAGGAGGCGCGGAATCTGTTTTAAGGGAAGCGTGTTGAACACGTGCCTCAACCAAAAATCTTCAACGACAGTTTGTTCATTCTTGCAGCGGAGGTTTACTAAAGGGTGCGGTAGAAGTTCTTCCAAAGATGTTGTCTTGAATCAATATTGGTACAATTATTGTGTATTTTATTTTCGTTCATTTGGTTTATGTAACCGGTATTGTACTTGATGAATTTCCCATAAATAACGAGAGTCTCGTTATTATTTATTTTATTAATATTTTAAAAAAAGTGAACCTAGTTCCTACAGAGACTAGGTGATACCCGACCACCTAAAAACATATACATGTTTACCTGAACCATATCATTACTATACTTATATTTGAAATTTTTTAAATTTTTTGAGTTTATTTCCATCAACTCTAGTTTGGTAACAGTTCGTTCTAGTACTTTTATTATGTGAAAAATCAACTTTTATTATGGAAATGTATTTGATAATAATATTTGTATTTGTTTTTTTACATGAAGTATTAACTTTTTTGTTGGGCTTTAAATCATCATGAATTAAAAGGTATTTCAGATATTTCAAACCTTTTACGATGAACGTGAGTAGGATATTGTATTTACAAAGAACATGTGTTTAATATTATAGGTATCGTTTGATTAAAAAAGAAATTGCTAAAGTTTGACTAGAGATTTAATTTAAACTCTAACCAAACTAATTTGGAATTAAACTACGAAGCAAACAACAAAGCGCAAAAGTGCTGAAAAGTTATGAAGATGAGAACAAACAATTACTTCCGGTTTCTGGTTTATTTACTCAACTTTAAGACTTAATCGGTAATAATAATGTTTAATCGCCTACATAGACATAGCTTATTTAATCCAACCACTAACCTGGAGCACAATCCATTTACTTATACAATAATCGTCCGCTCCATAACTAAACTAACTAAGGCTTACTTGGGCACAATAGATGGAGTACTATAAATTGTCCGTCGAATCAACATAGAATCAATCACACCAAAAACAATAAAAATCACATGCATATAATTAATATCCGTTTAAATGCTTAAACATAATTATCAGTCAACTAAGTTAGATTGCAACCTGTTTACTTGATTTATTGTATAAGTATTTGATAGATTACATAGACTAAGGGCTAACCGATTATCAATGTAGGGTGGAGCTAGGGCTTGGGGCCCTAGAAAATAGGACCCCCATTTTTTAATAATTAGAAACAATATATTTATTAATTCAATTGATTGGGCGGCGTGTTTAGATCGTTCGTTAGGCTATGTGTTACCATGGCGCCAAACGACATTGTCCATCGACACATACTGGTGCCGGTGAGGGTGTGGGGCAGTGGATGGAGGGCTAGTCGCGGGCCCAAAGGGAGAGGATTTAGAGACGATAATTTTGTTGTTTTTTTAATATAAATATATATCCACCTAATTATGGGTATGTTTGGCAAAAGTAGTTGTTGGCTGGAAGCTGTTAGCTGGTAGCTGTACATTTTTATATATATTTGGTGTTTGACAGAGTAGCTGGAGCTTTTAATAAAATGTATAAAATGACCAAAATAGACATAACTAAAAATTCTAAAAGTTTCTGCATTAAAAAGAACATTATCTTTAAAGGTTAAAATAGTCATTTTTTCTCTAAAAGCTTGTAGGTCCTTCTAAACACTACTAGTAGGAGCGTTCAACCAAAAGCTTCAAGCTCCTAATCTAAAAGCTTCAAGCTCCTTCATCCAAACAAGGCTAGCTTTTTCTTAAAAACTAAAGGGTATGTTTGGCAAAAGTAGCTGGTGGCAGGTGGCTGTAAGCTGGTAGCTAGTAGCTGTAGCTTTTTAGATATATTTGGTGTTTGGCAAAGTAGCTGAAACTTTTAATAAAATATATAAAATGACCAAAATACTAAAAATTTAAAAAGTTTGTGCATTAAAAAGTTCATTATCTTTAGAGTTTAAAATAGTCTTTTTTTTTTCCTAAAAGCTTGTAGCTCCTTCCAAACGTTACTAGTGTGTTTGGCATGAAGCTTTTAGGAGCTTCTAGCTTTAAGCTTTTAAGAAAAAACTCTTACTCAATAAAAAGCCTTGTTTGGTTGAAGGAGCTTGGAGCTTTTAGGTTAGGAGCTTGAAACTTTTAGTAGAACGCTCCTACTAGTGGCGTTTAGAAGGAGCTACAAGCTTTTAGGGAAAAAATGACTATTTTAACCTCTAAATGACTATTATGTTTTTTTAGTTATGTCCATTTTGGTCATTTTATACATTTTATTAAAAGTTCCAGCTATTCTACCAAACACCTAAATATATCTAAAAAGCTACAGCTACAACCACCAGCTACCAGCTTCCAGTCACCAGCTACCAGCTTCCAGCCACAAGCCACCAACCAAAAGCTTCAAGCTCCTAACCTAAAAGCTTCAAGCTCCTTTAACCAAACAAGACTTTTTATTGAGTATGAGTTTTTTTCTTAAAAACTTAGAGCTAGAAGCTCCTAAAAGCTACATGCCAAACATACCCTAAAGCTAGAAGCTTCTAAAAGCTACATGCCAAACATACCATGTATCTTGCCACCTCAATCACCAACTAATCCCCTCTATTACACACCTTTTAGGGGTTTGGGGTGAAAAAAGTGTGTTTATGTGGCAACATTTTTTTCTCAACCAAACCGCTAGTAAGGGACAGCAGTTCCATTTCCAATGGGAGCCTTTTCGCATTTTTTTGGTTGTTCCTAGATCATCATCAGCAATATTATCTCAATGTATCTGAGATCATCTATCTCTATGCTTATTTTTGTTCTTTATGTTTTATACACTTTGTTTTTGGGCTTGTGTTTGGCCCATGGCCTTTTTATGGCCCATTTCGAATTTCAGTTCTTGTTTTTTTGGATTTCAGTTCTTATTTATGTTCTTCTCATGTAATTTGGATGGTCATTCATCAGTTTTGCAATAAACCATCTTATCATTTCAAATTCTCTTCCCTTTGGGTCGAATTTGGGGGTTTGGGGAAATTATCACGTGTATTCACAAAATCAACGTGATCAATTCTTCATTATCATTTCACACGGTACACCATTTAGTTATTTGTTTTTTTCTCTATCACACTTATATTCATCAGATTGCCAGGTTAATTTGTGTGCAACTCTGATTAGTTTTAGGTTTTATCGACTTGTTCCTTGTTGTATAAGATTTATATAAGAAGCAAAGATTTTCTTTTTCTGAAAAATTTAAATGTATACGACATTTGTTGTGATTGATCTAAAGTATTCTTGGATTTTTGTGAATCCTTTGTTTTTATTAGTGTCAACTTTTCTTGGATTTTGCTTATCTAAACAACATATCTGGTGGTTTGCCTTGTTTTGAATAAGGAGTTTGATTATATGCTGTGCATATTTGATTTAATATTAAGCTATTATATTTATTTTTCGTCTTTTGTATGTTTCTTGTGAGACAACACTATTAGCAAAATGATGATTTGTGTTTTTCTTTGTTTTACTTATAAATTTAAAGCATTGAATATTTATGTTATATCTGGTTCAAGTGGAAACTAGGTAGAATATATACCTAGAGTATTCAAATGATTCTGATGGCATTATATTTACAGCTAATGTTTATTGAAATAAAATCCTTCAAATGATTAATGATTACTAGGTTTCTTTAAGTCGCGCGTTGCGGCGAAACGGAGCAAATGATAATATAAAACGATAATGTAAAATAAATATTGTTTTAAAATGAAGCTTGTTGTTTAGAAAGTCAAACCGTCAAATTGGTTCAGTTCTTCATCGTATCATTTTACGGTATTAAATAAATACTCTATTTTGAATACAAATTCGTTTTTAACATAATTTATATTGGAATGTCGACAAAAACATTAAGCAAAACTACATACTTAGGGTTTAAAAAAATTAACGAACGTGAGTTATTGAAAATATATCAAATTAAATGATTAAAAAAATATGATTTAAGAAAAAGGAAAAAGATTTAAGAAAATTATTAACCTTGATAATAAAACAGCCATAAAAAATCAAATATGCTTTGTGAAGATAAAGGAAAAGAAAGCAATTAAGAGAACTAAAATAATAAAATATTAGTGGAAAACTTTTTGAAAAGACACTGAAAAGGAGCATGTATCGAACTTGGGTGAAATTAGCATATAACATTTGCATTAACCACCAGACCACCAAAGTTTTTTTAAACCATCTCTATCTCTCTTCATTATATATAAAAGAAATTACATAACTAATGAAAGCACTATTCATCAGCCTTGGCCACTAATATATATATAATATATATAATGGTGTCAATGAGGATATAAAAATGGAAAGCTAAGCTATTCTACTGCCATTATGAACTTAACATGTTTGTCCGCATGATATCATAGGAGAGATAAAGTCGAGAGAATATAGTTGGGTTAAAAATATAACGTCATGTATTTTTATCAGATGGGCGGACTGGTGTAAATATCCCTTGTACATGTTGTAATTTCTCTGCCCTTTGCCCGTTTGGGTCAGGGGTTCTGTAGTTTTGTTTGGCCTTTTGTCCGTTTGGGTCAAAGGTGCATTTTTTAATGAAGTATATCTTTAAAAAAAATCTATTGGTCCCAATACGGAGGGTTGTTGACATTAAAGCTAGAAAAAGGCCCAGATGTTGCACTTTGCTTCAGCCTTTTAAAAGAGTTATTAGGTTGGATAAAGAGGCAACTTTATAACAATTAAATTAGGAAAGGGCCCAAAATTTCATGGTCCCCCAGAAACGTTGAGTTGGGCTTGCATAGACGTGAATTGATTAATTTACCAACTTTTGAAAATCAAAAACATATCTAAAGTCTCTCATGGGCTATTTCTTTTCTCCTGTTGGGCCTGAGTTAATTTTGCGAGGGAGCAGCCCACATCTCGTTTTGTTCCAGCCCTGGCCCCTGGTGGTATTTGAAGCCCATTTAAGTTTTCACCACATAAGTATTTTTGATAGCCCACATACTTTACCTACATGTAGTTGTTAATACCCGGTTCCGGGTATAGAACCGGTTCCAGGTATGATCGGGTATCAGGAGATACCGGCTAGGGTTCGGGTACGGGTATTGAAGAGAAAAGTCATACCCTATAGTACCCGGGTAGGGTATAATCAGGTTCGGGTATAACCGGGTATTGGAACCAGGTATGGATCCGGGTATTAATACCCGATTTTAAAAAATATGTTTTTTTTTGTTATTTTACATCAAAATAAATGCGTTTAGAAGTTAAATTTGGTTTATAAAAGTAACTAAAAGCAAAATAACATAAATTCACTCGAATACAAATTATCATTTTTAATGTTGTAGGAGTCTTTTACCTAAACAAGATGACATGGAATTGGAACACGTAATCTTGTCATTTTAATTTTTAAACATTCCAATTCATTAGAGAAACTTATCATTCGAACACCTAAAATATTTATAGTGAAATTGATTCCAATTCCTTCAATATATCCCAACTTTCTAAAAAAAAAAAAAAAAGTGAACCAAACGCTCCTAAGGATCCTTGACCCAAGACGTCTAAACATTTGAGTTGACGCAAAATTCACTCTGGTTCAATATTTAGAGTTTTGACCTCCAATTTAACATTTATTAGCATTTTGATCCACAATTTGTAACATGATATATCCAAACACCGATAGGAATTTATCTAATTCAATATCTACCGCAAAACCAAACTTGTTTACATATACAAGCAAAAAGAATGGATGATGTATAATTTAAAGTTATATGTTGTTCCTCAACATGAAATGTTGTTAGATCCGTAACTTATTGCTTGTAAGCTTGAATCAGTTAAAGTTGTCATCCATGGGCGAGGACCTGACTCTCCGATGGCCTTGAGATTATAAGCATAAGATGGCCATCTTACATCCATCCCGATCCCACACGCTGTCACAACGCCCATTCTCGCCATCTTGGCACTCCTTTCAAGCACCAACAGGCTAGAAAATGTCGAATAACTGTTCCCCACAAACACATCCGCCCTTGAGCAAACTTCATAATCAATTGCAGCCTGAATCAGATATGGATGCTTCTTGTAAATCTCCAGCACACCCAGTTTCTTCTTTTCAACTGCCACCAACCCCTCCCTCCAACCATTCAGAATCGAGCCATCCTCAACAAGTGCATCAGCTACAGCAAGGTAAACAACGGTTGGCAATTTCAGGCCCGGGATGTTGGCTACTCTACTCATGATCTCATCTTTACTACTACATATCTCTGACATATTCGATCTCTGTTCTCGCTTCTTGCAGTGTATCATCCAATCTTTTTCGATCCTCATATGGACTGCTACATATCCATTCATCATCTTTGATTCACTTCCCAAATCTTTAATCTTAGCGACAACTTTATCAGCCTCTTTTGAGATTTCGTCTACTAAAACCAAGCACTCAAACACCTTGGCATAATCCTTGACTGGAAAATGATCATGCCATAGAAAAGGGTTCTTTCCAACCACTCGAATCGTCTCAACCTCATCATCATCATAATTCCTCCTGTTCAATTCCTTGAGTTGATCAAGATCTCGCTCGACCGTCCATTTTCTACCACTACCCTTTTGAACGACAAGGGTGTCGCTACGGTTCTGGAGATCTGAATATCGACCCAACTGGACAAAGCCTTTACAAAGGGAATTGAATTTGTCAAAGTGAAAGACCTTATCGAAAGAAAGGGGCTGTAACTGATGGATTTCTTTGTAAAACAAAGTTGCACTTAAGCTAGGCATGAGAAGGGTTCTGTTGAGGAGTCTTGCAGTTAGGCAGGCTCTTGCAAAAGCAATCTTTTGGTTGTTTAATCCCCATACAATCTGGGGAACCTCTAGGTACCTCATTCGGGGGGAAGATTGTTCCCCACCAAACAATCCCCATGATTCGGGGAGTAAAAGGGTACGGATGACCAAAACCATTGCAATCAAGAAGAAGCTTTTTGAGACTACACGCACCCCAAAGAATCTCAAATGCTTCTTCAAGTCCATTTTCAACCTCAACTAGCAGATAGAGAGAGAGAGTGTATGTGTAATTTGAACAAAATTCAGGTCGTCGTCGTCGTCATTCAATTCTCTCTCTCTCCACAGTGAAAAATATAATACTTTTGGATGGATTAAGACCCCCCCTCCCTCCCCGTGACAGAAATATGATTGAAAACCCAAATTGAGTTGCATGCAATCAGCACTTTTTCTGACACACAAACAAACAAACAGACTCTATTTTTGGTTAAAAGAAAATCAGGAACAGGATATCAAAAGGAAATTCTGTAATGTTGAGATTTATCCCTTCATTTCAAAGCAAAGCAAAGGAATCTAAAATTCGAAAAAGAAAAAAAAAAGGATAGGAAGAAGAAGAATATTGTAAAATATGGTTGTAAAGTTGGAAATAAAGAAACCAGCCAGAAGGGAAGTGGGTGATTAATTAATTAATATATTATTATATTATAATGATTAAAGAGTAATTAATTGAACGGCGATATTATTGATGGAGGAGGTGTAAATACACATGGAAACAGAGTGTTCAAGCTCAACAATTAAAATAAAGATTCAAAGAATTATTGTCTCCTCTCCTCTGTCTCGCCCAATTATCATACCACTTTCTATACTATATTGTTTAGGGTTAAATTATATAACTGGTCCAAGTGGCAGATCCAGAAATTTTTCTATGGGGTTCACTTTTTTAAATGTTCCAGTTTTATATCCGAACATAAAAAATTCGGGTCAGTTTGACGGTTCGAGTCGGGTAATGTTCATCACATAATAAAAATACGACATAATGCAAAATTGATAACAATGAGTGAAGATTAGTTTTCTAAATTATTTAAGAAAAGAAACTACTAGTGACTTACGCATATGGACAGGGGGAACCATGTGTGTAGTAAGTGTGTATGTATTGGGCTGGGATTTAAACTGGATTGGGCCATGAATTTCATAAAAAGAATTCACAAGGAGAAGCGGGTGTCGGAGTAGACATGCACAAATCGGTTATTTTAATAACTGAAACCGGTTAACCGGTTGGGGGAGTTAATGGGCCAAAAAAAGAAAACCGGTTACGGTTAATAACCGACCGGTTAATAACCGGTTATTAACCCCGAATATCAATACCCGATAATAACCGATCAGTTATAAAAAACCGGTTAACTTGTCAACCGGTTAATAAAAACCGGTTTTTCCGGTTATTTAAACAAGGCTGCAGACTTGTTATAAAAACTGCAGAATTTTAAAAAAAAAGCTGCAGAATCATTTAAAAAACATGCAGAAATATAAAAAAAGCTGCAGAATCATTTAAAAAACATGCAGAATTATATACAAAACATGCAGAATTTTATAAAAACATGCAGAATCATTTAAAAAATGCAGAATCATTTAAAACCTGCAGAAACTTATACAAATCCTGCAGAAACTTATACAGTGGGCAATAACTGCAGAAAGTTAAAAAAAATGCTGCAAAATTATATTAAACTGCATTAAACATGCAGTTTTTATAAAAACCTGCAGAAACATATTTTAACATGAAAATATCCAATACAATTATCTTAACTAGTCTAGAATGAAGTTGTCGTCTTGTAGTTTTGTTTCGTCATTTCTTCGTTTCTTCGTTTAGTCGCTTCGGGGGCTATTAGAGCGTACGGATTCATCGTACATGAGTTCGTCATCGGAAAGTGGTTGCGCCCGTCCTTGAAAAACTTCAACATCATGTAATTGTTCTTCCACCTCAAGCTCGCCCTCAAGACTTGAAATATGTTGTATACGTTCCACGCCATCCAAGTAATCCTTCAAACAAATGCACATTTCCATCGCCTCCGGTGTAAGTCTTGTTCGTCGAATAGATAGTACCCTTCCACTAAGAGAAAAAACCGACTCCGAAGCTACCGTAGAAGCTTGGGAGCTTAGTAGATCACGTGCCATGGCGGCAAAAACGGGATAATGCGGTTCTTGTATTTTCCACCAAGCCAAAACATCAAAGTTGTGAAACTCGTCGGGTGACAAGGTTGCTAAAAAATCGGTATATTTATACCTTCCGAGTTCACTATTTGATGCATCACCTCGAGAACGTTTACTATTTTCATTTCTTAAGGAATTATAGAAATTTAAGTCCGCATCTTTTCTCGACGCCTTCGAGCTCGCCGCCATTTGTTGGTGTAACGATGACACATTACCATATCTTTGAGAGTAATGATCAAAAAGATTGTTTAAAGAAACGTCAAAACGTTTTAGTGCATTTCTTGTAAAATGTGGGTCGGCATCATTTAACTCCAAATCCGAACAAATATCCGAAATCATCATCTCAACACCCGCAATATTTATAGTCGGGTTCAAGGCGGCGGCACATGTAAAAACCGGTGGCATTTCTTGAAAATATTTTTTAAACTTTTCTCTCATTGGAACAATCATATGTTCGTAAATGTCACCTTGGAATTCAAAGTCGTTTACTTTTTGACACATCAAAAATAGTTGTTTAAGCACCAAAGAACTAGTGGGATAATAAACTCCCGATAAAATCTTTGTCGCGGTTCTAAAAACTTCAAGTAATTGTGTTAACGTTTCAATACACTTCCAACCATCGTCATCAAATGGTTCCACCAACCCGGACGTTGCAAGACTATCGTGGAAAGATTTTAAGGTTTCTTTTTGCATTATCGCGCTATCAAACATTTTCCACGTAGAGTTCCAACGGACGACCATGTCAAAATGTGCGCTATAGCATTTCTTATTTAAAGCTTTACACCATTTTCTATAATCCGCATATCTTTTTCGACTACCTTGAAAAACGTCACGTAACATATCTTTAAAAGTTTCTTTAACTTCTTTAACGGACTCAACATTTAGCCCGTCTTGCACAACCAAGTTAATGATGTGCGCAACACATCGGCTATGATAAAATTCTCCATCGCAAATCGGATTGTATTTTATTTTTAACATTTGCACCGCGGTTGTGTTGTTCGACGCATTATCAAAAGCAATAGAAAGTATTTTATTTTCTAATTTATAAGTTTTGATAACATCGTCTAAGACATGAAATATATTTTCCCCCGTGTGTGGATAACCAAATAAATCGAACGCGAGTGTACGTTTCATCATGTTCCACGAATTGGGATCGATCCAATGCGCGGTAACACAAATGTAAGAATCCGGTAAACCAAATGGAGCCGACCATACGTCGGTTGTTAAATTAACACCGGTGTTTAATTTTTCAAAACCTAAAATCATTTCTTTTTTAGCTTTTGACCACATCTTTAAACAATCGCGTCTAAGAGTTGAACGACTTACGTGAACATAACGTGGTTGAAGCGTCTCTTGAATCAACTTAGTCAAGCGCGGATTGTCAAAGTGATCGAACGGCAACGATTGTTGAATAACAAATTGAGCCATCCTTAAACGAACCGCCTCCGGGTCGAAATTCCAAACACCCATACCCCGTGATATTTGCGCTTGATCTTTGGCGGGATTTTTTTTTAATGGCTTGCAATGCGACGTCACATGTGCTCTCAAAGTAGAGTTCGATGACGCCGCAAGAAACGCCCCGCAATTTTTGCACCTCGCCTTTTCTTTTCCATTCGACATCTCGCATAAATCAAAATTCACCCATAGTGTCGGGTCCCTATTCGTGGTCAAGATCTTCTTCACAAACAACTCGCTAGATGAACCAACAACGGTCGAAGCATCGCCACTCGAACTCGCCATTTGAAAGTTGAAACGTATTTTGTAAGTGTGTTTTTGAGCTAGAATTGAAGTGGGATTATACATATGCATTGATATCTTATTTATACACTTCAAAACTGGTCCCAAACGGTAATATTACCGTTGTTTTCTTTTCAAACGGTAACATCCATGTCAAAAAAACGTTCTGTGCTGCTGCTGCTTTTCTGCTGTTGAAGATCAAATGCGACCGGTTAACCGGTTATTTACAGCCCACACAAACCGGTTTTTAATTAACCGGTTATAAACCGGTTATTACGCACAAAATCTAAAACCGGTTAGGAACCGCCGGTTATTAAAAAACCCAAACCGGTTATGTTGGTACCGGTTAATAACCGGTTTCGGTTACGGTTATTAACCGGTTTCGGTTAAAAAACCGGTTTTTTTGCCCATGTCTATGTCGGAGTGGGACAAACAGCAAACAAGGTTTTTAAAAACCGTTGAACCGGTTAAACTGGATACTAGAAGTTTAAACGGAATGAATCATACCGGTAAATTGAGGGAGGTAATAAAGAAGTTGTACCGTTGATATATTGGGTTATACCGGTACCGGGGCAAAGGTTAAAATTTGGACTTTTAATTTTTTATGGGCCCAAAAAAGTGACAATTTACCTTCTTAGTAAAACTAGTGCCCAAAAAGGTACCAGCTGTGAATTTTTTGATTATTTTTTATTATAGATTAACTTTTGGAATATTTTTTTATCATGAAATGAAGTAGTTTTGGATTATTTTTTGAGTTGAAATTATATTTTATGGATTTATAGGGTTAATTAGTCAACCCGGTTCAACCAGTTGAACCATTTCTAAGGCTAACCCGGTACGATTTAAAAACCAGTTTTTAAAACATTGACAGCAAACAGACCAAATAGGATCGTGCGACCAGAGATTGGAGATTGGAGATGAGATACTTAAACCAGTACAAGTCAGTTTGTATCGATTTGTGGTTCCGGTATTTATTTATATATATAATTTTATAAAAATTTTGGTTCTCGGAAAAGTGGGCCTTGTACGGTTAAACACCAGTGGCGGACCCAGGAATTTTTCCATTGGGGTGCGGAACATTTTTAAAAATTTTAGGCCCCTAGGTATATAAGTAAAAAAATCGGTTCGTATTGGGTCGGGTCGGGTCATGTAAAACAAACGAACATCAAACTAAATTTATATAATCATCAAAAACATGTCAAACCTTGTTACAAACATAATTAAAACGTCGACGCCCTACGGGTTTTCATTTTTTTAAAATCTATCCAAAACATCATCTAAAACTAATTTCTTAAGCAATTCTTTCTCTATATAACATAAGTTCATCGCTCCATAACATAATGTTTCAAATTTAATTTTAATTTTCAAATATTCAAGCCCTAGAAATCATAACGTAAGTTGTAATCACCCAAAAAATATATAAACAACATAATCACCCTAAAAATATATAAACAATATAATCACCCTAAAAATCATCTAAACAACCATAAACAACGTCAAAACACACAAAATTTCAAACCTATTTATCAATTTTATTACCCTTTTTTCTCCTATAATATCAACCAAAATCATCAAAATAACAAAGAAAGTTACCCGTGTTCGGATTCCGGTTAGATTTGGTGTCAAACGACGGTGGTAATGTGGATGATTACGGTGGTCGCCGGCTGCTGGACTGTTGTCGCTGGGTGATGTTGTTCGTTGGCAGTGCAGGGACGCAAGAGAGAGAGAGAGAGAGAGAGAGCGGGAGAGAATTTCTAAAGGTTTTGGGCTTTAATTATTTTATTATAGTTTGAAATATTGTTGGGTTTGGTTAATGGGCTAAAACTTAGTGGGCTAGCTAGTTAGGAATTATAAGTGGGTAAATGTATGGGTATTTGGGTTTAGGTAGTTAGGTATTAAAAGTTATATAATTTAGGTAGTATTTTTTTTTAAAACTAGAAGTTTACTAAAAAAAATTAAAATGTAAATTGATAACACTTTTTACCTAAGGGGTGCGGACAAAAAATTTCAAGGGTGCGGTCGAAAAATTCCAAGGGGTGCGGACGGGATTTTCGACGGAACTTAGCACTAAATTTTTTTTTCCCCGGGGGTGCGTCCGCCCACCTTGGGCTGGGCTTGGGTCCGCCCTTGCTATACACCTTGTATAGGGCCTGGGCAAGGCGTGCCAGCCATAGTACAAACCACGCCTTGCCCACCCTTATAAAGGTTTTTATATCTAATGATAAAATGATGATGTGGTAGTATTTGAAAACCTAATGTTACCCGTTTATTTGTACATTTGAGTATGTGGTTTAGTTGTTAGAGACGAATTATCGAGAAGATGAAAATCGTTGACCCTTAGGACCCCACGCACGGCACCGATTCATGTAACCTATCCTTCATACTGTTGACCTTTTTATCATTTATGCGATATGTAATCCTCAACAACAAACACCGAAACATTGCCGAATCTGCGGATAATCATTATTTTTATTCAACTATTTTTTCTTGTCATGATATACAATTTCATGATCTAGGCAAATATCACCTCTATTTGGTTGGCTTGGTGAAGATTTATGGATATATCCTCACTCTTAACTTTTATATTTTAATCATACCAAAAGGACAATCATTCAATGTTTGTTTTGATCAGTGTCTTAGATTAAGGGCTGTTTGTTTCGCTCTTAACAGGGCTTTTAATGGTTCAAATATCTCACTGGCTCAGTACTTAATGGTTCAGTCTGTTTGTTTCGCGAGCAATGTCTGAATGGTTCAGACATTTGCCTCTCGATGGTTAAGCATTATACATTCAGACTGTTTGTTTGGCAAACAGATGTCTGAATGGTTTAGACATTTTCCTCTGAATGGTTAACTATTATACTGAGTCTGAATGGCTAAGACCTCTAATCTTAATTGGCCAGACATTTGCCTCTGAACGGTTAAGCATTATACTGGCTCTTAATGTTTTAGACCTCTTACTGGGTCAGCACTTAATCATTCAGAAGTTGTCAATCTGCCCATAAGTGGTTATGAGAGGAATAAACTGATGACATAAGTAAGCACATTTATTTGTAGTATTATCTTTTATAATTTAGTAGAATAACTATTTTTTGGAGTGTGTTTTACGGAGTGGGAAAATAAATTAATTTGTTTTATCAAATTTGCTAAAGTGGGTAAATCAAGTTGAGTGGGAAAATGAATTAATTTGTGTAGGATCGTTTTGAGACCCAAACGAGTCGTTCGGAAGAGCTCAAATCCATTTCAGAGGCGGAAACAAAGAAACGGATGTGAAAACAGCTTGATTCACATTTTAAAGGCCTTATATATTGATTTTACAATGTTTACAATCAGTAGGCAAACCGGCAGCACCTCGGTATCAATCTCTGAAAACTGTTACAAATGAAATGACAACATGCCTATTTATACTATTCATGCTTTCGCTTGAAACCATACACTTTGGTTCAAGCGAAACCCACTAATTAATTTCAAGCGAACCTACATGATTACATGTTCAAGCGAAACTTCCTAAACTTTTGTCTTCAAGCGAAACATGACTTTCAAGCAAACTTCAATTCTGTCTTCAAGCTGACTCACCTAACTCCAATTCAAGCGAAACCGACAATAAACATATTTCATGTGTAAATTTTGTCTTGTTTCATGTGCTGATGTCACTTGTGATGTCACTATTATGATGTCATCATCAATAATGATGACATCACTCTTGTTCAGATCTGCAACGAACCCGAGACACGATATAAGACGAAGACGACAGATGAATGCACTAACAGACTCCCCCTCAGATGTTGACGAGTCTTAAGTGTCGAGTCTTCAACGTCTTTAGTCTTTATCAGTCTGAACGCTCTCTTCTTCTTTTCAGCAGACTCCCCACGAACAATCTCTACTCAGATGTCTTCAGACTCCCCCTTTCGATATGATGGGATCGCAGTCTGGCTCTTTGATATCACAAAATCCTCAGGTATCGGAACCTGTCTCTCTATCATCAGGTTCAAGATTACACCTGCACATTCTTAACCCAGAAATAAATTTTACAAATTTAACATTTAACAAATTTATAAACCCAGATTCTCTCTCAAATTAAACCAGAATGATTTATCAATGATAAATTCTGATGAACCATTTGCAAAAAGTTAATCATTTTCCTTTTCAAAACACATTCTCCCAAACCATTTGTTCATCATATCTAGCACTTAGAATTTTGAAAATCAGCTCTCTAACATCAGTTGTCGAAAATCTTTTTGGATTTTTCAAAAATTAATGCTAAAACACACTGAAAATCTTTTTGGGTTTTTGAAAAGAATGAAATGCAGTAAAGAAATATTTACATACAATATTTTTGTGAGTTCGTGCAAGAGGATCATATCAGTTTTTGAAACAAATCACCAACACCGTTAAGCTTTAAACATTTTCAGCTCTAAACGATTCACATTGATTAACGATATTATTGTCCACTTAAACTCAATCTAAAAACTTTCGAAATGCTTACCGATACGTTAAGGTATATTAATTTTGCACTAAATTCTTATGGACCCCACGATCTCAACATATCCCCTCATCATGCAATACACTGACTCAAGTAATGCCTTTAAACTTTTATCAACTGTGATTTGTGCGAAAACAACGCAGAATGTTTAAACATTAACAATCAGGTCGATCTTTCGATACGCAGAGAAAGTCCAATGTTTAAACAAAATAAGAAACATAAAACAAGTTGAAGTTGTTTAGGCTTTAGCCACCAGGTCGATACTTCCGTATACGCAGAGGTGATCCAAAGCTTAAACGAAACACCAAAGAAAATAAAGCAGAACGTTTAGGCACTAACATCCAGGTCGATACTCACGTATACGCAGAGGATGTCCAATGCTTAAACAAAATAAAAAAATAAAACAAGTTTAAATCTTTGCAAAATAAAATGCACAATCACAGCGACTTTTCAGCAAAGTTGTGAAAGTTCACAGACTTAACCAGTTTTATGTCTTTCGACAATCAGCGATTACTGAGTAGGCACCCAATCAAGAAGGACAAAACTAAGTACTATGCTTTCGACCATGTTTCCCACTAGAACTAGGCTTTTTGATTTAGATTTGTATCGTTATCGCAAATCTACTAGTCTAGCTGAGCCTATCGTCACATCTTTAGTGAGACCGTTTATCACATTTTATCTTTCCATTTCTTTAGCATGCTGTGATCGTCCACTGATGTACTATCATTTCCTCTTCTATACAACAAAACTCATTTTTGAATTTTATCATGTTTTTGACATTTTCAAATTTTCTAATGTTTTTGGATTTTCTGAAATTTTTACTCCCCCTAAAATGCAAACACATTTAAAGGAAATTTGAAAATAAACTGTACAAAACTTGACAACCGATATCAAATCGCATCAATTCGCCATTCACTAGGCATAAACAATCAGAACTCCCCCTTTCAACAAACTATTTTCTCATTATGATTTCAAAACACTTAAGTTTGTTTTAATCAAAATGATTTTTTCGGAAAATAAGTTTGTTTTTACCAATTGTAGGTTTGATAAAAAAAACCTCTTGTATGGATTGGTTCATCATCTTGTTCATTCAACCACTTGTAGCAAATCAAGTACAACTTAATGTCCCTGATTTACCACTTGCATGTATGCAACCACTGTAACCACTTGTAGCAAATCAAGTACAACTTAATGTCCCTGATTTACCACTTGCATGTATGCAACCTCTGTAACCACTTGTAAAAATATTCACAACATTCAATCCTATGTAGGAATAAACCTCTACACAAACCATATTACCAATCAAGATGCCGATTCCTGCTTCGCACTTACCAACCTGGAAGCTCCGGCATAGTCCATCACCTGTAAAAATTCAACTATTTTTAAGATTCAATCACACAATCAATTACTAAGAAAGATGCCGATTCCTGATCCACGATTACAAACTTGGGATCTCCGGCATAGTCAGATGTTCAAGGGAAAAGAATTTCCACCCAAGTCTGACCAACCTTGGGTGTTTTTGAATTCTTGTTCAACAATGGTGGAAAATTTGCATCATCCATTGTTATACCAGAATTCTCATTTTTTACCTCAACACATGGCTCTTCTGGTTTTACCATACCAGATTCATTGCCTGAATGTGGCTTGTCTGACTTTGATGAGCCAGATTCATCGCCGACATGTGGTTCCTTTGTTTCCACAGAAACAGATTCATTGCCAACAACTTTCTTTTTCTTCTTTCTCTCTTCTGTCCTCAGATTTGTATCTGATGAATTCGTTTTGCTTGATTTGTTGTTCTTTGGAGAGCAAGACGATTTATCAGAACTGCTATTAGGTTTTCCTGAAGTACCCGAGGACAAAATCTTCTCCAGATACTCTCTGGCCTTCTTCCTCTTCTTCCTCAGTCTGTCTTTTTGCCCTTGAGAAAGCTTCATTTTTTTTCTTGAACTTTAGGTTCTTGAACCTTCTGTTCTTTGGGCTTGACATTGACTGGTTTCTTCTCCTGCTTCTGAGATTCAGCCCTCGATCTTCTCATTGATCTCATTGAGCAATCTCTAGCAATATGGCCAATGATGTTGCAGTTAAAGCATCTCCTCGTCTCAAACTTCCAACTCTGGAAGTTAACAGCAATGTGTCCTTGATAGCCGCATCTGTAACACACTCTGTTATCGTACCAATCACCATTTTCAACCCAAACATTCAGATCAAAGCACTGTTTGGCTTGGTGATAATCTTTCCTCCTCTTGTTTGCTGGATTTGGCTTTTGAGCTCTGTGGTTCGACCTGCACCACTCGTTACCAACAATTTTTGAGTTTTGTTTTTCAACTTTTGGTGATTTTTTATCACGATTGGATGATTGAACTGATGAGCTTTTATTTTCTTTTTGAACATTTTTCGGTTTTTTATCCTTTTGTTTTTGTTCCACATTCTTATTTACAAGTTTTTGCGTTGAGCATTCACCTTTTTCAGTAGAATGTAAAACAGTTTCTTTAAACATTTAATTTCAAAAACATTTTTCTTTTTTCAACTTCATCATCAGTTTTCTCATCACAATCTTCAACTTTGACTTTGTCAAAGTTTGTGACATTGTCACTTATTGGAACGGAATTGATCGGTTTTGGACACGGATAATCTGGTGTTGATGACGAAGCCTCAAAACCTTTCAATTTCTCTTCAAGCTCTTTGATTTTAATCCGAGCTTTTTCAACTTCATTTTCAAGCCTAATGATTTTCTGAAGATGAGAGTTTATTTCAATCTGTTTTTCAAGATTATTTTTAAAAATAGCAGATTTCTCATCTTCTAAAATCTTCATTTGGCTTTGAAAATCTTTTTCAAATTTTAATTTTTCATTTTCAAATTCTTTTTCCTTTTCTTTCAAACTTTTGTTTTCTAATGTCAAACTGTTCAAATTACTTAACAATTTGTCATTTTCTGATTTCAACTTCTCACAATTTTCCTTCAAATCAAAAATCTGATTCTCATCAGCTTTCTTCTCGTCTTTCAAAACTGAAATTTCTTCAGCATGTTCCTCTCCCACTTGAACACCTATATTCCTGCTTCTTTTTAGTATTGATTTTCCATTTTGACTTTTCTTCTTCTCAGCATTTCTCTTCATCTGTTCTTCAAGTTTCTCAATGAATGGACAAATTGTCAATCTAGAGTATTCTCCAGTTCTTTTTAAATCCAAAAGATATGTACCCCACTCTTGTTGTGGTATGGCATTGGCCAATCTTTCAACCCATTCATTTGGACTTTTCTTAATACCCTTCTCAGACATTGAGCGAACAAGATGGCTATACCTCTCAATGATACTCTTTGTATTTTCTCCTGGACAACCTGAAAACGAGTCAAACTCTTTCTTTAATACATTTATTCTATTAATTATTTAACTATTCATATTAAAGAAATTTATATCCATGATTCGGAAACACGTTTATCAAGACAGTCCCGTTAAGCGAAATATCAAGTCCAAGCTAGATCACCTTTCAAACAAAATACCAATCACTTAAAAGTCTGATTGAGCTGATCAATATGTTCAAGTCACATGGGCCGCTAATTATCACATTACTCAAATTAGATCAAGGCGACGATCCAAACTACGCGACGAATGGAATTTTATCAAGGCGATCACTAAAATAAAATATTTTAGTGCTTACATAAATTTTTGGGTGTCCAGGGATATTCAGAATGCGAGATATGCGCAAAAGTGCAAACTTGTGCACTTTTTGACACTTTTAGTCCATGCATGACATAAAAGTTTATTTTTGCGCACCAAACACCTCTAAGCCTATATCTAAGCTATATAAAGGATAATTAGGGTATGTTTAACTTATGGTCATATTATGGAAAGTCCGATTCTATATGAATCGACATACTTTTGCAGTTTGTCGCAATTAGTCCTTTAATTGCGCAAAGTAGCGCGAAATGCCGTTTAATGATATCTAAGCCTTCCATGGCCCATAATGATCATTCCCAAGCTTATACTTAAATGTTACTATGCTCCCGTTTGCTTAAATGGTCACCGAAAGGCGTATATTTAAAAGTTGACGCTTTAGGTCCCTCTATTGCGCAAACTTGCGCATCTCATCATTTAATAGCATTGAAGCCTCGTCTAATCCACATTAGGCATTCTTGAAAGTCTTATTAAACATCATGATGATTCGGGTTCACTAAAAGGTCATTCAGAGGTATAATTAAACATATTAACACTTTTAGTCCCTCTAACTTGCGAAGTTGCGCGTAACCTTACTTATAAGCATAAAAACTTTAGACGGCCAATGTTTGGCATTCCCGAGAGTATAATTAAATATAATGAAGCTCCCAGTTTGTTAAAAGGTCGCTCAGAGGTAAGAATTAACATGTTGACGCTTTTAACCCTT
The DNA here is from genome assembly GCA_030545235.1 of Helianthus tuberosus. Lineage (NCBI taxonomy): Eukaryota > Viridiplantae > Streptophyta > Magnoliopsida > Asterales > Asteraceae > Helianthus > Helianthus tuberosus. The sequence continues at coordinate 365,854 of CM060414.1, forward strand.
CATTGCGCAACTTTCAATTAATTACGCAAACGGCTACACTCGATCAACAAGTGGCTCATTTGTGAATATAATATCGTGAGAGGTTATTTAGAAACTTATTTTAGGCATGCTAACACTTACAGTCCTTTCATAATCAAAGTTTTTTTATTTTTCTAAAAATCAGTCCCTTAAATTCAACCTTTGACTTCATTAAGGTTTATTACACGTGTCAATACATCATTGGACGTGATTTTACGAGGTGTTACAACTTCCTAGCTTGATTTGATGTAGTCTGCATCTAAACCTGCAACATACGTTTAAAATAAAGTCAATACAAAAGTATTGGCGAGTATACATGTTTGATATATAATAGCATAATAGATTTAAAAGTGCTGCGAATCTCCTACATACATAAACGAGATACACGACATACATACTCACAAAACCGATACTACCAGCTAAGTCCTCGATGCTCGAATACGCGATGGCAAACTAGGCCCGTCGGGCGCAATAGTACTATACTAGTCATGGTGGGACGTCGCGAGTATAAGTCCTAGCACATATGTAACTAGCATCACGTATAACTATGCACGTAAGTCATTCGCAAGTGATAAGTAGTTTAAGCATTTGATATAATTCGATTTGATAGCAACGTATGTTACACCCAAAAGTGCAAAAGCAAAAAGGGTTCAAGTATACTCACAGTGCGTAATCAGCGAGAACACAATTTGATTGGATCGGTTAAGAGTGCGTCTGCGTTAGCCTAAACATTGAATGGTATTGTAAGCGGTGCACGGTTTAAGCGGGAATAGTATTGTAATGATAGTTATCCAGTCGGATGACACTCATCCGGTCAGACGACAGTTCTTTGGGTCGGATGCTGATACCTGGTCGGATGGCATGTTATCCGGTCGGTTGGCATGTTATCCTATCGGATAACATGTTGTTTGGTCGGATGACATGTTGTCCGGTCAGATGGCATGTGGTCCGGTCGGATGACACGCTATCCTGTCGGATGACATGTTGTCCGGTCGGATGGCATATTGTCTGGTCGGATGACACGCTATCCGGTCGGATGACCTATCCGGCTGGTTGACAACAGTCTGTTCAAACATCCCGATCAACTGTTTTTGATGGTTTTTGGAAGGAATAGATGTGGTTTTACTGAGATGGTGTGATATCGTATTAAACAAATGAAATTTCATCAGTTCCGACCCGTCCTAACGGCCGGGAACCACCCCGTTCCATCAGATCTGGCCGTTCTTGATGGTTTCTCATGTTTAACTCGAAATTGCACAGTACTTTGATTATACATAGATTTTTAGGTGAGATTGTTATAAAACATGTGGGAATCACCCAGATCTGAGTTTTTTATGGTGAAATGAGGTCACACTTTGAAGTTCATATGAACTCTTGGTGACATCATCTTTAAACACCTCAAATCAGTAGATTTCGCGGTTAAAAGTTGAGTTTTAAAAGATAGAAAGGTGTAGAATTAAGTGTAGATCATAGAAGTACGAGATTTAGGTTGAAATCTTACCGGAATCGCGTGAAATCGAGAGAAAAAGGGTCCAAGAGCGTGCTGGTCGAGTGGGAGCTGTCACATCACTGTTCTAGTGAAGTGACAGGCTATTTATAGGCAAGAGAGAAGGGTAGAGAAGGTTGGGTGTGCTGGGTCGGATGGCTCATCCGTTCGGATGGCCCATCCGTTCGGATGGCAATCCGTTCGGATGGCCTATCCGTTCGGATAGCCATTCCGGTTGGATCTTTGTTACGGGGAAATTCATTGTTTTGAGCGTTGCGATAGTTTTGGGTACGCGTTTCCTATATTTAATTATATATATATATATATATATATTTAATCACTTGGGGCCGTATTTACGTATCCATATGTTAAAGTTGCGATACAATAATCCGGGTTTCGTTCTGAGTATGCGATTACCTTGCGATGCTTCACGGTCATTGAGGAGGGTAGAGTAGGTCCTCTCTCTATGTCATCGTGAACGTTATTGTGTGTTTTAAATAATGAGTTGCCCTGCGACACATCACGGCTATCAAGAAGGGTAGGATTGGTCCTCACTTGACATCTTCGTGGTTGTCGGCAAGTGCAATGTGATGTGATAGTGATAAAATATGCGATAATATGCGAAAATGTTTCGATATAGCGATGTATGCGATATAGTTACATTATGATCCGAATCTCTGGTGCTAGGCGTAACGAGTATATCGAGTAGTAACAACGCACGAAAGTGCGGGTTGTTACAATTCTACTCTTCATTTTACATCTTGTTTTGGTGGTTAAAAGATGTTACAAGTTGTTAATCATGAAGAACACTATGAATCTTGAACATAAGACTAAATACATAAGAAAACAAGTTGTTTAAGTGTTGTTATGATTGTTGATTGTTGTTTGCTCATGTTATTGATGTTGATCATCATATAATCTTGCTAGATAGTGATTAAAGACATAATCTAGCAAGATGAGAGGATGATTATGTTAAGATTAAAGTGATCATCCTCATGTAAATCATGAACTTGAAAGTATAAGTTGTTTTTCTTGTTAAGTGATGATCAAAGTAAACATAAAGTCTTGTAAATCTATGATTTCAAGAATGATTTTTCAAGAAATCAAGTTAAAAAAAATACAAAGTTTACTTAATCTTGGTTCTTAAAGGAATTAACCATATTTTTAGTGGTTAATCAAGTGTAGGAATATATATGTAACAAGAAAAACTCAAGAAGAAACATTTTTAGAAAAATTAATTACAAGTTGTAAAGAACTAATTCCTTCAAAAATGAAGTTTTTAAATAAACAACCACACTTTAAAGGGTAACTAGGCTTACTAAACACACTAGTAAGTTACTACACATTTTTGTAAATTTTCAAGTTCATGAGGTAGTAGTTTATGCTTGATTTTGGCAAATTGGTAAGTGTAGATTGATTTGTTGTTGATTGTGTTGATTTATAAAAGAAAACGATATGCTTTGAAAGCATGGAAACCTCCATTTTTAGGGGTAACTATGGCAAAATTTTTCTAGAAATTAAACACTTAGAAAAATATTTTTGAACAAATATTTATAAGCATATTTTAAACCATGAATTTTCATATAAAGTTTGCCATAATTTTTGTTACAAAAATTATAAATATTGGTGGTTGGTTTTTGTAAATAAAAATGACTAAATATGTATTTAGGAAAATATATATTTAGATGTCACAATGTGTGTGATTATTTGTATATGATGTGTATTAGTTATATTATTTTAGGACTTGAATTAATATAACTCACCAATATACCAAGAAATTACAACCCAAAATATTACCAAAATTCCAAGAAATAAATATACAATTTATACCCAAAATATTGGAGAAACCGAACAAGGAATATAACTTACAAAATATTCCGGAACTTAATTCATAAGTATATTTTGGTAAATAGTATTTTGGACACAAGAGAACAAAAATATGATTTTTACGATTATTACAAAGATATATCATATTTTTTACAAGGAGAAAATATATTATTTTTGGTAAGTAAAAATATATATTTTCTTGGAGTTATTAGAAGATATATTATTTTTGGGAGAAAATATATATTTTCTTTAATAAACATGAAATACATTATTTTTGGGTGAAAAATAAGTTGATATATATTTTCCAAGTTAAACTTGAAAATATATTATTTTTGAGACTTATATGAAATTTATAAATATTTTTGCCAAGGGAAAAAATATAAGTAATTTTTCTATGTAATATTTCTTAAAATATATATTGGGAATATATATTGATGTATTTTTATTACAAATATTATTCCGGAAAAGTTAATACAAAAATTAAGTATACGATACTTAATAAACACAATAAAATACGTATTCTGGTACGTATAAATATACACCCGAATACGCCATCGATACTTGGCAAAAATATATAGGGATAAGAATATGACTAAGAATACACCCATCCTTGGGAAGTTATACATGTACAAGTACATAAACATGTCAAGTGAAAATATATTATTTTAACTAATATTCCAAAATTCATAAATATAATTTAAGTTAAAATATTTATTATTTTAACAAATAATTATATAACTTGGAATAATATTAAAGACACAATGAAACGTAACTCAAAGACACTAATTAATACTAAGTCAAGGCACGACCCGCTCGTCTAATAGACCGTAGTACGTTGTAGGTAGTCATGTACACTAGTAGCAGCTTGAGTTACGTCAGATTGAAGAACGCAAAACTGTGAGTTCATGGTCCCCATTTTCTTTCAACTGTTTTCGGTTTCATAACTTCGGGGGTGAAGTACATGTTACAAATTGTTTACATACGATTACATTTAGTATGGTTAGCTAAGGAAAGGTACTTCTAGATCATGTGAGTGGTGGGTACAACGCTTAAGACCATTAATCCTCGTTGTAGGACCGAGGGACATGAGTGATAGATCTATTTGGGTGTAGCGAGCCCACACCAATGTGGACCGGGGTTTGGCCCATGAGGTGACTATGTCTTACAACCGGAGACAAAATTTGCTAGGTTTGAGCCTTCCTGCATCACGTCACACATATTAATGGCCTTGAAAACCATTAATGATCTGTTTTCCTTGTTGCTTTCATACCAGGGTTTACAAATACATACATACTTACAATGATTACAAAGGTTATTCGTGCACACATACAAACACATGAACTCGCTCAACTTTTGTTGATGTTTTCAAACTACATGTATTTCAGGAAATTAAATGTGGACCTGGCGGGCGTTTGGAAGTTTCAAGTGATGTTGGTAATAAAAGATGTCATCCGGTGTCTAAGGGTTTGGATAGTGTGTCTTATCCTGGATAAGTCACATCATTCAAAGCCGGTTTTTATTCATGTCTTTTGTCGAGTCCTTATGGAACTCTAAACAATTTGCATGGTTTGTAATTTGGATTTGAAGTCTATGTTTGGATTCTAAAACAATGTTGTTGTGATGTTTTAAAACTTAATCAATGGATGAACATCTCTAGTTTTATCATATAGTTGTTTGTTATGGTTGAATGCAATGATATTAAGCAAGTCACACATAATCACGCTTCCGCAAAAGTCAGGGTGTGATAGGTTGAACATGAAGTACCGTCAAGAACAGTTAACTGATCGGACGGGGTGATTCCCATCCGATCGGGTGACTTGGACTTGATGGGTTTCCGTTGTTTAACACGTGGTCATAACGTCTCGGTTCAAGAGCCAAACTTTCCAAAATTAATGAATTTTCACAAGTTTCACAACGAACAGATTACTGAACGGATCGCCGTCCGATCGGATAGCCATCCGATCGAACGAAAATCCGATCGGATAGCCATCCGATTGAACGACAATACGATCGGATAACCTATGGCTCTAAACACTTAAACAATTTCCAAATTTGCAAGTATGTTAGCCTCCACCCGGATTGCCATCCGAGCAGACGGCCATCCGTTCGGATAACCTTCCGACAGGACGGCCTGAAAGGTAGAGATACTTCATGCTTTTCAAAATGCTACAACGAAAACTTCAAAGTCACATCATACACAAACACATCCATCCCAAACGAACAACTCTCCGAGCGAATGGCCATCCGTCCAGATGACCATCCGTCCGGATGACCATCTGTCCGGAAGGTCATCCGATCGGATGACAGTTCGTCCCACTTCACTTCGACACCGTTTACGCACCGTTCATCGCTTATACTGTCGTTCTGATCAGGCTAATCTCTTAGCGCTCCCTTCAATCCAAGGCTGTGTTATTCATTTAACACAATCTGTGAGTATACTCGATCCCTTTTTGCTTTACGCACTTTTGAGTGTTACATACGTTACTTATATCAAAATCACATCGACACACAATGCAACTACTTTTATACGCTAACCGCTCTGCATGTTATACGTGTTATTCGATGAATGCCTGTATGTTATGTTTACACAGTGAATGTTGCCTGACACCTTAGCAACGATAGTACTATAGTTTGGACTCAACACCTGTCGTGGACGGGGGTTGCTAAGGGTATTTCTTCACGTGTCACAGTGGTGATATGTGTTGCGCACTCTACAACTCGCAGTTACGTCTGTGCATATTTCATTATCGATAACCCACTTGCTTCGCATTACTACGTGTTACATGTTGGTTATGCGTAAACCGCTTTCGCTATCTATTATACTATTAAACTTGTATGCTCACCTTTACACTATGTGTATTGACCTTTATTTTAACGTATGTGACAGGTGTTTAGGATGCTGTGGTATTCTTGCTATGTGGAATCAAGTCTAGGGGAGTCTAGAAACAAACAATTAATATTTTGAGTTGTCGGAACTATGATTTGTCTTTGAGATATCTATGTCTGTAATAACTGCTTTATTTGATGAGTTATGGTATGGGACATAATGTTAATTATCTGGTAATTTAGTTGTTATGGATTTCTCCTGGACAATCTGTTTCGCTCAGTGCCGCGCCCCGATGTTTCCGCCATCGGTTGGGGTGTGACATACACTTTCCGCAATACATTTCGCATAAGATTCGACCAATACACTTTCCGCAATACATTTCGCACAAGATTCGACCAATACACTTTCCGCAATACATTTCGCACAAGATTCGACCAATACACTTTCCACAATACATTTCTCACAATACACTTTCCACAACACATTTCGCACAAGATTCGACCAAATATGTTTTGCACGATACCTTTTGCACAATACATAATTACTTTCAGACAACCAAATTCAAACAACCTGCTTATACATTGAATGCTATCCATATTTCACCAACCACATTTTTCCAAAATTTAAGACATTAATTACAGACTTAAATACATCAGATACATGTATCAGATTTTAAAAAACATTGGGAATATCCATTGCATTGAAGACATTACAACATCCTTCACATTAAAGACATTACAATATCCAATACATTCAAGCCTTAACATACATCCAAAACGCAAACCCTATAACTATCAAAAGAACCATAATGATCTTGTTCTTCAGCCGATTCTTTTCCCGCATCTTGGCTAACTCAGCATCAACTTGGTTTCTGTGTCTAAGAAGCCCTGGAATAATTGCCACTGCACGACTGCACATTGGTGGGTCCACCCACCCTATGAATCTTCCACAATTGGGATTCTACAGAGAAGGAAGAAAGGATGAAACTTTTTAAGCCCTAGAGTATTAAAATCGGTAATAGTATACATTACTATGGTTGGACAAGAGTAGAATCGTCGACCAGGGTTGAGATCAGTCCATGATGTAACTATGATTGCATCTTGGCCACAATTGCAGAGAACCATGAGGAAGATGGAGTCGATTCACTGAGGAAGATGAAGAACAGTGATAAAGAGAAATGTTGGTGGTTAGGTTTGTGGGAAAAATGGAGTTATTTAATAGGCAGGACCAAATAAATACACAATCTGACCAAAATACCCTCAATGATAAGCACGTGGGGTGAGTTAACAGAGAAAACAAACTGAAGTTAGACCCAGGGACTATCCAGGAACAAAAAATGAAAAGTTGGGGACTATTGAGGTAATTTTAGAAAGTTATGGACTAAAGGTGAAAAAAGGCGAAATCACATGGACTATCCGGTCTCGTTTTTAATGTATGTGTTAAAATAGTTACATTTTGACGCAGTTAACTATATTTGTATCCTCCATATCATATGTTTATTGAAAATAAACTAATATATTTTGTGTGTCAAACAAAAGAGTATAAAATATTAAAAGAATAAACCACGAAATTTGTATTTAAAAAAAGACTAAAAAAATCAGGAAGAAGCCTTTTGATAAAAGAAAACTCAAACTTTATAGAGCCGTCTGAAATACGCGTGGGTGCGTCAAACAAAACAAAACAAAAGGACATTATCCACCAAACACAAGAATCATTATTATATTCATTCATCAAATACATGAAGCAAAGAACCCACCCACGAAACCTTCGCCTGCCGCACACGAATGGTATCCACAATTTATTTAAACATCAAATGCCTCAACCATTTCATATTTTTTTGTAGAAATTAAATTTTTTTTTATAAAAAAAAGTAATAATACGCGTGACTTTTAATGAAAAAAGTTACCATTATCGATGGTACAAATCTAGTAAGGTTTTAACTTATAGGCTTAATTATAGCCTCATATTCTTACTTTTTTTAACAACAAATTTCTTTCGAGATCCATGTTGTGTGTGGGACTCTAACTCAAGACCTCTCCTTCCTAAACTTAAATATTTATAGGCTCGTCTTTGCCAATAGACCACCACTCCATTGGTCTCACGTTCTTATTAAAAATACTTATGGTATGGCTATGTTTGTAATTGTATAACTACTCATTGCCTTAGCTTTCTCTTTCTTCTTTTTGTTTGAGAAAAATGAAAAAACTTCTTATCATTTGGAAAAGATAAGCCATTTTATAAATAGGAACGGAAATAATTATCTTTTACTTTAAGTAAAACAAGACGGGTGATAATTGAGATACAAACTACAATCCTAATTACCATGTGATCTATAAATTATAATAAATCAAAACTATCTTAGGCTACAACTCTAATTGTCACCTGACAATGTATTGCGGGACATTGACTGAATTTGAGCAGCGAAGAAAATAAGGGTGTTCAAGATTTTTTCTCTCTCTTGCTATTCAATCCCGTATCATATATTCTATCTATCAAATTTGAGTTTCGTAAATTACTAATCCGTTTCCTTTTAATCTTTTTTCTTTTAAACCTTAAATCCAATTACATTTTCCACTTTAGCATGCTTAGATCCATCTATAATTAAATTGCCTTTATACTATTAACCAAAATTTGCCTCCAATTTATTTTTGATATATCTTTAATTGATTTGTTTTTAATTATTAATCTATTTATTAAGTCATCTCTTTCTTAATTCTTGAATATGTACAATCAATAAACCAGTAGAGCACTCGGTTGGCTAATTGACCTAGTTTTTGAAGCATTGGTAATAAGATGAGCTTAAACTTATTTGATTAAATTTAAGTGATTCATGTTTAGTTAAGCTATTAAAAATAAAACAGAGTTATCTAATGATGGATACAAAAATCACACCGACTCTAGAGAATTGATACTATTGTCTGTGGGTGGTCAAAGCCATTTCATCAAGTATTTAACACATTTTAAATAAACATTTGTAGCTTCCTTGAGGCTTCCTCACACGAGCATGGCGGGTGGGACCGCACTCAACAAACTCCTTCTACTTGTACTTCCTCCTACATGCTTTCTTTCTTTCACTCCTCCCTTAAATATTGCTTCTTCTTCACTCTTCCTTTTCATTCCGCCTCCCTTAAGCAACCTCCCGTCATATTCTATCCACAACTACCCCCCATCTGCTCGCTCTAATGAAGTCTTTTTTCTGCTTTACATTCTCTGACAAAGTAGCCGATTGCGCCAGCGATGGCTGCTGCAGCAGCGCCTCCGATGTCTCCACTTCGGTTAACAAGTTTTCGTGGGAGGAGATTAACAAACGCACCAGAAACTTCTCCAAACAGATTGGTTCTGGTGGCTTTAGTACAGTCTACCTAGCTCGCCTACCGGATTACGGCTTTGCCGCCGTTAAAATCCAGTCGGCTTGCACCAACCGCCTAGCCCGAATTCATGATCAAGAGCTTCAAATCTTGACCCGGCTAAGCCACCCGAATATTGTTAAGTTTGTTGGACACTGTGACGATAGAGAAGACAAGCGTGCCCTTGTGTTTGAGTATGCATCTAATGGTAATTTATACGACAAGCTTCATACGCTGACGTGGAAAACAAGAACGTTGATTGCGTTTCAGCTTGCTTCAACGTTGGAGTATCTTCATGGGATGCAGATCATTCACGGGGATATCAAGTCTGCGAATATACTTCTAGACCAGCACCTAAATTGCAAACTTTGCGACTTTGGGTCCGCTAAACTAGGGTTTACCTCCATGGTTTTACCTCCGTCTTCGACAAAGATGAATAGAATGATTATGGGATCGCAAGGTTACGTGGATCCGCATTATTTAAAGACCGGATTGGTTTCAAAGAAGAATGATATTTATAGCTACGGAGTTGTCCTTCTTGAGCTTATCACGGGGAGAGAAGCGTTTAGTATGGAGAGAGGGGAGAAGTTGGCGGACGTTATAGGTCCAGTGGTGAGTGGGGTTGTTGGGGTGGAGGAGGTGGTGGATCCACGGTTGAGACACGGTGGTGGGTTCGATTTGGAGGAGGTGAAGGCCATGGTATTGGTGGCTGGGAAGTGTATTGGTTGTTCGCCAATGGTTAGGCCTTGCGCATCTGAAATTGTAGCATCCCTACGGGACAAATTTCAATCAATTACTCATTAGTAAAGTAAAGTAAATTGCTTTCTATGATCGATTGTGTTAAGCTAGGATAAATTCTCATTTTTATTTTTTGTTTGAAAGTGTGTTGGGCTCGGAAAATTTGGTAGCCAGCCGACTGATATTTCATTATTTTTTACTCCCTTCTTCAAAGAAATGCAAAATCTTTATTTATTTGTTTGTTTTAACTTTGCAACTATTATATTCATACTTCATCACTTGTTATTTATTAATCGTCAATGAAACAGTGTAAACACGTTTAATTAAAAGTTTTTTAAAATATATATTGAACAAGATACACTTTCCATTTTTTGGTGAACCTACGTTTATATTTTGTTTTTATTTAGACGTTACTTCTTTAGATAAAATATATATATATAATAACACTAATAACATCAAAATAAACGTGATCTATCTAACAAACATCGTGAAGCCCATGTTTCTTAAATAATTTCACATGAAGACAAATATATGTGCCGACAAAATGAAAAGAAATCTGACGACGCAAGTATGCGCCATAATATATCATCTCACTATTTATATTTTATACAAGTAGTATTAGGAAGTCGTGTTGCGGGGGGAAAGCAAAATCATGCAAAAAACTAAAGAACATCTTAATACAAGTCAACAGTGAATCATGATGTCAAAGTTACAAACTTAGTATTTGGAGATAAAAGAATTGTTAATTCCCTATAACACACAGGGAAGACCGACGGCGAATAGGTTTTTCCGATTGAAGACCGACGGCGAAAAGGGTTTCCGATTGAAGACCGACGGCGAATAGGGTTTCCGATTGAAGACAGGCGGCGAATAGGGTTTCTGATTTTCCAGGAATGACGGCAAGATCTCGGTTCAAGGAAGACGAATGGTATGATGTTCCGTTCAAGAAGAATGTAAGGAAGGGACAGGGTTCGGAGGATAATGTCGGGAGAACAAAAATTTTCGTCTCGAATCTACCTGGAAATTGCGCTTCAGCGGATTTGGTTCATGTATTGAAGGAATGGGGAGATTGAATCGACTTATATTGCAAGAAAACTGGACAGATTGGGAAAGCGTTTCGGTTTCGTTTCTTTTCGGAATGCAGTTGATCCAAAACGGCTAAAAGGGGATATGTGTGATTTTTGGATGGGCTCTTAAAAACTTTTCATTGTCATTGCAAGATTTGTAGATGGAGAGAAAGTGAATGCTGAAAAACAAGAACCGAAGAAAAAGTATGTGGAAAAGCGGCCGGTTGTAGGTAATCCGGTGGGAGTTAAGCCGGTGGGAGATAAAAAAGGTTGGTAACGTATCGTTCTGTGATGTGGTTAGTAATAACAAACATGTTTCAGAAGTTTTGTCGATTAAGATTGATAGTAATGTATCGGGTTTTGTGCATTGGTATGGTCATGCTTTGGTGGGTAGGGTGAAAGATTTTAAAATTTTGATATCGCTCAGAGGGTTGTTGAAGGAGTTCGGATATCAACGTGTCGTCATTAAGTATCTTGGGGGCTTTCGGGTTCTGTTGGTGTTTGATGATGTTGAACTTCTCAATTATTTTAAAGATACGGAGGAGGCTTGGAAAGAATGGTTCGTTCGTTTGGTATTATGGGAAGGTCAATCGTTTGAGTATGAACGTGTAGCGTGGTTAAAGATTCATGGGGTGCCGGTACATTTGTCAATAAGCCCGGTGTTTAATGTCACTGGATCGAAATTTGGTAAAGTCATCCAAGAGGCCCAGATTGATGATGAGGTAGGGGATCTTTCATATGCATGTATTGGAGTTCTTTGCGATAATTCATCTAGGTGGAATGCAAGGTTGGATCTAAGTTGGAATGATTTTGTTTATAAAGTATGGGTTGAGGAAGAGACGGGTGAATGGATACCGGATTGCCTTACAATGTTTGATGACGAGTCTTCTAGTTCGGAAGATGGTCAACCAGAAATGGAGTGTGACCGAAATGATGATGCTGGTGGGTTGTTGAAGAGGAGTAGTGAAGATGAAAGCAATAAAGATGATGATAATGTTGGTTTGGAAGCCGAGGTTGGAGAAGGAAGTGGTCATGACCAGGTGATTGAGGAGAACATTCTTGTTGGTCAGAATGGTAGTAATGGGTCATGTAACACCCCGTGTTTCGAAAGTCAAAGTCAAAGTCAAGATTGAAGTCAAAGGAAGAAAAGATTGCTAATTACGAGCTGTCACTCCTTGCTCAATTCCTGTTTTGACTTCTTTGACTCGTAGATTGTCTTTTTATGTTGTTACGTTAGTTGTATTATGTGGAGTACTTATTAATAATCGAGGTTTTATCGCTATTTATCGATGATTATCGCTTGTTTTATCGCTTATCGCAATCGCGCTCGCAACTCGAAGAACGCGTTCTCGATATTGTTTTATGTGTGTGTGCCTTTTTAAGTGTTACTTGTGCATGTTTATTTATGTTTATGTGTGGTGGTTAATCGAAACGCAATCGAGACTCAATCGCAATCGAATCGCAATCGCTAAACGCAAGTTATTTAGGATGATTGTATGTTAGATATAGACATGCACAACCGCCACAAATCTGTGAACGGGTCGGACTTGGGTGATTCCTGTCCGATCGGGTCACCAGGGCTTGGCAAGGTTCTGTTACTTAGCACGGGGTCACGACGTCTTGAGAAAACGCAAATTGAACATTGAACGGATTGCCGTCTGATCGGATTGCCATCCGAACTGACTACCACCCGACCATGTGATGTTTTGACTTCAACACTTAAACAATTTTCAACATGTTCAGTGTATAATGAGTTCCAAACGGATTGCCACCCGATCGGATTGTAATCTGATAGAGTGACAAACTGTTGTGAACTTGTTCTCACTGAAGTGTCCTACCAATCGGATTGTCGCCCGATCGGACCGCCGTTCGATCGATCGACCTGAAAGGAAGAGATACTTCTCTGTTTTCATAATGCTACAACGAATACTTCAAAAGTCAAGCCATCATACACAAACACCTCCATCCCAAACGAGATGACAACCCAATCGATTGGCCACCCGATCGGGCGACCACCCGAACGGATTGTCATCCGGTCGACCGGCCACCCGATCGGATTACCGTCCGATCCGCTGACACTTTGCACCGATTTACACGTCGCTTATCGTTTGTGCTATCATTCTGATCAGGCTAAGCTTACTCTAGCGCTCCCTTCAATCCATCATCGTTGTGAGTATACTCGATCGCTTTTTGCTTTACGCACTTTTGGGTGTTACATACGTTACTTATTCTAAATCACATCGAACACACTACACAATACTCTAATGCTAACCGTTACCGCATGTTATACGTGACTTAATGAATGCTTGTTTGTTATGTTTACACATGGAATGATGTCTACCTGCCTTAGCAACGATAGTACTATAGTTTAGACTCAGCACCTATTTACTCAGGGGTTGTTAAGGATAAATTGTTACATGGCTCACAGTGGTGAGTGTGTATTACGAACTGCCTTGGGCAGTCAACCCGCATTCATTGGTATCGATAGGTTCATGTCGATAACTAACGTGCTTCATTTCACACTGTGTTGGTTATGCGTAAACGATTTCGAACTCTATTAAACCTGTATGCTCACCTTTACACTATGTGTATTGACTTTTATTTTAATGCATGTGGCAGGTTCTTAGGATGTTAAGATGCTTTGCTTGCTGTGAAATCGAGGCTAGGAAAGGTCTAGAAACAAATAAACGAATTGTCTGTATTTGAAATCTGAGTTGTCGGAACAGAAAAATTTGACTAGATTTTGTCTGTAATAATTGAATTACTTTTTATCTCATGGTATGGGACATGATGCTTTAAATAATTGGTAATTATAGTTGTTATGGAAACTTCTGGACAATCTGTTTCGCTCAGTGCCACGCCCCGATGTTTCCGCCATCGGTTGGGGTGTGACAGATTGGTATCAGAGCCATAACTATAGGGAATTAGGCAAGACTCGGCCTAGTCCGGGCCGATTTCTTAGAAACGACCTACTCTATAGTTAGGTACCAACAAGACCGACTTGTGCACACCCTACAAGGGTATTGTACGAGCTTACTTCCTATTTCTCGCCTACACTACACTATCACTGCACTCTAATTTTTGAAAATGAACTGGTGATTAGGTCGAGATTAGGTGTGAAAACCGTAAACTCTCGACTCAATTACTTGTTCGACCGGCATCTTAATCTATAAACACGAGAATTTGTGTTGAATCAGGAGTGAAATCCATACTTTAACGCAGACTTTCGTTTCTATTTTCATCAAAAGAGGAACAAAGTTGTTAAGTCAGGGGTGAAACCTGGACCTTGACGACTCATTCTGATCTCTATTTTGGTTTTACAAAACTCTCACCAAAGTCTCGACGGACTCCAAACGACTTGAAGTCGCACTATAACTGAAAGGATGCGTGCCATTCGCCCAAATTCGAGGCGAGAGCACAGTCCCGAAAGTTAAAGTGCATACCAAGAGTCTTTATGAATAGTCGAACCACTTTGGGTAGTCAACGTCTAATAGCCGCAGACAATCTATTTCTCGATTTCTATGTGTTTCGATTCTGAGATCGCTACTGCCGACTCTGATATTTTTCGATTCTACGTTGCTTTTATGCGTTTTTATGTTACTTATCTGTTTACGTGTTACGATTTTCGGTGATTTATTCGCTTTTTGCCCTTCGCTTTGATCGACACACACAACTCGCACTGCACATCTACCTCAACACGCAGACAAATCACTACTATTTGTGGAACCACTGTACGCTATGTTGCTCAATGTATATTCGCTAATCGCAATCGTTATTATCGAACGCTCGCGGACTTTGAATGATAGGTTTCTGTATTCTGACTGCCTCTATGTGCTTCTAGGTGAATTGCGTGCTTATATGCTTCTGTGTTTCTGTGCCTTACGTGTTTATGTGCTTCTGTGAATCTGTGATTTTGTGCCTATGTGTTGTGTGTTACATGATCGTGTTCTCGAGCTTTAGTAGTATTAGACGTGTGAGGTGAGATTCGATTTTATAGTGTTTGAGTCCTATGGCGATGTCTGTTGCAGATAATGTCGTCATCTGGATCCCGTCACTCGCGCGCTGCTCGCCAGAGCCAGAAAGACAAACGCCTTGCTGCTCTCGTCGCCAAGAAAATGGCAAAGGTTGTTCCTCAAATCGTGAGTGAACTATACGAGAATGTGAGCAAATCGTCTGAAGAATCCAGGACTGAAACTCCTAAAGCTGCTTTCAGTTTCAAGCAGTTTAAAGCTTACGGACCGAAAGAATTCACTGGCGAAGATGGCCCTACGGCTTTGTTTCAATGGTTCGATTCGATCGAGGTCACCCTGCGCCAGAGTGGCTGTCCTGACAATCTCCGCACTCTGAATGCTACCGACGTTTTCCAGTCCCTCCCTTTAGACTGGTGGACGGTCGAGAGAAACAAACGCGGAAACGATACAGCTTATGGTCTGACATGGGATGAGTTGAAGAGCGTCATGCTCGAAGAGTTCTGCCCTCCCCATGAGCGCCAAAAGTTGGAGGATGAATTCTGGCACACTAAGCAGAAGGATGGTGACAACGTTGCTCTAACTGCTCGCTTCAAGCAGCTCAGTATTATCTGTCCTGATCAAGTCAAGACTGCAGACATGACAATCAAGAAGTACATTCGAGCTCTGCAAGACTGTGTCACAGATTTTGTGCATGCTTCAAAGCCAGAAATAATCGAGAAAACTTATCTGCTTGCCACTGAAATCAACGACAAGCTAGTCAAAGCTGGTTTTTGGGATAAAGCTTCGAAGAACCTGCACCAAGCTACCACCGCCGCATCTGCTGAAACCGCCACCGCTGCCCCGCAATCTTCAAAGTCCTCCCGTCGTAAGAGGAAGAACAACAACAGCAACTCCAGCAACAAGAACTGTGTTGTCACTACCGCTGCTCCACTCCAAGCGGTACCAGCTCAGCAGCAATCTCAGCACCGATCAGCCCCAGCACCAGTTACTCAAGCACCGCCTGCTAAGCGTGCTTACACTGGTCCCCACCCTGCTTTCCCGGCATGTACTTATCATCATCCGGTGGGTATCGCCTGCCGATTTTGCGTGCATTGCAATATGTACGGCCACTTCACCGCCAACTGCCGTACAGGTCCCCGACAAGCACCAGCTCAAGCTACTCCTCATCAAGCTCTACTTCCAGCTTCTCAAGGCCAACAAGTGGCTCAGGCACCCGCGGTCAACGCCAGAGTCTGCTTCGCGTGTGGTGATCCCAACCATTTCGCGAACATGTGCCCGAACAGGGTTGTGATACAAGAGCCCCAACAGCAGCAGCCTCAGCAACAGCAGCAGCAACAGCCTCAACAGCAACAAGCCACCAACGCCATAACTTTCAACATCAATGTGCGCCAAACCCAGGCTGACAACAACGTGGTCAATGGTACGTTTCTCATGAATGGTATTTATGCTTCGTGTCTGTTTGATACTAGAGCCGATAACTATTTTATATCATTTGAGTTCGAAAAGCTCCTTAATCGTAAGCGCTCCCATCTCCCCTCGACGTTCGATGTTGAAGTCGCCACCGGAAGAACCATCGCTGTCAACTCTGTTCTCCGTGATTGTACTCTCGATCTCAACAATCACATCTTTCCGATTGACCTTATTCCGATGCAACTCGGAAGTTTTGACATCATAGTAGGCATGGACTTTATTCGTGAAAACCATGCTGAAGTTGTGTGCTTCGATAAGATGATTCGATTCTCGCTTGCTAATGGTGATTTGTTATGTGTTTATGGTGAAACTGCTTCGAAGAGTCTCAAACTCATGTCATGTGTCCAAGCTAGCATGTATCTCCGTAAGGATTACAGAGCTTTCTTGGCTAACATTGTAGTAGCGGAGAAGGAAAAGAGAGGTAATCCGGGAGTAAGCGATGTCCCGGTTGTGTGTGAATTTCCAAGTGTATTCCCCGAAGACCTTCCAGGTCTGCCTCCAAGTCGTGATATCGACTTTCGTATCGATCTCATTCCTGGGGTAAACCCTGTTGCTAAAGCTCCTTATCGACTCGCTCCGTCCGAAATGCGTGAACTCTCGAGTCATCTCCAGGAATTACTTGATAAAGGCTTCATTCGCCCGAGCACCTCTCCATGGGGCGCGCCAGTCCTTTTCGTCAAAAAGAAGGATGGGTCGTTCCGGATGTGCATCGACTATCGGGAATTGAATAAGCTAACAATCAAGAATCGCTATCCCCTGCCTCGGATTGATGATTTGTTTGATCAGCTACAAGGTGCTACATGTTTCTCGAAGATTGATTTACGCTCAGGCTATCACCAGCTACGCATCCAAGAGGAGGATATACCCAAAACCGCCTTTCGCACTCGATACAGCCACTATGAGTTCGTTGTTATGCCTTTTGGTTTAACCAACGCACCCGCGGTTTTCATGGATCTGATGAATCGCGTGTGTAAACCATTTCTGGACCACTTCGTCATCGTGTTCATCAATGATATCCTGATCTATTCCAAGTCGAAAGCCGAACACGCGCATCATCTACGTTTGGTTCTCGAGCTACTCCAGGGGAATCGACTCTATGCCAAGTTCTCCAAGTGTGAATTTTGGCTAGAGGAGGTTCAATTCCTCGGTCATATTGTCAATAGTCAAGGTATTCATGTCGATCCTGCGAAGATTGAAGCTGTTAAGAGTTGGGTTACGCCGAAGAACCCGTCTGAAGTCCGTTCTTTTCTCAGACTAGCGGGCTATTATCGTCGATTTATCGAAGGGTTCTCTAAGATCGCCGTGCCGCTTACCTCTCTCACGCATAAAGACAGATCCTTTGTTTGGGGAACTGAACAGGAGTCTGCCTTCCAAACCCTCAAGAACATGCTTTGCAATGCTCCCGTCCTTGCTTTACCTGACGGAAACGATGACTTTGTAGTCTATTGCGATGCCTCGAACCTTGGTCTCGGTTGCGTCCTCATGCAACGGGACAAGGTTATCGCTTACGCATCTCGTAAGCTCAAGATCCACGAGAAGAACTATACAACCCATGACCTCGAGCTAGGTGCAGTTGTTTTTGCATTGAAGATTTGGCGACACTACCTTTATGGTACAAAGTGTACGGTCTTCGCCGACCATAGGAGCCTACAACACATCTTCAGCCAGAAAGAACTTAATATGCGTCAACGCAGATGGGTAGAACTTCTCAACGATTACGACTGTGAGATTCGTTACCACCCAGGCAAAGCAAATGCCGTTGCCGACACTCTCAGCAGACGAAGCTATTTGCATAGTATTCCTAATATTCCAGCCCAACATCATCTCGAATCTCTCATCCGCGAAGCCCAACATGCTGGTTTTACCGAGAGAACCTTGAAGAAGGAAAGGATTCATCAAGATGGAGCCGAACTTGTGAATAAGTCGAATGGGATATTCCATTATCTGGACCGAATTTGGATCCCTAAGCGGACCGATTTACGACAGATTTTGATGGACGAATCCCACAAATCCTGATATTCTATTCATTCCGGTGCCGATAAGATGTACCAGGACCTTCGCTACAAGTACTGGTGGCCGGGCATGAAGAGGGATATCGCTCTCTACGTTGGAAGGTGCCTGACTTGCTCGAAGGTCAAGGCTGAACATCAAAGACCCTCTGGCTTACTTGAACAACCCGCAATCGCTATGTGGAAGTGGGAAAGTATAGCTATGGACTTCATAACGAAACTTCTGTGTACACCATCAGGTCACGACAGAATCTGGGTTGTCGTTGACCGTTTGACCAAATTTGCTCATTTTCTGCCAATACGAGAAGACTACAAGGTGGAAAGATTAGCCCGAATCTACACCAATGAGATCATTTGTCGACATGGGACGCCTCGCGATATCATCTCTGATCGTGATGCTCGGTTTACCTCGCGTCTGGGGGAAACGTTGCAAGCTGCTCTCGGAACTGCGTTTAATCTAAGTACCGTATTCCATCCCCAAACCGACGGTCAGACTGAGAGAACGATCCGTACCCTTGAAGACATGCTCCGTTCGTGTGTCATAGATTTCGGTGGTAATTGAGACGCTTACCTGCCGTTAGTCGAATTCTCGTATAATAACAGTTATCATTCCAGCATTCAAATGGCACCGTTTGAGGCATTATACGGAAGAAAATGTCGATCGCCTATTGTATGGCACGAGATCGGGCACTCGCAATTAACCGGTCCTGAGCTACTGCAAGAAACGACTGACAAAATCCTCCAAATTCGAGACAACCTGCAGAAAGCTCGAAGTCGTCAGAAAAGTTACGCCGATAGACGACGCAAGCCCCTTGAATTTGACGTTGGAAACCATGTACTCCTAAAGGTATCACCTTGGAAGGGTGTGGTCAGATTCGGCAAGAAAGGAAAGCTCGCGCCTCGATATGTTGGACCCTTTAAGATTCTGGAAAGGATCGGAAAAGTGGCCTACAGACTCGAACTACCGGAGGAACTCAGCAACGTCCACCCGACTTTCCATGTGTCTAACCTCAGAAAGTGCCTGGCTGAGCATGATCTGTATGTACCTCTGGAAGATCTCCAAGTAAACGAAACACTACACTTTGTGGAGAAGCCTGTCGAGATCATGGATCGCCAAACCAAGCAGTTCCAACGCTCACGCATTCCCATTATGAAGGTTCGATGGGAAGGCAAACGAGGCGCAGAGTTCACTTGGGAACTCGAAAGCGACATGAAGGCGAAGTACCCGCAGTTGTTTGTTACGGCTAAAGCCTAATTTCGGGACAAAATTCGCTAAACAAGGGGAGGCTGTAACACCCCGTGTTTCGAAAGTCAAAGTCAAAGTCAAAGTCAAGATTGAAGCCAAAGGAAGAAAAGATTGCTAATTGCGATCTGTCATTCCTTGCTCAATTCCTGTTTTGACTTCTTTGACTCGTAGATAGTCTTTTTATGTTGTTACGTTAGTTGCATTATGTGGAGTACTTATTAATAATCGAGGTTTTATCGCTATTTATCGATGATTATCGCTTATCGCTTATCGCAATCGTGCTCGCAACTCGAATAACGCGTTCTGGATATTTTTTATGTGTGTATGCCTTTTTAGGTGTTACTTGTGCATGTTTATTTATGTTTATGTGTGGTGGTTAATCGAAATACAATCGAGACTCAATCGCAATCGAATCGTAATCGCTAAACGCAAGTTATTTAGGATGATTGTATGTTAGATATAGTAGTTGGGATTAAAAGTAATTTGAATTAGAAACTCTATCGTATCGCAACGCTCATCACGCGAATCGAAACTGCAAAACTCGCCGCACCATGCACTCGAATCGAGTGGCCAGCCGACCGAGCTGCCACCCGATCGGGCTGCCACCCGATCGAGGTGCCACTCGATCGCGCTGCCACCCGACCGGGCTGCCACTCGATCGACCAGTCACCTTACCCCCTTTCCATTTATGGAAACCCTATAAATACCCTCATATGTCAACATCCCTTGATGTTGACAGCTCTCTCTCTGCTCTACTCGCTCCAGCCGCAATTTCTTCAGACTTCTCTAGATTCTTGTAAGTTTTCCACCTAAATCTTGTACTTTCTTGATCTACACGCACTCCTACACCTTTCTATCTTTTGAATCTTAACTTTTAACCGTGAAATCACTAGATTTGAGGTGTTCTAGGATGGTGTCATCATGGTGTTCATATGAACTTCATGTTTTGGCTTCAACCCACCAAGAACAACTTAGATCTGAACGATTTCCACATAAATTGTCACGGCCCCCGACCCGGTTTGACCCGTTTCAGGAGCCGCGGGACAGAAATCCCGTGGTATTTAATTAATTGAGTTTAACAGCGGAAGTTTTCATCAGGATCTTTTAAATGCAAAAATATTTCCCGATTATTTTATTTCACAACTCGGGATAAAACCCGGTAATTTACAATCGTTTGATTTCACGAATAAATCTTTTATTTTTACAAAACATGTTTCTTTATTTTATACCGAGCCACTTCCTTGAGCTTGTAGTGCTTTATGGCACTTTTCCTAGATCATAACAGATCACCTAAAACATGTTTGAAAAAGGTTTTGTCAGCGGGAAATACTGAGTGAATCATTCTATTTTGCATAATGATGCATAGTTATTAATTACAGCATAAGAGCGATTACAATGGCTTTTATCTTATTTTTATCTGGCGCTCTGTCACAATGGTGACAAGTCACAATGGTGACAAGCCACAATGGTGACGATGGTCATACCACTATTAGATCAATGAACCTAAATAGTGATGATTATCCCTGTAGGTCAATGAACCTAACAGTGATTATCCCGAGTAGGTCAATGTACCTAACTGGGAGAAAATTAGTAATGTGCACAATACCCCACTAGCCAGTGATTCAAGATATCCACGACTTAGTCCCTGTAATTATAACTTTTGAAAATAATTTGAGGTATTGTAAAATAGTTGATAAAAAGAGAATGACTCACATTGCAGATTTAATTTGAGCAGAGTTTAGCCTACTGATTAGCCTTTTAACCTAAATTTAATAACAGGCACACAATTCCAGGTTAGTAATCAATACAGCATTTACAATAACTCACGAGATCAACCCTCACAACGAATGACAAAGTGCGATACTTAAACATCCATCGGATTCACAACGAATGACAAAGTATAATTACTTAAACATCCATCGGAATCACGACTAATGACAAAGCATAACCCTAATGTGGGCAGCACTTAAACATCCATTGAGTACATTGATCGATCGGAAAATGAATCGTAATAGCGATCGAGTTAATACCCTGATTGCGGCGTCGATTAGTGATTCGTGTGTGTTATGATAGTATTTCTACGATATCTCAGTGTGTATTTGGAATTTTTACGTCGTTTCTGTGCCCAAAATCAAGTCCCAAGGCCTTCTATTTATAGCAAGATTTTGACCCCCCTCGCCTGACGCGAGGGGTCCTGCCCTGGGTGTCGCGTGAAGCGAGGGACAACATATCACCATAGAGTTGCCACGTGTCCAACTAGCCTAGCTGATTCGAGGGAAATTGAAAATTTGATTCTGACAGCAAACTGTGATGATAATCGTAACTAGGGTTTTACCCCCCCTGAGTTTTAGGGGCCCTGATCCTGATTCTGATGATTCTGAAAATTTTAGGGTTTGTGCAGAATCACTTGGGTTTCTCAATTAGGGTTTCCTATTGGTCAATTAAAATAATAATTAAGACTTTTTGATGAGAGTTGTTACATAAATAAACAAAGATCTTTCATTGATCTGAACGTATTCATGGTGAAAAGGATTGAAAGATGGTTTTCTAACTTTCTTTCAACTCTTTTACACTCAATGCACTCAAAACCGATAGAACCGGACCTTGTTCTAACCTTCTACTCCATCTTGGTGATGTGTTGGTTCAAGATCTGAGTTCTACCAAGGAGACAACCGATTCCGGGTTAAGCATGAACAACCGCCACAAATCTGTGAACAGGTCGGACTTGGGTGATTCCTGTCCGATCGGGTCACCAGGGGCTTGGCAAGCTTCTGTTACTTAGCACGGGTTCACGACGTCTCGATAAAACGCAAACCATCAAAACATCCAAGTGAAGAAGACAATCAGGTCGTCTGGGATAGATTGTCGTCCGATCGGATTGTTGTCCGATCAGATTGCCACCCGACCGGACAGTCACCCAATCGGATTGCACCATGGGACCCACACTTAACTTTCTATTTCAACATTTGAGGTTTGAACATCGAACGGATTGCCGTCTGATCGGACTGCCATCCGAACGGACTACCACCCGACCATGTGATGTTTTGACTTCAACACTTAAACAATTTTCAACATGTTCAGTGTATAATGAGTTCCAAACGGATTGCCACCCAATCGGATTGTAATCCGATCGAGTGACAAACTGCTGTGAACTTATTCTCACTGAAGTGTCCTACCAATCAGATTGTTGCCCGATCAGACCGCTGTTCGATCGATCGATCTGAAAGGTAGAGATACTTCTCTGTTTTCATAATGCTACAACGAAACTTCAAAAGTTAAGCCATCATACATAAACACCTCCATCCCAAACGAGATGACAACCCAATCGAGTGGCCACCCAATCGGGTGACCACCCAAACGGATTGTCATCCAGTCGACCGACCACCCGATCGGATTGCCACCCGATCGGATTACCGTCCGATCCGCTGACACTTTGCACCGATTTACACACCGCTTATCGTTTGTGCTATCGTTCTGATCAGGCTAAGCTTACTCGATCCATCATCGTCGCTTTACGCACTTTTGGGTGTTACATACGTTACTTATTCTAAATCACATCGAACACACTACGCAATACTCTAACGTTAACCGTTACCGCATGTTATACGTGACTTAATGAATGCTTGTTTGTTATGTTTACACATGGAATGCTGTCTACCTGCCTTAGCAACGATAGTACTATAGTTTGGACTCAGCACGTGTTTACTCAGGGGTTGTTAAGGACAAATTGTTACATGGCTCATAGTGGTGAGTGTGTATTACGAACTGCCTTGGGCAGTTAACCCCCAGTCATTGGTATCGATAGGTTCATGTCGATAACTAACGTGCTTCATTTCACACTGTGTACGTGCTGGTTATGCGTAAACGATTTCGAACTCTATTAAACCTGTATGCTCACCTTTACACTATGTGTATTGACTTTTATTTTAACATATGTGGCAGGTGCTTAGGATGTTAAGATACTTTGCTTGCTGTGAAATCGAGGCTAGGAAAGGTCTAGAAACAAATAAACGAATTGTCTGTATTTGAAATCTGAGTTGTCGGAACATAACAATTTGACTAGATTTTGTCTGTAATAATTGAATTACTTTTTATGTCATGGTATGGGACATGATGTTTTAAATAATTGGTAATTATAGTTGTTATGGAAACTTCTGGACAATCTGTTTCGCTCAGCGCCACGCCCCGATGTTTTCGCCATCGGTTGGGGTGTGATAGGTCAGCCTTTGGGATTAATTCTGGAGATCCTTCATGTGATGAAGGGAGGATTGCTAGGAAGAAAACATTTAAAAAGGGTGGTAGAAATAAAATTGTGTCCCCTCAAAGGAGGTGGAAGTAGATAGCCAAGACATTTTTTGTACTCCGGATTTAAATGCGCGTGTGGGTTCTAAGGTGGGGTATCAGGAGAATAACAATGATGGTGAGGATAATGTTGTGCCAGATGTGCAGATTGGAGTTGACTCAGCCAAAGTAAGACGTGAAGGGCAGCGTCCTTTGGCGGAGATTATTGAACAAGACACTATGCTTACGGTTTAATTGGGGGAGGTTCTAGGAGCCACGAATATTAATATGTTTAATGAGCAGGTTAGTAAATTAGTGGTTGACGAAGGTTTTCAAACAGGGGACCCATGAATTTGCTATCATTGAATGTGAGGGGGACGGGGTTGGAAGGGAAATCGGTATGGTGTAGATCATTAAGGAAGGACAATGAGATTAATTTTTTGCTTATTCAAGAATCGATGTGTATTGGGATTGAGGTTAAGGAAATTGAAAAATTCTAGGGGAAAGGTTTTTTTGGTTATGAAGTAGTTGAGCCTACAGGTCGATCTTGTGGTTTATTCATAGTTTGGGATGCTAAGGTGTTTACACTGAACTATTCTTTAAAGGATAGGAATTTTTTGCTGATCTCCGGTAATTTGAAAGGTAGTGGTGAGGTCGTAAATGTTCTCAATGTTTAGGCTCCTCAGAAGAGTCAAGATAAACGAAGGTTGTGGTGTTATTTGAATCAGATTGTGAATTCTAGGGAAGGGTTATGGATTCTTGGTGGTGATTTTAACTCGGTGAGGTCAAAAGAGGATAGGAGGAACTCTAGATTTAATGCTGGTGCGGCTAAAGATTTTAATGATTTTATTTATGAGGTAGGCTTGATGGAATTTGGGTTGAAAGGAGGCAAGTTTCCTATTCTAGTGGAAATAAATTGAGTCGTATTGATCGATTTTTGGTGTGTGAGAATTTTGTAAATAAATGGCCTTCTACTATTTATAGAATTCTTCTGAGGGGGAAGTCTGATCATAACCCGGTTTTGCTAAAAACTTTTTCGTGCAATTATGGTCCTAAGCCATTCCGTTTTTTCAATTCGTGGTTGGAACATGAGGATTTTGAAAGTGTAGTGTTGAAGGTAGTTGAAGAGTTTTCCTTCCAAGGATCACCGGATGTTGGGATAATGCTCAAATTTAGGTGTCTTAGGAGGGCCATATCGGAGTGGAGAAATGGTGTTGACTGTAAAGAAAAGGAAGAAGAAAATATAATTAAAAAGGGGTTGTTATCTCAAGAGAAGGAGTTGGAAGTGAGGGATTTATCTGAGTAAGAAGTTTGGATGTGGGAGGAGGGGAAGCAAAGGATGATACAATTGGAAAGAAGCAGAAAATAAATCTGCAAATGGAAGTAAACGAAAACACACTGAACCAAGTCACAGTGTGAACGATAATAACGGACCTATAATCCAAGCTCTAATTCCTAAAAGAAGAAGAACCGCATCTTACGGTTGTTCTTATAAAGAATTCTTGGCCTGCAAACCAATATAATTCTCAGGCAATGAAGGAGCCATTTCAGCCTTACGCTGGATAGAAAAGACAGAAGCAGTCATAAAAATAAGTAAATGTGAAGATGAAGATAAGATTATGTTTGCTTCTAATCTTTTAAAAAATGCAGCCTTAGAATGGTGGAATGATCTCCAGTCTAGGGGAAGTGACAGAGTTTATAATATGGAATGGACTAACTTTAAAGAGAAAGTCGAAAGAAAATTCTGTCCTCCTCATGAAAATGGCCAATAAATTCCTAAATCATAAAATGACTGGAATAGACTGCAAAGGTTACACTACCATATTCTTTGAATATGATAGAATAGTGCCAACCTTAGCCTCACCTGAACCAACATTAATCTCCCGTTACGTTTGGGGATTAATTAGCGAGATTAGACACGTAGTCAAGGCAGCTAGTGTCGCAACCCCCGACCCCTACCCCGGGAGCGTGTGCCGCGAGACTCAGAGCTGGTGGTATCGGTGTTTATTAATTTGGCAGAAGAAATGAGACATCAGGACCGTAGTTAGGAAATATTTTTATCAGAGTTAAACACCAAACTTTTTATAACAAATTATTGGGATAAAACCCAAGTTCATTTGACAATACATTTGTAGGGATGAACCCTAATTATTGAAAACAAAATCTCCTTTTAATTTAAGTAACTTTTATAGCCACTTTTCCAAGCATTCAGTGCTCTCCAGCTGGCTTCTATTGGCTTTCATATTTTGTTACCTGAAACGCGTTTTAAAAACATTTTATCAGCAAGAAATACTGGCAAGTACATTCCATTTTTGTAAACCATCAGTTGTTTATACATTACAGTATTAAGGGCGATTACAATGTTTATATCTACACAATTACTCGTTCAGTACGTGTCACTCGACGGATCTGTGACTATGGTCATATCACACACTGGATACCTGTGCCCAATTGTGAAGGTTATCAAGTACTGTATACAAACCCCATAATACTGGCAACAATTGTAGAATTACAAAGACTTAATCACTGTAATTGTATTTGAAAACATTTGAGGTTTTGGTAAAACAATTTGTCTCACAAAAAGTGGTTATAAAAGAGAAATGTACTCACATTGTTTACTTAGGTAAAACTAAAGCTTCCTGGTGTATCTCCTGGTTATTATCTATTAAAATTTAAACAATGCACAAGTGTTAGTAAAATAACCCAAATCATATTAACCGTGCAACTCGAGACAGAACTCCAATGACTAAGTTAGGCAGAGCCTTTACATGCATTACGTAGTCCTAGATCAATCGGGTGTAACACGAGACAGAACTACAACGACTGAGTCAGGCAGAGCCTTGACATGCGTTACGGAGCCCTAGATCGATCGTGTAGGGTAACAAGCAGGGTTATAATACTTACAACGAGACAGAGCTTTGCTTTATAGGGGTATAATACTCGTGTATTATAATTGCTAACAGAAAGTTGAGAGAAATTTCAGAAAATGAACGTTAAACAAATGAGCCTCGACCTCCTATTTATAGGCCAGTCGGAGGTCGGCTCGCGGCTCGCGAGGGCCTTCTCTTGTTCTTTCGCGGCCCATGAGGGACTGCGTGTCGTTTATAGCCTTGCAGAGTCAAGGTGTAGGGTTGCTAAGTCACAGGACACGTGGCGCAATGTCTTGTCCAGCAAACAAAGCCAGTCGCGGCCCGCGACTCATGAGGCTAAGGGGGTCGCGCCCCTCGAGCGACTCCCAAATTTTGTTTTTCTAGGTTTTTATAAATATTACGGAATTTAAGGCTTGTTTCTCGCATACGGGGTATATTTGGAACGTTTAGGGGTGTCCAAATGTGTTTTAGGAGGGTTGTTATATCCTCCCCACCTTGTTTTAGATCTCGTCCTCGAGGTCTATAGGTGTGGGTATTTCTTTTGCATCTCTGACTCGAGTTCCCACGTGTACTCTGGTCCTCTTTTGGAATCCCATTTTACTTTGACCAGAACTTGTCTCTTGTGTTTGAGATTCTTGATCTTTCTATCTTCAATCTGAATGGGTTTCTCGATAAACTTAAGTTTTTCATTTACCTCTATGTCCTTAAGAGGTATCACTAATGATTCATCTGCTAAGCATTTTTTGAGATTACATACATGAAACACATCATATATTCCTGCCATTTCCTCTGGCAGTTGTAGTTGATAAGCTACAGGTCCTATTCTTCTAATAATCTCAAATGGTCCAACATACCTGGGGCTTAGCTTTCCTTTTTTACCGAATCTGACTATTCCCTTCCGTGGAGAAACTTTTAATGAAACCTTATCTCCCACTTGAAATTCCAAAGGTTTTCGTCTGTTATCTGCATAACTCTTTTGACGATCTCATGCTGCTTTTAGTCTTTCCTTGACTTGAATTATTTTATCCGTTGTTTCTTGCACTATCTCAGGTCCAGATAGTTGCTTTTCTCCAATTTCTGCCCAACAGACCGGAGTTCGGCACTTTCATCCATAAAGTGCTTCAAATGGTGCAGCATTAATGCTAGTATGATAGCTGTTATTGTAGGAAAATTCTATTAATGGTAAATGGTCGTCCCAATTTCCCCCAAAATCAATTACACAGGCTCTAAGCATATCTTCCATTGTCTGAACTGTCCTTTCGCTTTGTCCGTCCGTTTGTGGATGATAAGCTGTGCTTAGATTTAACCTGGTTCCCATTGCTTTTTGGAAACTTGTCCAAAAATGAGAAGTAAAACGGCTATCTCTATTAGATACGATAGATAAAGGAATTCCATGTGATGAAACTATTTCATTAACATATAGCTTGGCTAACTGTTCCATACTGAAAGTTTCCTTCATTGGTAAGAAATGAGCAGATTTAGTCAATCTGTCAACAATCACCCAGATTGTATCATTTCCTTTTCTTGTCTTGGGTAATTTGGTAACAAAGTCCATTGTTATCAATTCCCATTTCCATATTGGCATTTCTAATTGTTGCAATAATCCTGAGGGTTTCTGATGCTCAGCTTTAACTTGTGAACAAGTTAGACATTTAGCAACATAGTTTGCTACATCCTTTTTCATTCCTATCCACCAGAAATTCTTTCTTAGATCTTGATACATCTTATCACTTCCGGGATGTATTGTATATTTAGACTTATGAGCTTCTTCTAGAATTCTGTGGCGTAGGTTTCCTTGTTTAGGTATCCACATCCTTTCTTATGGAACTTCCAAATTCCATCTGTTCCTTGTTCTAACTCCTTAATCATTCCTTTTAAACGTTCAGCATCGTCCTTGAATGTTGTTTCCTGTACCTCTTTAATTTGATCATTTAAATCTACTTGTAGATTTAACCTGAGAGAACGTACTCGTTTTGGCTTTTCATGATACTTTCAACTTAAAGCATCAGCTACTATATTAGCTTTTCCAGCATGGTACTGAATATCACAATCATAATCACTAATAACTTCCATCCAGCGTCTTTGTCTCATATTTAATTCTTTTTGCCCAAAAATATACTTTAAACTCTTATGATCGGTGTAGACAACAAATTTATTTCCATATAAATAGTGTCTCCAAATCTTAAGGGCAAAAACTATGGCTCCTAACTCTAGATCATGCGTTGTGTAGTTCTCTTCATGTCTCTTAAGTTGTCTGGAGGCATAAGCTATAACCTTTTGACGTTGCATCAACACACGTTCATATCCTAATTTAGACGCATCACAATAGACTATAAAGCCTTCAGTTCCTTCTGGTAATGCGAGTATGGGTGCGTTGGTTAACCTTTGCTTAAGAATCCTAAAAGCTTCTTCTTGTTTTGGTCCCCATTCAAACTTAACTGATTTGCAGGTCAGTTTGGTTAATGGAATGGCTATTCTAGAGAAATCTCGGATAAACCGTCTATAATATCCTGTCAGTCCAAGAAAACTTCTTACTTCTGTTGGCGACTCAGGGACTTTCCACTTAGTAATCGCCTCGATCTTTGTGGGATCCACATGAATTCCTTCATGATTAACCAGATGTCAAAGGAATTGCACTTCTTATAACCAAAATTCACATTTTGTGAATTTAGCATAAAGCTTCTCTTTTCTCAATAATGTCAGAAGTGTATGCAGATGCGCTGCATGTTCCTCTTTACTCTTAGAGTAAATTAGAATGTCATATATAAAAACAGTTATGAATTTATCCAGGTATGGTTTACATATCTTGTTCATCATGTCCATAAATGCGGCTGGGGCATTGGTTAAACCGAACGGCATGACGGTAAATTCATAATGACCATACCTTGTTCTGAAAGCAGATTTAGGAATGTCCTATTCCTGTACTTTCAGTTGATGATATCCTGAACGTAAGTCGATCTTAGAAAAGAATCGAGCTCCTTGAAGTTGATCGAATAGATCATCGATTCTCGGTAGTGGGTACCGATTTTTAATCATAACCTTGTTCGATTCTCGGTAATCAATGTACATACGCATCGATCCATCTTTCTTCTTAACAAACAACACCGGTGCTCCCCACGGTGATGAACTTGGTTGTATAAAACCTTTGTCAAGAAGTTCGTCCAATTGTTTCTTCAGTTCCTACATATTCGTTGGTGCTAATCGATACGGTGCTTTGGCAATCAGTGTCGTTCCTGGTATTAGGTGAATCCTAAAATCAACCTCTCTATCAGGCGGTAGTCCAAGTAACTCTTCTGGAAAGGCATCTGAAAATTTAGATATCACAGGGATATTTTTAATTCTTTTCCTTTAGTATTAATGATTACAGAAATCATATTTACTATTCCTCCTTTCCTTTCATAACTTGCAGCTTTCATCACAGAGATGAATTTGTCGATCTGGTTGGCTTATCTCCTTTAATTGTGATTTTTTCACCTGTTGGTGTACTTACTTGTACTAACTTTTGATCATATAAAATACTGGCACGATTGGCTACCAACCAATCCATTCCTAATACAACATCGAATCCGGCTAAATTCATTGGGTAAAGGTTAGCTGAAAAGTTATGATTCAAAATTTCTATTCTTGCTCCATGCAAGATTTCACTTATCTTAATGGATTCTCTATTTGCTATCTCTACCAGACAATCTTGTTGAAGTTTGGCTAAGGGTTGGTCAAGAAGTTTGTAGAAAGAAGTATTGATAAAACTTTGGTTTGCACCAGAGTCAAATAATACTTTGGCAAATATATTATTAACTAAGAATGTACCGGCAATCACATCCGGAATCATCTTGGCTTCCTCAGCTGTCAGAACACTCTGGTATTTTTCTTAGGTCCTTCAGTTGTCTTAGCTTTGTTGGTTGTTGCTAGAGCTAGTTTCGGACAGTTCGGTTTGATGTGACCAGCCTCCCCACAATTGTAGCATATTCTGGCACTAGCCTTCCTCCTACAATCTTCTTCCTTATGTCCTGGGTACTTGCAAAAGTTGCAGGACACAGCACACTTTCCTGAGTACTTCTTTTTACAAAATTTACAGTAGGGTGCAGAAGAACCTGTCCCTTTTCCACGGTAGGAATTACCAAAACGAAATTCCTGGGTAAGCTTTTGTGCTAGGTTCTTTCTTTGGTTTTCCTCTTGGGTGCGTATCAATTCATCAGTCAGGGTATTGGCTAGTTCTACTGCTTCTTCTATGGTTTGTGGTCTAGCTGCCTTGACTACGTGTCTAATCTCACTAATTAATCCCCAAACGTAACGGGAGATTAACACTGGTTCAGGTGAGGCTAAGGTTGGCACTATCCTAGCATATTCGAAGAATATGGTAGTGTAACCTTTGCAGTCTATCCCAGTCATTTTAAGATTTAGGAACTTATTGGCGATTTGTTCCTTTTCATTAGGAGGACAAAATTTCCTTTCAACCATTTCCTTAAAGTTGGTCCATTCCATACTATAAACTCTGTCACTTCCTCTAGACTGGAGAATAGTATTCCACCACTCTAAGGTTGTATTTTTGAAAAGATTAGAAGCAAACATAATCTTATCTTCATCTGCACATTTACTTATTTTTATGATTGCTTCTGTCTTTTCTATCCAACATACGGCTGCAATGGCTCCTTCATTGCCTGAGAATTCTATTGGTTTGCAGGCCAAGAATTCTTTATAAGAACAACCGTACGAGGCGGTTCTTCTTCTTTTAGGAATTGGAGATTGGATTATTGGTCCGTTATTATCGTTCACACTGTGACTTGGCTCAGTGTGTTGGCGTTTACTTCCATTTGCAGATTTATTATTTTCTGCTTCTTTAACAGTCTTGATAATATAAGGCATAGCATCTATAATTCCTTGTGCTACTATATGTTGGATGGCACTTTTATCTATTTGGTTTCCGTTATTCTCATTATTCTAGTTTTCCTGATTTACTTCGTTGTCCATCTGAATCGTGAACATTTTATCAGATATTAATTATCACAGAATAAAATTTAATACAAATATTTATACACAATCACACAAACAAATTGATCAAAAAACGTCGATCATTGAGACTTTTACTCTTTCTATATATATATATGCATTGGTTACATACTACAGCTGAAAATAAAATATACTAGTAGTTATGCATCCGTATCTATTTTAGTCTATCTATAGATTTTTTTTATCAAAATACAAAATTACACATATATCTAGGCATTTTCTAAGTGTCGTTCATCCAGTACAGCATTTCATTCTCATCATATTTCCAAACTAGTTTCTCCCCTATCTGTCGAATTATATTCCCTTCATTCACTAAACTCTCTCCACACTGACAGAGTTCCTTCACACATTCTCGACTCATGGTGGGTTTACTGGGTCAGGGTAATGAGGTATGGGTTCCTCGTAAGGGTCTACGTTATTCATTTCAAAAAATGTTATATCATCATCCCACCACGGATCACGTTCTAAAGGGATTGGGGTTGGGATTCTAGGTAACTCATTAGGGTCAAATGCAGGTATCGGGAATTAGTTTTCCTAGTTAGGTTCTAGCATTTGTTGGTCTGGGAATAAAGGTAATAGTGGCGGTTCAGCTATTTGGTTTAGGTTAGCGTCTACTGCTGTAGTGGCTAACATATGGAAATCTGTCAACTGCCTATCTAGTTCCTCTTCCCACGGTGGCCTATTGACTGTTTCCTGAGTTTGTGCATTCGCTTCCATATTAGCTCTAACTATCGCTCTCTGTTGTTGTAATTTCTTCATTCTCTTTTAACTCTCTTGTGCTCCTCTATTAAACCAACCTCTCTTTTTAGAAGTGAAGTGTTCCTCAGACTGTGCCTTAAAAATAAATATCCCTTCCATAGTATCGGCTGAGTATCCTAAGGGATTGGGTTGGGATGATGTTCCTTCATCTTTTGGTGAACTAGCTATATGACGATAAGCGTCCGATGTTCCTTGCTCACTCATATTGTAAACTAACAAATAGTCAAATAACACAAAACAATATTTACACGTAATCACATAAGTTATTTCCTAACACAGAATTTAAGTGTCAGCAGAACACTTCTTTGGCTTAAACCAGTGGTTGTAGCTCTGATACCACATCTAGTCGCAACCCCGACCACTACCCCGGGAGCGGGTGCCGCTAGACTCAGAGCTGGTGGTATCGGTGTTTATTAATTTGGCAGCGGAAATGAGACATCAGGACCGTAGTTAGGAAATATTTTTATAAAAGTTAAACACCAAACTTTTTATAACAAATTATTGGGATAAATCCCAAGTTCATTTGACAATACATTTGTAGAGATGAACCCTAATTATTAAAAACAAAAACTCCTTTTTATTTAGGTAACTTTTATAGCCACTTTTCCAAGCCTTCGGTACTCTCCAGCTGGCTTCTATTGGCTTTCACATTTTGTTACCTGAAACGCGTTTTAAAAACATTTTATCAACAAGAAATACTGGCAAGTACATTCTATTTTTGTAAATCATCAGTTGTTTACACATTACAGTATTAAGGGCGATTACAATGTTTATATCTAGAGAATTACTGGTTCAGTATGTGTCTGATGGGTGTCAAGTGTTATATATATTAGGTGTATATTTTAAGCCCCTTTAACACTTTTTTAGTCAAGTTTTAAATTTATAAAACACGATATTTACTAACACTAGACACACATATGGGCAAGTGCACCCATCGTGAGCGTAGTATAGTGTTGGTAAGATACCGAGGTCGTCCAAGGACACAAGAGCTTTTAGTACCGGTTTATCCTCAACGTCTAATCAAATCAAAAAGTTTAGAAAAATGTTTTAAGCTAAGAAAAATAAAAACTAACTAAAAATGTTGAAAATAAAAAGAAAAATAAAAACAGATAGACAAGATGAATCACTTGGTTCCGACGCGTATATAGTGTAACCTTTGATTATTTCCGCACTTTTGCACTT
Source organism: Helianthus tuberosus (assembly GCA_030545235.1). NCBI lineage: Eukaryota > Viridiplantae > Streptophyta > Magnoliopsida > Asterales > Asteraceae > Helianthus > Helianthus tuberosus. The sequence goes on from CM060414.1 coordinate 399,959, forward strand.
ATTTAAGCGATTATCTTAGTTATTGTAATAGGCCCCTCTTTTGAAGGTGACGTTACCCTCAACCCAGTAGTTTGAGTCAGCAAGGATACAATCCTAAAGGGTCGGATTATTGAAAGATAATGAATTAAGTTATTAATGCAAATTATGGTAGGCCCCTCTTTTGGAGGTGACGTTACCCTCGACTAAGTAGTCTGAGTCAGCAGGGATACAGTCCTAAATAGCCGGGTTATAGTATTAATAGTAGTTAACTTATGAGGGGATCAAAGAGTTTGGACCCCCGCCATCCAATACCGTTAAGCATTGAAGGAGGTCCTACTAAATTTGACCCAGGTCCATTGTAGGACCTCTAAACGCTGAACAATGGCAAGACTCTTACCAAACCGTTCCCTTAACCCCCGACCAGGTAGCCAACATACCTCCATATAGACCGTGGAGATATGAATGGTGAAAATCTTTTATTTTATATAGACAGTAAAATAATGTCAAGACACCACGGACAAACGATAAGGAAGAATCACCTTCAACATAAGAAACTAGTTATTAAAGTCATTAATACAAAACCAAGTAAAAAGTGCGAAAAGATTAGAAATAAAAAGTATTACACTAGACACTTGTCTTCACCAAGTGATGTAAGAGACTTAGGCAAACATGGCCTTGATTGTCAAGAACTCTTACGATCAATCTTGGATCCCGAGATGACTCACACACTCTATGATGGACAATGGATGATGGTGGTGGATGGTGGTGTTATGGTGGTGGTGGGTGGTGGGTGAAGTGTGAGAGAGGTGGTATGCCAAGGGATGGTTTGAGCTTGAGCCAAGCACTCCTATTTATAGGCTGAACAGAAGCTCGGGCACGGCCCCGTGTCCACATCCTTCTCTTTCTTCATTTAATGCAGCTTGTCTTATTGGTTGACCACGCCCCCGTGTCCGCTGAGCACGACCCCGTGTGCAGAAGAATCTTTGTACTATGAAGATTTGGTTAGATTGTGCGAATCTTATAGTAGACCACGGCCCCGTGTCCGCTGAGCACGACCCCGTGGTGGGCAATAGAAGCTTCTTCCACTTTGTCTTTTCTGCTGACACTTGGGCACGCCCCCGTGCTGGCTGAGCACGGGGCGTGTTCAGTCTTCTGTTATCTTGTTTTGCTTGGGAAGATGCTGTCGTGGGGTCGGGCATGTCACGTCTTGTTCCTTTTCTTGTATTTATGTTAGATTTTGATGTCTTTTTGCTTCTTTTGTTAATTTGAGCTCATTTAATCCTGAAAATACAAAAGGAAGACAAAAGCACACTTTTTCCAACATTAGTACTAAAAAAGGGTTAGTTTTATGCCACAATTGATGTAATTTATATGTTGCATTTTGCACACATCAGTGTCACTCGACAGATATGTGACTATGGTGAAGGTTATCAAGTATTGTATACAAACCCCATAATACTGGCAGCAATTGTAGAATTACAAAGACTTAATCATTGTAATTGTATTTGAAAACATTTGGGGCTTTGGTAAAACAATTTGACTCACAAAAAGTGTTTATAAAAGAGAAATGTACTCACATTGTCTACTTAGGTAAAACTAAAGCTTCCTGGTGTATCTCCTGGTTATTATCTATTAAAATTTAAACAATGCACAAGCGTTAGTAAAATAACCCAAATCACATTAACCGTACAACTCAAGACAGAACTCCAATGACTGAGTCAGGCAGAGCCTTGACATGCATTACGGAGTCCTAGATCAATTGGGTGTAACATGAGACAGAACTCCAACGACTGAGTCAGGCAGAGCCTTGACATGCGTTACGAAGCCCTAGATCGATCATGTAGGGTAACAAGCAGGGTTATAATACTTACAATGAGGCAGAGCTTCACTTTATAGGGGTATAATACCCGTGTATTATAATTGCTAACAAAAAGTTGAGAGAGATTTTAGAAAATGAACGTTGAACAAATAAGCCTCGACCTCATATTTATAGGCCTATCGGAGGTCGGCTCGCGGCCCGCGAGGGCCGTCTCTTGTTCTTTCGCGGCCCGCGAGGGACTGCGTGTCGTTTATAGCCTTCCCGAGTCAAGGTGTAGGGTTGCCAAGTCACTGGACACGTGGCGCAATGCCTTGTCCAGCAAACAAAGCCAGTCGCGGCCCGCGACTCATGAGGCTAAGGGGGTCGCGCCCCGCGAGCAACTCCCAGATTTTGTTTTTCTCGGTTTTTATAAATATTAAGGTATTTCAGGCTCGTTTCTCGCATACGGGGTATATTTGGAACGTTTACGGGTGTCCAAATGTGTTTTAGGAGGGTTGTTATAGCTAGGCCGCAATACATAGAAGAAGCAATAAAACCAGCCAACACCTTGACTGATGAATTGGTACGCACATAAGAAGAAAACCAGAGAAAAAACCTAGCTCAGAAGCTTACCCAAGAATTTCATTACCGCGGAAAAGGTACAGGTTCTTCCTCTACACCCTACTGTAAGTATTGCAAAAGAAAGCATTCTGGAAGATGCTCCGTATACTGCAACTTTTGCAAAATGTCTCGACACAAGGAAGAAAACTGTAGAAAGAAACCTAGTAATAGGATATGCTTCAATTGTGGAGAAAGTGGGCACATCAGACCAAACTGTCCAAAACTAACTCTAGCAGCAACCAGCAAAACTAAGACAACTGAAGTACCCAAGAAGAATGCCAGAGCATTCGTTCTGACAACTGAAGAAGCCAAAATGATTCCAGATGTGATTGCCGGTATGTTTTTAGTTAACGATATTTTTGCAAAACTATTATTTGACTCTGGTGCAAACCAAAGTTTTATCAATACTTCTTTCTACAAACTTCTCAACCAACCCTTAGCTAAACTTCGACAAGATTATCTGGTGGAAACGACAAATGGAGAATCCATTAAGATTAGTGAGATCTTGCAGGAAGCAAGAATAGAAATCCTGAACCATCATTTCTTTGCTAACCTTTACCCAATGAATCTAGATGAATTCGATGTTTTATTAGGAATGTATTGGTTGGTAGCTCTCGGGTGCGGGTCCATGATCTCATTTCCACCCGAAGAATGTTAAGGGGGTGAGATCATTTTTGGGACATGCGGGGTTTTATAGAAGGTTTATTAAAGGCTTTAGTGTAATTACAAAACCTTTATGTAACTTATTATTAAAAGATGTTCCCTTTGATTTTACTGACGAATGTTTGCAAGCGTTTCATGTGTTGAAGGAACAGTTGGTGAAGGCTCCTATCTTGCAACCACCGGATTGGTCGAAGCCGTTTGAAATTATGTGTGATGCTAGCGACACGACCATTGGAGCAGTTTTGGGTCAAAGGGTCGATAAGAAACCGGTGGTGATCTATTATGCAAGCAAAACTTTGTCCGAGGCGCAACTAAATTACACCACGACCGAGAAAGAACTATTAGCGGTGGTGTATGCCTTGGACAAGTTTAGAGCTTACATTTGGGGGAGCAAGGTGATTGTTTATTCGGATCATAGCGCGGTCCGATATCTAATGGAAAAGAAGGATGCAAAGCCCCAGTTGATTCGTTGGGTGCTTTTGTTACAAGAATTCGATCTCGAGATTCGGGACAAGAAAGGGTGTGAAAATGTTGTTGCGGATCATTTGTCCCGAATCCCGTTGGAAGGTGTTGACGACCCGAGTGAGATTAATGAACGGTTTCCCGATGAACAATTGTTAGCCGTTTCTACTTTTGTTGCACCTTGGTACGCCCATTATGTGAACTATTTGGCCAAGGGTGCAATTCCGAATCATTGGACGAAGAAGAGACGGCAACAATTCTTGAGTCAAGTTAAACAATACATTTGGGATGAACCGGATTTGTTCAAGATTGGACCCGATCAAGTGATAAGGAGGTGTGTTCCCGAAACTGAAGTTTTAGAAATTTTGACCCATGCTCATTCATCGGCATGTGGTGGGCATTTTAGTGGGAACAAGACGGGTTACCGGGTGCTATCATGTGGGTTTTACTGGCCCACAATTTTCAAAGATTCTTGTGAGTTTGCCCGGAATTGCTTAAATTGTCAAAAGGTTGGAAGTATATCGAAGCGGGATGAAATGCCTCTACAACCGATTTTGGTGGTGGAGGTGTTTGATGTATGGGGAATAGATTTTATGGGTCCGTTTCCTAATTCGAATGGGTTCTAATACATATTGGTTGCGGTTGACTACGTTACGAAGTGGATAGAAGCCATTGCTACAAGGACCAATGATCATTCTGTTGTATGTAAGTTTGTGCAATCCAATATATTTGCTCGTTTCGGTGTGCCAAGGGTGATAATAAGTGATGGCGGTTCACATTTCAAAAATTTTAATTTTGCAAAATTGCTTAAAAGATATAATGTGAACCATCGTGTGGCGACACCGTACCATCCGCAAACAAGTGGACAAGTTGAAGTGTCCAACCGTCAAATTAAGGAGATTCTCATGAAGACAGTAAGAACGGATCGGAAAGATTGGTCAAGTAAACTTGATAATGCGTTGTGGGCATATCGAACGGCCTACAAAACTCCAATTGGAACCACCCCTTATCGGATGGTGTATGGGAAGGGGTGTCATTTACCAATGGAGTTAGCACATCGAGCGCATTGGGCCATTAAAACCGTTAATGCGGATTATGACGAAGCGGGTCGAACAAGGAAGTTGCAATTGAATGAGATCGAGGAGATAAGAGATGAAGCCTATGAATGTGCTTCCGCATACAAAGACAAACTGAAGAAAGTTCATGATGCAAAGATAAGGAAAAAGAACTTCGAAGTGGGTCAAAAGGTGTGGTTGTACAATTCAAGGTTGAAGATGTTTGCGGGAAAACTCAAGAGCAAGTGGATGGGTCCTTACATCATCCGAATAGTGGGAAAATTTGGTGGTGTTGATATAGAAGACGAACAATCCAATAGGCAACAAACGGTGAAAGGGCATCGACTCAAACCGTACTTGGAAGGTAACGACATTAACCATATTGATCTCGACAAAGTGGGCTTCATTTTACGCCCATCGGATGATGAGGAAACTTGAAAGAGGCCCAGGTTTGGTATTTTGTACATATTGTAGTTTAGTTTTGTGTTTTGAATAAAGTCCCGTTTAGAACCGGTGTTTGAAACAAGTGTGGGGAAATCCTTGCGAATTTCCCGAGCATAGTGTTGAGGACAACACGGGTTTTTAACGGGGGGTAGGGTTAAATTTTCATGTTTTCATAATGATACAAAATTATAAAAATTAAACAATTTTGAAAAGCTTAAAAAAAAAAAAAAAAAAATTGACACTTCAATAAAAAAGTCAGACCCTATTTGCCCAGCGATAGCCGTAAGTTACGACAATTAGCCGTAGCTTACGGTGGTTGTCACAAAAATGGAGTCTTACGGCTGACGCTTCCTGTTTTACGGCGAAGATATCATCACCCAGATCTGGCCGTAGCCTACGGCAGGGAGCCGTAGGTTACGGCTCGTAGCTGAAGTCTTGAGGGTCCCCTTTTGTCGGCGTTTTATGTATTTAAAAAAAAAATCAAAAAACAATAAAACCGAAAATAGTAATAAACAATAAATAAAAATAAAACTCTTCCTTTTACCCCAACCACAAATTTCGATCAAATCACCCTAGCCACTCATTCCTTCTTCTTCATCCTTACACTTCAAGAACCCTAACCTCCATAACCACAAGTCTTCATATCTCCTTCAAATCAAGTCCGTTTTCAGTGATTTTTGGGTCTATTTTGGGTGAAATTTCACAAGGAATTCAGATTTACTTTTGTATCTTGAAGATTCCTTTGTTTTGGGGTCGAATTTGAGCCTAGGGGTGCCGAAAATTTGGGGCTTTTTGTGGGTCTTTGTGTGAACTTCAAGTTTTTGTGATTCTCATCTTCTACAACTCTAAGGTATGCAATTTCTTGTCATTATTTGATGTACATTAAGGTTTGTAAGTTTTCATTATAGTTTTTGCTTACACACTTGCTTGTATGAGATAGATGATAGGATTTTGCAAGCCACTGAATATTTGGGTGTAAATGTGTTTGATGTCTAGTGAAAATTTTTAGAAAATTCTGATTTATTGGGACATCATGCCAAAATTTTGTTTGAAAGAATGAAACTTTGATTTTTGCACATCTACACCCATAATATAAAGCAAGTGTGGGGAAGATTTGGGAAAAATACTAACTTGATTTGTTTGTGTGGTTTTGGATGTGTGTAGGTATGGTGACGAAAAAAGGTAAAGGGATTGCAAGTTCTTCTAATGCGCCTCAAGAGGAGCAACAAAAGAGGAGGAGATTGACTCGGGTTGGTGACCCGGACTCGGAGGAGGATGCACCTCCAAGGGGTCCGAAGCCGGATTGGACAGCCGGTTCATTGCTAGACCAGCCTGAGGAATGGAGAGAGGATCTGTTTCATGAACAAATGAACAACTTAAAACAAAGGGGTGAAGCGTTTATTTGTGAGAAGGAAATCAAAGAGGTTGATTTCGGGCCATTCGGGATAACGGACAGGTTTAAAGCATTGGGTTGGGGTGCAGCTTTGAAATGTTATGACGGGGAAGTGAAGAAGATGTACGACAAGCAGATTCAAGAATGGGTGGCTTCACTTGAATGTCCCCCGTATAAGTCCCCAAGCAAGATGAGGCTCGTTGGACGGTGTAATGGGGTGAAAGTAGAAATGTGTTATGACTCTTTGCGCAAAATAGCAAAGTTTGACGACATACCCGCAAATGAGTACATTAACCCGAGTCTCAAAGATCTCTACCACGAGCCCAACAAGCATCCGCAATGGCAAAATATGCTTGACTACCTTTTCCTTCCGGGCACAACACATGGGAAGTTATATAGGAGCAATTTGAGAATGGAAGCGAAATTGTTGTTGACATTGTGCATATATAATGTGGTTCCAAGGCGGGGTGACAAGATGGAAGTGCGGCATCAAGAAGTACCGATTCTATATATGATGATGCATGGATCTCCCAAGGTCCCTTTCCGATTTCTTGTGTTGCATAATATCTGGTTGAGCAAAATTAGTGGAGAAAGAAAGATTATACCTCATTGCCGGTTGATTACGGCATTGTTAAAAAAATATGGGGCAATTAAAGGTGATGAGAAAGGTTCTTACAAGAGGTTTAGACCATTCGACCTTAAGAGTCTTGGGTCAGATTGGATTTACACAGAAACGGAGAGGTATCATAGGTTGAAAACAGATGGGAGAAGGTGGAGAGCGTTGAAGGTGGACGCGAGGCCGTTACGACCGGGTGAGGCTGAGGAGCCGGAGGTAAGTGGAGATGAAGAGGTAAGTGGAGATGAGGATTACCGCGAAGATGCCTTTATGGTTGATGCTCCAGTTCAAGGGGCCGGTGTGCAAGCTGGTTATGTGGGGGGTGCATTTGATTATGCACAGCAAGCCTATGATCCTTATTGGGCCCACGCAGGAGATATGGGTCAAATTATTGAACAAAGGCGGCCTCCCACTTTTGGAGGATGGAGTGAACCAAACCAAGTGCTTTTTGATCAACAAACTTTCATGGGGGCAAGTATAGAAAGGACTTTGAAGCGGAGCTATGATAGGAGTGAGCATTGGAACCGTGTTCATATGTATGCCCATGAAGAGGAAGTGAACAACCGCTATTTAGATGATCGTCAGAGACGCATGCATGAACAATATCAAGCAGGTCAGCCAATTGTAGGAGATCCGCCTGTTGTGGACTACACCACATTGCCACCAAATGATGGTAGTGTGTTATACCCCACCCCACCATTGCATCATTCTCAGTGGTGGATCCACATGCTATGAGTTATCAACAGGCGAATCCGAGTGGTGATCAAGGAAGTAGCAGTAGCGGTGGAGCATTTGGTTTTGGCGAATGGAAGGATATGATGACATCCATCTTCGGGCCTCCACAGCCGAAATATTACTAGCCAGGTCGTATCTTGTTCCTTTGTATATTTTTGTATATATTTGTTTATTTCGTATGTTCATGCTATGGTTGGGAGGTAGGGTGGTGTTTGATGTTGATATGTTGTTGGGTTGTGAATGTTGGTGGTGTCTCTAAAAAAAAAAAAAAAAAAAAAAAAAAAAAAAAAACTTGGGATTTGAGAATATTAGCAAAAGTTGATGTTGTGGTTATAAGCGATCTTTCCCTCAAAAAAAAAAAAAAATCTGCACATATATCCAGTGTTGTTTTGCTTGACGTTTTTCCACTATCGACGTCCCTGGCCTCATCTCTTTCACCTCTTTTGGTAACAAATCATATTTCCATTCCAAAAGTTCTACTCGTTCTTCCATTGACAAATGAGGTTTTGTTAATTCTTTTTCAACATGAACCATGTGTCTCTTTCTCATCATCTCGTCAAGACTTTCAAATTTATGTGACTGATAGTGCAAAGTAGGTTGTTGAGTTACACATTCATAACCATACTGATCAAATGTATACTGAGCATGATAATAGTCTTGATCGTACATCTGAGGGCCTTCATATGAAAGTTGGGAATATTCATCATAATAATCACCGTAATCGTACTCCTCTTGGTAACTCATTTCCGGATCAAATGCCAAAGGTGATAGCTCGTGAGAGCTCCTAGTACGCATGCACCTGTCAATACATGCACACTAACACACCCAGCGTAAACCAGAAAAATAACAAACTTAAAAAGAAGGAAAATAACACACGTTGCGCACTACTCCCCGGCAACGGCGCCAAAATTTGACGTGATGTCGCGGTCACAATCAAATTTAATCCCAATAACAACTATATAGATAGTGGCAAGTGGGTATCGAACACAGGGAGTTTGTGGAATATGTGTTATTTGGAAGTGTATCTAAGTTAACTAAGATTAAACTAATTGCAAGAAAAATAAAATTCAAGAGTTGATTTGATTGGATTTGGTTTTAAACTAAATTAACTAATTAAATTGCAAAGATGAAAGTTTTGGTTGTAAGCAAATTAGAGACAAATGACCATCCTAGATTTCCGGTTTCAATTGACATTCATGTTATCATTCCACTAGAAAGAACTACATGGACATAGTTCATGTGTGACTACTTGCAGTGATGAAAGGGAACTAAGTACTCAGATTCCTAGAACGTGAGGTTGTTACCCGATGATCAATCAACCCTTACCCAAGCCTAACTATACCCATGATATCTCGATTGCCAACGGCACCAAGAACGTATGGTTTCTAATTAGTTCAATGTAAGAATTAACAAGCTACTAACAAACAATCACACACCATAACAAACAAACCATAAAGATAAAGATTGTTATTCTAGAAATTAGGAAATCAAACATGAAATGTCTCAAGCAAACCTTCAATCCAGGATGATCATAAAGTGTTTAGCCACTCATGGCTAAAACAAACATCATAAACCAAATTTTAATCTTCAAACAAGTTCAAAAACAATAAACCTCATGATTCCCAAGTGTTGTTGTTGCCAAAAAGTCTCCAAGATAGCTCACAAATTCGTCCACAATGATTGATAACCGAAAACAAGTGAAAAGCCACCATAAAACCACTTGAAAATGGCATTTAATGAGGAGGTTACATAACAACATCAGTCGGAGCCGTAAGCTACGGCTCCTTGCCGTAGCTTACGGCAGTCAATGATAGTGCACGGTCAACAGCAGAGCCGTAAGCTACGGCTGGGTGCCGTAACTTACGGCTATCATCAATCCTTTACGCCATGTTGCTCCTGTTTTACGGCAAGCTGATGTTGGATTCAGTGAGGGCCGTAACCTACGGCTGGGAGCCGTAGGTTACGGCTAGATGTGAATTTTTCTCTTTCATTTCCTTGTTTACTCTCTCATAATCCAAGCTTGTTTCCATCACTTGTGACTTCCATCCAATCATCATAAAATCCGCATCTTGAGCACTTTAGTACCTACATTATCAAACATAAAGTGGTTACCAAGTTCAAGCGATTAACCGAATAAAATGTAGAATGTGCATTGTATTAAGCCTTTTAAGGGTTGTCCTACGGACCACCCGTCAGTAGCCAATCGTGCCAGTATTTTATGTGATCAAAAGTCAGTGCAAGTAAGTACCTCAAGTGGTAAACGGATCACAATTAAAGGAGATAAGCCAACCAGGTCAACAAAATTCATCTCTGTGATGAAAGCTGCAAGTTATGAAAGGAAATGAGGAATAGTATATATGATTTCCGTAATCATTAATACTAAAGGAAAAGAATTAAAAGATATTCCTGTAGTATCTAAATTCTTTTAACGTTTCTCCAGAAGAGTTACCTGGATTACCGCCTGATAGAGAGGTTGAATTTAGGATTCACCTAATACCAGGAACAGCACCAATTGCCAAGGCACCATACCGTTTAGCACCAACGGAGATGCAGGAACTGAAGAAACAATTGGACGAACTTCTTGACAAAGGTTTTATACAACCAAGTTCATCACCTTGGGGAGCACCGATATTGTTTGTTAAGAAGAAAGATGGATCGATGTGTATGTGCATTGATTACCGAGAATTGAACAAGGTTACGATTAAATATCGGTACCCACTACCGAGAATCGATGATCTGTTCGATCAACTTTGGGGAGCTCGATTCTTTTCAAAGATCGATTTACGCTCAGGATATCATCAATTGAAAGTACAGGAAGAGGACATTCCTAAAACTACCTTCAGAACAAGGTACGGTCATTATGAATTTACCGTCATGCCATTTGGTTTAACCAATGCCCCAGCCGTATTTATGGACATGATGAACATGATATGTAAACCATACCTGGATAAATTCATAATTGTATTTATAGATGATATTCTAATTTACTCTAAGAGTAAAGAGGAACATGCAATGCATCTGCATACACTTCTGACATTATTGAGAAAAGAGAAGCTTTATGCTAAATTCTCAAAATGCGAATTAGAATATCATCTATAATTGTCTTTATAGATGATATTCTAATTTACTCTAAGAGTAAAGAGGAACATGCAATGCATCTGCATACACTTCTGACATTATTGAGAAAAGAGAAGCTTTATGCTAAATTCTGAAAATGCTAATTTTGGCTACAAGAAGTACAATTCCTTGGACATCTGGTTAACCATGAAGGAATTCATGTGGATCCCACAAAGATCAAGGCGATTACCAAATGGAAAATCCTTGAGTCGCCAACAGAAGTACGAAGTTTTCTTGGACTGGCATGATATTATAGTCGGTTTATCCAAGAGTTATCCTAATCAACATATATATGAAAATAAGTATGAATAACGAATCGAATGAATAACGAATACGGTGACATGATGATGATTTCTAGGTTCACATGTGACGAGAAATACTTATTTTAGTCAAATAAATATTTTTAATATATGGGACTAAATTTAGTGACAAAATATATAATAGTCGATGACATTGTCTAAGGGATACATATAAACTTATAGTCTAATTTGTCAAGAATATACTTATGTCTAAATGAATTACCTTAACCATTTAGTTTAAGGTTCACATTAAATTGATTGAACATATGGTTAAAATAACATGTCTAAATTGTTTACAATTAAAAGCACAAATTTTTAGATTAATGCAATATAGGTTTCTAGCATATTATATAATTTGCATAAAAATATAATTTAATGTATTGAACTATATATTAAAAAATATATCCAATAATTTCATAATTCATATTCTGAAAATTCATACTTCTACTAATCCAATTTCTTTAACAAGAATTTCTAGTATGATTAATCCAACAAAAATATAAGAATAAGTATCTAGATAATGACAAAATAAATCCTAGAAAAATAGGCAAACATGACTAATATGATTACTACTAAAAATTGCATCCGAACATAAGTCAAGAATCATTATCGAGTAGATTGATTGGTTAATTTCAGAAAATATGAAAATCTCCAATTGCATTTGAACCCTAGAATTCATGGAATCTAATTGAACAACAATTGCCTTCTATCAACTGAATTTGATAGAGGACTTTTGTAGATGATAGAAAAAATAAGATAAGGCTTAATAATTACCTAACACATAGTTCAATCTATATTAGAATCAAAGAAGGAAATTCCAAATCTCTAGCATTTTGAATTCTTGAATTATAGAGAGTTTTGTGAAATTTATGGTGGGTTGGTTGTAATCTATTAACATAAGTGTCAATATGAAAGCGGTGGATTTTGATTGTGAGTGGGGATTTATCATGGCAAAAACACAATAAAACCACTCATGTTGAAGCAAATTGGTAGAGTTTATTATGGGGTGATGAGAAGACCTCATGAACTAGTTAGTATATAAATAATTCATAGTGAATTCTCCTTTTACTTCACTTATCTAAAATATGTTTCTTTTAATCTATCATTACCCTTTTGCATTCATTTTCATTAATTCAATTAAATTAGTCCATGAATGCACTTGAATTTATTAGTTTCTTGTAACTTTTGGTTTATTTTTGCATTTAAACTCATGAAAACAAATTAATCACAAAACAACAACCAAAAATGATTAAACTCCCAATTTGAATCTCATATGAACTTATGATTAAAATAAATTATTTTTCTCATTTAATAAAGTTTCAACATATAACACATTTAGCCCTTGTACCTTTAATCATACTAACTAGATTTTCTAACCAGGAAAACTTTTATACTTTAACTTCGTTAGTTATTTCTTTTATAAAACTAACATAACTAACTGTTAATTGTTTATTGAATAATCATTTTTAATCCGGTTTTTAAACGCATAAGTATTAGCAAATAAAAATAAATATTCTCATTTTATTTAATCTTAAAAGATTCAGTTTAGAAACGAGTCGGTGTTTTTAGAACCCGTTTTTTTGCGGATGTTACAATTTTGAAGGTTCTTGAGTCTCGGGGAAAGTTGTTGAAGAATCATGATTAAATGATTAAAGAGCAGCAGAAAACTATTGATGCACATCGTATTATAATTCAAGATAATGAAAGGAAGATTGTTGAATTAACTACAACTATTGAAAGTCAATCATGGCAGTTGAAAACATTCGAGGATCATGACAAAGTCTATATCGAATGGCATAAATGGATGATCTCTCTGAATGATAAGATTCAAAAGCTTATTAGTGAGATTGTTGAACTAATTACTGCTCAAAGGGAGAATGATCAACTTACATGCAAACTTGATGAGTTGAGGAAACTTCAGGATGATTTTAATCGAGACAATGATCCTAAAGCATTGATGTCTTGGGAGCAGCCTAGTAGTTCATAACCTACTAAGACTGTAATCGAGGCTACAGCTGAGGGGGAGTCAGGAACTGGAGTAAGTGGTAAAGGTGTTGAGGAACAAGAACAACAGATTTATGCGTTAACTGGGTTAGATGATCAAGTGTCTAAGGATTCAGACAATGAAGAAAATACTAGAGCTGAAAATTATTTTGAAAACAACGATCTGGAAGAATGTGAGATAGTTGAAGATGTAGTAGTTGATTGGAAATCAGATGATGGTGATGTCACATATATTGAGGTGAAAATAGTAAAAAAAAAGATATTGTGTATACGTGTGAGGATGCGAAGATAGAATATGAGCCTTTCAGGGAGAAGTTTTACATAGAAAATGAAGTTGAAGACATTCCTCATCTAGAAGATCTCTCTAAAGAAATAGCTGATGAAATTTAAGAAATGGTTTAAAGATCCAGAACCAGTCTTGACACAGAAGAAAGAGTACGTTAATACACGTGGTGAGTATGCAAGTCAAATTATAATCTAGGATTACGATAAAGAACACAAATTGATTATGATCAAGAGAACAAATGGTGTACAATATTTCAAATGTAGTGCTAAAAAGTTAAGTACTTTTCCAGCACATGATTTACATCATTTAACGCAAATTGATTTAAACACCAGAATGTATGTTGGAAATATTAATGGTTTGATTGTAAATCTAGTGAGAGAAAGTCGAGACAGTATATGGAAGATGTTTAAACCAAGTGTTGATAGACGAGTGAGAAGTTAAGACCCAATTACTAGAAAGAAGATATATCAGATGGTTCTTAACAAACCAGCAGATTGTGTTAGGGAGATTCCAATGAGAGAGTTTAATCATGATTGTTTGAAAGGTATTAGAACTTGGTACATTGATGGAAAGACTTGAAAAGTTGTTATATCTAAGAAGAATGTTCTGGAAGAGATTGTCAGAATATTGGATCCTATGTGGTTGGTAAATCTAAAGATGGAAGACTTGAAAAGACTACGAAGGCATGTTATATATTACCATGAAGATATGAGAGGAATAATTATGTCGTATCAGCGGATTGTTCAGTTTTGTGTAAAGCATGGAGTGTGTGCGGGGAGCTTTTATTCAAAGCAATGATAAACTGTAGCAGCATAAGTTTTTGAAGATTTCTGAGCATTCATCAGGGGGAGTCTGTAAGTGGACTTACTGGTAATGAAGTGCTGAAGATCACAACACTTAGAAGATTAGGGTTCTAAATGTAAATTTTTGTAACTTGTAATAGTTCCAGAATTAAGTTTTCCTAAAGTATGTTCCGGAGTTGATGAGTATGTGTATGTTGAGTCTATTTAGGGAGAGTGATGTTTCCCTGAAACATTAATTTCTGTATTTGCGGGGACTTATCTGGAACCTACATGGTTGTCCAGATATGTTTGATATGCTTAAAAATACGTAAACAATATGTTTGTTCAGGGATTTTTGGAATTTGTACACTTTGTAATTGTGTGTTCTAATACAAGTACGATAGTTGTGAAGATTTCTTTACTTCTAGTCATTCTTATTGTGTGTATACAATGTATACATGTGGTATCAGAGCAGGTTACTCATACTACTGTAGGTAGTTTGAGGTTTAGATTCGAGAGATTTTGGAGTTCGAGATGTGTTTATACATTTTCAGCAATTTTCAGCAGTTTTTGGTGTTTTCAGCTGTGTTTCTATCATATTTTAGTGTTTAAGCTATGGGTTTTGATTAGGTTTTGGTTTGGAGTGTATTTCAGATTGATTCAGCAGAAGATTTGATCAAAGATGGACTAGATTTGAGTTTTTGGTCGATTCCAGTAGGTTTCCAGGGTTCCCGGAAAAGTTTGTGTGATAATCGTCTATTCCAGAAAAGTTCATATTTAGTTGGATTTGTCCAGAAAAGTCACATACTCATAGTGTGTTTTATAACGCTTTGATTGACTTTCTGGGAAGAAGATACACGTCCAGATTACACAAATATTCCAGAAAAGTTCTTTTGTTCCGGATTTGTTGAGTTCCAGAATCATTCTGTTTACAGGTGAAGATCTAAACACTTTCAATTTGTTTTGTTTTCTTTATTTTACTCACACATTGGATGATCTCTACGTATATGTGAGTATCGATCTGATCATTAATGTTTAAATGTTCAACTTCATTTTTTACACAAATCACAGTGGATAATGTTTGAAGGCATTACTCGAGTCAGTGTACTACATGATGAGGGTATATGTTGAGATTGTGGGGCCCAAAGGAACTTTGTGCATCTAACGTGCCTTAATCGTATCAGAAAGCATTACGAAAGTATTAATTGAGTTTAAGTGGACAAACAATATCGACAATCCACTTGAATTGTTTAAACTTAGTATTTTTATATAAAAAGGAACAATGGTGCAGCTAGCTAGTCTCAGTCAAACTGATATGATCTTCTTGTATATGATCTCACAAAAATATGTGTTGTATTTTCTACATTTGATATTGAAAAATACAAGAAGATTGTAGGTGTGTTTTAGCATAATATTTGTAAAATTCAAAAAGATTTTTCGTTTCAAATCATATTTGAGATAAACATGGGTTTATCCATAAATGTGATGGTCTAACGGGACATTTGAGATACAGTTTGTGATTGTGAACAGATTGGTGCTGATAAACGCAATAAGGTGTAGAATTCAGGATACTCACTCGAGTGAAAAATTCGAGAAGATCACTGGATACTTAAACACCTATCAGCAACCAGATACGTGCTTAAGCTTTCTCATGAAGAACTACGGATTTGATGATAACATGGCCGGTCATCTATCATACTTGAATTCTCCTGAGTTAGATTCAAGTTTACCAGATTGCTGAAGACCTGATCCTCAGATGTATAGAAGATATCGAACTAGGAAACCTCCTCCTACATCTTCTGAAGCACTCAACAAAACACGAGCTGGAAAAAAGTCCTGAAAATTAGTTTGTCATATTAGTACTTGATGATTAACGGTGCTTGAAATGATTAAAGATCGGATACATGAGCTTAGGGGGAAGTCTTTTAGTGCAGATGAAGTTAAAGCGTTCTAAAGATATCAAGTCATCGAAGAAACGAGAAATTGATGCTATTGTTAAGGGAGAGTCTGTAAGTGCAGCAAACTGTAACAATAGATCAATCAGATTTTAGTGACATTAGGGACAAAATTATAATTTTACAGGTAATGTCCAAAGGGCTATAAATATGGAGTCTTAGCTTGTTTAGTTAGAACTTTGGAGAGATTCTTAGGGTTTACACACACATCATTGTATAGAATCTGGGGTTTGTCAAGATTATCAAACAAGCAAGATTATATTTAGATCTCGTGTTCTTGATTGTTGATTCATCATACCCTGCTCATTGGATTCCGTACTCCGAACACGTTAATCGAATGAATTGCACGGTACTCGATCCTTACAAACACTCCATACACATGAGTGCACATGTATGTATTTTTAATCAAGACTTAGTTACACAGATAATCCTTGTGCTTTATTAAAAGTAACACTTTTGATAACTAAGTCTTTTTTTGTAACATGGTTGGTTATATGGTTTCGATTTTATAGCATTTTTTAGTATTAAGGCTAACTACCATTAATTTTCCTGTTAAATCAACATAAAATTATTAAAATACCCTTATATATTTTTATGTTAGTACTCAAATGTGTTACTTTTAATAAATCATGTGTTACTTTTAATAAATCATAAGGACTATCTTTATAATTGACTCTAAAAGTATAAAAACTCATTACATTTATAAAAAATATTAGAAAATATGCTACATAAAAATATTTAATAATTATATTCCTAAAATTAATATGCATACAATCAACAAACTTCTATTACGAGGGAAAACATTGCAGCAAGAACAATGTTTAATTTTTTTATAACTAATTTCAAACAAAAATGATAAATATAAAAGTATAAACTCGTGCATACTCTCTCAAATATAATATACACACATCTTTTTATCGATTATTATATTCGAACCTACAAATTTTTATTACGATTCTTTGTTTAGCTTAGTTTATATTATCTTACTTTTTTACCAGGTCCTACAAGCCATCAATACATCAACTCCTATAACGTTGATATATTATAAGTTTCTATTGTGTGTTGATGATTTGGTTGAATTATATGAGGATTATAATTTGAATCGAATTAAATTGATTTCATGTATACTTTATTTACATTTAAATGTTAAAACTTCTTAGATTAATTTAATTTGTTTAAAAGGTAAAAAATTGTAGGTTCAATTCAATGATAATAAAGATAAAAAAATGTGTGTTTGTATATAATATTTGAGATAATATGCGTACGTTTTATATTAATCATATTTATTTTTCAAATTAGTTATATAAAAAACTAATAAAGAAAATTAAACATTGTCTCTGCTACAGTGTTTTCCCTCATAATAGAGGTTTGGTAATTATATGTATATTAATTTTGAGAATATAATTATTAAATATTTTTACGTAGCATATTTTATAATTTTTATTTTTGAAAATATAATGAGTTTTTATATTTTTTAGAGTTAATTACACAGATAGCTCTTGGGGTTTATTGAATGTAACACTTTTGATTACTAACAAAAAACTATATAAGGGTATTTTAGTACGCTGACTTAACAGGAAAATTAGCGACAGTTAGCTGCCTCAATACTCAAAAGTATTACAAAATCAAAACCATAGAACTTGAACTTGTTACAATAAAAAAAATTAATACTTAAAAGTATTATTTTCAATAAACCACAAATATTGTTTGTGTAATTAACTCTTTAATTTATTTATTATTACATGTACCAATCATCTATCTTCACCTCAATTCATCACCATATTATATATTTCATACCGTCAGAACACATCTTATTTGATGTAAAATGTAAGAACCCAAGTCCAGCTGTCTAGTACGTGACATGTTTTTTTTTTGGGCTTTTCTAATGGCACACCCCCTGTCTATCTACACACCTTTTCAATTCAATACGCATCATAAATAAATTCAAAAAAACAGCGGCCTGATACGCATCGTATAGGCCTATACGATGCGTATCAGGCCCGCCGCCAGACATAACATGCACCTGTCAGTCTGCCATATTTTTTACTTTAATTCAATACGTTGCACCTGTCAGTCTGCCATGTTTTTTACTTTAATTCAATACGCATCGTATAGGCCTATACGATGCGTATCAGGCCGCTGTTTTTTTGAATTTATTTTTTGTTGTGTTGTGTCGAATGCGAACCCGAGAAACGAAAGGGATTTCGAGCAGTTGGTCGATGATATGATTGATAAAAGAAGCGCTTTTATCATGTGTCATATTAGATGTGTTATGGTGAGATTTTTTAAGTTTGCACAGTGGAAGAAAAGACCAGCACCTATGTCAGTATTGTCCTTTAAATTCGCATAAACATATATTCATTTCATAACCTCCTCCTATAAATCAACCACAACTCACCCGATACGTCTCGGATCACACATGATAAAAGTGCTTCTTTAGACAATCTGGGATGATGTTCTGTTTCTTCAAGATTTACGTCTGATGTCTAAGTTTGATCACATTTGACTTCATCGGCGGCAGTCCAATGACTTTCTTGAGTCACATATCCGACAATAGGGCCCACGGATCTTATGCCCACCCGAGACCGACCTCTGAATCATCATAGAAGACGTGTCGGGTTTTTCTGCTAGTGGTCGGGCTTCCAATGCTCACACAGGGTGATAAACAACGCTGATATCATCATAGAAGCGTTGGGATTCAAGGGTTTATGAGTCAAAGTTAACATTCAGATTCAGATTCAGAAAGCAAATGATTTTGTACTTGGTTTATTCTCTTTAATCTATTAGAACGATCCTTGTTTTGTCACGTACATGCGTTTAATTCCCAACATCCTTGTAGTGTTTAGAATGTTTGAAGGAAATGTTTGTTCAATACCACCGGTTTCTAACTTTATGCTTGCATCCACCATAGTGAATATTAACTTTGTTGGAATCTACGAAGAAACTGTTCGATTTCACGGTGAGTGGAGAAATTAGCGACAGAGAAGTTTCTCTCAATCAGGTGTTCCATTAGGCATCCCCTTTTATCATGTGTCATACGTTACGAGATTCTTCAAGAATTAGAAAAGGAGAAAATACGGAACGACAAGGGTAGTATGAGTCTGAGTCCATTGTGGTTCTCAAAACAAAGATCATTGTCCCCCACCAAAAAGTTATTTCTGTTGATTCAGTACTTCAACGTATTTTAGTTGGTTTCGAATATACCCAAAGAGATCTGAACCAACCGAAATCCACTTCCGAGACGATTCAAGTGAGTCCTATGAAGCAAGTGTCGGTCTATTCAATTGAGAGGAAACATTGCATGCCTTGAACAAGTCTAGAACACTCGTAATCCTCAACCGGCTTTGAAACCGAACGGAATCTACGAAGAAACTGTTTGATTTCACGGGGAGTGGAGAAATTAGCGACGGAGAAACTGTTTGAATTTGTGGATTTCGGTTGGTTCAGAAACTTAACAGGAGAAGCAACTAAAAAAGCGGTCAACGGTATTTAACGTACACACCGCATTCGAAGATCCTTGCATTAGACACAATTTGTTGTAATTTGTGGATCAACAAAAATAACTGAAATAGTTCTCTTTAATCTATTAGAACGATCCTTGTTTTTGAGAACCTGATTCTGTTGTTCAGTACCAACAGAATGCATAC
Organism: Helianthus tuberosus; assembly: GCA_030545235.1. Classification (NCBI taxonomy): domain Eukaryota; kingdom Viridiplantae; phylum Streptophyta; class Magnoliopsida; order Asterales; family Asteraceae; genus Helianthus; species Helianthus tuberosus. The sequence goes on from CM060414.1 coordinate 419,815, forward strand.
ACAAATAGTTCTAGTGGATGAAGCAAATGAAACCGGAGCTGTTATCTTGGTTGTTCAGTACTTTCGTGTGCTAAATACAAATCCGATTTCAACTTCCATTGATCAAATAATAAAAACCCTAAGAATGCATACACAAATAGTTCTAGTGGACGAAGCAAAGAGACCGTTGTTAACAAAAGTATGTTGTTCCAAGATCAATTCCAAAGATTATTGATGGTAACAAGAGTATTGAGGTGGGTTCAAACTTCCAAGATCAAATTCCAAGATATCAGCGTTCTTTAATCTATTAGAACGATCCTTGTTTTGAGAACCTGATACTGTTATTACATCCGAGACGATTCAAGTGAGTCCTATGAAGCAAGTGTCGGTCTATTCAATTGAGAGGAATCATTGCATTACATCTCCGTTGAAAACAAGTGTTTGTAATGATGGAACCCTTGATTTGAAAAAACATTTTTGAGAAATTTATATTTCAAAACGCATCGTATAGGCCTATACGATGCGTATTAATCGATGATTTTACTGAAATACCCCTGGTTTTCTGATAAATTCAGGGGTATTTTTGAGAAAATTCAAAGTTTAATACGAATCGTATAGGCCTATACGATTCGTATTAAGCTGATATACGATACAACATAGGCCTATACGATCGTATATGACATTATTTCAAATTTAGTGTTATCGTGTTTCCCTCGGTTCGACGCGTATACGTCTCGTTTTTTGCCGAACTTTCGCATATTTTGTCGTTTTATGACGTATACCTTCAACATAAGTTGTTTCGGTGCCGTTCGGTTGCGTGCGAATATCTTATTCTATGATTACGTACAGTTTTGTTTGAAATCCACTTGAACTCCATAGTGCCGTATTATATGTATACGTGTGTGGAAATATCGTTAGTCGCGTACTTTGACTTATTTTTGCGTATTTTGACGTATTCTAACATATTGTTGCGTATTTAATAGTATTTTTGACGTATTTTAGCGTAATTTAGCTTATTTTAACGTATTTTAGGGTATTTTAGCGTATTTTAACGTATTGTAACGTATTTTAGCGTATTTTAACGTATTCCTGGTAAAATCACACACTATAAAGTTTAAACTTATCGTGTGTTGTAGTTTGGAAAGATGACCTAATAGAGATCTGAATAACAAACTATGGAGAACTTGTTTGCGTTATCCATCAACATAAGATAAAAATACTCTAAAATTAACAAGGCGATCTCTTTGTTGCGTACTGATTACTGAAAAGATTTGTTGAGATCGAAGAAAAGAGTAAAAAAGATGAATTGAGGTGTACACAGGGAGAATGTTCTCGAAATTGAAGGAAAAGGAAAAATGGTTGCTGATGTTATTCACTATCAGGATTTTGTTGGTTTGTTTGAGAACCTGATTACATTATTGAAAATTACTATATCACCCCCACCAGATACATCAATTTGTCACTTTCAAAATTCAAATCAAACGTTCATGTATCACAAGGAATGACCGATCTAAGGCAGAGAACCTGATTCAGATACACAAATTTGATTTCAACAAATCTTTCAAGCTCTTAAGAGATGGACAATTAGTTAAAAGATGTAGAAGAGTTTGTGTAGAGATCTTTACAGTATGGTTTCTCGACAAATGAAGTATTAAAAGATGTTAGTTTCTTGACAGTATGGTTTCTAGACAAATGAAGTATTATCTGACAAAACTCAAAACAATTGTAATCTTCCCAGTAATCATCCATAACAATGGTGAGCTCGTGTATTGGACCCTGCCAATGCTCACACAGGGTGATAAACAACGCTGATATCATCATAGAAGCGTTGGGATTCAAGGGTTTATGAGTCAAAGTTAACATTCAGATTCAGATTCAGAAAGCAGATGATTTTGTACTTCGTTTATTCTCTTTAATCTATTAGAACGATCCTTGTTTTGTCACGTACATGCGTTTAATTCCCAACATCTTTGTAGTGTTTAGAATGTTTGAAGGAAATGTTGGTTCAGTACCACCGGTTTCTAACTTTATGCTTGCATCCACCACAGTGAATATTAACTTTGTTGGAATCTACGAAGAAACTGTTCGATTTCACGGTGAGTGGAGAAATTAGCGACGGAGAAACTGTTTGTATTTGTGGATTTCGGTTGGTTCAGAAACTTAACAAGAGAAGCAACTAAAAAAGCGGTGAACAATATTTAACATACACACCGCATTCGAAGATCCTTGCATCTCAAGATGAAAACCGCAACCGTTTTTTACTACGGAAACGGTGGCTATGGGAAATACAAACCTGACACGAACCACAATGGACTCAGACTCATACTACCCTTGCCGTTCCGTATTTTCTCCTTTTCTAATTCTCGAAGAATCTCGTAACGTATGACACAGATAAAAGGGGATGTCTAATGGAACACCTGATTGAGAGAAACTCATTCGAGCTAACCGCCGATATCTCATCCTTCTGTTGTTCAGTACTTCCGAGACGATTCAAGTTATTTCAGTTATTTCTGTTGATTCAGTACTTCAACGTATTTTAGTTGGTTTCGAATATACCTTGAAACCGTAATCCTTAACCGGCTTTGAAACCGGACGGAATCTACGAAGAAACTGTTTGATTTCACGGTGAGTGGAGAAATTAGCGACGGAGAAACTGTTTGAATTTGTGGATTTCGGTTGGTTCAGAAACTTAACAGGAGAAGCAACTAAAAAAGCGGTGAATGATATTTATCGTACACACCGCATTCGAAGATCCTTGCATTAGACACAATTTGTTGTAATTTGTGGATTAACAGAAATAACTGAAATAGTTCTCTTTAATCTATTAGAACGATCCTTGTTTTTGAGAACCTGATTCTGTTGTTCAGTACCAACAGAATGCATACACAAATAGTTCTAGTGGACGAAGCAAATGAAACCGGAGCTGTTATCTTGGTTGTTCGGTACTTTCGTGAGCTAAATAAATACAAAGCCGATTTTCAACTTACTTTGATCAAATAATAAAAACCCTAAGAATGCATACACAAATAGTTCTAGTGGACGAAGCAAAGAGACCGCCTTGTTAATTTAATTTAAGGGGTATTCTCAAATAATGTTTCCTAGATGTTTGAAGACCAACAAATGTCCAAAGTGCTGCTTCTTCGTTCTCGTGACGGAAAGCTACCGCGTGACAGGAAGCTACCTTACAAAAAATTTAAAAATTAAATCGACACCCTCAATACGCATCGTATAGGCCTATACAATGCGTATTACTTTTTGGTGGGGGACAATGACAGCCTTTGGCAGGCATAGAAGTTTGAATCCACCTCAATATGCATCGTATAGGCCTATACGATGCGTATTGAGGGTGTCGACTTAACCTCCAAGGTGTGCCAATAATACGACCTTTTTTTTTCACATGAACACCTCTCCCAAAACATACTATAGAAACATACATAGTGTTAGACTAAGCGGTATGGGGGCCGGCTTAGGCCCGGCGAGGCCTGGCGCCGGTCCCCAACACCGCCCCCCTCCCTTCCGTTCTGTCGTCCCCGGCTCCCCACAGCCGAAGTCGCCGGGCCACTCTCCTCTCTCCTTCTCTCACATATACCTATACATACATACATGGCGGTGACGTGGCGGCCCATCCTCCACCCCATAGGTCCATCACCCTCAAGCCCTTCCTATGTGGCGGTGACGTGACGACCCATCCTCTTGAGGATGGGGCTCTCTATACCCTCTAGTCTTAGGGTGTCCGGTGTGGGGCGGTAAACCCACCCGGCACCGCATAACACCCACCGCCGACTTGTTTGCCGAAAACATATTACCGAAAAGGGGGACAAAATCGGTGAAGGTATACCGATTCGGGGAAGGGAGGGAGGTGAGAGAGAGGGTATTGTGGGGTGGGGTCCAATCCAATCTCAACCAATCACACCTTTTTCCTTTTTAAAAAAAAAAATAGTTTATCCATTCACCAAGTGTCTAAACCATTGCCAACATTTTGAGCATAGTTTACCACTTTGACATGGCACACTCTCATTGGTTGATTTTTTAGTTTGCCACTCAAAGTGTTTAACCACTCCCTACACCCGTAAAAGTTAAGTTTCAACCATGTCAATGATTGGTTTGTTTTCGAAATTTGCAATAGTATGTGTTTTGTTTTTAGTGGGTTCAATCAGATTGCCTTGTCAGAGATACAGTGTGTTCATTTATTTATTTTATTTCCAACATGTTTGCAAGTACGTTGAGATTGCCTTGTCGGGGTAGAGTGTGCTTATTTATTTTAGAGTTAATTGCCCTATGGTTTCACATTTTAGTTTTCATCTTTTGGACATAGCAGTTATACTTCCTATGTTTTGTCATTTTGTTACTTGGATAGTCCCCTGACATTTACTCAGGGGACTATCCGAGTAACAAAATGACAAACCATAGAGAGCATACATGTTATTTTCAAACTAACTGATATCTACTCAGGGGACTATCCGAGTAACAAAATAACAAACCATAGAGAGCATACATGTTATTTCCAAACTAACTGACATCTACTCAGGGGACTATCCGAGCAACAAAATAACAAACCATAGGGAGCATACCTGCTATTTTCAAAAGGTAGGGACTAAACGTGAAAAAACGTGAAACCATAGGGACCATCCGGGCAATTAACTCTTTATTTTATTCCAAACTTGTTTGCAAATATATTCGAGCTTTAATAACGTGAAAATTACCTTAATTTTAGGTTTAATATATTAAATGCCTTTTTTGTAACGTAAACTAATTACCTTACTTTTATATTTATAACTAGGTTAGAACCCCGTGTGTTACACGGGTTGATTAAATATAATTTTATATATAAAGTAGAGTTAATTGCCATTTTAGTCCCTGTGGTTTGGACCATTTTGCCAGTTTAGTCCAAAGGTTTCATTTTTAACATTTGGATCCAAAAAGGTTTCGTCGTTGCCATTTTGATCCAACTGACTTAACTCCATCCATTCACCTCTGTTAACTCAAGGGCAATTTTGTCATTTTATCTATCTGTTTTAATTAATTAATATTTAAAGAATATATTATACACACACCTTCATCACCCACCTCACCATCACCACTGCCACCATCACCACCCCTGCCTTCACCACCACCACAGCCTCACCACCACTGCCACCATCACCACCACCGCCTCACCACCACAACCATCACCACCACATGCTTAACCATCACCGACATGACCATCACCTGCCAGAACCCGATCTCTATCTCCGGTCCGTGCCATATGTGATTCAACATTATCGCATCAGAGAAACAAACAATAGAAAATGAAGGCAGTGGATTCGGCCACCACCACCAACATCACCATCACCTACGTTGGTGACTGAAACTAACCCCCATTTCTCAAGCACCCTCGATTTCAAATCCACCAAATTGATCGTTGAATCCCCTCGGTCATGATAAATTGACAGAAGGGGTTTTGTTTGGGATCGAAAAATGAGTGGAATGGTGGAAAGAATTACCGTTAATAGTGTCGAATTGGACGGCGGAGGGTTCGTCGGAGTTCCCACAATGAAAGGCGGTGGATCTGGTCTGCCAGCGGTGCATCTTGTCGGGTTCTGGGTCAGCTTCTGCCAGCGGTGGATCAGGTCGGGTTATGGTGGTGGTGGTGGGCGGGTCACGGTGGTGGTTATGGTTGTGGTGGTCGGGTGGTGGTAATGATGTTGGTGGTCGTGTGGTGGTGATAGTGGCAGAGGTGATTTAAAGGTCCGAGAAGCTTCTGTTGTGGTTTTGGGTTCAATCTCAGATGGTTGATTGGAGTTGCTCAGATGGTTGCTTGGAGTTGCTGAAAGAGAACTTGAATCCATTCTCATTCTCAGATAGTCAGATCTATATGTGTCATATGTGTGTATATATAATTAAGTTTGTTTTTTTATTCCTTTTATATTCTTTAAATATTAATTAATTAAAACAGATAGATAAAATGACAAAATTATAGATAAAATGACAAAATTGCCCTTGAGTTAACAGAGGTGAATGGATGGAGTTAAGTCAGTTGGATCAAAATGGCAACGACGAAACCTTTTTGGATCCTGATGTTAAAAATGAAACCTTTGGACTAAACTGGCAAAATGGCCCAAACCACAGGGACTAAAATGACAATTAACTGTATAAAGTAATAAGAAAATTATATATTAAAAAAAACTTGTGTATTGCACAAGTTGAATAACTGTGTATTACAGATGTTGAATAAAATGTAATTTAATCAGTTAACACATATAGTTATCAAAACATATCTTTAAAAATAAATTTTGATGTACTATTTACTAATTATAGCATTGTACTTTTTTCTATTTATTTATTATTAGGTTAAAACACATGTATTGCACACGGTTAGATCAAGAAAATACTAAATTAAATATTTATTTAACATTAAATATTTGTTTTTTTAGAAATAATCATAAAAACAATTATCATCATTACTTTTTTTTAATATTTCTAACATAAATTTAATATTGATATAAGTTTATTTAAAAGATTAATAATTAATTTCATATTTAAAATTTGTTTTACATCGGTATTTTGGTTTATGATTTTTTGATGAAGTGATTTCGTTTATGATTACAAGACCCAAAAACAAATTCGTATAATAATAATATTGTTAGCCAATATATATTTTTTGATTGATATTCATGATTACGTTTATGATTACAAGACCCAAAAACAAATTTGTATTGTAACAATATTGTTAGCCAATATATATCTTTGGATTGATATTCATGATTGGATTTTAACCACATAGTTTCTTTTATTATCTTTTTATTTTAATTATTATTTGTAGATATAAATAATAATTATCTATAATTAGGTAGAAAATATTAAACTAAATAATATTTCGTAAGAGATTATCTATAATTAATTAAAAGATATTAAACTAAATGATAATTATCCATAGAGTACATGGCCTAATATGATGACAAGTGTCCCAAACATGGTTTCTTTTATTATATAGTATAGATTTATATTTCGGTGTTAATTAATAAGACAAAAAAAAATCACACCGACAATAAAATTTACGAGGCCTTTTGTGTTTTGATATTGGTGTCTGTGGTCGGTGAATAAAATTTACAAGGCCATTTCATGTCACCACCAAACACGTCAGCTTCTAGGCCCCTTCCATGACGTGTCCGTACACACCAACTCCTCCCTCCCTTAAATTAACGAACGAACCCTTTCAATCCACCTTTTCATTCCGTTACCGGTGGCGGAATTCAATGGGTTTACGCAACTTATTCCGTTGCTTCGTTTCAGCCTCCGATCAGGTGGCCGATTGTGGGGACACCAAAACAACGTATGAAAACAACAGGTATTCATGGGAACAGATTAAGAAGTGGAGTAGGAACTTCTCCACGGTTATCGGCTCCGGCGGGGTTAGCACCGTTTACCTTGCTCGCATACCCGGTTCTGGGTTAACAGCTGTCAAGATCCAACTTGCTTGCACTGAGCGGCTAGCCAGGATCCATGATGAAGAGCATCAAATATTAGTTCAGGTACAGCAGCACCCGAATATTGTTAAGTTTGTTGGACACTGTGACGAAAGGGAAGAAGAGCGTGCACTTGTGTTTGAGTACGCATCTAATGGTACCTTACACGACAAGCTTTGCACGCTGACGTGAAAAACCAGAAAGATGATTGCCTTGCAGCTAGCTTCAGCTTTGCAATATCTTCATGGGATGCAGATTATTCATGGGGATATCAAGTCTTCAAATATACTTCTGGACCAACATTTAAATTGCAAACTTTGCGATTTTGGGTCCGCTAAAATAGGATTTACGTCCATGGTTCTGCCTCCTACGTCTTCACCAAAAGCGATAATCGGCTCCCAAGGGTATGTGGATCCGGATTATTTGAAAACCGGATTAGTGTCAAAGAAGAATGACATATATAGTTTCGGAGTGGTTCTTTTTGAACTTGTAACGGGGAGAGAGGCGTTTAGTGTGGAGAAGGGGGAGTTGTTGACGGAGATCATCGGTGGTCCGGTGGTGGGAGTGGAGGAGCTGGTGGATCCACGGCTGAGAAACGATGAGGGTTTGGATTTGGAGGAGGTGAAAGCGATGGTTTCAATGGCGAGGATGTGTATTGGGTGCTCCATGATTAGGCCTAGTGCAAAGGAGATTGTAGCATCCATGAAACACAAGTTTCATATCATTTCTTGACTTTTATTTTGGTTTTTTTAGATGTGATTGTATTGGTTTGGTTTTATCAATCATCATCATGTATTATCATTTTCTGTAAATTTTGATTTTTACTTTGAACAAGTAAGGTTGGTATATATGCTCATCATGACCCCTAAAAGGTGTTCATTTTTTTCTGTTTGCTCACTGATTACTATTCACAATAATGTTGCATTTTACAAAGCACTTTACAGGCCTATTTTAGTACATATCTCCTCTAGTAAATTTTTTTTAACGGCTAACGAATCCTTCAAATGGGATACTGGCGAAATTCACCACATCGTGATACACTCGTCTCCGAACTGGGGAAAACCCTGACCTAGGGCAGAAGCCCCGTGAACACTCGCCCGAAGACAAGACAGTGCGATGAGGTAAAACTCATTTAGTTCAAGGATCGAACTAGCGATCGCCGCATTCTCGCCTAGTCTCCCATCATCACCAGGCGCCGCTGAAAACTAATGGAGAGAAGCTGGAATTGAATTTGGGTCTCTTGGAAACTCAATTCTCTTCCTTACCACTCCACCACAAGCTCATTGGCATCTCGTCTAGTAAGTTACAAGGTATAAATCATCATTATTAAAGTAGTAACTTCTAGGAATAATCTTTTTTTTATCATCGTAGCTAGACAGACAGTAGCTTAAATTATTTTAGGCATACCGATGACCCATCTTAAAATGGCCTTTCAGGGTTAACTCCGGATGCAACCTACTCTAGAATAGATAAATGAGTAAAAGTATGTATACGAGGAAGGAAGGAATGAGTAAGCATTTGTTTAATTTGGTTGGAATTGAATTAAAATGATAAGAAATTATCATCGACAATGACAAGGCAACGAATAATATATAAAGTATATCATTTTCGTTTACTTTTTTAGTGGCAACGTTTTATTGTTTAATAAATGTGTTATTGCTCTCTTACCCGTATTATAAATGATTTTAGGTTGAGCAATCAAATCAATAATGCAAGCTTTATCACGACTAAGTTTTTTATTTAATATTTTTGTATATAAAGCTAGTAGCCTTGTACAACATTTAATCTTTACTTTATTCAGGTAACTAACACTTGAACAAAGCCTCCTTATACTTTGACATAATCTTCTATTCAACCATTCATTTTTTATTTCAGTTAGATCATTAACACAATTTAACAATGAACTTAGACCAGTTGCCAGGCCGTTCGACTAGTTGAAATAACCGAAGGGTTGGTTATTTATATTTTTAATAACCGATTTTTGCGGTTCGGTTATGGTTATTCTTATTTTCATAACCGCAAATAACCGAACCGAACCGAATATTTTAAACATAGCCAAATCCGTAGCGCCATAAGTCTTTAAGTTTGTATTTAAATGCTTAACCATGGCCTAATCTATATGTATCTTTGGTGAAGTATTTGAATGTTTTAACTTTTAACCATGACCCAACCTTATTGGCCCATTACATTTTACACTAACCATGACCCAACCTTATTGGCCCATTATAGTTTACACTAACAATAACCGACCTATAACCGAATCGAAACCGCATTAACCGCAATAACCGATTAACCGAAACCGCATTAACCGAAACCGAACAGTTATGATTTTTTGATAACCGCAGTGTGCGGTTATGGTTTCGGTTATAGGTAATAACCGAACCGAACCGCACCATGCTCACCCCTAACTGGAAGAACTAGTCTCAACTATCGGTTGGTTTGTAAATATATATAGATATACAAAAATCAGCTATATATGGGTTAGGTTTGTAATGAGAGGGTTGTGAATGTGATGTTTGAGATGGACACAATTATAATATACATACATAAGTTGTATTGACAAGTTTACATAAAGTTTGGTATGGTTGATGATGTAATCTCACACAAATTGTCTTATCCTGTGAAACTGTTATTTTTAATTGATTTGAGAAGAGACCAACTATATGTATATATACAACGTTTGTGTATATCAAATTTCGTCACCAATAAACACAAGTAATCAATCCATTAAGAATCTCACTTTCATGTATATACAATAATTTGTATCTCGATACATCCAACTAATCATCAAATATATATATATATATATAGGGTCAGGATTTAGATTTAGAGAGAACGGTGAAAAGTGTGAGAACGATTCTGGTGGTGACATGTGACATTTATGCTAAATTACACTAAGGGGTAATATTGTCAAAAAACTCACTCACATGAATTGCGTGTTCAAATAAAATACCATAAAAACACCCAATTCAGAAAAACGCCATGAAAATAGCAGTTAAAAATGTCATAAAACACCTAGTTCAGAAAAACGCCATGAAAAAACTCAGTTGAAAACGCCATAAAACACTCAGTTCAGAAAAAGCCATGAAAATACCTAGTTAAAACGCCATAAAATCACCTAGTTCAGAAAAACGCTATGAAAATACCTAGTTAAAACGCCATAACTTACAACAGCACAAAAAAACCTATTTTTTTGAGCTATAACTTACAACAGCACAAAAAAAGCTATTTTTTTAAACTATAATTTACAACAGCTAAAAAAACCATTTTTTTGAGCCATATAGCTCAAAAAAATGTGCGCATAAGTTTATTTGTGCTGATTTTTGGGCAGTTTATGTGTCTAACCGCCTAAAATAATATTTTTTGAGCTCAGAAAAATCATAATTTGTACTAGTTCAGAAAAACCCCCATGAAAATACATAGTCTAAAACGTCATAAAACACCCAGTTCAGAAAAACGCCATAAAACACAGTTAATTTTTTTACGAAAAGTATATCAATAGTATACTCGTTGGAAAGATAAAAAAACGCTGAGTTTTATGGTGTAATTTTTTTTGAAAAATAATCACGTATAAAAAAGTTATTGTCGTTTAAATATGATGGGGGAAAATGGCATGCGATTAGCATGTGCACCTTTGTTTGGATCTTCCTATTTAACCCCTCCTGGTAGTTCCAAGGCCCCTATTAATTACAAAAATGTCACCGCATCAATCTCAGCCACAAACCACTAAGATCTTGTGGCTGAGAATCGTTCTCACCGTTCTCACACTTTGAGGCGTTCTCTCCTGATCTTGTTCCTACATATATATATATATATATAGGGTTGGGTTCATTTCGGAACTCTAAATAATTGCAGAACTTTCAGAACTCCGTCATTGCAGTTGTTGAAGCGAGTGCTTTGGCCTCCACCCATTTGGTGAAATAATCGACGGCGACAATTATGAACTTCACAGCTCCAGGAGCTTCCGGGAAGGGTCCCACCATATCGATTCCCCACTGCTGGAAAGGCCATGCAGTGGACACAGGAATGAGATCATTTTTCGGGCGCAGGGTCTTAGGGGCGTGCCTTTGATAGGAGTCGCATTTGCGCAATTCCTTTAGAGCGTCAACGTGCATCCCTGGCCAATAGTATCCAGTGTTCATAATTTTCACAACGACCATGCGCGGTCCCGCATGGATACCGCAGATTCCTTCGTGAATCTCCCTGATCAAGTAATTGGCATCTTGGGGGGTCCACGCAACGCAAAAGTGGCCCCAAGAAGGATTTTCGGTACAAGATACCGCCATTCATCTCATAATGCAAGGCCTTGTTCTGTATCTTCCTTGGCTCTGCTTTGTTGTCAGGGAGTATCCTTCTTGCAAATACTTGATTATAGGGCTCATCCAGGATGGTTGCCCTATCTATATCACATTTACCTGACGCAGCAAGACCGACGGGTTTTTTAGTACTTCGATTCTTACATCTTTGGCGAGATGTTGAAAAGAAGTTGAAGCGAGCTTGCTCAAGGCATTTGCTGGTTTGTTCTCTGAGCGATTAATATGCACTACCTTGTAGGACTTGAATCGTTGAAGCAACTCTTTTGCTTGATCCAAATACAAAGCCATAACTTCGCCCTTTGCATCGTATAGTCCGTTGATTTGGCTGGCGTCAAGAGTGAATCAACATGCGCTCGCAGATTTTGAGCTCCCATTTTTATGTCGAGGCGCAAGCCTGCCAAGAATGCCTCGTATTCCTCCTCGTTGTTGGTATTCTTGAAGTCCAACTTGATGGCGTATGTAAATTCATGTTTCTCAGGGCTAACAAGGCCCAATCCAACCCCTGCGCCATCTTCGTTTGAAGCCACGTCAGTGTATAGCAACCATAGTTCGTCTGATGTATCCCTGATAGGAGTATCCACAACTTCACAATCTTTGATTTTATCTTCTGGGACCTCTATGATGAAGTCCGCTAGAACTTGACCCTTGATCGCTGGGCGCGTTCTGTAGAGTATGTTGTGGCCCCCCAGTTCGATTGCCCACTTCGCTAGGCGACCTGACGTCTCTGGCTTTTGTAGTATGGTGCCGATGTGAAAGTTGGTGAATACGGTGATGACGTGACCCGTAAAGTATCTGCGCAGCCTCCTGGAGGCATGTAGCAGCGCAAGTACTAACTTTTCCATCGTTGAATATCTCGTTTCTGGATCTGTAAGCACCCTACTGACGTAATAAATTGGAGTCTGAACTCCATTTCTCTCCACAAGCAATACCGACCCCACTGCCTTATCCGAAGAAGATAAGTATAGGATGAGTAGTTCTTTTTCAAACGACGCAGTCAGAGTAGGGAGCTTTATCAAACATTCTTTCATTTGCTGAAAAGCGACTTCTGCTTCAGGCGTCCACTTGAATTCTTGCTTTTTACGCAGTTGCACAGGGTGCTGATAAAAGGATATGATTTTGCAGCGAGGTTTGACAGAAAACGGTTAAGCGCGGCTAGGTGGCCGGCCAACATTTGCATCTCCTTGATTGTTCACGGTGATGGCATCCGCTCTATGGCTTGAACTTTTTCTGGATTGACTCTAAAACCACCATTTGTAACCACGAAGCCCAAGAATTTGCTCTCCTCCATACCAAAGGAACATTTGGCTGGATTCAGTTTCATATTCACGCTTCTCAACGAGTTGAATGTTTTCTCGATATCTTTTAACATTTGGTCCTCCTCAGGACTCTTAATCACCAGATCATCGATGTAAACCTCGATATGCTTACCAATATCACCAGCAAAGGTCTTGTCCATTAGGCGCTGGTATGTTGCGCTAGCGTTTTTGAGGCCGAACGACATCTTTGTATAACAGAAGATCCTGAGATCGGTCCGAAAAGTTGTCTTGTCTTCGTCCTCAAGCTTCATTTAAACCTGATGATACCCCTTGTAACAATCTAAGAAGCATTTCCATCTGTACGGTGCGAGAGAGTCTATCTTTTTGTCGATCTCGGGCAAAGAGTAGCAATCTTTAGGGCATACCTTGTTGAGATCGGTATAATCAACGCACATTCTCCATCCTCCATTAGAATTCTCCACCATCACGGGGTTCGCAACCCAGCTTTGATAGCGCACCTCTCTCAAGATCCCTGCTTTCAGCAGCTCACACACTTACTCATTCATTGCTTTAGTCTTATCCGCCCCTAAGCTGCGCCTTCTTTGCACTTTTGGTTCAACGGAGGGATAAGTATTCTGACAATGTTTAGTAATGTCGCGCGGGACACCGGTCATGTCAGCCGGAGTCCAGGCGAAGATATCCATATTCCTGAACAAAAGTTGCTTGAGGTGCGTTCTGATGTTTGGTGAGATTGTGTGGCCAATCGTCACCGTTTGCTCTGGGTATTTACGGTTTAAAACCCACTTTTCTGGCTCAGTCGTTGAAACTTTCGCCGCTTTTGTTGGGCGCGCTTCTTCTGCTGACAATACTTCTTTCTTTGCATAGATGATTGCCACCCCCGTCTCAGTTGGAAACTCGATGGCTGAGTGGGGTGTGGAAGTTACCATGTTCAATTCACCTTGGGGTTCTATCCCAATCAAAACGTCATGTCTTGATTTGACAGGCATTACCATGAAGTTGACATTTGTGGTTCTTGAGTGCTTCCCGTCAAATAACGTCACGGGGAAGCTGATCTGGCCTAACGGGAAGACCATTTCGTTGCAAAATCCTTACAGAGGGTAGTCAACCGACTCAAGTCTCGCTTTATCTTCATCGTCAAACTGATTAAAGCATTGCTCATAGATGATGTCGGCTATGCTTCCCGGGTCAATGAAGATGTATTCTGTTTCATAATGACCGATAATGACGACGGGGCGCGTGGACCCTCGCGTACTACCGGGAAAACGACCTGCTGCTCTTGCCATGAAGGTTCATAATGGCGTTCGCCTTTCTCTCTAGCGCTGTATCTTGGTCCGTTGACCATATGGGTTTCCAGGCGCCGGACCTTCTTGTGGTTTCCATCATCATGGCGCTGGATCTGGCGTGTTTCTTTACGCACGTTCTTCACCAAGTGGCTCAACTTTCCGCTTTTTAGTGCTTTCTCAATCTCTTGTCGCAAGCTGATACAGTCATCTGTCAGATGACCTGTATCCTTGTGAAAATCGCAGTACATGTTCGGATCTTGTCCCTTTTTGTTTGTCATAGGCCTTAGAGCCTTGAAATCGTGGTTCTCTGTCATTAGCACCTCTTTTGGTGTTTTTACGAGCGAAGTCCAGTGCCTTTCTCGGTTATCATCCATGACTGCCTTTCGATACCCAATTCTGTCAATTGTTTCCCGCGCGTCCTCTTTGTAGCGCGGTCTTTCCTCATAACCACTTGGTTTTCCAGATTTCCAATCATGACTTTTGCCCTTGTTGCGCTTGCCATAGTCGCGCGAGCTTCTCTTGGAAAAACGATCTTCAGAGTATGAGCTCTTGGCTCCAGCTAGTGATTCTTCGGTTTGGGCTACAATTTTTGTGGCTTCTATCAGCTTACTCCATTCCTTAGGCATACCATCTTTTCCGGTGATGGTTCTGATGAGACTATCACACCGAATGGCTTTCTTGAAGTGAGCGCGCATGAGTTGTTCGCTTACGCCACCGATTTCTAGACATTCTTTGTTGAAGCGCGTGATGAAGTCTTCCAGACCTTCGTTCTCTCTTCGCCAGATATCTGTCACTTCAGATGTATCTCGTTGATAGCGCCTTTGCTGGCTGAAATGATTCACAAATTGTGTTCTGAAATCAACCCATGAACTGATTTTTCCAGGCGGAAGGCTGTCGAACCAAGCGCTAGCAGCCCCGGTAAGCTTCTGGATAAACAAATGACACCACATTGGCATATTCCATCCTCCCATACAACCGACACTTGTGAATACTCTGACATGATCGTCAGGATCGGTTAAACCATTGAATTTTCCCACTGTTGGGGGTAACTTTTCTCTTGAAAGCGGTGCCAAAACAATCTTTGGGATAACCTTCGAGTGTTCTGCTGCTTCAGCTGGTCTATAGGCGAGGCTGAAGTCTCGTTATGCTTCTTCGCTGTATGCAATGCACTGCCTTGGCTTGTAATTTTCGTGATTCTGCTGTAAACGGTTAAACACTGAGGATCCCTCGTCGTCTTCCCAAGTTGGGTCATTTGGGTCCGTGTCATCCCACTCATTATTCATATTGCGCGGCCCGAGCTGGCTATGAATTGGACCTCTTTGAACATTTGACGGATAGTCATAATAGCTTTCGGTCTCTCCCCGTGTCTCGCGCGTGTCATGCACGCTTGGCCTTCTTAGGGGAGGAGGCCTGTTAACTCTTCCGTGCAAGTTTTGTTGTGGGGGTATCTGGCGCGCCCCCGACTGGGATCCGTAGGTGTAACCAGAGATGATTCTGCTTGTAAGACTGCTTACTGTGTGCTCAAAGATTGATACGCCTCATTTATAGTAGCAATTTGTTTGGCATACCAAGGGGCTGGAGTTTCGCCCTCTGGCAACCCTAATAGCGCCGAAATATTCTGAGGTGGAGCTGGATTCGAAGGACCAGCGACGTGATTCACTGGGGTTACCGTCTGAGTGACGCGAGTGGCACTCGCGCGGGGTCCCCCAGTGTTGGTTAC
Organism: Helianthus tuberosus; assembly: GCA_030545235.1. Lineage (NCBI taxonomy): Eukaryota > Viridiplantae > Streptophyta > Magnoliopsida > Asterales > Asteraceae > Helianthus > Helianthus tuberosus. Next base: position 435,835 of record CM060414.1, read on the forward strand.
TTCAATTTCACTGATTTCTTCAACATGTTGGACTTGGACGTTTTGATTGTCCTCCCCCAACACTGCATTAGAGTTTGTTCCGAAACCAAAATCGGGAATGATTCCTTGACCAGCCATGATCGAAGGAAAAAATAGCTTAGAAAACTCAGAAAAAGAAGATGAAAGTGATTTGTAAAAACCGGTGGGCGCCAATGAAGAAACACGTAACTAATTTTAGGGGTTGATTAGTTTGGTTTATGTTTCTACCATAGGGGTTAATCTTCTTATCACTTTCTGAGCCCCTCAATGATCCGCTAATCCTGCAAAACAGAACACCATTAGCTCGTTAAGAGGGGAATATGGGGGTTTCCCTCTTAACCAGACTCCGGCGTGAAAATAAGTATCTGCTTTGAGGAAATAAGTGTGTGGTAAGAGTGAGAGTGAAGAGAACAGAATGTTTAACCTATGAACTGAGGTCTCTATTTATAGCCGGAGAGGTGTAAGAGGATGTGGGCTGATGGGCCTTGGGCCGGAAGGCGACAACATAGGGGATATGCTCCTTGTCTCACTGGTGTCGACCGTTAGTGGCTTCTAGAAGTTCTCCAGTGTTGGTGCACCGTGATTGGAGCCACGTGTCACCGTTGTCGGCCTGGCCGTCCTTCTGCCATCAGCAGGTAAGTGGAGATCGTGGGGCAGGTGTCTCTGTCCTGTGATTGGTGCCACGTAGGCGTCCTTAAGTACTCTCTGTCTCCTGCACGTCAGACGATCGTGGAGCACGATTGAGCAGAACCTGGAGGACGCGGATTGGCCTTTTTCTTTTGCCACTTGTACCCTGTGTGCCTTCTGAAGTAGCCATGCGCCATAGCCCTACGTAACTCTTGCTGAGTGTGACAACTGGCCCAAACCGGTAATTTCCGTACACATTAATTATTGCTTAATGACTGCAATTATGTGCTTAATTGTCAGCAATGTCTGATTTCCTACTAAACAAGTGAATTCATGCACGTTGTATACTACAAATATTGCTTTATGCATAAACGAGAGCGTTGCGTCAAAAATACTAAGTAAACTCACCGGTAAGACACTATGTGTTAACGGAACTGCAGAAAGCAGCCAGACAATAAAAATTGGAGCCTAGGTGTAGGTCCGACAACGAGAATGCATTAAAACCCAAGAGTACATACAAGGGTTTAATATATACACTCTCCGGAAGCAAAAATAAGCACTAAAAAGCACCCGAAACGCACTTTAAGTGCAGAATTTATATAATTCAGCAATAATTCAGCATTTAGACACATAAATATTATGCAGAAATGTCGTTTTATTATCCAGAATATTTCCCTAAGTGTTGGGAATCGATAGTATTATGAAAAGATACTTATTAAACACTAAAAGGTGCAATTTAGCACTTTAACGACTCGGTATCTAACCGAACTACTGGACTTTACCCGGAACATAAAAATAATGTCAATGACATTGTTTATACTTTTCTGAGCTAGTTAGGGTCCCCGAATACCCTAACACCCTTTATACTACACTACACATTAAACACTAGATATTACATTAACCTAACATTAGTTACCTACTTACCATTAAAAGTTACATTTAACCCCCCCCCCCCCTCTCCTTGTTTACGGCCCAAGTAGGCCCCACCAAGATCACCATGATCTTCTATAATCTTGCTAGAATCTCCTTCTTGGATTGATCAAGATTTGTTTTGTACTTTGGGAGCATTAAACCCCTTGGACAAAACCCAAACTTGGATTATAAATTAACATGAAGGGCCATTAGTTCATCATCTTCAACCAACAAAAACTCCCCTCTCTCTCTCTAAGAAGCTACGGCCAAGTACCCCTTGAACACACAACCATTGCCAAGCTTTGATCTCGCCATTCCAAGTCCATACAAGTGTCGAGGATCGCGTATTAGGAAGCTTGGTGCCAACGGAACGCGAAGGACCTCTTTCTCTAGCTTTTATCCACGCGTTTTTCGCATAGATTCTTCCCTAGCCTCGAGCTAGTGGTATGTTGCTTAAAACACCTTCTTGAACTATTCTAATGTGGTTAAAACGTTATATGACGGTTAAAACTCGAAATCTTACAAGATGATACTTTAAAGTCTACTAAAAATGCTATAAGTGTTGGATAAAAGCTCATATGTTGTGTAAATGTTGTAGTAATTGAAATTTGTGATTATTTAGACCCGATCTATGTTGTGGTAGCTCGGATCATCATTTAACCCGGTTTGGTCATGATCATGAATCATGAATCATGACATAAGGTTGTTTTGAATAAAACAAGGGTTAAAGGGTGAAGCTCTACCACACACGAATCGTGAACTTGTGTAAAAGCGTTTTACTTGTGAAATAGTGTTTAAAACTAGCCGATCTATGTATCTACAAGTGGTATTTTCAAAAGACCAAGCATCAAAAGAAATCACATGTTCTAAACCGGATCTTACACAAACAAAAGTGGTTTTTGTGAACAAACAAGTGTGTGGACACTTGTGTAACAAAAGTTTTAACAAAGAAATAATTTTCATAAAAACCGACTAGAAGTTGTGAAACTTCATATTCTTTAAAAATAAGATTTTTAAGAAAGTAAACTTATTCTTAAAGATAACAAGACTTACTAAATGTGCTAGTAAGATACTGCACAATTTCGGTGAATATCCAAGTTCATGAAGTGGGGAAAAGTAGTGATTATTGTTGATAATTATTGTTGATGATTGTTGTTGATGATTATTGATGATTGATGATGATTTAAAAGAAAATAAACACACGTTTTGAAAACGTGGGAAACCTCCATTTTTAGGGGAAACTCTGTCAAAATTTTTATAAATTTTGACACTTAGAAAAATATAAGTTTTTGAGAAACTTATTCCCTAAAAATGTATTTAAGGGTATTACCAAGGTTTCCCTAATTTTTGGTGATAAGAAATGAGGATTTCTTCAAGAATAAAAATAGATATAAGTATGTATATTTTTGAGAGAAAAATATATATTATTTTATCACCAACTTTTGTGCTAAGTGTATAAAGTATGTGTTATACGTACTAGTGTATTAAGACATAAAAATACACATACAAAATACAAGATACATAATTCGGGTGCAAAGTACAAAACACAAAAGACTTATATTTATTTTTGAGAAAATAATATAAGTAGGATACTTAGTTAAAAATATAGAATATTTTTAACACAAGAATATATACACAACAGAAAGTGACTGTACTTGTGCGACGCAAGTCTAGTGACTAACGTTAAGAAAACGCGTATAGGTTATGACGTTATTTAAGCCAATCCGATGAAGTTTACGACGCTAGGAACGCAAAGTTGTGAGTTTATGCTCCCCCTTTTCTTTTAACTGTTTTCAGTTTTTATAACTTCGGGGGTGAAATACATGTACAAAAGTACAATATTTATAAATGGTATGATATAAATACAAGAAGTACACTTGGTGAGAACGAGAACCAAGTGTGACAAAATATAAGACAATAAGAAACGCGCTTGGTGAGGACGAGAACCAGGTTGGACGTGTTATGAGAAATGATAACAAGAAACGCGCTTGGTGAGAACGAGAACCAAGTAGGATGCGTTATGAGAAATAGTGTCACGAATAGGGTACAGAAGCACCATTAATCGTGTACATACTTAGACCGCAGAACAAAAGGTTAGATCTAATGGGTTCCGGGCAGCCCCACTCTTGGCCACTCTTTTACCAAGCAGTGTTTTTGTGTCTCAGTCGTGAATCGACTACAGAAAAATGCCTATGGTTTGGTGACTTCCTATGTCGTGCCACATGTTAATGGCTTTGCAACTCATTAACAATTTGATATTTACAGAAATACTGTATTTACATAAAATTCATACCATACTAAAATTGATATATAACTTGAAGTACGTGGGGTACTCAAGAAAATGAGAATTATACTTGAGTACGTGGGGTACTCAAGAGGAAATTGAATTATACATGTGTACGTGGTGTACACATGAAACTGAATCTATATATGAAAACTTGACTTACTCACAAACTATGTTTTCACACAAAGTATACAAACATGAAATACAAAACTGCATGAATTCACACCAACTTTATGTTGACGTTTTTCCAAAAACTCACATGTATTTCAGGTAACTAGGATGGATGTGCGCGTGGTCTTGCTTATGCTCATGGATGTCGCTTGTGTTTAACTTTAAATAAAGTTGTAAACTTTTAAGACAATGTTTTATGCTGTCTGGCGATATAAACGCTAAACTTATGTTTTCAAATTATGGTATTTGATGTTATTTTACGAGCATGTAGCATGTTTACTCTTCGTATGCAATGAGAACCTTTCATGATCCCACCTCGTGCTTCCGCCGTAGAAAGGGGTGTGACACTGAGCACGTAACTAGCCCGCGCAGGGTATGGGTGGTTGAAGGCTCCTATTCAGAATGCTAAGTGTTGAATGTGGTGTTTTCTCTTGTTGAGACCTCTCGCTAGATCAATACATGATGATGTAACGCGCGCGAGGTTGGCAGTAAACAAGTTGATGAATAAGGAGTATGGTCCTGCGCGCGACCTGGATGAGGTATGCGCGGCCTTTTTGGGACCATACCCCTTCAGGATCTTTTTATCATCTATTATATATATTTTAATGATTACATACATGTTAAAAGTAGTTTACAATTTTACATATGTTTAATAGCCAAATTATATATATGTGTAATAACTAGTTACATATATGTAAAAAAAACTAGTTTACATATGTGTAATTATAAAATTACATCTAAAAAATGATAAAATTACTCTTAACATGTATGTAATCGTAAAAATACACATAATAAATGATAAAATTATCCTAAACATAAAAATATATAAATAAAAAGATTGTTTATTAGGAGTTCTGCGAGTTCTGTAAATATTTATGGTTCTGAAATGATCCTGGCCCTATATATATATATATATATAGGTAGAGGATCTTGTACATTAATCCAGAAGTGTGAGAAGTGTATTATAACACTATATATAACACTATATAACACCATATAAATACCGTATAACACGATGTAACACCATATAACACTATGTAACACTATATTTTGTCTGATAGCATGTCTATGATAAATGTATAGTGTTATATATTGTTATATAGTGTTATATGGTGTTGTATGGTGTTACATAGTGTTATACGGGGTTTATATGGTGTTATATAGTGTTATATATAGTGTTATAATACACTTCTTACACTTCTCACACTTCTGAATTAATGTACACTATCCCTACCCTATATATATATATATTGTTTAGCGTAAAAATTTTAAAGTAAATAATATATTTTCGTCGAAATAGAAAATAATATATATTTATTGGGTAGGGATAGTGTACATTAATTCAGAAGTGTGAGAAGTGTATTATAACACTATATAACACCATATAAACACCGTATAACACTATTTAACACCATAACACTATGTAACCCTATATAACACTATACATCTATCATAGACATGCTATCAGACAAAATATAGTGTTATATTTGTTATATAGTGTTATATAGTTACATAGTGTTACATGGTGTTACATAGTGTTATACTGTGTTTATATGGTGTTATATAGTGTTATAATACACTTCTCACACTTCTGAATTAATGTAGAGGATCCTCTACCTATATTTATACATCATTTTACATATATCTTTGCAAAACACGTATTCGCATAATGTCTTCAAGTATTCCTAAACTCGTCTAAGCAAATCATCTATGTAACATGTCAACACGTATCGTCATGTTTTAATAAGATAATTCAAATAATCGTTCGACATAATTATAATGTATATATATTTATTTAAGCTTTGTTTATATATATACACACAACTATTATTCCGTTTAATCATGGCAATTTGAACGCACTAGTAAACGTTGCAAGTATTCATACAATGCTATCATAATATATAAGTCACATGATATTATCCAACAAACAAATATATATTATAAAAATGTATTTATTTTCACTTCCAAATTTCTACAAGTTATTATTCCCCAAAAATAACTAAACTTACATATTGTTATAACATAAAAACTAATATTTTTCATATAATAATTTCCTAGGGTTTTTAAAATGTTAGATATGTTTTTATATAATATGTAATTATACATATTTTAAATCCAAAAATTCCAAGACTTGTTATCTATATTTCTATCTATATACACTATATAAAGCATTTCCTTAGGACTAACATGTAATTTCCTCCCCCAATTTTAAGACGGCAGTCCAATAGTCATACCTATTACCCTAATTTTTCATCCTTTCCTCCCAAGTTTGCCCCTAATTCAATGTCGCCTACATGATTCTTGCACAACGAATTAAGACTCCTCCCATCTCTATTCTTTCTATTGATAACAACGGTTCTTGAATCACTGAAACGACAAGACTCTATCAACAGTCATCAGTTACAAAGATCCAAGTTAATGAATGAAAATCCTTTCATCTTTCTTCCATCCAAACCAAACGTATAAGATTTAACTCCCCCCTTAACAAAGCCATTGCTAGCCCTTTTCCTTCTTTATGCACCCAATAAACAATTAGAGAGATCCCATTTATCGATGAGAGAGGGAGAACTATCAGACAGACTCAGGAAGAGAGAAGAAGAGAGGAAAACCGACAAGGATAATATTAGGCGTGGGGGTTGCACGGATCACCGGCGATGATTCCGGCAAGGATAAAAGGAGTCAGCGGATGGTATTTTTTGTTTACTCACACTTTTTAAAACATCCGTCACTGTTTTCCTTCCTTCAATATGAACCGGGTTTCTTTCTTTTTCTTGAATATCATAAGTTGTTGTTATTTATATATATGGTATAGAAGTGGGACTTGTGCATTTTCCGGTCGACATTATGGGACTAATATTATTCCCAGTTTTTTTATTTATTTTATTTTTTTGCATTCATTTCTGACAAATTTAAATATGTGATAAATCCATAAATTGACACCTCTAGCATATAATATTGTAGGAGAAAGCAGAGACTGATTCAGAAGACTGCGACAAAGCTTTTGCTTTAAAGCTCGACCGCTACCTAGCTTCTATAACGAAAGAGAAACACCAAAAAGCTCAATAAAGAAGTTATCAAACGGGTCGGGTCAGGGTTATATACATATTGAAGGATGGAAACACCTGTTCATCCTTCAGCTGTTAGAAGCAAAACACCTGGCCAAAAATGGCACATTTTCTCAGCTGTGTAAGTTGTTCCGCTAATGAGTAATCATACTTTAGTTCTTACCTCGTATGGGCTAACAAACACATCTAAATTTTGTTATTTTTGTTTGTCAGTGCACCGATAGCTCAAAGTCCCTTACCGCATATAGAAACAAGTTACAATCACCAACTGTATCATCCCCGTTCACCTTGCGAAAGTCGCCCGTAGAAAACAGGCAAGAATTCACATTGGTTTCTCTTTTAATGAAAGCACCGGTTTCTTAATTGGTATTATTTGTTTGTTCATTTTCAGAAGCTCGAAGAAAAGTTTAATGAAAAAGAAGTGCAGAAAATGCAGCTAACCCGCGAACCCATACGAGTCAATTTGGGGTTGAACCCGCGGACCCGTTTAGGTTAACAGTCTGGGTTCGGGTCAACCCGGTCAGGTTGGTGGGTTAACCCGTTTAACACATTAATATATTTTATGTTAGAAATTAAATGGGGTATTTATTTTATGCCATAATTATAACTTAAAAAGAGGTATAAACATAAGATTTTATAACTTAAATATAATTATGTTATATGCATTTGTGTTTTTTAAGTAAATTTTAATTTTAAGATATTAAAATAAGAAAAAAAATAAAAAAATCGGGTTGAATGGGTCGTGTTCGGGTCAACCCACAAAACTTCGGGGTCGTGTTCGGGTTCGTATGTATAATACGATTTTCGGGTTCGGGTTGAGCCCGCCAACCCGCAAACATGACCCGTTCTTGTTTATTATCTTTTTAACCATTAATTCTCATATTTCATGTCATTATCTTTTTAACCATTAATTCTCATATTTCATGTCATACCTGTCTTATCAACTGTTTTGACTTTCGAATTTGAAAGTTTACACATCCTATTATCAAATCAAAAATTTTGATTAATCGTTTCAGACTACTACTGTATCTTCTTCGGTTGAAGGATCCAATGGCCATAATAAAAGCGGAAGTTACAGAGTTTTGTTGCTGATCAGATCACTTATTCTGATGCGCCGTCATCGTTTACGACTTGATCTGCGGTCTAAACTCTACTTTCTGTGTATGAATGAATAATAATCTTCGATTTATTCGGTTGTTATTTGCATATGACTTGTTTATTTCTTGTTTGATGATATCCAGATGATTGTTATTCTTTTTAATTATATTACGTTTAGTTGTTTAATAATTGTTTTTTGTATTACGTTTAGTTGTCGGTGTTATAAGAACAGCAGGGGGTGGGGTTTCGGCGAGTCGAACTTGACACGACGATGGCTATGGATTACGACAATGGAAGATGACAAGACATCTTCTCGAGTTCTTGGTCCAATAGTCTATCTGAATCTCTCTTTTCCAGTTCTTGGATGCGTTTATTAGTTGAAAATTTACATCTTTTGGATGGTTTGGAAACGGAGGACAGGGCCGAATCACGTTGATATACTCATGTTTACAATGAAATATTCGTTCCTACCATGAAGCTATTGTTGGTAGAGCTTGCTTCATCAGCAGTGGTTGCTAAAACCATGTTTACATGCCCACCGCTGAGCACTAAAAGGCGAATCCATTCTTGAATGCGAATAGAAGATGTCTGCTCAAATGCGGTATGTGTAAACAAATTTGTTTTTATGTCAGCCACTGATTGGTAGTTTGGTCTTATTTTATTGATTGTAGTCATCTATTTACTTTACTTATCTTAAATGGGGATGAGTTTGTGAGTGTAGAGAGGGTGACCATGGAAATGGCGAAATAGCTCGACTTGATCCAGTTGGAGATGAAACGAACCAAACTGATTTTTTAATCACCTCAGAAACTAACGGAAAACGAGTTCAAACAACACTGTAAATTGTCCATTTCGCCAATACAATCTCTTTTACATGTGTACGGAGCTCCCGCCGCAACGCGCGGGTTTCCCACTTTTTTTTTTGAACAGTAAACTTCATTAACACAGGACGAGTCCTCAAATCGAGGACCGCCTAAAAAACACGCCAATTACATCATGTACATGGGGTATTTGGCCCAATCGTTCCACCTAATAGATTTAAATTGGTTTCCCACTTAATGTTATATAATGTTTAATGTGTATAGTGTGCTTATTTGTTTTTTTGTTATTTTCAGTTTTTTTTTCTTTTTTTTTTTTGCTCTTTAAAGCTTTCGAGCATATTGTTACGACGTGATTTTTTCATTACGTTTACATATAAATTTTGATTCAAAATAGACTAACGTGTATACCGATGAACATAATAATTTTTGTACAAAGTAAATACTTGTAAATTTCATAGGCGATATGGGTTGCACGGGGCAATTCGGTTTGATTCGGTCCGGTTCAACAACTTATGCACACCCTTAACATCACCAACTAGAGTATTGTGGTTCCCGCCGCAACGCGCGGGGACCCCACTATAATAATATAAACTTTTCTAAATACTTATTCCTTGTATTTTATGACAATATATATATATATATTCTAAAAACAACATTTTTCAATAAACTCTCCAAGTCTTGTAACTCATTTTTATTAAATTCCATTTAATAAAACATAATAACACGTACAACATCAAGACTCTTACCTCCACATTTATCCTATTCAACACATAATCAATCATCATGTTTATAACATATTCAAAAGCATAAGAACACATTCATATGTTCAAGCATGTTCGTAATCATAATTCATTATATTTATCATAAACAACACTATCATCGCCAATCTTATCTAATAAATACAATTATCATTCATAACATACATCTATACATACACTAATTCAAGAAATAATCAACAACAAACAATCCAACTCACCCCTTAGGGTTCTCGGCCCAAACACACGCCATTTGTTTTAGTTTGTTTTTATTCCTTGAAAACATTATGTTTACATCATATCTCGGCTAGATATAACACTTAAAACCATAGAAATAAAATAAACAAGATTTGGGTTCTCGGTGTTCTTACCACCAAGATACCGATGTCGTCTAAGGATACATGAGCTTTTAGTACCGAAGTGTCATTAACGTCTAGTCAAACCATAAAAATAGTTGTTTTAGTAGGGATGGTTTTGAAATCAATATAAGAAATGATCACTTGGGCTTTCACTCTCCCTTGTTGGTGTCGTTAACTAAATTGATTATGAATGCCCAAAAGTTTACTTTAAAAACACCATACGCCTTTTGGATAGTTGTTCTGAGTACTCTGCGAGACAACCATCTAAAGTCGTTCTTTGAAGACCTAGTAAAAGTTGTGTGTGTTAATGCATAAAGTTGTATGACCCCATTTTGTGGGTGTCGTTGCATCTCAAGAATATTGAAAAGAAGCATTAGGGCGACCATCTACAATGTTATATTCAAACCCACAATTTTAAACAGAAGCAGCAGGGCGGTACTATCGCTCGTTGGGGTTTAGTATTCCACCAATCACTATAGACCTCTTGGTTTGAAGATATCTTTCCAAGAATAGTGAAGATGAAATTGATCAAGTCCTTAGCACTTAGATTTTGCCACCAAGCTGAAGCAAGAATTACCAAACCCAAAGTCTCGAACCATAACCTCTAACCTTCTTTCAAGCAATTAACATATTATTAGTACATATACATAGAAATCATGAATATTTGACTCAACAAACACAAGGTTAATGATTTGTTTCTAAAAGTGTATAAAACTCAATTTCAATATGGTAATTAGTACTTAAAGTCATACCCATACACACGCCTTAAGTTTATCCATAACCCGTTTAATTAACTACCCATCAAGGCTTTGATCCCCCCCAAGTGACCAAAAGAACTTTCGTCACTCATGGCTTTAAAGATAGACATTAACAAACTTGATTGGATTTTATAAATAATCACAAGATTGAAACTATATTAGACTTGTTCTTACAATATTAGGATTACAAAATCAATGTAGAAAGGATATAGAATTAGAGTATAATCTAGGGGAAAGGACAGATTGAACAAGAAAATGGAAGAGTGAAGCTTTAATTTATAGGTTGAACTGGGCGACCGGGCACGAGTTGTGCCTAGTACAAGATCTTGCAGAATTTTCATACAATGATTCGCACATGACATAGTACTTAGGCACGGGGTGTGTTCAACTCTTGTGGGCCTAGGAAGACCTTTATATGTTAATTGGAGATTATTTTTTTCGTTTTCGGGAGGCATGGGGCGTGTCAAGTGGGCACAGGAGTGCCTCAGGGACACCAAACATTTTTTATCGTTTTTCTTTAGAAAGCACGACCTGTTCCTACTAGGTACAGCCAGTGCCTTGTTGTGTTTACCATATTTTTAGCTTCGTCTCATGGAGATACTCAAGATTCATATATTGTGGTCCACGTAACTCATTTCCTAACTTGTGATATATTTTTGTGAAGTTTTGGTCTTTTCTTGTTGCAACGTTATCTTTAGTTGGCTAAGGGGACCACCACTTTATCATGTCTCAAGGAGATCACTATTTTCTGACTGGAGGATTAGGCACAACCCGTGTCTTGAGCTCTAACTTGATATTTTCTCCATTATTGGTTTCTTTTGTCATTTTGCGGCTCGATTGTCCTGAAAATCAGAGGTAAACAAAATTAGAACTAATTTACTAATATTTTCAAGACAAAAATCTTAAATGTGTTTTAAATGATATGATAAATATGTATAATTATACGCATATATGTAAGACCCAGCTTTTTATAACAAGATTAATGATACAAAACAAGGAATTGATACTAAAATATCAAGTTTACAAAAACTTTCTTAATTAAAAGACCATATTTGATCCTGGGATTTCAGTTAAAAGGAAAATATTCATTAAACATACAAAACATAACTTCAAGCGTCTACTAGATAACGTTTGAAAACATAGTTCAAGTATCTACATAATGCTAAGACAAAATAGATCAAGTGCGGAAGCTTCGTTTAGTGCGTTCGGTTCTTGATAATAGCTTGATCACCATCCGAATTTGGTTCCATATTCACCTACGGTCAAAACCATTTAAAATTATTAGTTTGACACTTTAAACACCAAGTATAAGCAAGTTCCATACTCAAAGTATCAAAAAACAAGAAAATCTTGGTTCTAGGTGCTGGCGTCGCGCGAGGGAGGCCGTGGCGTCGTGCCACCGCCGTTGCGTCACGCGAGGGAGGCCGGGGCGTCTCGCCAGCAACGATTTTCGACAGATTGTTGTTGTGTTGAGCTGCTAATTTGACCCAGCACTATTTTTCCAAGTTTCAAACTTTAAATCGGCATAACTTTTGACTCGGGCGTCCGTTTTAGCCGATTCTTTTTCCTACGTGACCGTAATTTAATTACGGACGCGTTTATCAACACGTTTTGCATAAAAATATCATTTCAAGAGCAGTTGACTTTTATTTCATCTCTTGTTTATTCAACCCATTTGTTACAAGTTCCCTAACTTGCATTGTTGACACCTTTAATTTCAAACCATATCACCCGTTTCCATGTTTACCAATTATGACTTTCGCTTCCCTCCCGAGAGCGCTCATGTCATAACTATCATGCTTAATCCTAAGGATTTAATCATGCTTTTTCGGAATCGATTGGCAAACAAATGTTCCGAACTATACTCCCTCTACAAGGACTCATGCTTTTACAACGGAAATGTGTGTCCGTTACACGACCTACACTTGACTATATAACCAATCACAAGTGGTAATTATATATTTCTATGTTCGTAACACAACTTGTTTTGACCCGTTTGGGTGCCGAATGGGTGTCTCCATTGCTAGATACCTCCAAACTCGAATTCTAACTCATGTTTTGACCCATCTTACTTGTTTAAGGCTCTTTGTCACTTCCGTGACTTAATGGTTTCACTTGTTTACCAATTATCAATATAACAAAGTAAGACTAACAATTAACGTAATGTAGCGAAACAATAGGTCGCGTACCTTCAAAGTGTACCCTTCAAGCGCGTATCTCCTCCCCCGGCTTGTCCCCTCGACGATCCGGATTCTTTGCCTAAGGAGTTCAATTCAACTTCAATTTAGAACCCTTTTTGTAATTAAAACACATAATTTGCCATAGTAGTCAATTATGCATTTTCATCCGAGTTTTAACATATAAATCCCCACTTAGGCATTTCAACAAACACCTAGCGGGTCAGATTTTCACATAATCAATATCAAGTTCATGACTTGTTATCTTATCTAAATCAACTTTAATTGGACAATTATACATATATTTCAACATCAATATTTCAGAAATTATCTCATAAATTCAGATTACACTAGAACAAGAATCTTAACCCTAGTGTTTATCAAGTTCTACTAACTTATTAATCACCCATTATGGTGGTTATGAACCTTACAAGTATCATGCAAGATTTTGACAAGGAATCATCTAGGGTTTGTCCCTAAACCTCATAACACTTTCAAGATTCCTCCATGCATGACATATTGAAGCTCAATTTCAGTTTCTCACAATTAACCTAGAATTTATGGTGAATCAAAACATCACAATTTTACATACCTTATGATCCTTTCAACTAGATGATCATGAATTTGTGCTCAAAAATTGATTTAGACTTGATTTAGGCTTCTGATTTTGAGCTTTTGTGAGGATTTGGGTTTGAAAAGAAAACCCTGGTCGCCCCCCTCTTGTTTTGTTCGACCAGACACTCACGTATGTGGGTGTTTGGTATGTTAATTTCTTATTTCAACATTCCACTTTCAATCTTTGCAAGTTTGCTCCCTTAGCTTTGTTTAATTTATAATCTAAGTGTTTTAACCTTATTAAATGCAACTACAAGGCTCGTAGCTGACTGGGTTATAATTTCCTAGTTAGCTGGTTCCTGTTTAATTAGCGCTTTAAAATTCTGATTTAGAGTTTTATAAATTCCGGGTTGTTACAAGTCCACCCCCCTTAAAAAGGGTTTCGTCCCCGAAACCTAATTACGTACCGAATAGTGTAGGGTAGAGTCGTTGCATCTCCTCCTCGGATTCCCATGTGGTATCCGAACCCTTCCGGTGTTCCTATTTGACCTTTACTTGATTGATTTCTTTATTTCTTAAGATTTTTACCTTACGATCCAAAATCGCAATGGGCTTCACCACATAGTTAAGTCTATCATCCACCTTGATGTCATCATATTGGATATAGGTTGTTTCATCCGCTAAACATTTCCGAAGATGTGACACATGAAACGTGCTATGAATTCCGCTTAATCCTTCCGGTAGTTCAAGGCGGTATGCTACCTTCCCTACTCGTTCGACAATTGTAAACGTCCCAATAAATCTTGGGCTTAATTTTCCCCTCTTTCTATATCGGATAACCCCCTTCCATGGGGATACCTTGAGCATGACTTTGTCGCCAACCTGAAACTCGATTGGTCTTCGCATTTTGTCCGCATACGACTTTTGTCTATCTTGTGCCGCTTTCAAGTGTGCCCGAACCACCTCAATCTTTTCATTAGTAGCTCGAACTATATCTTTGTGAGCGAGTTCGCGTGGACCCACCTCACCCCAACACACCGGGGTCCGGCACTTCCTACCGTAAATCATTTCATACGGTGCCATCCCGATACTAGTATGGTAGCTGTTGTTATATGAAAATTCGACCAAAGGTAGATAAACCACCCAACTACCTCCGAAGTCAATAATACATGCTCGTAGCATGTCCTCCAACGTTTGTATTGTTCTTTCACTCTGTCCATCCGTCTGAGGATGGTACGCAGTACTGATGAACAATTTGGTTCCAATTTGCTCATGGAAATCTCGCCAGATATTTGAAGTGAACCGGGTATCCCTATCGGACACGGTGGATACCGGTACTCCGTGGCGTGCCACTATCTCATTAGTGTAAACCTCCGATATCTTTTCTGACGTATAAGTCTCACGTATTGGAATAAAGTGAGCTTTCTTTGTCAATCTATCAACAACTACTACCCATATAGCATCAAATCCGCGGTTCGTCCTCGGTAGTTTGGTTAACAGGTCCATTGTAATATGTTCCCATTTCCAAACTGGAATTTCCAACGGTTGAAGTTTACCGTATGGTTTTTGGTGTTCTGCCTAGACTTGTAGACATGTCAGGCACTTCTCTACGTATTTCACTACATCTCTTTTCATTCCGGGCCACCAATAGTTTTGCTTCAAGTCATTATACATCTAGGTCGCTCCCGGATGGATGGAATTACGGGATTTGTGAGCTTCATCTAGTAGAAGCTTTTTAACTCCGCATGTGTCAGGAACCCAGATTCTGTTGAAACGTGTTCTCAAACCATGATTGCCTTCTTCAAGATCTTTAAATTGACCGACGATTCTTTCCTTCTTCCTGTTTTCTACCTTCACTGCTTCAACTTGTGCTTCTCAGATCCGTTCTAGTAGGCCCGAGGTCACAATAAGCTGCATTGATTGTACTTGTATCGGTGTATAATCCGTCTTTCGACTTAATGCATCTGCTACTACATTGGCTTTCCAGGGGTGGTAATGTATTTCACAATCGTAATCCTTGACCGTTTCTAACCACCACCTTTGCCTCATGTTTAATTCCTTCTGATCGAAGAAATATTTCAAACTCTTATGGTCAGTAAAGATTGAACATTTTACCCCATACAAATAATGTCTCGATATTTTTAAGGCGAACACTACTGCTGCCAGCCCCAAATCATGAGTCGGGTATTTCTTTTCATGGATCTTCAGTTGTCTCGAGGCGTAGGCTATGACCTTGCCTCATTGCATTAAAACACATCCGAGCCCCGAATGCGACGCATCCGAGTAAACCACCATGTCATCAACTCCTTCCGGTAACGTTAGCACCGGAGCGTGAGTTAACTTTTCTTTAAGTGTTTGGAAGGCTTCCTCTTGTTCGATGCCCCATACAAACTTTTCCTCCTTGCAAGTCAATTTGGTCAATGGTAAGGCAATTTTGGAGAAATCTTGTATGAATCTCCGATAATATCCCGCAAGCCTAAAAAGCTTCGGATTTCTGAAGGATTCCTTGGAGTGTTCCATTTTGACACGGCTTCTACTTTTGACGGATCCTCTAGTACCCCGTCGGCAGTAATGATATGCCCGAGAAACTGCACCTCTCGTAACCAGAAAGCGCACTTTGAAAATTTTGCATACAGCTTTTCTCGTCTGAGTGTCTCTAACACTTCTTACAAATGGTAAACATGCTCGGCTTCATTCTTCGAATACAATAAAATGTCATCGATAAATACGATTACCGACTTATCCAGCATAGGTTTGCAAACCCGGTTCATGAGATCCATGAAAGCCGCAGGTACATTAGTCAACCCAAAGGGCATCACGAGGAACTCATAATGCCCGTACCGCGTACGAAAGGCCGTCTTCGGTACGTCTTCCTCCTTGACTTTCAACTGGTGATAACCTGATCTGAGATCAATCTTTGAGAACCAACTCGCTCGTTGTAGCTGATCAAATAAGTCATTAATTCTTGGAAGTGGGTATCGATTCTTCACCGTGAGTTTGTTTAACTCTCGGTAATCGATACATATGCGCATACTGCCGTCATTCTTTTTCATGAATAGAACTGGTGCGCCCCACGGGGATACACTCGGTCGGATAAACCCTTTGTCGAGCAATTCTTGGATTTGAGACATCAATTCTTGTAGCTCCGATGGCGCGAGCCGATACGGTGCCTTGGCCACAGGTTTTGAGCCCGGAATCAATTCGATTCCGAACTCTACCTCCCTTTCTGGTGGTATTCCCAGTAAGTCTTCCGGGAACACATCTTCATAATCACTTACAACTGGCACATCTTTAATTTTGAGGGATTCTTTCTCCGATTCATTTGCGTATACCATATATGCCTTGCATCCATGTTTCATGAGTTTGTGAGCTTCTAGCATCGTGCATATCACCGGGCTACCCCCTTTTTCGCCGTATATTGTAATGTGCTTTCCGCTAGGAGATGTCAGTTTTATTTCCTTTTGGAAACATACCACCTTTGCGTGGTATCGGGACAACCAATCCATACCCACGATCACTTGAAATTCTCCCATTGACATTGGGATCAAGTCTATTGTATATTCTTCGTCGTCGATGCTCAATTTACAGTTTTCACATACATCACAAACGATAAAACTCTTGTTATTACCTATCTCTACTTCTAAAGGCATAGGTAATTTTTTTAGAACAAATGAAGGATGTCGAATAAACCCATATGAAATAAAGGATTTATTCGCACCCGTATCAAATAACATACGCGCAGGAATCGAGTTTACAGCAAATATACCTGAAACCACTTCAGGTTCAACTTTTACTTCTGCGGCAGTCAAGTGGAAAGATCTTGCCTTTGCTTTTGGGGCTTCGCCTTTCATGTCTTGCCTGTCTTTCTTTCCAATTAGCTCCGGGCATTCCGACTTCTTGTGACCCGGCCGATAGCAATTGTAGCAGACCGTCACTTTTTCCGGGCATGATGTAGCCATATGTCCCGTCTTCTGACATATGGGGCAAGGTTTATCCTTGAAGCGACACTCGCCCTTATGGCCCTTTCCACAAATCTTGCAACTAGGCGACCCGCCTTTTACATCAGATTTCTTCCCGGTTTCATTCGTTCGCGCCTTCTTGGTAGGGCTTGGATTAACAACATATGCCCTTCGTTCACCCCGTTCCAACTGCTTTTTCAATTCAATCTCCCGTTCCCGAGCAACGTTTATGATCTCGGTAAGGGTTTCGTATTTTGAAGGAGTCCTAAACTCCCTATATTCAGCGCTCAACATGTTATAGTAATAGTATATCTTATGTTCTTCATCCGTCACCAATTCGTCACAAAACTTCATCTTATCCATAAACATTCCCGTGATCTTGTCTATGGACTCACCTTTGTGCCTAAGTTGCATGAACTCTTCCTTGATTTTATTAATGACCGCCTTGGGACTACGATGTTTAAGAAATGGCGTCTTAAACTCCTCCCATGTCATGGCCTTAGCCGCTTCGCTTCCAATCTCTTTCTTTTTGTTATCCCACCAGTCTTTTGCTTGACCCATTAATTGACCTGTACCATAGGCTACGTAGTCATCCTCATCACAATGGGTCCTCTCGAATACCCCCTCGATATCGCTGAGCCACCGCTGGCATACTATCGGGTCAACCTCCCCATTATATACTGGCGGTTTGCACGCCATGAAATCCTTGTATGAACAAGGCTTTCGTCCTCCGGTCTTTTCTTTTGCTAGATTAGCATTATCTTCCAATTTCTTGATTCTTTCATCGACCACTGTTAGTACCGTGGTCTGGATTTTATCGATGAAACCAGACAAACTATTTTCGATTGCCTTTCCAACCTCCTCGGCAATCACTTCTCTCATTTGCACGGTGACTCTTAGCACCGCATTATCATTACCTCCATCCGCCATCTCTAATACTGAAATGTTTACATTAACTATTAAACATTTTATTTATGACATATGATTTACTTGTTTTGATTTAATCATGTTCACAACTTGATTTAACCATTCTTGTTTCATGCATTTACCGTGTTTGAGTGAGCTTATACACTCTTTCCATGCATATTAATTCATGTTTCATTTCTATATTCTCTAAGTTTATTTAAAACAATTAACACTTACCGGATGCTTGATCAAGCTTGAACCGAACACACTTTATTGACAACCCTTAGCTCTGATTACCAACTTGTAAGACCCAGCTTTTTATAACAAGATTAATGATACAAAACAAGGAATTGATACTAAAATATCAAGTTTACAAAAACTTTCTTGATTAAAAGACCATATTTGATCCTGGGATTTCAGTTAAAAGGAAAATATCCATTAAACATACAAAACATAACTTCAAACGTCTACTAGATAACGTTTGAAAACATAGTTCAAGTATCTACATAATGCTAAGACAAAATAGATCAAGTGCGGAAGCTTCGTTTAGTGCGTTCGGTTCTTGATAATAGCTTGATCACCATCCGGATTTGGTTCCATATTCACCTACGGTCAAAACCATTTAAAATTATTAGTTTGACACTTTAAACACCAAGTATAAGCAAGTTCCATACTCAAAGTATAAAAAAAAACAAGAAAATCTTGGTTCTAGGTGCTGGCGTCGCGCGAGGGAGGCCGGGCGTCGCGTCACGCGAGGGAGGCCGGGGCGTCGCGCCAGCAACGATTTTCGACAGATTGTTGTTGTGTTGAGCTGCTAATTTGACCCAGCACTATTTTTCCAAGTTTCAAACTTTAAATCGACATAACTTTTGACTCGGGCGTCCGTTTTAGCCGATTTTTTTCCTACGTGACCGTAATTTAATTACGGACGTGTTTATCAACACGTTTTGCATAAAAATATCATTTCAAGAGCAGTTGGCTTTTATTTCATCTCTTGTTTATTCAACCCATTTGTTACAAGTTCCCTAACTTGCATTGTTGACACCTTTAATTTCAAACCATATCACCCGTTTCCATGTTTACCAATTATGACTTTCGCTTCCCTCCCGAGAGCGCTCATGTCATAACTATCATGCTTAATCCTAAGGATTTAATCATGCTTTTTTGGAATCGATTGGCAAACAAATGTTCCGAACTATACTCACTCTACAAGGACTCATGCTTTTACAACGGAAATGTGTGTCCGTTACACGACCTGCACTTGACTATATAACCAATCACAAGTGGTAATTATATATTTCTATGTTCGTAACACAACTTGTTTTGACCCGTTTGGGTGCCGAATGGGTGTCTCCATTGTTAGATACCTCCAAACTCGAATTCTAACTCATGTTTTGACCCATCTTACTTGTTTAAGGGTCCTTGTCACTTTCGTGACTTAATGGTTTCACTTGTTTACTAATTATCAATAAAACAAAGTAAGACTAACAATTAACGTAATGTAGCGAAACAATAGGTCGCGTACCTTCAAAGTGTACCCTTCAAGCGCGTATCTCCTCCTCCGGCTTGTCCGCTTGACGATCCGGATTCTTTGCCTAAGGAGTTCAATTCAACTTCAATTTAGAACCCTTTTTGTAATTAAAACACATAATTTGCCATAGTGGTCAATTATGCATTTTCATCCGATTTTTAACATCTAAATCCCCACTTAGGCATTTCAACAAACACCTAGCGGGTCAGATTTTCACATAATCAATATCAAGTTCATGACTTGTTATCTTATCTAAATCAACTTCAATTGGACAATTATACATATATTTCAACATCAATATTTCAGAAATTATCTCATAAATTCATATAACACTAGAACAAGACTCTTAACCCTAGTGTTTATCAAGTTCTACTAACTTCTTAATCACCCACTATGGTGATTATGAACCTTACAAGTATCATGCAAGATTTTGACAAGAAATCATCTAGGGTTTGTCCCTAAACCTCATAACACTTTCAAGATTCCTCCATGCATGACATATTGAAGCTCAATTTCAGTTTCTCACAATTAACCTAGAATTTATGGTGAATCAAAACATCACAATTTTACATACCTTATGATCCTTTCAATTAGGTGATCATGAATTTGTGCTCGAAAATTGATTTAGACTTGATTTAGGATTCTGATTTAGAGCTTTTGTGAGGATTTGGGTTTGAAAAGAAAACCCTGGTCGCCCCCCTCTTGTTCTGTTCGACTAGACACTCACGTATGTGGGTGTTTGGTATGTTAATTTCTTATTTCCACATTCCATTTTCAATCTTTGCAAGTTTGGTCCCTTAGCTTTGTTTAATTTATAATCTAAGTGTTTTAACCTTATTAAATGCCACTACAAGGCTCGTAGCTGACTGGGTTATAATTTCCTAGTTAGCTGGTTCCTGTTTAATTAGCGCTTTAAAATTCTGATTTAGAGTTTTATAAATTCCGGGTTGTTACATGTCCACCCCCCTTAAAAAGGGTTTCATCCCCGAAACCTAATTACGTACCGAATAGTGTAGGGTAAAGTCGTTGCATCTCCTCCTCGGATTCCCATGTGGTATCCGAACCCTTCCGGTGTTCCCATTTGACCTTTACGTGATTGATTTCTTTATTTCTTATGATTTTTACCTTACGATCCAAAATCGCAATGGGCTTCACCACATAGTTAAGTCTATCATCCACCTCGATGTCATCGTATTGGATATAGGTTGTTTCATCCGCTAAACATTTCCGAAGATGTGACACATGAAACATGCTATGAATTCCGCTTAATCCTTCCGGTAGTTCAAGGTGGTATGCTACCTTCCCTACTCGTTCGACAATTGTAAACGGCCCAATAAATCTTGGGCTTAATTTTCCCCACTTTCTAAATCGGATAACCCCCTTCCATGGGGATAACTTGAGCATGACTTTGTCACCAACCTGACACTCGATTGGTCTACGCCTTTTGTCTGCATACGACTTTTGTCTATCTTGTGCCGCTTTCAAGTGTGCCCGAACCACCTCAATCTTTTCATTAGTAGCTCGAACTATATCTTTGTGAGCGAGTTCGCGTGGACCCACCTCACCCCAACACACCGGGGTCTGACACTTCTTACCGTAAGGCATTTCATATGGTGCCATCCCGATACTAGTATGGAAGCTGCTGTTATATGAAAATTCGACCAAAGGTAGATAAACATCCCAACTACCTCCGAAGTCAATAATACATGCTCGTAGCATGTCCTCCAACGTTTGTATTGTTCTTTCACTCTGTCCATCCGTCTGAGGATGGTACACAGTACTGATGAACAATTTGGTTCCCATTTGCTCTTGGAAATCTCGCCAGAATTTGAAGTGAACCGGGTATCGCTATCGGACACGATGGATACCGGTACTCCGTGGCGTGCCACTATCTCATTAGTGTAAACCTCCGACATCTTTTCTGACGTATAAGTCTCACGTATTGGAATAAAGTGAGCACTCTTTGTCAATCTATCAACAACTACCCATATAGCATCAAATCCGCGATTCGTCCTCGGTAGTTTGGTTAACAGGTCCATTGTAATATGTTCCCATTTCCAAACTGGAATTTCCAACGGTTGAAGTTTACCGTATGGTTTTTGGTGTTCTGCCTTGACTTGTAGACATGTCAGGCACTTCTCTACGTATTTCACTACATCTCTTTTCATTCCGGGCCACCAATAGTTTTGTTTCAAGTCATTATACATCTTGGTCGCTCCCGGATTGATGGAATAACGGGATTTGTGAGCTTCATCTAGTAGAAGCTTTTTAACTCCGCATGTGTTATGAACCCAGATTCTGTTGAAACGTGTTCTCAAACTGTGATTGCCTTCTTCAAGATCTTTAAATTGACCGACGATTCTTTCCTTCTTCCAGTTTTCTACCTTCACTGCTTCAACTTGTGCTTCTCGGATCCGTTCTAGTAGGCCCAAGGTCACAATAAGCTGCATTGATTGTACTTGTATCTGGGTATAATCCGTCTTTCGACTTAATGCATCTGCTACTACATTGGCTTTCCCGGGGTGGTAATGTATTTCACAATCGTAATCCTTGACCGTTTCTAACCACCGCCTTTGCCTCATGTTTAATTCCTTCTGATCGAAGAAATATTTCAAACTCTTATGGTCAGTAAAGATTTTACATTTTACCCCATACAAATAATGTCTCCATATTTTTAAGGCGAACACTACTGCTGCCAGCTCCAAATCATGAGTCGGGTATTTCTTTTCATGGATCTTCAGTTATCTCGAGGCGTAGGCTATGACCTTGCCTCGTTGCATTAAAACACATTCGAGTCCCGAATGCGACGCATCCGAGTAAACCACCATGTCATCAACTCCTTCCGGTAACGTTAGCACCGGAGCGTGAGTTAACTTTTCTTTAAGTGTTTGGAAGGCTTCCTCTTGTTCGATGCCCCATACAAACTTTTCCTCCTTGCGAGTCAATTTGGTCAATGGTCAGGCAATTTTGGAGAAATCTTGTATGAATCTCCGATAATATCCCGCAAGCCCTAAAAAGCTTCGGATTTCTGAAGGATTCCTTGGAGTGTTCCATTTTGACACGGCTTCTACTTTTGGCGGAACCACTAGTACCCCGTCGGCACTAATGATATGCCCGAGAAACTGCACCTCTCGTAACCAGAAAGCGCACTTTGAAAATTTTGCATACAACTTTTCTCGTCTGAGTGTCTCTAACACTTCTTGCAAATGGTAAACATGCTCAGCTTCATTCTTCAAATACACTAAAATGTCATCGATAAATACGATTACCGACTTATCCAGCATAGGTTTGCAAACCCGGTTCATGAGATCCATGAAAGCCGCGGGTGCATTAGTCAACCCAAAGGGCATAACGAGGAACTCATAATGCCCGTACCGCGTACGAAAGGCCGTCTTCGGTATGTCTTCCTCCTTGACTTTCAACTGGTGATAACCTGATCGGAGATCAATCTTTGAGAACCAACTCGCTCCTTGTAGTTGGTCAAACAAGTCATCAATTCTTGGAAGTGGGTATTGATTCTTCACCGTGAGTTTGTTTAACTCTCGGTAATCGATACACATGCACATACTACCGTCCTTCTTTTTCACGAATAGAACTGGTGTGCCCCACGGGGATACACTCGGTCGGATAAACCCTTTGTCGAGCAATTCTTGGATTTGAGACATCAATTCTTGTAGCTCCGATGGCGCGAGCCGATACGGTGCCTTGGCCACAGGTTTTGCGCCCGGAATCAATTCGATTCTGAACTCTACCTCCCTTTCTGGTGGTATTCCCGGTAAGTCTTCCGGGAACACATCTTCATAATCACTTACAACTGGCACATCTTTAATTTTGAGGGATTCTTTCTCCGATTCATTTGCGTATACCATATATGCCTTACATCCATGTTTCATGAGTTTGTGAGCTTCCAGCATCGTGCATATCACCGGGTTACCCCCTTTTTCGCCGTATATTGTAACGTGCTTTCCGCTAGGAGATGTCAGTTTTATTTCCTTTTGGAAACATACCACCTTTGCGTGGTATCGGTACAACCAATCCATACCCATGATCACTTGAAATTCTCCCATTGACATTGGGATCAAGTCTATTGTATATTCTTCGTCGTCGATGCTCAATTTACAGTTTTCACATACATCACAAACGATAAAACTCTTGTTATTACCTATCTCTACTTCTAAAGGCATAGGTAATTTTGTTAGAACAAATGAAGGATGTCGAATAAACCCATATGAAATAAAGGATTTATTCGCACCCGTATCAAATAATATACGCGCAGGAATCGAGTTTACAGCAAATATACCTGAAACCACTTCAGGTTCAACTTTTACTTCTGCGGCAGTCAAGTGGAAAGATCTTGCCTTTGCTTTTGGGGCTTCGCCTTTCATGTCTTGCCCGTCTTTCTTTCCAATTAGCTCCGGGCATTCCGACTTCTTGTGACCCGGCCGATAGCAATTGTAGCAGACCGTCACTTTTTCCGAGCATGATGTAGCCATATGTCCCGTCTTCCGACATATGGGGCAAGGTTTATCCTTGAAGCGACACTCGCCCTTATGGCCCTTTCCACAAATCTTGCAACTAGGCGACCCGCCTTTTACATCAGATTTCTTCCCGGTTTCATTCGTTCGCGCCTTCTTGGTAGGGCTTGGATTAACAACATATGCCCTTCGTTCACCCCATTCCAACTGCTTTTTCAATTCAATCTCCCGTTCCCGAGCAACGTTTATGATCTCGGTAAGGGTTTCGTATTTTGAAGGAGTCGTAAACTCCATATATTCGGCGCTCAACATGTTATAGTAATAGTATATCTTATGTTCTTCATTCGTCACCAATTCGTCACAAAACTTCATCTTATCCATAAACATTCCCGTGATCTTGTCTATGCACTCACCTTTGTGCCTAAGTTGCATGAACTCTTCCTTGATTTTATTAATGACCGCCTTGGGACTATGATGTTTAAGAAACGGCGTCTTAAACTCCTCCCATTTCATGGCCTTAGCCGCTTCGCTTCCAATCTCTTTCTTTTTGTTATCCCACCAGTCTTTTGCTTGACCCCTTAATTGACCTGTACCATAGGCTACGTAGTCATCCTCATCACAATGGGTCCTCTCGAATACCCCCTCGATATCGCTGAGCCACCGCCGGCATACTATCGGGTCAACCTCCCCATTATATACTGCCGGTTTGCACGCCATGAATTCCTTGTATGAACAAGGCTTTCGTCCTCTGGACTTTTCTTTTGCTAGATTAGCATTATCTTCCAATTTCTTGATTCTTTCATCGACCACTGTTAGTACCGTGGTCTGGATTTTATCGATGAAACCAGACAAACTATTTTCGATTGCCTTTCCAACCTCCTCGGCAATCACTTCTCTCATTTGCGCGGTGACTCTTGGCACCGCATTATCATTACCTCCATCCGCCATCTCTAATACTGAAATGTTTACATTAACTGTTAAACATTTCATTTATAACATATGATTTACTTGTTTTGATTTAATCAAGTTCACAACTTGATTCAACCGTTCTTATTTCATGCATTTCCCGTGTTTGAGTGAGCTTATACACTCTTTCTGTGCATTTTAATTCATGTTTCATTTCTATATTCTCTAAGTTTATTTAAAACAATTAACACTTACCGGATGCTTGATCAAGCTTGAACCGAACACACTTTATTGACAACCCTTAGCTCTGATTACCAACTTGTAAGACCCAGCTTTTTATAACAAGATTAATGATACAAAACAAGGAATTTATACTAAAATATCAAGTTTACAAAAACTTTCTTGATTAAAAGACCATATTTGATCCTGGGATTTCAGTTAAAAGGAAAATATCCATTAAACATACAAAACATAACTTCAAGCGTCTACTAGATAACGTTTGAAAACATAGTTCAAGTATCTACATAATGCTAAGACAAAATAGATCAAGTGCAGAAGCTTCGTATAGTGCGTTCGGTTCTTGATAATAGCTTGATCACCATCCGGATTTGGTTCCATATTCACCTACGGTCAAAACCATTTAAAATAATTAGTTTGACACTTTTAACACCAAGTATAAGCAAGTTCCATACTCAAAGTATCAAAAAAACAAGAAAATCTTGGTTCTAGGTGCTGGCGTCGCGCGAGGGAGGCCGTGGCGCGTCACGCGAGGGAGGCCGTGGCGTCGCGCCAGCAATGATTTTCGACAGATTGTTGTTGTGTTGAGCTGCTAATTTGACCCAACACTATTTTTCCAAGTTTCAAACTTTAAATCGGCATAACTTTTGACTCGGGCGTCCGTTTTAGCCGATTCTTTTTCCTACGTGACCGTAATTTAATTACGGACGCGTTTATCAACACGTTTTGCATAAAAATATCATTTCAAGAGCAGTTGGCTTTTATTTCATCTCTTGTTTATTCAACCCATTTGTTACAAGTTCCCTAACTTGCATTGTTGACACCTTTAATTTCAAACCATATCACCCGTTTCCATGTTTACCAATTATGACTTTCGCTTCCCTCCAGAGAGTGCTCATGTCATAACTATCATGCTTAATCCTAAGGATTTAATCATTCTTTTTCGGAATCGATTGGCAAACAAATGTTCCGAACTATACTCCCTCTACAAGGACTCATGCTTTTACAACGGAAATGTGTGTCCGTTACACGACCTACACTTGACTATATAACCAATCACAAGTGGTAATTATATATTTCTATGTTCGTAACACAACTTGTTTTGACCCAAACGCCGAATGGGTGTCTCCATTGCTAGATACCTCCAAACTCGAATTCTAACTCATGTTTTGACCCATCTTACTTGTTTAAGGCTCTTTGTCACTTCCGTGACTTAATGGTTTCACTTGTTTACCAATTATCAATATAACAAAGTAAGACTAACAATTAACGTAATGTAGCGAAACAATGGGTCGCGTACCTTCAAAGTGTACCCTTCAAGCGCGTATCTCCTCCTCCGGCTTGTCCGCTCGACGATCCGGATTCTTTGCCTAAGGAGTTCAATTCAACTTCAATTTAGAACCATTTTTGTAATTAAAACACATAATTTGCCATAGTAGTCAATTATGCATTTTCATCCGATTTTTAACATATAAATCCCCACTTAGGCATTTCAACAAACACCTAGCGGGTCAGATTTTCACATAATCAATATCAAGTTCATGACTTGTTATCTTATCTAAATCAACTTTAATTGGACAATTATACATATATTTCAACATCAATATTTCAGAAATAATGTCATAAATTCATATTACACTAGAACAAGAATCTTAACCCTAGTGTTTATCAAGTTCTACTAACTTATTAATCACCCACTATGGTGATTATGAACCTTACAAGTATCATGCAAGATTTTGACAAGAAATCATCTAGGGTTTGTCCCTAAACCTCATAACACTTTCAAGATTCCTCCATGCATGACATATTGAAGCTCGATTTCAGTTTCTCACAATTAACCTGGAATTTATTATGAATAAAAACATCACAATTTTACATACCTTATGATCCTTTCAACTAGGTGATCATGAATTTGTGCTCGAAAATTGATTTAGACTTGATTTAGGCTTCTGATTTTGAGCTTTTGTGAGGATTTGGGTTTGAAAAGAAAACCCTGGTCACCCCCCTCTTGTTCTGTTCGACCAGACACTCACGTATGTGGGTGTTTGGTATGTTAATTTCTTATTTCAACATTCCACTTCCAATATTTGCAAGTTTGGTCCCTTAGCTTTGTTTAATTTATAATCTAAGTGTTTTAACCTTATTAAATGCCACTACAAGGCTCGTAGCTGACTGGGTTATAATTTCCTAGTTAGCTGGTTCCTGTATAATTAGCGCTTTAAAATTCTGATTTAGAGTTTTATAAATTCCGGGTTGTTACAATATAAGTGGCTAAGACAAAACAACATGTATTGTGAAAGCTTTAATCGCAAGACTAGATGTGTGCAAGTAGTCTAATCCTAAGATTTGCGTAAAGCCTTGAGCAACCAAGAATTCTTTGACCGATCGGTCGAGCCATCGGACTCATGTTCTGTACGATATACCAATATAGACCCAACAGTGTTCGAATTGCTTGGTTTAGGAACAAGAACCCAAGTGTTGTTTTGCCTTAAAGCATTCATATTTTCATTCATTGCATGAACCCATTTTGGATGTTTGGCTATGAGTTCAGGATCGGATCGTAACGATCACAAGTTATGCGGTTAATTCGGTTTATTGTGCGGAATTCGATAAACTGAATCGTAATCGATTACGCGAAGGTAAATAAACGTCGTTTTATTTCGCAACAACGACAACCAGACAGATTTTCGACTCAAACTATCACTAGACACTCGAGATCTAAAAGATGTGATGTAATCGGAGTGTCTTGAACTATGTTGATGATGAACTTGCAGTAGAACTTGAACAGCCTGTTGTGAAGAAGTTGTTGAGCTAAAGTACTTTGAACGAATGAGCAGATTGTCTATTTATAGTTGAAGCCCTTTCATCCCAACTTGTACTCTCTCGTACGAATCGACAATTCATATTCGTGCGAGTTGTTATTGTATCGAGTCGTGCGAAATGACACTTTTCCATGCATGCACTTTGTACGAATTGATATTCTATCTTCATAACATCCATGCAAGTATTTGTTGAATCTGTATTGATGATGTAATGGTGTTGTTTAAGACATGATGTCATCATATGTAATGATGACATCATGTTTAATTATTCCTGCTGTCTACGCATCGTGTTGTACCGTACTGTATCCTAACCAAACGTTGCCTAACGACACCTAGTGAAACCTCTGTCCGGTATTTTACAGACTCAAGACATTAGACATTACATGTACAAATGGATTTCTAACTATGGCCATACACATAGTGCACTCACAGACTCCCCTTCGGATATAGCTTAGAAATCTGTGAAGTTTAGACTTGATCTGCCTTGGATTACATATTCAAGCAATCAAAGAAAATATGTAATCTCCCCCTTGAATAATGCTCCGAATCTCTAAACATTTTAGATTTGACAATTAATCTTGCTCCCCCTTTCCTTTAGCTTCTTGAAAAAATTCTTATTATTATTCAAATAAACGTTTTAGATTTCACTTGTGAGAGTTTTCTAAACATATAAATGTCTATTATCATATTTGACTTTTATGCATAATCAAATTCAGTAACCCTCATAGATAATCAAGTTCAAATTAATGACCTTGATTATCCAATTATCTACCAAGTCCAAATTAATGACATTGGACGACAAAAACAAACAACTTTTTAAATTTTATTTTTCAAATTCAAGTTTCAAATTAATGAACTTATGATTTTATCAAGACATGTTCATCATATTTAGATTTTGAAATTCAGTTTTCCAACATCGGTTGTCGAAAATAAGCAGAAATAAAATCTTTGGGGATTTTACAAACATTATGCTAAAACACACCTAAAATCTTTTTGAGATTTTATCTGTAAAGAAACGAAATAACAACATATTTACAAACATATTTTTGTTGAGTTTGCGTCAAAGGATCATATCAGTTTATGAGACACATCACTAACACCGTTGATCTATTTAAATTGTAAGCTTTAAACGATTCACTTAGATTGTCAGTATACTTATCCACTTAAATTTTCACACAAACTTCAATTGATTCAAGATACGAGATTAATGTTTTAAGAATGAACTTAATCGCGTGTTCCACCTCAGAATATACTCCCGTATCAAGATTCCCTGGATTCAGTCTTACAGGTGAATATACCTAAATGATATATGTCTCTGGGTTAGTGCGAGGCCTTGAGAGCTCAGGTTAGAACAAACATTCAGACAAAGAGATTAAGGCTCGACTTAAAGGTGTGTTCCACTTAGGAATCTTTTCAACTGCACTTGATATATATATATATATCTTTCGATAATCTCAATTTTTATGCAGTGGGGGGATTTAAGCGCAAAACCATTATACGAGGTCTAGGTCATTGCTGACACAAATTCAAAAGACCAAGTATAATACCCCAGATATCAATAAGTATAAAGACCTAATATCTCAGAATCAGGCAATCTCTCAAACGAAATTTCGGAGTACTAAGTCCATATATCCGAGAGATGTTCCCCACGAAATAAGAAAGTTATTGATTTGGGTTTATATCTCGAAATCAATTTACTGAGTGTGTAAAACCTACTGGCATATCATCAGTGAGACCGTTTATCACTTTTTAACTTTTCATTTCTTTAGCATGTCATGATTGTCTACTGATGTGCTATCATTTCCTCTTTTTACACTAAACTCTTTTTTGTCTTTTTCTATGTTTTTGTCCTTTTTATAATTTTCAAATGTTTTTGAATTTTTCAAAATTTTAAATCTATATACTCCCCCTAAAATTCTAAAACATTTGACAAACCGATGTGGACAGCTTCATCTCGCCATCCGTTTCTGCTTCACATTTAGTATATTGATTCTTTTTCACCCCCCCCCCCGATCACAAAACATTGATATTTACATTTTGAAACTATTTTTCAATTCTTGTGTTGTCATGTTTTGTTTGTTCAGCCGTGAGGGTTCGGCGTATTACTTTTGAAGATTCTTAAATTTTAAATTTGATAATTAAAACCAAATACTTCCTGTTTTCCAAACACGTAATTTCTCCTCAAGTGGCAGGATGTTCCATTGACTATGTTGAACTTTAACTGTCCTCTAGAACACCTGCACAATCAAAAACTCAATCACTTGAACAAAGCAACCCAGGTCTATTTGACCTTGGATATTTTGACACAGTACGATTCGTTCAGTTTTGGAAAATCCTTTTCGTTTTTCACAAAACTTTCTTGTTTCTTGACTCTAACCTTCTTGGTTGAATCAAGTTTCTTTTTCTCATCAATAGCTTTCTTTTTTACCACCTAAGTTTGTCCATTTGAAACATTCTTTACATAAAATCTTGATTCATTTTGAATGTTTCTTTTTGATAATTCAACTTTTTGTTTCCAAATTTGTTTTGGATCAAACATGGGTGTCTTCGTTTTATCAACTTCTGATTTCTTTTTCTCAACATAAACAGGCTTCAGATTTTGTGGACATTTGCGACCAATGTGTCCAACTTGTTTGCATTTAAAACATGTTTTCTTTGAAACATCCTTAGCCTGTTGCTGTTGCTTCTTTCGAGCATAGAACTCTTCATTAGTTTGTCGACTAAATCGAAGTTCTTTCTCTGTTTCTGAACTTGTTCCATGAACAAAGTTCATCTTTTTCTGAAAATTTTGCTTTTTCTTTTTTATTCTTTTTCTTTTTATAGCCCAAACCAGCTCTTGTATTTTTCTTTTGATAACGCGAATTTCCTTGTTTGTTATAAAAAGATTTCTCTCCTCTCAACTCTCTTGCTTTTTCTGCAAGATTTTCAAATTCAGAAAACTCAATTTCCACCAATTTGAACACTTTTTTGATCTTTTCCACAATCACATTTTGAATCGGAAGTTCAACATCTGAAAACAATTTGTCAGATCCAATCATTTGATATGCCAACATTATAGGATCATCATTCGTTTTTGTCTCAGATTCAGATTTTGAATTTTTCAAATAATTTTTGTGAAAACTTTCTTCATCTTGTGAAGTGGAATTTTCATTTTTGGTGGAATGATTTTCATTTTCATCTTTTAAAAAAAATTTTACCGCATTTTTTACCACCTCTGATTCACCAGCCTCAGATTTGGTGTAAGTCACATCAATATTTTCAAGCAATTGATCAATCATATGTATTGCCTTTTCCACCTGCTCACCATCATAAAAATTATAATTTCCCTCCATTGGTGGTGGAACCTGATGATACTCTGACCCAATACATTTTTTAGTATTTTCCTTTTTAGATTCATTCTTATCTGGTGAAATATTAAAAATACGTTCAAGGATATATGAAGAAGCATGATAACTCTGTAATTTATTATTCTTCTTTTCTTTTTCAGCCAATTCACGTTTTAGCACAACAACTTGATCAATATAGTAATTTACTGTCAATTGTTTATCTTTATAATGGCTTCAATAAATCTTTTGTCTCAGCAAGTTTTATATTTCTTTTTTCAAGATCTTTAAATCTATCTTTCATCTCATCATATGCTTCTTTCATCTTCTGATGTGAATATTTCATCACATTATATTCTTTTTGCAACTCTTGAATATTGTTTTCTTCTTGGATATACTCGTTGCGTTTTGCTGAACACTTTTACTTCAACATTTCATTTTCTTTTTCAAAATTATTGCATTTTTGTGTCAGTTTTTTTTTTTTTTTTCAAAACTATTTCTTTTTCAAGAACTTCTTTACATTTTCATACTAGAAACAGTTCCTTTTTCTCAAACTTTGAGTGAGTTTGATTTAAATACTTTTCAAATTCAACTGCTTCTTTGCATTTTTGTTCAAGAAATTCTTCTTTTTGAGCAACTTCAACATAGGTTTTGTTTAAAAAATCTTCTTTTTCTCAAGTACTGTGCGTTTTTGTTTGAAAAATTATTCATTTTCCGCACAAACTTCACATGGTATTATGTTAAACTTATTCTTAGGTTTACCATGTTTATCATCTTCTTTGACACTCTGGTCTGCCATCGTCTCATCATCTTTCATTACCTTTTTCTTCTCTCTGCTAAATCCGATGCTGTTGAAATACATTTCTGCAAAATTATTATAAATTTCATTAGCTATAGAATTAGAAGTATCAGAATTTATAGAAACTTCATCAACTTCATTAACCATCTCCTGAGATTCTTCTACAATCTCAACAACCGTTGCTCGTCCGACAGGTTTAGAAAACATATTATTCCAATCGAAACCTTTGTCTTCGTGTATGACCACTAACACTTTGTTTCTCGACTTAGAAGAACCAGCTTCAATATGTATCCTATTCTGCTAGGAATAATCACTGAACGGATTGATGTTGTCTTTATTTTCTTGACCTGTACATTCTCTTTTGAAATGTCCTTTACGTTTACATTTGAAACAAGTCACTTTCGATTTGTTAAAACCCAGCTTTGTACCAGATGCCAACAAACATTGTCTCCCTGTGATCTCAGTAAATCTCTGTGCTCGTCTCATAATGCTTGCCATATTCCACATAATATCCATCAGTTCCATTTCTTCTGGATCAATCTGGTCGTAATCCTCTTTTGTCATATTACAGTTTCTGATTTTCCAGCTATAAGATTATCATATGACTCAAGAATTGACCCCAGAAATGCCATCTGCTGTTTCACTGTGGATTCATTTAAACCTTGAGCATTTTGTAGATTTACTGTGACATTGCATTGTAGTACATGAGACTGACTGTTTCTTTGATTTGAATTTGGATTTGATCCCTGTGATGATTTTGAATTTGGAGTTGTAAAATTTGATTCACTACTCGACAATGTTCCAAATCCATTGCCGCTTGAGTTGTTGTTCGTTGAAAAACCAGAAAATCCAGACGAACTTTCTACACTGTATGCTGTTTGTACTTTTGGACTTTGAATATCTGACGAACTCCCACTTTTGTAGTACAAACTCACATCTTGCTGTTTATTCTTTAACACTCCAGCTTTTCTAAATTCTAACTCGTGTGCTTCCAATTTCTAAATTAACTTGTTAAAACTAATGGTCTCGTATTCCATAGTGTTTCTCATGATTAAGATAAACGTAGACCAATCATTTTCCTTTGGAAGTGCATCGACGAGCTTGTCAATCAAATCTTCCCTATTCTTTTCAATTCCTAACAATTTCAACTCTTTAATCAAATGGCAAAATATTTCAATCAGTTGTTTAACATTTTCGCATTTCAGACTTGTAAACTTTTCAAATTCTTTTTTCATTAGCGCTTTCTTGCTTTTCATCACTTGCTCATTTCCTTCAGCTTTATGTTTTAATGCATTCCATATTGAAAAAGCAGTTCCATTATGTTGTAACAATGATAAAATACTGTCTTTCACTGATTGTTGTAAGAAACTTATCATTTTCTTTTCATACTTGATTTTTTATTTTTCTTCTTCGTTATATGCCATCAGTGATTTCTTTTAACCATCATTATCTAAGGGTTCATTATATTCTCTTAAGATTGCATCCCAACATCTCATATGATAAGCTTGAACCCAATCAGCAAACTACTCTTCCCATTTTTTATAATCATCTAAGTTCATTAACCTAGGTGGTTTATATGATGTTCCATGTTCGTTATCAAATCTTAAAGCCTGAGCCACCCAATCCGGCATTGTTGCAAATGCATTATAAAACCCGGAATCCATGTTCAACACCTGCAAAAATCAACAAATGATTAAACCAAACTTTTTGAAATAAGAAATCACTTTCATGCGAGAGACCGTCTCGTACGAATGAGTCACGTTTGAATAAAATGACAACAAGCAAGCTCTTTCGTGCAAAAGGGATAATTTCCTTCGTACAAATGTGACAATTTAGTCAAAAATACCTTTTCTTGTATTGATCCACTTACAAGCCCAAATCAAAACTACAAACTTCTTGGTCCAAATAGCAAACAGCCCAAATCTTCAACAAACTTAGAACCCGACCCAAAATATATTTTCTAGAAATTCAATATGTAGCCCAATATCAATTCAAATATCACGGCCTATTGAAACTTGTACTCGTGTAAAAAATTCAGCCCACTCCACAAATTCCAAATAAAATCTCGATAAACTAACTTTTAATAAATTTCGATAACAACTGATATGATTTGTCAATCACTTTTACTACACATAAAATGTCAGTTTTTATGACAAGACCTTTTTCTTTATATTTTTGAACTAAACCTTTAACCTACCATGAACTGTTCATCAAATTATGTCTTTTCTTTTAGTTAGTTTTTTTTTTTTTTACTCAACAACACAACCGAGAAAAAAACCTGCAATTCTTTTAATTCTTCTTCACTCTTATACTCTATTCTTCTCAAACAACTTCTAAACACCTGCTGTTGATGACAGACATTATGAATAATGTACTTAATCTGCTTATTTTTTTTCTTTGTTTATCAATAACCTGCAACTATAATGCAAATATCAAACAATACGTTTTCTCAACACACAACAATCAACAACACAAGAACTCAGCAACCTGTAATTCTATAACCATCTTATCAAACAATTTCACTGAAACAAACTGGTTTTCAACTGAAACTTGATCAAATCAGTCCGGAATGAACAATATTTGATCCGAAACACCTCGAATCAGATTGGAATTTGTTCAAAATA
This sequence comes from Helianthus tuberosus, assembly GCA_030545235.1. Taxonomy (NCBI): domain Eukaryota; kingdom Viridiplantae; phylum Streptophyta; class Magnoliopsida; order Asterales; family Asteraceae; genus Helianthus; species Helianthus tuberosus. The sequence continues at coordinate 471,017 of CM060414.1, forward strand.
CGTCGAAAATCAATCGGAATGATTCGAAATTCTTCGAAATCACACAAAAACAGTCTGAAATTATCAAGATCTAAACCGAAGATCATGAATCCAACTGAAGATCGATCGAAATAGTTCGAAACTCTCAATCGACACAGCAACAATTAACAACTCAATCGTGTTCTAAGAAGAATCAACATTCGATAACACAGAATGACGTCAGTTATACTCGATTACTACTGTGATTCAAACTTCATCATTTTTCTAATTTTTTGTTTAGATTTTGAAAATTTTGAGCTTGTAATATCAATCTGATTATGATATGAATAAAATCCTCAAACTTTAGTATGAAAATATGTTTAGAATAATCGAAACTTCAATCGAAACACACTGAATACCAATCGATTTCACCGAAACTTATCCGATTTCGATCACGATTACATGCAGAGCTATCCGAGCTCTGATACCACTTGTGAGTTCAGGATCGGATCGAAACGATCAGAAGTTCTGCGGTTAATTCGGTTTATCATGTAGAATCCGATAAACCGAACCGTAATTGATTGCGCGAAGGTAAATAAATGTCGTTTTATTACGTAACAGCGACAACCGGACAGAGTTTCGACTCAAACTATCACTAGACACTCGAGATCTAAAAGACGTGATGTAATCGGAGTGTCTTGAACTATGTTGATGATGAACTTGCAGTAGAACTTGAACGGCCTGTTGTGAAGAAGTTGTTGAGCTAAAGTACTTTGAACGAATGAGGAGATTGTCTATTTATAGTTGAAGCCCTTTCGTCCTAACTTGTACTCTCTCGTACGAATCGACAATTCCTATTTGTTCGAGTTGTTATTGTATTCAGTCGTGCGAATTGACACCTTTCCATGTGTTGGTTCAGGCCCCTCAACACACTAGCAATACACTCACAAACTTACGTATGTATGTAATGTGTATATGAAGATTATTTGTAAAAGAAATGTGAATGAAAAGTTGCTTCTGTTACGAAAGAGAAAAATAGGTGTATCTTTCATTAAATAATTGAGCTATATATATAGTCTATTACACTAACAAACAAACCGAAATAAACCAAGTCTTCCTAGAAAATAGGTACAATGAGACCCACTCTTCCACCATGTGCATCATGCATATCCTCACGCAAACTTCCCGATTAACCCAACATTCACCCCCTTAATCGGTTGTTTACGCCACTCGAATCACATTTTTTTTTTCTGAAGCATCTCTGACTTTTCACGGACACCCGAACTTCAACCGCGGTCACGCCCAAAGCCTTCTCGGTTCAACCCGAATAAATTCACCACACTTGTAACATCTCACATGGCATCCCGTTGGAACCGTCCATTCACATCTTGACTCATCATGGATCAACGACCTCTCCCCGGCCACATCCTAGTCACCCGATTTGAACTCCAACACCATTATGTTTACACCCGTGTTTTTTTCTTTACCTTTTTCCGATCACCCTTGTTCAAGAGGCTTTCCACCGACAAAGAAAACAAAGCCACCCGCTTCTAACGTTTTCTTATCATAATTATTACTTTTTACTTTAAACATAATTATTACTTTTAACTTTATAATAAAATAATATAATAAAGTAGTTAATCTTTACTAAATCATTACTAAATTTGACTTTTGGGTATATTAATCTTTAACTTGGGTATATTTATCACACCCCTTTCGTATGTAAGAATCCATGTACTACTTTCTACTCACATCAATAAATAACTTAACTTGAGTGCAAGAATCGATGTATTACTTCCTGCTCACATCAATAAATAACTTAACTTGAGATAAGAGATAATTGGGACTAAAAGACTAAATCTTAAAGCGTGTAACCATCGTCAGTTATGTATCGATGATTGGTTAAGTGCGTGTTGGGGCCAAGTAACGTGGTGGTAGACGCACATTTTCCATCCTCGATACGTATAATCGGCTCCGCACGCGTCACTGGCATCGGAATACGTCATCATCATCATCATCATACTCAGTTAATCCCACCAATAGCAAAGCAAAGGTAGGGTCTGAGGAGGGTAAGATGTAGACAGCCTTACCTCTACCCCGTAGGAATAGAGAGGCTGCTTCCAGTGAGACCCCCGGCTCGATAGTAGTTTTGCATCAAGCCTTGGACATAAGGCACATAATTGGAATACGTGTAACCTGCATTTAAACATGTATATATTGACACATGATTGCGTGTAACTGGTGCCGAAAACCAGAAAGTCAAAATAACAATTCTTTAAACCAACCCTTGGACATCGGAATACGTGTAACCTGCATTTAAACATGTATATATTGACACATGATTGCGTGTAACTGGTGCCGAAAACCAGAAAGTCAAAATAACAATTCTTTAAACCAACCCGTTTTGAGCTAAAACCCTTTCTCGACCCGAACCCGCTCTGACCCGAACCCGTTCTGACCCAAACCATTATGACCTTTTTTGGATCAACCCGTTTTGACCCGCAACCCAAACCCTCCTGACCCGACCCGTTTGCCAGGTCTAAGTGAATTTGATAAATTAGGTGGTGGTGGCAGGATGTGGTGGTGGCGGCAGGATGAGGTGGTGGTGGCAAGATGTGGTGGTTTTGGTTTTAGAGTTAGGTAATTGGGGAAGATGATGAGTATATGCAATTTTTTTGCTTTTATTTAAATAAAAACATGAATTGACCATAATACTCTTAAGTAATAAACTTAATTGAAAATTTTAATCTGGTTAGTGCTAAAGGACGTAAAGTGTAATGAGTTTTGCAAATAAAGGATTGTGATTGTAATTATTATTGAAGTTAAAGGCTACCTGTTGCAATCCGGTACAAACATAAAGGGCGAAAAGTGTAATTTACCCTCCAAACAAGTGACATATGTGAGAGCTTTTGGTTGAAAGACGGTGGGATAGCGATGTTAGAAGCCATGATAGGTACCAATGGGGTGACGGTTCATTGGCAAAGGCAAAGCCTTTAAAATACTTTGGGAAGGGAGTTCTTGGGTTCAAGTCCCATAGACAGCAGGAAATAAAAGAAACATATCGTTCAAAATAAAGAGCAAAATGCCCGGATGGTCCCTGCACTTCTAAAATTACAACTATAGTCCTCAACTTTTGCATTTTCGTTCCCGGATAGTCTCTGGCGTGGATGAGGATTAGTTTTCTCAGTTAAGTGGGTGTGAAATTACAAAACTACCCTTAGTATTAAAAATTAGTTTATTATTTGGTGTTGGTAGGCCCCACCATTTATTTACAGTATATTTAATAATAAAAACTAACCCCACCCTCTCCCCACTATAACATCCTCTTCTTCTTAGTAATATGTGTCCGTCGTCCCACCGGAACCACCTTACACCACTGTTCAACAGCTGCAACACCCATCATCTTCACCACCGTATCTCATCACCCACACGTAAGCACTCCCTGATAACCGATGTTCTCTTCACAAGTCAAAGATAAAAAAGGATATCAAACTGTCATCCGTCGGAACAAACAATGTAATTCTGGCGCCGCCTTCATCATATTCGAATTTTTGCTGACAATTTAGAAGTTTAACTAACATATTAACTTGGCGTAAATTAGGCAAATTAGTTATTTTGGAAATTAACATATCAGCAAATTATCTATCAAGCTACGGCAAATTAACGGAATTAACCTGGGGCAGATATGAATTTAGTGACTTTGCACAACAGGTCTTGATTCATGGTGTTATACTTTATATTCCTACAATTGGTCAGTTGGGCTTATCCACCACCCTAGCTCAATTGGTCAGTCGGGCTGGTGTTCTCCTTGGAGACACCGGTTCGACTCCCAACTTTGTCCTTATCCCCCACCCTAGCTCAGTTGGTCAGTTGGGCTGGTGTTCTCCTTGGAGACACTGGTTCGACTCCCGGCTGTAGCAAAAGGTGCGGGACGTCCCGATGATGGATCGTTTCCTACCGAGGCATGGTTCGATCCGGAGGGCAACCCGGTTTTACCCAGCTGTTACCCCAACGAGTTTCTCGTGTGGGGGCAATATGGTTTCCGGGCGAAGGTCAGTTTGCGCGGCGGCTGGGGCCCGATAGAACATCGCGTCCGTAGGCGGGGCTGACGGGGGATTGTCTTTGACAAGAACCCGGTGACCACTAGGTCCTGTACATAGAAAGTCACCCTTCAAAAAAAAAAAAAAAAACAACTTTGTCCTTAAATATCAGCCTAAATTTCAACATTAGCAATATTAGTAAAAACGCATGCTTTTTTATTTATTGTGATTTGTAACTTGTAAGGGGCATAGCTTCCCGCCAAAGCAAATGACGAAAAAGTAGAAGCAATGGATATATTCTTATCTTTGCTCCCTCAACATAAACAAACTTGTTATTGTAATCATCCTATTCCTGGCTGGCTGGCTATATACCTACCAGGCCATCACTACCTTGAACTTGAAAAATGGATTTCAAACTGGATTTAAAACTCCCAAATGAAATTGATCTCTCCATTTCCAAAAATGAACAAGTCGTCGTTTTCGCCTCTCACCAGACAGATTCCATGTTTATCCTCACATCCGACCTTAAAAAAGGTTAGGTTTTTTTTTAAACTAACTTTTTTTTTTTGCTTTCTTCTTTTGTCTATGTTATTTGAATGCATGGTTGGTCATATGTATGCAGGTGGCTATGAAAGAAAGGACATAAAGATTGAGATAAATGAGGATGGGAGTAGAATGACAATAAGTGGTGAAAAGCCCAACATTAGGGGATTCCAGAAAACCTTCATAATCCCAGAGGGGGTGGCTTTGGATAAAGTCAAGGCCAGGTTTGACCAAGACCAATCAAGGCTCACTATTCGGGCATCAACAGGCGGCTGTTGAACAGAGGGGGCAAGGTTGCAATCAGATAGATATTTGTCGTCATCTTTGTTTATGGAGATATTAAGGGGTGTGCACGGTTCGGTTTGGTTTTTGGGTAAAATCAAAACCGTAACCAAAAGTTTGGTTTTTAAAAACCGTTCGGTTTCGGTTTTTTCAGTTTCGGTTATTACGGTTTTAGCAACGGTTCAGTTCGGTTTTTTAGTTTTTGAAACAAATTATGTAAGATTCAAAACTTAAAAGTATAATTCATAGTTTAAGAATCTTTCTTAAATGTTTACATTTAAGTTAATATAACTAGTCTTTTAAATTATATAATTCACATAAACCTAACATTCTAATCTATTTTAATGTTTCTCCAAAGTTTTTGTTAAGACGTTTCCTTTTATAATACTTTGAAAACCATTTAATTTTTATATTAAACTTTGTTAGTTCTTGTAAACAACTAGATTTAAGCCCCGCTGCGTTGCGGTGACGGGGCCCAAAACCATGCCACAAGAGAAAATCATGCAATCTGAACCGGGGTAAAACTTTTGGACGACGGGGGACAATTCGCCCTTAAGACTAATGCAGAAACCAATAATACTTCTGAAATTCAACTATTTATTCACTTAAAAAAAATGACAGGACATCTTACACCCAAATAGTCATTACTCCACTTACAATAAAATCAAGGCAACATAATTCCAAATGTTCTACAACACACATTCATCTTGTTCAATTCATGTTATTCAACTGTTTTATACAGCTCCTACACCATTTTCTTGAATTCTTTAAACATCATAATAGTTTCATTATACAATAATGTCATAAATGCAAGATAACTTTCAATAAAAGATGACGTACCCACCTTCTTGATTACTCCAAAGAGCTAAACCTTGGGTGTTCAGAGGTGAACTTGTGTTTTGGCCCTGCAATTAGAAAAATGCTAATGGATTAGGATCAAATACAAAGGATCCTAATTGTAAGAAGTGTAAGAAGGATTTATAGAGTGACAAGTGTCCAATAACCTAAAAAAACTCACTACACAAAAAAAACCCACTAAAAAAAAAAAAGAAAAAAAAACTTAAACATCCACCACCACCAAAACCCCCACCCCCCACATCACCCACCCAATTTTTTTTTTTTTTGCCGAGGGGGTGGGGGTGGGTGTTTAGTTTTTTTTTATATTTTTTTTTAGGTTTTTTTTTTGGGGGGGGGGGGGGGGGGGGGGTTAGGTTTTTTTGGTGAGGTATAGTTTTTTTTTGTTTTTTTTTTTTTTTGCGGGGGTGGAGGGGTTTAGGTTTTTGGGTGGTGGTGGTGGTGGGGTGGGGGTGGGTGGGTGTTTAGGTTTTTGGTGGTGATGTAGTGGGTTTAGTTTTAGGTTATTAGACACTTGTCACTCTATAAATCCTTCTTACACTTCTTACAATTAGAAGCCTTTGTAGAATAACTTGACCCAAATGCTAATATATATTATAAACTAATAAAAAAGTAAAGACTTCATATGTAGTGCCTAACTTTTAAGTTAGTTTGTTAAACAATACCTCCAGGATGACTTTGGATAGATATTAGATTATTAGAACATTTCTCAACTACAGTTTTTAAATGATATTTATAAAAAGTTAAAAATTACTTTGGCTCGGAAATAGGGTTGGCTCAAGTGCTTGTCCATCACACAGTACCCCAGCTAGAAATTTCATCATAGCAAAAAATGTTGCCACACCATCATCCAACCAACATAAACCGACTGGCACAGCCAAAAAGACCTCAGATGAGCCAATAACATCATCATGGCGCAATGGTCATTCAACGTCATACGACATCAGGACCTTCAAGAACAACAACCATCATCAAACCAAGCTATATTGGTTGTCACAAAGAGGTTATGCCATATGGCTTACATTCGAGAACATAACTGGTCTTCACCATTGCCATCATAGACGACCAGAAGGCCATTGAAAATGGCAAGTTACCGACGAAACGGCCACATGAACAAACGAAACGACAATTGGAATACGACCATCGTCAATGCCGCCAAATATATAAATTTAAGCACATATCTTTGCTAAAACATAACTATTTGGGTAAATTACTTTTTGAGTCCCTGTGTTTTATAGGTTTTAACTAGTTGAGTCCAAAAGCAAAAAGTTTAACGACCTGAGTCCCTATAAGCATTTTCTTTAACCATTTGAGTCCAAATTTCTAACTCCATCCACCAAGTTTGTTAACTACAAGGGTAATTTGGTCATTTACACACAAAGTACAAGTCTTATATGCACAAGAATATAAGGAACAAGTCTTTAATGCATAAATATTTTAATATTATTTATAAAATATATTATATATATATTGTTATACACACGTAGACATTTCACAGACCTGTTCATACCTTTCTTTCTCTCTACCCCTACCACCACCATTAAAACCACTGCACCACCACCATTCCCACCGCACCTCCACAACTATCACCATCTTCTGTTGACCGTCAACCACCAGTCACCGCCTGCAAACCGGGCCTCCAATAATTAATAATCACCTCAATAATTAAAATGTAAAAACCTCTTTCATTACAGGTAAGTTCTATGCACAGAAAGGTAAACTAAATCCAACAAGAAACACACAAGCAACATTATTTCCAAAACAGAAAAAAAAAAAAAAAAAAAAAAAAAAAACCCCTCACGTTGACTAGTCAACAAAGCTTGAATCTTTAACAATTTTTGGTACTGAAACATAGGTTTAGATCAAAAAAGATGCAAAGATTGAAATGGGTATGTGAAAAAAAAGTAGTAATAAAGATTGAATCTTGAAAGATGAAACTTACTTATTACCCTTAATAACCTTCTGGGGTAGCCCAGTTGGCCAGTCCCACCCACCCTTTCCCTAGAGGTCCCGGGTTCGAATCTTGGTGTCCGCATCCCACAGCCAAGCTCTTCGCTCTCGGTTGGGTAGTCACCCCCAGGCAGCTATGGGGCTAAGCTAGCTTGTGGAGTGTGATCACTCCAGCGGTTGGGAGGACCGTGGAATATCCCCCCCCCCCCCCCCTACTTATTACCCTTAATCTTGAACCAAGCTTCAGCACAATGTTTATGAGCAGCAGCTAAATCATCTTTACAAGAACAACCCAACTCACTAGGACTCCCATTCTTAGAATCTTGATTGGTTAAATCAATACTCAAATGACAAATCCTACAATCCCTTTCAATCTTTGACAAATGTACCTTATCATTGTGGGCCGCACCACCACCAGTGGCGGATCCAGGATTTTTGGACAATGGGGTCCAAAAAAATAAAATAAAAAAAAAAACACAAAAAAAGAAGAAACAGGCATCGAACCCATGACCTTTTGTGTGCAAACAAGGGGTTTTACCACTGCACTAGGCTCACTTTCATTGTTATGGGGTCCAACTAAATTATTTTATGGGGTACATAGACAAATTTATATACCGTTTCTACTACTTTTTTAAAAAAAAGTTGGGGTCCGGGGACCCCGTTCCTCGTAACGTAGGTCCGCCCCTGACCACCACCACTTTCCAGATCCACCATCGAGAAATCTGACACCGTGGATTCCCTCCCTTTCTCCTCCTCGTCAGATACCACCGCCCCTACAATCTCAATGTTGGCCGCGGTGGAATGACGGCGGGAGTGGTCTTTAGCTTCCAAATCGAGTTGGGTTGGTTATAAAGTTGCCATTTTGGGAATGAATCTATGTATGAATTAAATAATAGCACAGAGCACGGGAACAGATGGTAGTGGTGCGACGGTGACGGTGGTGGCGGTGGTGGTGTGGTTGAGAGAGAGATAAGGAAGAGAGAGATGAGGAAGAGAAAGAAATCAGTGTTTGTGGGTATTGTTTCTCTCTATAATAATAATAATAATAATAATAATAATAATAATAAAGGGGCATTTTAGTCTTTTAATGAAAAACTAACAGAAAATTTAAAATGAGTTAGAAATTTGGACTCAAATGGTTAAAGAAAATGCTTATAGGGACTCAGGTCGTTAAACTTTTTGTTTTTGGACTCAACTAGTTAAAACCCATAAAACATAGGGACTCAAAAAATAATTTACCCTAACTATTTAAATGGTTGTTTCAAAATAGAAATGCAAGTCAAGCGACGAAAATGTGACGTAAGTTGGAAATTTCAACTCTTTTTCATCTTTATTGCCCCACTGCCCCCACTGGCCACTACCACCAACGCCTTTCTTATCTATCTCTACATTCCATCCATCAGATCTGGCCTACTACGGTTTTTGATGAGTGATGATGGTAATGAACATTATTGTTCATACATTGATGTTAGCCACCACAACCACCATTGATCGCCGGAACTGGTCACCGTCACAAAACCACCACCTCAGTACAAGAAATTATTAAAACAACAGACTCAGATCTAAGAGATCATCGTCGTCCTTACGGCTCAGTGTCGCCACAGCTGCAACCGAAGTTGCTATGCCAAGAAGCAAGCCACTATCATCGCCGATGTAAGAAACCCTCAAGAAATAAACAGCAAAACAATAGACTCAGAACTAAGAGATCATCATCGTCCTTACGGCTCAGTGCTGCCATGGCTGCAACCGAAGTTGCCATGCCAAGAAGCAAGCCACCACCATCGTCGGATGTAAGAAACCCTCAAGAAATAAATAGCAACAAACTAACAAATCCACAAACTACAATATCGTTGGTGGTACCGACAAAACTAAGAACAACAATATTGGTGGTGGTAACCACAAACCCACCACCAAACCACACTTTCCGGTAAAAATGCAACAATTTCCGGCAACAAAAACACCAACCATGACAAAACCATCGACAAACCCACCGACAAACCCAATTTCCGGCTAAGAAAAAAACTTCTTGGCAACAAATCCAACAACCACCTCATTCAACTAAGTTAGATCTAACGATCCAACCACACAATCAACCTCATGGACTCGTCGGAAAACGCTTAACTTCATGAAGACGTCATCATGAAAGTTCGTCAAAACCGTGAAGCATTAAAACAGTAGCGTCACTTTCCGACCCTAAGGTCTCTTTTTGGGTCCGACAGAAGTTTCTTGAGAGAGAGAGAGAAGAAAGCATGAAGATGAGATAGAGTGAGAGTAGGAAATTGGTCTTTAAGAGGGGTTTCATGCCCAAAAAATATATACAATCTTTAAGCATAATATACAAATCTATATTGCATAGAAAACAACCTAAGCATATTGTACAAACCATGAAGCACACAATTGTTGAAAATTAGAGTAGTATATAATGGATATTTTAATGATAAATAAACATGGTAATGTTCTTATTATAAATATTTAACAAACAAGAATAAAATTAATAATTGTTAGTAGCATGGGTAAACACTAAACAACTTAAACATAAAAATATATAGATTTGGTGAGTAGGAGTTGGGTAAAAAGCCTTATTTTCCTAGAAAGTCTAGGAAGCAATCAGAACGTGACATGTGGCATTGAAGGATTTTAACTAAAAGGGCAATTGTGTAATTTGACATTTTATTTTAATTTTGGAATTTATATCTCATTAACTAACTATGCACGATTTTATGGTAACTGATTCTCCATGATTTGCGAATTACTACCAGATGTAAATATCAATCAAATTCTCATTCGTTCCTTTCACAATCTTGATCAACTTTATTCGTAAATCATTTTTTACGTGAGAGATAGTTATGACTTCAAACACAATTCTTGATTGCGGATATGGCAAATACACTTCTTTTTCTGTTTACTATTATCTGGTCTGTATCGATTTTTAATTATGACTGGAAACTAAGAGAATGTTCTTGACGTTGTGTTTTAACAGCAAGCAGATTCATACAGTTGTGTTTTAGCATTCAGATTCATACAGTTGTGTTTTAATAGCAAGCAGATTCATACAGTTGTGTTTTAGCATTCAGATTCATACAGTTGTATTTTAACATCAAGCAGATTCATACAGTTGTGTTTTAGCATTCAGATTCATACAATTGTGTTTTAACAGTAAGCAGATTCATACAGTTGTGTTTTAACATCAAGCAGATTCATACGGTTGTGTTTTAGCATTCAGATTCATACAGTTGTGTTTTAACAGCAAGCAGATTCATACAGTTGTGTTTTAACAACAAGTAGATTCATACATGTCACAACCCCCGATCCCTTATCTGTCCCGGGAACGGGCGGCTGCGAGCTCAGCGGCGGTGGTATCAATATTTATTAATTTGGCAGCGGAAATTTCATCAGGACCGTAGTTAGGAAATGTTTATCAGAGTAAAACCACCATATTTGATATTAATAATCACATGGGCAAAACCCAAGTTTCTTATAACAAAACATTTATAGGGACAAACCCTATTTTATTGAATTTAAAACATCGTTTATTAGGTAACTTTTATAGCCACATTTTTCCCAAGCCTTCAGTGCTCTCCAGCTGGCTTTTTACTAATTGGCTGTCACATTGTGTTACCTGTAACGCGTTTTAAAAACATTTGTCAGTCGGAAATACTGGTGAGTGAATCTCAGTTTAATCAAGAAACATTTTATCAATTAAAACAATATTGAGAGCGATCACATTGTTTATTTCTACACAATTACTCATTCAGTATTTGCCACTCGACCGGGTCTGTGGCTATGGTCAAGTTACACATTGGCTAACTCGTTGTCCAATTGTAACGTACTGTCGTATTGACTTACTACTCGCAAGTCATAAATTTTGTATACAAAACCCCAATATACTGGCAGTAATTGAAGAACTACAAAGACTCAATCACCGCTTAATCACATTGTAAAACAATTAAGGTTTTGTAAAACATTCCAAAAAGGTTAACAAAAAAAGGATAAACTCACATTGCTATCTTAGACTTCGCGTAAGGGTTTCCTGGGAATAATCTATAATTTACACAAATGTACATATGTTAGTATCATAACCCTTTTGATAATATTAATGATACCCTCCCCGAGACGGTATTCCAACAACTACGTCGGGCAGAACCACGACAGTTGTTACGGAACCCTAAATCAATCGGGCAGCGTATCTAATATGAAACTGGGGTTATAATACTTACAACGGAGCAGAACCTTGCTAATTAGGGGTATAATACCCGAGTATTACTTCTACTACTCAGAAATTCGCTTAAGAAAGAAAAGAAATGAACGACGGATATGAAATCCCGATGCCTGCTTATATAGTTGCTGAAACTGGTCCTCACGCGGCCCGCGTAAGGTAAGGGCTGGGCTTACGCGGCCCGCATTGACTCCGGGTCAACGTGTAGCTTGGCTGAGTCGATGTGTAGGCTTGACGGGTGTTGGGCCAGGTGGCGGCCCAGGGCTGCGCCACATTTTGGGACTCTCGCGGCCCGCGTAAGTGTTAAGGGTAGCTTACGCGGCCCGCCTTAACTTAAAAATTAACGAAATCTGATTTAAACCTCCATACCGCCCGCGTAAGGTTGGGGTGAGGCCTACGCGGCCCGCCTCAACTTACTATTTCTTGCTTTTTATTTATTTTTAATACTATATTGTATTTCGGGCTCGGCTTTCATATACGGGGTGTATTTAAAAACATATAGGGGTATTCTAAATATATTAGGGGTGTCAGAAATATTTTGGAGGGTTGATATATCTTAGTAAAAATTCCTGGATTATTTAATAGAATATACAGTGCACTCATACTTAAATATAGTAACCCAATTCCACTTTATCCCTATGTCACGAGACAGAACCCCAACGAATTTTAGGCAGAGCCTTGATATACGTTACGGGGTCCTACGTCACTTGGATAGGGTATCGGTGATCAGGGGCTAAAATACTTAAAACGGGGCAGAGCTTTATTATTATTATAGGTTTAATTAATAGAAAATTGAATGGATAGGTAGACATAGAGATGAATAGAAACGGAGATGTGCAAAAAGAAATGAAAGTGAGTATCCTATTTATATATGACTGTGGCTTGAAATCTACGCATTTCCTTATCCACGTATACCAGTTCATAAATGCAAAGTTACTTTTTGATTCCTTTAAAAGGAAGACACGTAAACATGCATAAAATAGTAAAATGCATATACACATGCATTTGAAATGTTTTGATTTGTTATAAAACAAAAAGGATCGAGATTAAAACTTTCTCTATACTTCTCTGTATTACACCACTCAAGTCATTAAATCACAACAAATGCTTCGTCTATTTATAGAAATCAAAGAGAAATAAAACAAACTGGTGGGGTCATATGTTTGCTACTTACTCCATCATTCTGCCTTTCATAATACTCCCCCTCAAACATATGCCCATTTATTTATTTGATGAATAAATCATTAGCTCCTTGTGGTATGTTGTTCTACAACTTTGGTGTTTGGCTTTGACATGCTGCCTCGTTAAAAACCTTGCTAGGAAAACCCAGTGGGACAAAACCAAAGCTAAGGGAAAAAGAGTGCTTGCATTATACACAGTGGATCAAATATGTTACCTCATTAAAAACCTTGCTAAGAAAAACCCGGTGGGATAAAACCATAGCTAAGGAAAAGAGTGCAACGTGTATAATGCTCCCCCTCAAATTTTCATGTGTGGATTATCACATTTTCCGTACATGTCGCATCCCAATATCATGAACGTGTTTCCTGAAAGTTGATGTAGGTAGTGCTTTTGTGAAAAGATCGGCTGAATTGTTGCTGGATTGGACATATCTCATCTCGACTTAATTGTCTTTAATAAGGTCACGGGTATATTCAAAGAATCTTGGTGGTATATGCTTTGTTCTATCACTTTTGATATACCCTTCCTTCATTTGTGAGACACAAGCTGCATTGTCTTCGTAGATTGGAGTTGGATTTACATCTTTCTCTAGTCCACAAGATGTTAGTATGTGTTGTGTCAAAGATCTTAGCCATACACATTCTCTTGAAGCTTCATGTAGTGCAATTACTTCAGCATGATTTGAGGATGTTGCAACAAGTGTTTGTTTCTGAGAACGCCATGAAATTGCAGTTCCTCCAGTCTTGAATATGTATCCAGTTTGAGACTTTGCTTTATGGGGATCAGATAAATAACCTGCATCTGCATAACCAACTAACCCTTCTTTTGAATCGTTATGATAAAACAAGCCTAAATCAACAGTACCTCGAAGATATCGAAAAATATGTTTAATCCCATTCCAGTGTCTTTTAGTGGGAGCTGAACTAAATCTTGCTAACAAATTAACTGCAAAAGAAATGTCAGGTCTCGTACAGTTAGTAAGATACATAAGTGCTCCAATTGCACTAAGGTATGGTGTTTCTGGACCAAGAACTTCTTCGTTGTCCTCACAAGGACGAAACTGACCATTTTCAACATTAAGTGATCTAACGACCATTGGGGTGCTCAAAGGATTTGTCTTGTCCACATTGAAACGTTTCAATAGCTTTTCAGTATAATTCATCTGATGAACAAGTATTCCATTGTTCATATGTTCAATTTGTAAACCAAGACAATATTTGGTTTTTCCAAGGTCTTTCATTTCAAATTCTTTCTTTAAAAGAATAATTGCTTCATGAATTTCCTTTTGAGTCCCAATTATATTTAGATCATCAACATATACAGCTATGATCACATATCCTGAAGTTGTCTTCTTAATAAAGACACATGGACAGATAAGATTACTTGTATAATCTTTACTTATCAAGTAATTGCTCAAACGATTGTACCACATCCTCCCAGATTGTTTCAACCCATATAAAGACCTTTGTAATTTGATCGAATACATTTCTTTGGGTTTTGAACTTAACGCTTCAGGGAGTTTAAATCCTTCAGGAATTTTCATATATATGTCACTATCAAGTGATCCATATAAATAAGCTGTAACAACATCCATAAGATGCATTTCTAACTTTTTAGATATTGCTAAGCTGATTAAGTATCGAAAGGTTATCGCATCCATCACGGGAGAGTATGTTTCTTCATAGTCAATCCCTGTCCTTTGCGAAAAACCTTGAGCTACAAGTCTCGTTTTATACCTTGTAATCTCATTTTTCTCATTTCGTTTCCGTACGAAAACCCATTTATACCCTACAGGCTTTATTGCCTTAGGAGTGATAACAATAGGCCCAAAAACCTTTCGTTTGTTTAATGAATTTAATTCAGCTTGCATAGCATCTTTCCACTTTCCCCAGTCATGTCTATTTTTACAATCATTTACAGACTTTGGTTCAGGAGTATCATCTCCACTCATAATCTCACTGGCAACCGAATATGAAAATATTTCATCCATATTTTCCATTTCATCTCGGTTCCATATTATATGTGTATGACCATAGTTGATTGATATCTCTTTGTTAGTATCATCAACATCTTCCTCATGAGAGGTTTCGGTATTTACCGCTTGATCAAGATTTTTATCTTTATGGTCAATTTCATTTATAAGCGCTTTTCTTTTTCGAGGATTTTTATCCTTCGAACCAATTGGCCTTCCACGTTTTAAACGTTTCTGAGATTCATGAGTCACATTATTATCTATTGCCTTATTAGGGATCTCAACTCGAGCTGGAGCATTAGCAGCTAGTATATGAGATTTAGTAACCCTATTTATATCAGTAAATGCATCAGGCAATTGATTTGCAATTTCTTGCAAATGTATTATCTTTTGAACCTCTGTCTCACATTGTTTAGTTCTTGGATCCAGATATAACAATGAAGGTTCACACCATGTGACATCCTTTTCCTTATTTTTATCTTTATTCTCCCCCCCCCCCCCCTAATACAGGGAAAGTTGTTTCATTAAATTTACAATCAGCCAACCGTGCTGTAAAGACATCACCTGTTAAAGGTTCAAGATATCTTATTATAGAAGGTGAATCATATCCAACATATATTCCCAACCTTCTTTGAGGTCCTATTTTTGTGCGTTGTGGTGGTGCAATTGGGGCATAAATTGCACATCCAAAAATTCTAATATGGGAAATATCTGGATGTTGGCCAGATGCAATTTGTTGGGGAGAGAATTCATGATTTGCACTTGGTCTTATGCGAATTAATGATTCAGCATGTAATATTGCATGACCCCAAATGGATACAGGAATTTTGTCCTCATTATTAATGGTCGAGCTATTAGTTGTAGACGTTTAATTAATGATTCAGCTAAACCATTTTGTGTGTGCACATGAGCAACAGGGTGTTCAACAATAATTCCTCCAGACATGCAATAATCATTAAAAGCATGTGATGTAAATTCACCAGCATTGTCGAGTCTCACCCTTTTAATACTATGATCTGGGAAATGTGTTCGCAATTTAATAATTTGTGCAAGAAATTTTGCAAAGGCCATATTGCGAGTTGATAACAAAGACACATGAGACCATCTACTTGATGCATCTATTAGAACCATGAAGTATCTAAATGGTCCACATGGCGGATGGATTGGTCCACATATATCTCCTTGAATTCTTTCAAGGAACATTGGAATTTCCTTTTCAACTTTTATAAACGAAGGTCTTGTAATTAATTTTCCCAGAGAACAAGACACACATAAAGGAATTTTATCAGATTTTGGGATCTTTTTATACTTCAATGGATGTCCATGAGTATTTTCAATCACTCTTTTCATCATTGTTAATCCTGGATGGCCTAATCTGTCATGCCATAAGTTAAATGTTTCAGGATCACAAAAATTTTCTTTTACTGCCATATGTACTTGAGGCACATCAATATATGTATAATGCAAACCAGATTGAAACATTGGCAGTATTTCCAATATTTGATCTTTGCTCATGATATACAAATATTTTTCATTATCAACAGTCTTTGACTGAGTATCATATCCATTATGATATATGTTTTTTGAAACTTAGCAAATTTCTTGTTGATTTGGGGGAAAATAAAGCATTTTCTATTTCAAGTGTTGTTCCATTTGGTAGTGCTATATTAGCTTTTCCCACTCCTTCTATCAAGTTCTTAGGACCTGATATTGTATTGACAGTTCCTCTTGTTGGTTTCAATTCATAAAAATATTTTTTAGACTTAAATATAGTGTGTGTGGCTCCACTATCCGCTATACAAATATTTGCTTCATTCATTCGATCTTGAGCTTCAATGATATCCATTTTAATCTTACAATTATAAAAAGAAAAATGATAAGAGTATGATTAATATATTATAATTATTGATAATAACTTTATAAAAAAAACTTTATATGAAGGAAAGACATAATAAAAAGACATATTTAATTGTTACATAAAATCATTGAAATCAAGCAACATTTTGTTTAAATGTCTTCATTAAAATCTGTGGCATTTAGCTGAACATTGAATTTATCCAAATAGTTTACTTCCTTCTCTTTTTCTTTAAGTGAGGCTTTGTAAAGCTCACATAGATGTGGAGCTGTTCTACAAGTTTTTGCCCAGTGATCTATACTTCCACATCTATAACAAGAATTATCAATTTTTCCGGACACACCGGCTTCATTCCTTTGATTATAAAAATTGGAAGTATTATCTTGTGGAGCATGATAATTTGTAGTTCTTTGATTTCGGCCACGGCCACGACCGCGCCCACGACCTCGGTAATATTTATTATTTTTGAAAGTATGATTGTGACCATTATAATGACCTTTACCAAAATACCCACGACCGCGGCCACGGCCTCATCCTTGGCCTTGCCCACGGCCTTGTCCTTGGCCTTGCCCATGGCCTTGTTCCCTTTTATTTTGATAATTATTAACAACATTCGCTTCAGGTATAGTTAATGATCCTGTGGGACGGGCTTCATGATTTTTCATCAGAAGTATGTTATGTTGTTCTGCTACGAGGAGATGTGCATTCAAATCAGAGTATCTGTAAAATCTCAACAATCGATATTGTTGTGCTAAACTTATATGTGACGCATGAAATGTGGAGTAAGTTTTTTCCAATTTTTCTTCCTCAGTAACAGGGTGCCCACAAAACTCTAATTTTGAACATATTTTAAATAGAGCAGATGTGTAATCATTTACTTTTGTAAAATCTTGAAACCTCAGACTATTCCATTCATTTTTAGCTGTGGGAAGCAAAACTTCCTTTTGATTATCAAATCTGTTCTTTAAATCCGTCCATAATTCATATGGATCATCAGAATTGAAATATTCATGTTGTAGTAAATTATCAATGTGTTTATGAATAAACACATCAGCTTTGGCCTTTTCCTGATTCGAACAATTATTCTCTTCATTTATGACTTCTATTACACCCATTGCTTTTAGGTGTCTTTTGACATTTGCTGTCCAAGTCATATAATTTTCTCCAGAGATATTCAATGCTGGAAATTCCAGTTTCGCGATATTTGCCATTTTGTTACTAAATACAAATATGTAAATATTAGGATTACATACTTATTAAAATGAGACAAAATATAACAATACACATAATTAAAATGTTAGTTGCATAAATAAATGTTAACTTGCATAAATAAATATTAGCTTGCATAAATAAATGTTAGCTTGCATAAATAAATGTTAAATGGTTAGTAGTCCCATTATTATTATTATATCTCCATAGCAATAGGTACCCTGTACTCATTTTTATTTATCAAAGAACTATATTATAAATATACATATATATAAAGGAGAAACGGGATCTAAAAGATCATCCTAAAGATGTGTGGTTTTACAATCCACTGGTGCACCCTTAGGCTTTCAACCTATATATATATGTACACATATGTATGTATTTAAATGTATGAAATTCTTACATTGAGTATGATATAGCTCCTTTGCCTTTGTTGATATGCTTGGTAGAGAACCCTCGTGCTGATAACGTGTTATAAAACAAAAAGGATCGAGATTAAAACTTTCTCTATACTTCTCTGTATTACACCACTCAAGTCATTAAATCACAACAAATGCTTCGTCTATTTATAGAAATAAAAAAGAAATAAAACAAACTGGTGGGGTCATATGTTTGCTACTTACTCCATTATTCTGCCTTTCATAATATGATTAATATTGTTTTATTATTATTATTATTAAAATAAATTTCTTTCACATGCACCTAATCGTGCATTATGTTTTTATTTTCAAACATTTTGATTTTTATTATCAACTATTTTATTAATTATATTATTATAATTAATTTAGCTGCTTCACTTTATTTGGCGCGTATAATGTCTAAAATATGACGTTTTACAAAATAGTGAATACATTTTTAGAACGAAAATAATCTTATCTACATTTTGAACCAAGTTTCATTAAAAACGGAGTAGGTTCAAATATAATGTATTTTTATAATTTAATTATTAAATGGTTCCTACGCTTGCCCAAAATACCTCATGTTTCCATTGGTCAACTTACCCATGATGCATCCTTTTAATAACATAAGTTTTTATATATATTTTAAATAAAAATTTTGGGACTGTTACATCCTCCCCACCTTGTTTTAAATCTCGTCCTCGAGATTCTCTGAAATATGGATGAATATTTTTAGTTAGTTTAGTTTCTAGGTATATTCTGGGCTTTATTTTGAATTTTACTTTACTTTGACCAGAACTATTCTCTATGTTTTTGAGACTCTTATCTTCTCAAGAGTTTCTTAATGAAGGTAAAATTATTAGCGTAAGTGTTTAGATGTGTTGTGTCTTTGCACAACTTTTAGTTACAGGTTTCCTAATGCGTCAATAATCGCAAGGGAATTCTTATACTTTCGATGGCGTCCCAACTTATAGAGTTCCTGTCGTTCATTTTGTCGCACGAACTATGAGACGGATGATCAAACGAAATAATGTTTGGTATTGGAATTATAGACGTATACGAGAGATTCCTAATAAATAAGTCTAAAATTATCATTGATACACTTGTTCATGATTGATTCCTAATAATCAATATGGTCTTTGGATTTCCTCATAGACATATATATCTATATCATATTTCATATACTGTAATATGCACACCATCCATAATGTCAATGTATTTAACAGATTCACAAGTCAGATATCAGATCATGGTACTTATTTAGGGAATTCCATTATCATAACATATACCCCATCTTACCCGGTCTTGCCGGAGAGGTAACCCCATCTCACCCGGACAAGCTGGAGAGTCTACATCACCATGCCCAGTTTTACCGGAGAGGTAATTTTCATGGTATTTCCCATAAATAGACTTCTCTCAAATCAGGATTTTGAAAGTACATCGTTTATTATAGTTTGCATCAAGAAACAAGGAAATCAGTATTCTCATGATGGATCATATTCTAGAACCGAGTAGTACTAATAAACAAGAAATAACAGTGGCCAGTTGTTATTGCTTATTTATCATACAGGCACTGTTCTAGTCATCATCCTCACGGGATACCAATAACCATCACACTTTATCTATGCAAGTAATTGGCTTATTTCAAAGCTTTATACTAAGGCATTCTTCTTAGGTTCAAGTCTAAATACTGTCATGGTTGTTACCAGTGAATATCAATATCCCAACTCTTTCATTCAAGCATAGATATTATTATGGTTGTGGTTTTCTTTTGGTTGGAGAATGGAGTTTCAAATATATCATTATCTCCATTGACACTATAGCTAGGTTCAATGTAATAAGTATGCTTACAGCTAACTTTATTTATGCTTATATATTGTTAGATTCCATCGCAAGGAATATTTTATTGAGACAGATGGCATTTTAAAACATAATAGGTTTCATGGTTTATTTCTATAATAACTTCATGTTTTCATATGAATTACCAATGATATTTTCTTTTATGTTTATCTCACAGAAGATATTATATTGGGTACACCATCAAGAAACTCTATTGGGTATAGGCATATATGTGTATAAAATTTCAAATCTTTAGTTAATATTAAACTTACGGAATATATACACACATATAAAATAATAACTATATATTTGATGGTATCAATCATCAAGCTTATTTCATAACTTTATTTTATAAATGTAGTATATTGAAATAAATTTCTGTCAAATATAATATTTTGGAATTAAAAGTTTAGGGAAATAAATTACTCAAAATATAAATTTTCTGGACTCATAAGAACAGTTTCATTTTTGAGTAATGGGTTAAATTATACCAGACTCACTATTTATGTTACCTTAATAATTTCTCCTCAAGTAACCATCTATATATCTATTCCAATTATCACATTCCTACCTTTTCTTTTATAAGAATCAATTATAATATACATTTAAGATTGAGAGGCATTATTTAGAAGAATATGTGCATATGTGACCCATGACATTGTATTTATGGGTTACCAAGAAATATATATACTATACATAAATTACTTTCTGAAATTCATAACAATATAGCGGATATATATATATATATATAAGATTAAATATAAACTTAAAACACATAACATAGTAAGTAATACAAAGTTTGACGTTTCAAAAATTGATTCTAAATATATTTGAGTAATATACATGTATTGAAATATGTATGTATATCCCATACAATATTAATAGTAATTTATTTAAAGATATTACAATTTTAAGATTGTACTAAACACACATTTGAGTCAACTATTCTTATGTTGGGGCATCTTTTTTTTTTTTCTAGTGTGAGAAAAAAAAATGAATGTTTAGGAACATTTTAACGTGCCAGGTAAAATAAATAAATAGATACTAAATTATTGATTTAAGTAGGATAAGAAAAGATGTTTTCACTATTGCAATATCCTTACTTCTAAAAATTTAATTATCAATTTTTTTTACCATAAGTAAATGTGCAAGGATAAAAAATATACAGTATATTATTTTCGTATGGTATAATATACTTATACTTATGAGAAGATAGGATTTGTATACATATTCTAGTAAAAAGATCTAATAGCCTTGTTACATTTTAATAAACCCGCGACGGACTTGTAACATAAGTGCATATACTATTCTATATACTATTTTACAATTATTAGAATTTATTACACCATGATATTTTATTAAAATTTTAGATATAAAATATATCTTTTACTTACTGTACTATCTTATAGTAAAATATACTATTCATATATCATTGTAAAATGTTTTATCATTATACTAATAATATAAAAGGTACGGATGGACTCAAATATTATGAGTTATAAAAAATGTATTTGACTTACTGTACGAGTCAAATATTGGAAAATTTATATTAGATTTTAGATATCAAATTATTTTCCAACCGAAAACCGTGTACGATAGATACCCATATGTACTAGTGGATTTCTATATTTTGGTCAAACTTTAACACCTGTTTGAAAAATGAATATTTCCCTCAAGTGTTTCATTAAAGATACTCCAAAGATGTACTACAAAATTAATTTAAGTTTAAACTAATAAATTTTTTTGAGAAAGAACATCTTAAAAAAATAATTAATTTATGGTTTTAGGCAAACCAACAAACCATGTGCTAACATACAATTTTTTTTTCTTCATAAAGTTACTACTACAACTAAACCATTTATTCGTTGTATGTGAAGGAATATATCATGTAAGATATATATAGTATGTATTAATATAAAATAAAATTTTTCAATCATATTTAGGTTAATGAATGCCAGCTGACTTGAATACTTTTCTTTATAATTTAGGATACACAATCATATAACTAATGGTTAATCTAATTATTAATTATTTCCAGGCATAAGACCTATTCTGGACTTATCTTAATATTAAAGATCTATAAAAATGCTTTCATCGTTTAGTTAGGCCTTTTCTACGTAGTCCAACCAACCCAATTTCTAAAAAAATTTAAATGATTTTATTTAATCATGAATACCCATCATATTCATTTAACCATCTATTTTATTACTAAGTATTTTAATAGAAATCTTTAAGTAATCCCAACATTAATTATTTCACAAAATTATGAAAGTATGAAGTCTTATGGTCAACTAGTTATAAACCAGAAAAGATAAAATGGAGTGGTAAATTGGTACACCTGGGTTTCAAAACTTGCTTTGGCTAGATCCACTAAAGCAATCTTTTAAAATTTTTTTATTACTTCTTAAAATCCTTTCGGTTAATTTAATAGCTTCGGTTTTATTTATCTAAATATAATTTATTTTGAAACAATATTATTAAAACTACAAAGTTTTAAAGCTTTATACCATATATTTCAATATGTATTTTAAACCAAAGTAAATGATTGGTTTCAAAAGAGAATCATAAATATGACTGCTTTGTTAATAACCAACTTAGTTTGATGTATATTATGATATTATTTGAATAGGTGGTATTAATTATCACAGACAAATTTCTAGTACAAACATTTGGGTACAATCATAAAATAGATTGATTAAAAACGGCAAACATTGCAACTCATATATATATATATATATATATATATATATTTATTTATTACAAACTACAACTGGAATTCAAAATAAACTAGTGATTATGCATCCGTAACTTATTTTAGTCAATCTAAGTTATAGAAGTATTATGCTCAACATGCTTTTATGTAAGGTTTATTCTATCTCCTGTCTATACTAAGTGGTTATTTAATAGGCGAAGTTCCTTTAAAGTTTCTAGCTCATAGGTGGCATGGGTGCTGGTACTAGTTTGGCGGTTCAACTATTTAATATAAGTTAGCATTTACTGCTGTAGTGGCTAACATATGGAGATTTACCCATTGTTCATCTAATTCATTTTTCCCTAGTGGGTTATTGTCTGCTTCCTGAGTTTGTGCATTTATTTCCTGGTTGATTATCGCTCCCTTTGGTTGTGACTTCTTTATTTTCTCTCGACTTTTGCTAATAATCCAACTTCTTTTCTTAGTGGTAAATGGTTTCTTAGACTGTGCCTTACGAATAAATATTCCTTCCTCAATATATGCTGAGTATCCTGAGGGATTTGGTTGAAATGAGGTTCCCTTATCTTTTAGTGAACTATCTAGTTGACGATAGATATCCGAAATTATTTGCTTACCCATACTGTAGACTAACAAATAGTCAAATAATATAAAACACATAATCACATAAGTTATTTCCTAACACAAAATTTAAAATTTAAGTGTCAGCAGAACACTTCTTTGGCTTGAACCCGTGGCTAGGCTCTGATACCACCTTCTGTCACAACCCCCGATCCCTTATCTGTCCCGGGAACGGGCGGCCGCGAGCTCAGTAGCGGTGGTATCAATATTTATTAATTTGGCAGCGGAAATTTCATCAGGACCGTAGTTAGGAAATGTTTATCAGAGTAAAACCACCATATTTGATATTAATAATCACATGGGCAAAACCCAAGTTTCTTATAACAATACATTTATAGGGACAACCCCTACTTTATTGAATTTAAAACATCGTTTATTAGGTAACTTTTATAGCCACATTTTTCCCAAGCCTTCAGTGCTCTCCAGCTGGCTTTTTACTAATTGGCTGTCACATTGTGTTACCTGTAACGCGTTTTAAAAACATTTGTCAGTCGGAAATACTGGTTAGTGAATCTCAGTTTAATCAAGAAACATTTTATCAATTACAACAGTATTGAGAGCGATCACATTGTTTATTTCTACACAATTACTCATTCAGTATTTGCCACTCGACCGGATCTGTGGCTATGGTCAAGTTACACATTGGCTAACTCGTTGTCCAATTGTAACGTACTGTCGTACTGACTTACTACTCGCAAGTCGTAAATTTTGTATACAAAACCCCAATATACTGGCAGTAATTGAAGAACTACAAAGACTCAATCATAGCTTAATCACATTGTAAAACAATTTAGGTTTTGTAAAACATTCCAAAAAGGTTAACAAAAAGAGGATAAACTCACATTGCTATCTTAGACTTCGCGTAAGGGTTTCCTGGGAATAATCTATAATTTACACAAATCTACATAGGTTAGTATCATAACCCTTTTGATAATATTAATGATACCCTCCCCGAGACGGTATTCCAACAACTACGTCGGGCAGAACCGCGACAGTTGTTACGGAACTCTAAATCAATCGGGCAGCGTATCTAATATGAAACTGGGGTTATAATACTTACAACGGAGCAGAACCTTGCTAATTAGGGGTATAATACCCGAGTATTACTTCTACTACTCATAAATTCGCTTAAGAAAGAAAAGAAATGAACGACGGATATGAAATCCCGATGCCTGCTTATATAGGTGCTGAAACTGGTCCTCACGCGGCCCGCGTAAGGTAAGGGCTGGGCTTACGCGGCCCGCGTTGACTCCGGGTCAACGTGTAGCTTGGCTGAGTCGATGTGTAGGCTTGACGGGTGTTGGGCCAGGTGGCGGCCCAGGGCTGCGCCACATTTTGGGACTCTCGCAGCCCGCGTAAGTGTTAAGGGTAGCTTACGCGGCCCGCCTTAACTTAAAATTAACGAAATCTGATTTAAACCTCCATACCGCCCGCGTAAGGTTGGGGTGAGGCCTACGCGGCCCGCCTCAACTTACTATTTCTTGCTTTTTATTTATTTTTAATACTATATTGTATTTCGGGCTTGGCTTTCATATACGGGGTGTATTTAAAAACATATAGGGGTATTCTAAATATATTAGGGGTGTCAGAAATATTTTGGAGGGTTGATATATCTTAGTAAAAATTCCTGGATTATTTAATAGAATATACAGTGCACTCATACTTAAATATAGTAACCCAATTCCACTTTATCCCTATGCCACGAGACAGAACCCCAACGAATTTTAGGCAGAGCCTTGATATACGTTACGGGGCCCTACGTCACTTGGACAGGGTATCGGTGATCAGGGGCTAAAATACTTAAAACGGGGGCAGAGCTTTATTATTATTATAGGTTTAATTAATAGAAAATTGAATGGATAGGTAGACATAGAGATGAATAGAAACGGAGATGTGCAAAATGAAATGAAAGTGAGTATCCTATTTATATATGATTGTGGCTTGAAATCTACGCGTTTCCTTATCCACGTATACCAATTCATAAATGCAAAGTTACTTTTTGATTTCTTTAAAAGGAAGACACATAAACATGCATAAAATAGTAAAATGCATATACACATGCATTTGAAATGTTTTGATTAATATTGTTTTATTATTATTATTATTATTAAAATAAATTTCTTTCACATGCACCTAATCGTGCATTATGTTTTTATTTTCAAACATTTTGATTTTTATTATCAACTATTTTATTAATTATATTATTATAATTAATTTAGCTGTTTCACTTTATTTGGCGGGTATAATGTCTAAAATATGACGTTTTACAAAATAGTGAATACGTTTTTAGAACGAAAATAATCTTATCTACATTTTGAACCAAGTTTCATTAAAAACGGAGTAGGTTCAAATATAATGTATTTTTATAATTTAATTATTAAATGGTTCTTACGCTTGCCCAAAATACCTCATGTTTCCATTGGTCAACTTATCCATGTTGCATTCTTTTAATAACATAAGTTTTCATATATATTTTAAATAAAAATTTTGGGACTGTTACATCCTCCCCACATTGTTTTAAATCTCGTCCTCGAGATTCTTTGAAATATGGATGAATATTTTTAGTTAGTTTAGTTTCTAGGTATATTCTGGGCTTTATTTTGAATTTTACTTTACTTTGACCAGAACTATTGTCTATGTTTTTAAATCTCGTCCTCGAGCCAGTTTCAACGCCGCTGGAATGAGTCAAATCAGAGTTCGTTTGAATCGGTTCCCCTCTGTTCCCCATTTTTTTAGTGTTCCCAATGAAACTTCCCCTATATATCTATATAGGGGTGAGTCATTTT
Organism: Helianthus tuberosus; assembly: GCA_030545235.1. Taxonomy (NCBI): domain Eukaryota; kingdom Viridiplantae; phylum Streptophyta; class Magnoliopsida; order Asterales; family Asteraceae; genus Helianthus; species Helianthus tuberosus. The sequence goes on from CM060414.1 coordinate 497,433, forward strand.
TAGACACCCACCCACATAAATAAGTACATGTATAGATGTACCTATCTCATGTGTTTTAAATCTTGTTAAAAGTATAACAATTGGATGTAGCATATAAGTAAACAAAACAAAACAAAATGCCATTAATACCATTTTTAAAAATAAATCTTAAAAATATAAAATCTATATGCATTCTAGTCAATTGTTCTTATATTTTAATTTCTAACATTTGGATGAACACTGCCTAAAAGCCTAAATTGTCTTCTTCTAGTGTATTTTGTTTTGTTTTTTCTTTTCATAAGCATACTAAATGAGTTAAATGAGTGTGTTTGAATTTTATAATAAAGTTTTAGCGTGTTTGAATTTATATTGTTCTTGTATTTTGTTTTGTTTTTTCTTTAGCGTGTTTGAATTTTATAATAAAGTTTTGTTTTTTTTATAATTTCAGCCACAAGAGTTAAATGAGTTTAGTTTTTTTACGATTTAAGGTTTAAATATTGTTATGCTTTCATGGTTTCCGATTAGCCGAATCAATAAACCCCCGAGGGCACGGTTACAGTTTTACTCCCTGCTTCGCAACGCGAAGGCTTAACACTAGTTTTTAATAAAATATTAATTGATTTTTAATCATTAACAAACCATAAATTAGCAATATAATTGTGCATATAGATGTTTTACTCAAATGCTTTCAGAGTTTTTCAAAAGAAAATAAAAATTGATATTACACTTTTAACCAAAATCTATTTGACTTTTTTACTTTTAACCCAAAAGGTTTTATCTTTTGCAGTTTAACCTTAAAATTTTTTTACTTTCAACTTTGGTTTCCAATACTTTTCATATTTCGCAGATTTTTCGTTTTACGTTTCGTTTTAAATTTTGCGAGTTAACACGGTGTAACGTGTGTGTGGTTCAACGTTTTTACGTTTCATTTTGCTTCATACTAGATTTTGTGAGTTAACACGTTCAACGTGCGTGTGTGGTTCAACGTTTTTGTGTCGTCTATTTTTTCCCGTTTGGCAGGTTCGTTACAACATGCCGGTCTTAAATCGACTTAATTATTATTTTCTAGGTTTTATGTTGTGTTTTTATTTCTTTGCATTAACACACCGTAACTTCAATATTGGTTGTCGCTGGTGATAGTGTGGCATTAGTACTATTCGGCACAGTTTTACATCCTCGCCGCATTACGACGGATGGTAAATTTAGTTTATATAATAAACGATAAAACTTTAAGTAGTTTTCACACTTCCCAACATATTATTATTTGAAAAAAAACTATTTAGCATTTATCTTTCAATTATAATGATGGTCATCTTAAAGATTAACTTTTTTTTTGTTTTTCTCACACCGAATGTTACTTCTAATTTCGATTACCCCAAATTAATCTCATGTTAAAAATTGAACTCTGCTTTTCTTAAGTAATAAAAACCTTTTAACACCCGGCCAAGATGAAATTATCTAGAGTAAACTTTCGTTTTGTTTTCTGTGGTTTGGTCGTTTTAACGGTTTTGTCCAAATTCTTTAAAAATAGCCATTTTACTCCCTGATCTATGAAACTTATCTTTATTTCACTCCCCGCCCCTAACGCCATCCATTTACAACGTTAAATAATTGTCATGTGCCCCTCACATAAGGGGCATTTTAGTCTTTCCTCATCATCCCTTATTATTATTAATTAATTATATATATATATATATATATATTTACATTTACTAACAAAAGAAAAACATTCACTTCCATGTTTCATCCCTGCATCTTTCTGTCTATACTATAACAACCACCACCCCACCATCAAACACCATCCCCAACCCACCGAACAACCACCACCCCCTCCCACCATCCCCACCCGACAACAACCACCACCACCTTGCATCACCTCAACCGACCACCACTACCATCACGTTGCACCAGCCCTACCTGACAACCACCTTGCAACAGCCCCACCTGACCACCACTACCACCTCCACCTGACCGCCACCATCTTGCACCACCCCCACACAATCCGGCGGCCTCCCTAACTGCTCGAAAATCCTTAAAAAGCAGATCTAAAACAAGATTTCAACGAACTCCACCTTCATCATCATCTGAGTTTGTAAAGTCGTCAGAGCTAGAGTTCTTGGCTCGAAAACCTAGGCGTCGTCACTATCTGAACTTAGATCCGCGTTCCTCTCTTTTTCTCTCCTATTTCTATCTCATTTGGTCCTTCTCTCTCTCTGTATACACATTTTGTTGGTGCTTTCTCTCTCAATCTTTCCGTCACTGTCTGAACTTAGAAACATGAGTTTGAAATTTGGGGGTTTTGATGATAAAAGTTAGGGTTTGATTTTAGGGTTTGTTTTGAAAAGCAAAATATTCTGAAGAAAAGGTGGTTGACTTGGAGAGAAAAGGTGTAGTGGGTGGGGTGGTGAACACCATTTAACCCTCTAGCTTCCCAAAGAAGCACACAATCATCCCTCTCCCCTCCAAAACCCTCCGGTGAACAGCGATTTTCTGGCGAATCATACAGACAACTCTGATCAACTCCGATCTTTGAAAAAATGAGGCAATACGCAATAATCTTAATGACAATCCACGTTGTTGGTTTGACTATTCGGATCCAATACTGGGTTCTGTTGAGGACTGGAAGGTGGTTCAGGATTGAGCTCTGTTTCAGCCGGCGAGGATGAAGACGTGGGTGTGCTTGGTTTGCTGTACATATTATATCCAACTAATATGATAAGTATTAGGGATGAGCAAATCCCGATCCCGTCCCGATACCGTCCTGATCCTGAAAATACCGATCCCGAATTTCGCCAAAACTGGATACCGATACCGAAATATGTCAGTACGGTACGGTATCGGTATGATATCGGTACGGTAGCGGCATTTGAAGGTAAAATTCGGTATTTTACCGGTACCGTACCGAACCGGTACCGATCCCGAAAATACCACAACCAAAAATGCCAAAAAGTGGATACCGTTAACGATACCGAAAAAATTCGGTACGGTATTTTCGAGATCAGTACGAGACGGGATCGTGACCGGTATTTGATACCAAATGCTCATCCCTAATAAGTATTGTAACATCCCCAAAATTTTTTATTATACGAGTAGGTCATGGGTAAGTTGACCAATAGAAATATAAGGTATTTTTGGCAAACGTAGGAACCGTTTAATAATTTAATTATACAAATACATTGTATTTGAATCTACTCCGTTTTTAATGAAACTTGGTTCAAAATGTAGATAAGATTATTCTCGTTCTTATGATATATTCATAGTTTTAGAACACGTCATATTTTAGAAGTTATAAGCGCCAAATAAGTGAAGCAGCTAAATTAATTATAATAATTAAATAATATTAAAATTTAAAAACTGCAACATTTGAAAACAAAAGGATGTGTACGTATGGGATTTGGAAACAACTCATCATGAGAAATTATTACATAAAGTGTATGTGTGCTTGTGCTGTGTGTTTACGTGAATGAGAGCCTTCCTCTCTAAGGTTTGTTATGAGTATAAACTAGAAGCGCACCTCGCCGCGATGCGGCGGGGGCTTGAAGATGTGTTGCGAAACCGAGTCAATGTAGTGGTGTTAAAATATACTAACAGATCCTTTTTTTTCCGGCAAGTTAGATTAGGGTGATCTATAAAGTATATTTACTAAGCACAATCATTAAGATAGTAAATCCGCTTTGAGTACAGATTATTGCACCATAAACCATCATTGTCCATTTACCCTTGACCATACCCATACGTTCGAGAATCAAGGTTTGTATACGTTTTGTTTCTAAACATGTGTATGTGGTTGTCGGCTCCCATGCAACTTCACAGATTTTAGATATATATAACTATGTTAAATGTTTTTTCGATGGTAGACCACAACCACCAAAATCATCACAACAATAGCCACGACAACATTGCATTCGTCAACACCACAACCGTAAAAAATAAAACCACCACCACCAACCATATATAAAGATTTTTTGTTACTCATATAGGCACACCTAGAGCCGTATTTAAAAGCCCAAATCCAACGGCCAGTCTTTGACTACGGCCACGCAAAGCATCTGCTTTTGAATGATCAAATTTGGTGATTTCTTCCATCTTTTCATAAAAGCCATTCAAAATTGAATTTATTTCTTTTCCTCAAGGATGGTTCTTATCAGCAGTAAGAAATGCATGAATGCTCCTCTTCACTTCCAGCCAACCACACCCAAGATCAACTATAACCCATTTTTCTCTCATTGTCATTTTCAACTTTGCAACTTCATCCCATTTACCATTATCAACATAAAAATTACACAAAAGTGTATAATACCCGGCATTTATCCATTCATATTGATCAATATGATTTTATAGGCATTTCTCTAATAAACATGTAAGCTTCTTCCCATGCACGCAAAAGTAAATCAACTACACAAGCATAATGTTTGAGGTCAGGGACAATACCATAATCTTCTGTTATACCATTTACCCAAAAAAAATCTTCTGTCATAATCTTGTTATAGTCATTAAAATAGTAAATTATATAAACGTCAAAGTAAAAATTGCACATTTGTCCCAACGGGTATTTTTAAGAAACTAACGGGTATACCCGATACCCGTGGGTATGCCCGATAACCGACGGGTAATTACCCGACAAATACCCGACGGGTAACGGGCCGGGTATGGGACAAAGAATTACAACCGGGTACAGACTTGAGATTACCAATACCCGGCCCAAGCCCCGCCCATTGCCATTCCTAAAAAGCATGAAGCCCTTCTAAAGTGGTACAACAAATGAAACACATGGTACAAGTGGCCCATTGCCATTCCTAAAAAGCATGAAGCCCTTCTAAAGTGATACAACAAATGAAACACATGGTACAAGTTCTATTGCATAAAAATGTTGCAAATTAGAGTATATATAAATAGGAAATCATGAGAGCCTTACAATTACTAACCCCCTCTTCTGTGTGTCGCTTTCTCTCCCTCTCATTCTACAATTTTAAAGTATTATGCTTATAATAATAATAATAAAACCCTGTCCCGTTTTAAGTGTTGTAACCCCTGATCACTGAGTCAATATCATGTCCGATTGATTTAGGACCCACCAACGCATGTCAAGGCTCAGCCCGACTAAGCACGTTGGGGTTCTTTCTCGTGACATATTGATAAAGTTGAATTGGGTTACTATACTTAATGTGAGTGAATTATGTATTTTATTAATAGTTCAGAAATTTTACCCAAGATATAACAACTCTCTTAAAATCCTTACAAACACCTCAACACGCTCCTAAATACACCCCGTATACGAAAACCGGCCCCGAAATACCTTTATTTTATTAAATAATAAATAAAAACAAAAATAAGAGGCTGTCGCGGGGCGCGACAGACCCCTCTTATTCTGTCGCGGGGCGCGACCAAGCAACAGACGGCGATATCACAGCCCGCCACGTGGCAGGACACGCGTCGACATCTCCGATGACTCAGCAACACCGCCGCCGCCTTTTCGGCCCTGGCGGGGCACGACGGCCCCTTTGATTTCCGTCGCGGGGCGCGAGGGACTCACTAAGCAGCCCTATAATTTGGATCGATAGGATTCATTTGAAATTCGTTCACATTTCGATTTCCTCTCTCAATTTCTGGTAGTACAAGTAATCCCCGAGCATTATACCCCCCTAAATAGCGAAGCTCTACCTCGTTGTAAGTATTATAACCCCCGGTTACGTATTAGATACGCTGGCAGATTGATCTAGTGCTCCGTAACGACTGTCGAGGTTCTGCCCGACGTAGTCGTTGGAGTTCTGTCTCGGGGAGGGTATAACTAATGTAAATTGGGTTATTATGCTAACACGTGTGCATTGTTTAATTAATAGATTATAACCAGGAATTCACAAATGAAATACCTAAAGTAGCAATGTGAGTAATCTCCTTTGTGTAAACCTTTTTGCAAACTGTTTTTATAAAACCTCAAATGTTTTACATTATATTAACCAGTGATTGAGTATTTGTATTCTACAATTATCGTCGGTATGTTGGGGTTTTGTATACAAAATTTGTTACTACATTGTGAGTAGTAACATGATCACAAGTCGGGTTGACAGTACCGTGGGTGGTAATTAAAGTAGATGGAAACGAATGTAATTGCGCGACCGTCCTCAATACTGTAAAACGGTTTTACTTATTTTGATTAAACTGGGATTCACTCACCAGTATTTCCTGCTGATAAAATGTTTTAAACACGTGTTTCAGGTAACTTAGTGTGAAGCCAATAAAAGCCAGCTGGAGAGCACTGAAGGCTTAGAAAAGTGGCTATAAAAGTTACTTAATTAAAAAGGAGAATTGTTTTCAATAATTAGGGTTATTCCCTTTAAATGTATTATAAACAAAATCGGGTTTTATTCCATGTATTTATTTTAAACATTATGGTGTTTAACTCTGATAAAAATATTTCCTAACTACGGTCCTGATGAAATTTCCGCTGCCAAATGATAAACACCGATACCACTGAAACTGGCCGCGACTGCCCGTTCCTGGGTTGTTAGGGGACGGGTGTAACAACTCTCATTAAAAGTCCTAGTTATTATTTTAATTTGGCCAATAGGAAACCCTAATTGAGAAACCCAAGTGATTCTGCATAATCCCTAAAATTTTCAGAACAATCGGAATCAGGATCAGGGCCCCTAAAACTCAAGGGGGGTATACCCTAGTTAACGATTATCTAAATTACTCGCTGTCAAAATTTGAAATTTAGAATCTGTCAATTCAGCAAAGCTAGTCCCAACCGTGGCTACTCTATAAAAAATAGGTGACCCTTACGGACCGTAAGGGTTGAGTCTTACGGTCCGTAAGGAGGGGCAAAATTCGGGTATAAATAGCAGACATTGGCAATCGACTTTTGGTATTGAAACGACGTAAAACTTCGCTGCATGCACTGAGATACGTTCTGTTTACCACAATTAACACACACGGTTCACTAATCGACGCCGAAATCAGGGTAATAACTCGATCGCTGCTACGATTCAATGTCCGATCGATTAAACTATCCAATGGATGTTTAAGTGCTGCCCACATTAGGGTTTATGCTTTGTCATTCGTCGTTAAATCGATGGATGTTTAAGTATCGCACTTTGTCATTCGTTGTGAAGGTTGTAATCTCGTGAGTTGTCGTAAATGCTGTATTAAGTTACTAACCTAGTTTGTGTGCTTGATTATTTAAACTAGGTTATCAAGGCTAATCAGTAGAATAAGCTCTGTTAAATCTGCAATGTGAGTCATTCTCTTTTTATCAAATTACTTTACAAAAGCATGTTTATTTTCAAAGATTATAATTACAGGGATTAAGTCTATGTAATCTGAAATTACTGCCAGTATGTGGGGGGATGTGCACATAGCTACTAATTATTTATCACTTGTGGGTGAACGGACCCAGCAAGTGATATGTCCACAGTCACACGTCCGGTCAAGTGACAACTGGATCAGTTAATTAAAAAGATAGAGACATTGTAATCGCTCTTAATACTGTAAATTATAACAAACGGGTCGTTTTAGTAAATAGAATGATTCACTCAGTATTTCCCGCTGACAAAACCTTTTTCAAACATGTTTCAGGTGATCTGTTGTGATTCAGGAAAAGTGCCGTGAAGCACTATCAGCTTAAGAAAGTGGCTCAGTATAAAAATAAAGAAACATGTTTTGTAAAATAAAAGATTTCTTTGTGAAATCTCAAGATTGTAAATTATCGGGTTTTATCCCGAATTGTGAAATAAAATAATCGGGAAATATTTCATTTTTGAAAAGATCCTGAAGAAACTTCTGCTGTTAAACTCACTTAATTAAAATACCACGGGATTTCTGTCTCGCGGCTCCTGAATCAGGTCAAACCGGGTCGGGGGCCGTGACAGAAATAAGGTGGTATCAGAGCCACTGATTTAAGCCTATTAAGTATTTAGAAATACTTAATTTTACTGATTGCCAATTATGTGATTATGTGTTTTAACTGATTATTTGTTAATTACAGTATGGGTAAACAAAAGCTGTCAAACATCTATCTTAAACTAGATAGGTCATCCAACGAGAAGGGAAGTTCATCCCAAACAAAACCTTATGTAATTCCTGAAGAAGGAATATTTGTCCGTAAGGCACATTACGAGGAACCACTTTCTCCTAATAAAAGAAATTTGATTATTAGGAAAAGTCAGGAGGAAATAAGGAAAAACCGAGAGAAGAAAGTTAAACAAGAAACCCAGGATTTAATCAATAAATCACCTTGGGAGGACAAATTAGATGAGAAATGGGAAAATCTCTATATGCTAGCCACTGTAGCAGAAAATGCAAATCTCTAAATACTCAAAAGTTTTAGCACTTTTATTTCCCAGAAACCTTATTTAGTAAATAAATAAGTTACAGTAAATCGTAGTATAATTTACTTGTCAGTTGTTTTATGTATGCAATAATATTTACGGGTTATCTATAAAATGTTGTTTTAACATTTGGTATGTATTTTGCATATCTGCTAAACAGCATGAATGAGATATCTGAAGGTTTAGAAAATCTTAACCTCTATCCTGTTAAGATAGAAGTTTCCAAGGAATTCACCGGTTACTTCGCTGATAAAGAAGAACCCATGGAATTTCAATCCAAACCACTGGCAAAACCTAAACCCAAGAAAAGAAGCAGATTTGTGGGCTGGAGGCGTGTACGAAGGAAAAAAAAGCCAGCATTAATCAAATAGAGATGGAAACTGAGAATAGTTGTAAACAAACAGAAAGAGAAGTCGGAGAGAGTTCTAGGCAGAAACAGAAAATGACTCATTGGGAAGTTTTAGATCATAAACTAGTAATGAGTGACCTCATCGAACCTGCCGATGGAAACCTTGAAGCAGCTAATCCAAATCTTATATTTACTGAAGAAGATCTTTTCAGTTACCCACTAGAAGCTCCAATCCCAATCAATCTGGAACCTGCTATTCCAGATCCTATTGTCCAACCTCAACCATTACCAGTAGAATTAGATGAATGGTGGACAACTGATTGGCAGTACCAAAACCTTTTAAACAACCCTGATATATTTTTCCCGCAAGTTGATCCAGAACCTCCAATATACCCAACCATGAGTCCGGAGAATCTTACTGAACTTCGCCTCTGGGGCGAAGAGTTAATTGATGCAGGAAATCGGATTAGGGATGTGGGAGAAAGCGTTACTTGGAAGTATGACGAAAGGGAGCGTCGTTTTTAAGAAATTACCTGACCAGATAATGGGAGTTTGCAGGAATATGTGTGAATAAATAATCATAATAACCAGTATGTATAATAACTTAACAATAAAACGTTGTATGATAATCGTGTGTACGAGGCATAATATAATATATAGAAATGAAACTTATGAAATCGATAATTTTGATTATATATGTTAATGTGATTATGTGCAAACTGTTTTATTATATTTGTATTTATACTAATTATTTACATAAAATTTATTATCAGATGTCAAACATTGGTAATGAACCATTAAATGAGGTTAATCAGTCAGAGCAACATCCAGGAGATCAATATATGACTAGACAAGATATCGAAAATATTGTTGCTCAAGGGATAGCTAATGCTATTCCAGCATTCGTTGCCGCTATAAAGAATCCAATTGAACCGCAACAAATCGTTCCTAGTAAACATATTTCTGAAGATAACTTCAGTAATAGTGTAAACGGAGGCAATGATCATGTCAATCATAATGCCGAACCACATCAAGCTCCATTTCCTAAGAAAATGAAAACTGCAACGCCTGGTTGCACTTTCAAAGAATTCCTTGCTTGTAAACCTACTGAATTTGTAGGCAATGAAGGAGCAACTGCATCACTGCGTTGGTTAGAGAAAACCGAAGCAGTCATTGCAATAAGTAAATGTGCTAAAGATGATCAGGTCATGTACGCATCAAATCTCTTCAAGGAAGGATCACTTGAATGGTGGAACACTGTGTTACAATCAAAAGGAAGAATAATAGCTTATACTATGACTTGGGAATAATTTAAGGGTTTTGTAGAAAGAAAATTCTGTCCTGAGTATGAAAAGGAACAAATGACAAATAAGTTCCTAAATCATAGGATGATGGGTGTAGATTGTCGCGGTTATACTTCGACATTCTTTGAATATGCTAGAGTGGTACCAACATTGGCTTCGCCAGAACCAGTACTCATTTCTCGCTACATTTGGGGACTGATTAGTGAAATCCGCAATATTGTTAAAGCTGCGAGACCTCGCACTATTGACGATGCTGTGGAATTAGCTAACACCCTAACTGATGAACTGGTGCGCACAAGAGATGAAGACAGAAAGAAAGAATTGGCTCAGAAAATTACCCAAGGATTTCGTATGGGTAATAATAACAGTTTCAAGAGAAGAGGAACATGGCAATCTTCAACTTTGCCATTTTGTCAAAATTGCAAAAAGAAACATTTTGGAAAATGCAAAGTAAATTGCAATTTTTGCAAAACTGTAGGGCATCGTGAAGAAAATTGCAGGAAAAAATCCATAATTTGTTACAATTGTGGAGAGGCAGGACATTTCAAAACAGAATGTCCTAAAGTGATCAAACCAGCAGACAACAAAACCAAGGCGACCGACGGAACTATTAAGAAGAATGCCAGGGCATTTCAGTTGACCACTCAAGAAGCAGAACTCATCCCAGATGTGATAGCGGGTACATTCTTAGTTCACAACATTTACGCCAAAGTATTATTTGACTCTGGTGCAAACCAAAGTTTTATAAATACTTCATTCTGCCAAGCTCTTAGTTTACCTTTAACCAATATTAGGCAGATTTTTACAGTTGAAACAGCAGACGGAAATTCAGTTAAAATAGATAAAGTTTTGCAAGAAGAAAACATAGAACTTTTAGGACATAAATTCTCTGCAAAACTATTGCCGATGAATTTAGCTGAATTTGATGTTGTATTAGGAATGGATTGGTTAGTAGCCAACCATGCTCGAATCTTGTGTGATCAGAATTCTATAGAAATTCAGGCACCTACTGGGGAAATAATTAGGATTACAGGAGATAAACCACGTAAGCCCATGAAGTTCATATCAGTAATGAAAGTTACTAATTATGAACGAAAACAAGGAATAGTGTATATGATTTCGGTAATCATTAGCACTAAGGGTAAAGAACTTAAGGAAATTCTTGTAGTCTCAGAATATCCGGATGTATTCCCAGAAGATTTACCGGGATTACCTCCAGACAGGGAAGTAGAATTTAGGATTCATCTAATTCCAGGAACTACACCGATAGCCAAGGCACCTTATCGGTTAGCACCCACAGAAATGTTAGAACTGAAAAAGCAATTGGATGAATTACTAAGTAAAGGATTCATACAACCTAGTTCTTCCCCGTGGGGAGCACCTGTGTTGTTTGTTAAGAAAAAGGATGGTTCAATGAGAATGTGTATCGATTATAGAGAATTGAATAAGGTTACAATTAAGAATCGATATCCATTACCTAGGATTGATGATCTTTTCGATCAACTTCAGGGAGCTAGATATTTCTCTAAGATAGATTTACGCTCCGGATATCATCAATTGAAGGTACAAGAAGAAGACATACCTAAAACTGCTTTCAGAACTAGGTATGGTCATTATGAGTTTACAGTCATGCCCTTTGGGTTAACAAATGCACGTGCGGCATTCATGGACATGATGAATAGAATCTGTAAACCGTATTTGGATAAATTTGTAATTGTTTTTATAGACGATATACTTATTTATTCCAAAAATCAGACAGAGCATTGTGAACACCTTCATGCACTCTTAACTTTATTAAGAAAAGAAAAGCTTTATGCCAAATTCTCAAAGTGTGAATTTTGGTTGCAAGAAGTGCAATTCTTAGGACACATGGTGAATCACGAAGGTATTCACGTAGATCCTGCTAAAATAGAGGCAATTACCAAATGGAAGGTTCCACAAACAGCAATGGAAATAAGAAGTTTTATAGGTTTAGCTGGGTATTATAGACGGTTTATTAAGGATTTTTCCAAGATAGCTGTACCATTAACTAAGTTAACCTGTAAAGCTATTAAGTTTGAATGGGGACCTAAGCAAGAAGAAGCCTTCAGAATATTAAAGCAGAAATTAACAAATGCACCAATCTTAGCCTTACCAGAAGGAATTGAAGATTTTGAAGTATATTGTGATGCTTCAAAACTAGGATATGGATGTGTGCTTATGCAACGCAAAAAGGTGATCGCATATGCTTCAAGGCAATTGAAAAAGCACGAAGAAAACTATACGACTCATGATTTAGAATTAGGAGCCGTAATTTTTGCCCTTAAGATTTGGAGACATTATCTTTACGGAAGTAAATTTACTGTCTACACAGATCACAAAAGTTTAAGATATATATTTGGGCAAAAAGAGTTAAACATGAGGCAAAGGAGATGGATGGAAATCCTAAGTGACTATGACTGTGATATTCAGTATCACGAAGGAAAGGCAAATGTAGTTGCAGATGCCTTAAGTCGTAAGTTTTATGAGAAACAACGAAGGGTTCGTGCTCTCAGAATTAATCTACAAATAGATTTAATCGAACAATTGAAGAATGTTCAAGCTACAGCAATCAAGGATGATGCTGAAGGAATGAAAGGACGAATCAAGGAATTAGAACAAGGAGCAGATGGAATTTGGAGATTCCATAAAAGTAAAATTTGGGTACCTAAGCAGGGAGACTTAAGACCTAAGATTTTAGAAGAAGCTCATAAATCTAGGTATACTATGCACCCAGGAAACAATAAGATGTACCAAGATTTAAGAAAGAACTTTTGGTGGATAGGAATGAAAAAGGATATAGCACGATATGTTTCTAAATGTCTTACTTGTTCACAAGTTAAAGCAGAACATCAGAAACCTTCAGGGTTACTACAACAATTAGAAATGCCAGTATGGAAATTGGAACTTATAACAATGGATTTTGTTACTAAGTTACCCAAAACCAGAAAAGGTAATGATGCGATTTGGGTAATTGTGGATCGATTAACCAAATCAGCTCACTTTTTACCAATGAAAGAAACCTTTAGTATGGAAAGGTTGGCAAAATTGTATGTAGATGAAGTTGTATCCTTACATGGAGTTCCACTCTCCATTGTTTCGGATAGAGATAGTCGTTTTACTTCTCATTTCTGGAAAAGTTTCCAGCAAGCTATGGGAACTCGATTAAATCTGAGCACTGCATATCATCCCCAAACAGACGGACAAAGTGAAAGGACAATCCAAACTCTAGAAGACATGCTCCGAGCATGTGTGATAGATTTTGGTGGAAATTGGGATGATCATTTACCATTAATTGAATTCTCCTATAAAAATAGTTATCATTCAAGTATTGAAACCGCCCCATTTGAAGCACTATACGGAAGAAAGTGCAGAACTCTGGTTTGTTGGGCAGAAATAGGAGAAAGTCAATTATCAGGTCCTGAAATAGTGCAAGAGACAACTGATAAGATTACTCAAATCAAGGAAAGACTGAAGACGGCTCGAGATCGCCAGAAAAGTTATGCAGACAATAGATGCAAGCCGTTAGAATTTCAAGTTGGAGACAAAGTACTATTGAAAGTTTCTCCTTGGAAAGGAGTAGTCAGATTCGGAAAGAAAGGAAAGCTAAGTCCAAGGTACGTAGGACCATTTCCAGTAATCCAACGTATAGGACCAGTTGCTTATCGTTTACAACTACCAAAAGAGTTATCAGGAGTACATGATGTATTTCATGTATCCAATCTCAAGAAATGCTTATCAGATGAATCACTGGTAGTACCTCTTCGAGATATAGAGGTAAACGAAAAGCTGAAATTTGTTGAGAAACCTCTTCAAATTGAGGATCGAAAGATCAAGTTTCTCAAACACAAACGATTAGTTTTACTCAAAGTCAGATGGGATTCAAAGAGAGGAGCTGAATACACTTGGGAGCTGGAATCAGAAATGAAGCGAAAGTATCCTCAATTATTCCAGTAAATCTCGAGGACGAGATTTTTATTAAGGTAGGGAGAATGTAACAACTCTCATTAAAAGTCCTAGTAATTATTTTAATTTGGCCAATAGGAAACCCTAATTGAGAAACCCAAGTGATTCTGCATAATCCCTAAAATTTTCAGAACAATCGGAATCAGGATCAGGGCCCCTAAAACTCAAGGGGGGTATACCCTAGTTAACGATTATCTAAATTACTCGCTGTCAAAATTTGAAATTTAGAATCTGTCAATTCAGCAAAGCTAGTCCCAACCGTGGCTACTCTATAAAAAATAGGTGACCCTTACGGACCGTAAAGGTTGAGTCTTACGGTCCGTAAGGAGGGGCAAAATTCGGGTATAAATAGCAGACATTGGCAATCGAGTTTTGGTATTGAAACGACGTAAAACTTCGCTGCATGCACTGAGATACGTTCTGTTTACCACAATTAACACACACGGTTCACTAATCGACGCCGAAATCAGGGTAATAACTCGATCGCTGCTACGATTCAATGTCCGATCGATTAAACTATCCAATGGATGTTTAAGTGCTGCCCACATTAGGGTTTATGCTTTGTCATTCGTCGTTAAATCGATGGATGTTTAAGTATCGCACTTTGTCATTCGTTGTGAAGGTTGTAATCTCGTGAGTTGTCGTAAATGCCGTATTAAGTTACTAACCTAGTTTGTGTGCTTGATTATTTAAACTAGGTTATCAAGGCTAATCAGTAGAATAAGCTCTGTTAAATCTGCAATGTGAGTCATTCTCTTTTTATCAAATTACTTTACAAAAGCATGTTTATTTTCAAAGATTATAATTACAGGGATTAAGTCTATGTAATCTGAAATTACTGCCAGTATGTGGGGGGATGTGCACATAGCTACTAATTATTTATCACTTGTGGGTGAACGGACCCAGCAAGTGATATGTCCACAGTCACACGTCCGGTCAAGTGACAACTGGATCAGTTAATTAAAAAGATAGAGACATTGTAATCGCTCTTAATACTGTAAATTATAACAAACGGGTCGTTTTAGTAAATAGAATGATTCACTCAGTATTTCCCGCTGACAAAACCTTTTTCAAACATGTTTCAGGTGATCTGTTGTGATTCAGGAAAAGTGCCGTGAAGCACTATCAGCTTAAGAAAGTGGCTCAGTATAAAAATAAAGAAACATGTTTTGTAAAATAAAAGATTTCTTTGTGAAATCTCAAGATTGTAAATTATCGGGTTTTATCCCGAATTGTGAAATAAAATAATCGGGAAATATTTCAGTTTTGAAAAGATCCTGAAGAAACTTCCGCTGTTAAACTCACTTAATTAAAATACCACGGGATTTCTGTCTCGCGGCTCCTGAATCGGGTCAAACCGGGTCGGGGGCCGTGACAACGGGGGTCGTGACAAGTATAACACTTTAAAGGGTTGATTTTGGACTGATACTGATCATTTTTGGGTTTTTAAAATTTATGACCAGGATTTACCGTTTTGTGATATTCATTAGGATGTTAATTAAACTGTTCTTAATGCTTATTAACTTGTGATTTATTTATTAAGTAAATGCTAATGGTAGTCTTTAATGGTTAAATGAAATTGTTAATGATGATTATTCTACTATGTTTGAAGTTATTAAACATGGTGTGGCTAATAAAGTGGATGATAATGACTTTGATAATATTAACCGTGTTTGGTTGTCAAACATGATTCTAAAGTTAGGTTAGAATCAATTGTGTTTTCTATGATGTGCATCATGATCATGTTAGTTGTGTTGTGCATAGGATGATGTCAATAGCATATTATGTTTTCAATGCACATAATCAGTTGTGTTATGCATTAGGATGATGTTAATAGCATCTTCATTAGATTACATTCAGTTGAATAGCTGCTGCACATTAAGTATTGAATGCACATAAGCCTTTGAAAATGAAATGCACAATTGAACTTGCTTATAAGTTGAACAAGCATGATAGACTATGTTTTGCATAACTGGATTTACCTAACTCGGGAGCAGGGATGATATACTTTATTATGTATAGCTACGATTTAGCAAAAACTCCGGAACAGGGCTGATAGACTATTTTATGCATAGTATGATTTATCAATCACTTAAACAGGGAGCATACATCTTGGTAGGGATAACATGAACTGTTTGACCAGATAAAAAGGTCACAAGTGAAAGTCAAACCCCACCCAACTCCAAAAAGTCAAACCCAGTTCAACTTATAAACTGCATTCCAATTCTGGTTACATGTGTTGATCTCTTGTTGTTGTTGTATTAGTACCTTGATATTGTTGTTTAATTTTCTGGTTACATGTGGTTTGTTACTAGATTAGGAAAAATATTTGAAAATGAAAAGAAATTAAGAAATCAACTTGGAGGGACTGAAATTGTAAGTAAAGTTTTGGGTGTATTTTAGTCTTTTCATAGAATTACAAACGGTCCAGATAGTGCAAGGGTTTTAATTATGAGCAACTGAATACATCAGGTACTGGAGTGTTCGATTTTTTAAAATGGGGACTGAACCTGAGATTGAGTGTAAACCTCAGAGACTGAAACTGTACTTTAGTCTTTACTAAATAATTTAGTTCAGATTGAAATATACAACACAAAATTTTAATGTTTATAAAATTTCATATTTAAGCAAGCGTCTACTCCGAAACCCTATTCTAAGCACCTGACTGAACCCCTCCCTCCCTTCGCTGCTACCAACCATCATCGAACTACAAGTCTCCTCAAAGAGCAAAGACCTTACCTGAATCGAGCGAATCGGCGCTCATTCCCACATCCTGGCCTGGGCCTGAATCGCGTGGCGTGCCAGTTTGTGTCTCCTCCGTCGCGTGGCGCGAGGAGTACATTGTTCCAGCAGGTTTCGTTTTGAAACCTGCATTTTCCCAGCAATACTAGTTTTTACGAAAACAGCCATAACTTACTCGTTATTGGCCCGTTTTACGATCCGTTTCTTCCTAAATGATCGTAATTTAATTCTCCATCTTATGAAGTTTAAACGCGACATCTGAATTCACAAAATTTTAGATTTCAAGCTCTCGGCTTGAAATTCAATTATAACACTTTTTGACCCGTTTCATGATTTATTAAACCACTTGCGTCTAAATCATTATTAAACCTTGGAATATTTGTTATCTTAAAATCTTTAACTCGTGAGTTATAACTTTATGAATTATGCGTCCAATAATTGTCACACCCCGATATTTCCACGTATTACCGGTGGGCCCGGTAGGGAGTATCGTGACGTAGTTGATATCATCATAGTCAAACAACACAATATATAAATGCACAGCGGAAGCAAAAGATAAATATATTACAATCCGAATATAAAGTAATATCAAGTATTACAACGGAAAGTAAAGGATCCACAGGCGGATCTTAAAACATAAACATTGTTCAACAGACTTTAGACGCCTAGAACTTGCAAGATTCCTTATTAACGCCCTGAGCTTCCAGCCAATTACGTTCAGTACCTGTCACTTAACCTTTTTGGAAAAATACGTCAGTTTACACTGGTAAATACACTCAACCGACTCATTTGAAAAGAGTTTAAGAAAATTCATTTAGATGCACCAGGCACAAAATATTTTGACACTTTGATTAAAATGCACAAGGCAAAATTAATCTTTTATAACTTGGGACAATTATATTTATAATCTTGTATACAGATTTACATGTTCGTTGTACGTTCAGGGCCCGATGTAGAAACCGAGTCAAGATTAACAGACACGCCACAAGTATAGGCCCACAAGAGAGTGAGATACCGTTTCCCTTATGCAACTGTCAGGTGTATGCATACACCTCGTGCATAGGGCGTGGCCATTTTATAACACAATGATGTCAAGGATATCCGGGACATGGTCATTAACCCTTAAAGGCTTTTATTTCAAACAATACAGATTAAAGCGGGTTACCTCAATAATTTAATCACAATTCGATTAAACATTCAATACCCGACCAAGCGGTATTATTATAATACCGTATCCCATGCCCGTATAGGGAAAATAAGTTAAGAGTATTTACCTGAGCTAAATATAAATTCAATCCCAGCCGTATATCAATTCAGCAAGCACAAGTACTTCTACTGGGCTCTTAATCTGGAATGAAGGTTTTTAATAACCTATTAGATTTCTAACGGGTCTTTAATTAAGCCTATGCTTAGACCGGTTAGTTTTAAAGAGGAAGATACGGTTCAAACGCATGATAAGGCGAAGACCGGTTTAGAATGTGGTTTTTTTTTACCCGACAAGCTTGTATGCTTGTTTAATATGGTTAACTTAAACACATTTTGGATTTTGGGACCAAAAAGATATGGTTTGACCCGTTTCGGCTAATTTATGCAAACTAGTCACATAAGCCGATCCGAACGCGACAAGCGCGTAACGAGTAATCATAAGAGTCATATACAGGTTTACTAAGTTAATATGCCTTAAATATGTTGTGACATCAGTAGGATACCTTCCATTATGGCCAAAACGAGTTTAATCTCAATATAAGCCCCGAAGGGGTATTTTGGTCATTTACCTAAGGCATATATACTACCTGTCATACAACTAACTAAACGTCGTGACCATAAGGTATAACCTCGGAAGGTTATTCCCTATATACTATGGTCACCTAATGTGTTTGGTCGGATCCTAATGATCGACCAAACGGGTCGGGTTCGAAAGTATAAACGATTGTTTAGATCGCTTACCTTACGACCCTATATAAGCACTAAACTAAAAGTGACGAGCTAAGCATGTTAAAACATGCTTAACTAAGTTTAGAAAACAGGTTTGGTATTAAAACAAACGGTTTTGATACCTAAGAGTAGTTTGGTTACAAAATACGCAAGAATACGCATTTTGGCCGAAACTACGACTCGTCACTGAGCCTAGATAACGTGGTAATCAGTAGGTATAGTCACTAGGGACTATAACCATCGTGATTACGCTCACGTTATGAAGTTCAAATGAACTTCGTATTGACCATAAACTGGTCAATGCAGAAAGTCAAACAAAGTTTGACTTTAACGCTAAAACGAATAAAAGAACGAAGGAACACTTACAAAGGGTCCCCGAAAGCTAATCTTGATCCAAGTAACTCAGGTATGAAGCAAAGGCTTCAACTTAGAGCATTCTTAGATCAGATTTGTGGGTTTTTGAGGTTGGGATGGATGGGTATTTATAGGATTTTCCAAATAGAATATTCCTAGCATATTCCAAGCATATTCCTAGCATATTCCTAGCATATGCCAAGCATATTCCTAGCATATTCCAAGCATATTCCTAGCATATTCCTTAGCATATACCTTAGCATATTCCTGGCATATGGCTAAAACGGGTATTTAACTGGGTACCGGGTATTTTATCTAGCGTTTAAATCCCGGTTTATTGCGTTCTAAATTATTTTTATTACTCTATAAAAATAAACTCGCCAAGATATTACTGAAATAAATTTCAGTTGCCAGGACTGGCTGCGTTGTCTGCGTTTTGCAGTAGAAGCACTGTGTTGCGCAGAAACACACGGTACGCGCTTAAACTTTGAAAAATAACGTTTTTAGGCGTTTTAATTTATTTTTCAACACGGACCTGATTAAAATAAGATTTTAATCAGAACAGAATATTTGTGGGATTTAAATATTATCCGGTCGGTCACCAACGTTCGTTTGGTCGTACGATCGCGATGTTCGGTTAATTACGACTGAATACGCATAAGCGCGAAAAACGATCCAAATTGCGTGACGAATGGGTTTTTCTTATGCCAAACACTAAAATAAAATATTTTAGTGCTTACATAAATTTTTGGATCTCCGGGTGTATTCAGAACGTAAGTTATGCGCGAAAATGCAAACTTATGCACTTTTTGACGCTTTTAGTCCCTGATCCTTCTACACTTGATCTTAACATGATTTCTTGCACTTTGAGCCCTCTAACTTGAGTTTTAAGGGCCTTAAGACATAACCAAACTTTTTTAAGTCCTTGGGTAACTTTATGGTTTCCCGAAAAGTCATAAATTTCAACGTTGACGCTTTTAACCCCTTGTATACGAATATTGTCATAACTTTCTCATATGATAGCGAAACCTGGTGAAATTTTTATCAGGTATTCTAGTGAGCATAATTGATCGTTACAAAGCTTCGGGTTTGCTAAAAGGTAACTCAGAGGTATACTTTAAACATGCTGACACATTTAACCCCTGTAGTTTGTAATCTCTCACTTTCTTTCACAATTAGCTTCGTATGATCCATGAATCATTCGTTTAAGGGTATAAACATCATGTAGGGATATTGTAGGGTATATTTATCCATTTTTGACATTTTGAACACTTATATTCACATATTTTCCATGTTTGTCAACTTTAGTCCTTCTAGAGTATTCTTTCACACGTTCAAAGCTTATGACACGTGTCAATACATTATAGGACGTGAATTTTCGAGGTGTTACATCCTCACCCCCTTAAAAGAAATCTCGACCTCGAGATTTGTTAAGATGATGGAAGTACTTTTTGTCGTATAATGGACTTAACTTCTATAATATATTTGGAGTCTTTCCAAGCTCCCAATGTGACCCCTATATTAGGTACATATATCCTTTTGGGGCTTCTTAACCTGTCGATCCTCAATTGATACAGGATGCTCATCACATCATAATTTTGCATATCATTATGTGATAGTGTTTCTTGACTTATTGGCGAAATACATCCTTCTGTCACTAGTGTGCAATATATTGCGAGCTCCGCCAAGCTCTCTAAATAGGTTTTAGCTTATACGCTACTTGATTTTGATACATTCAATTTCCTTCGAATGATTCTATATATTCAGAGCTTAACTAGCCTGATAATTTAACAATTTTGGCACACCCTTCCTGGGTGATATCTTTTGTTGAACCTTGTCCTTAACAAGAATTTAGGAGGTTTGCTATTTTCATTAATTCTTGATTTTCTGCCGAATACTGGCATTTTACAGATGATTATGTATTTGCGTGATCTTATTTGTTGTTTCTAATGCAACTTTCAGATCCTGATAATTGGACTTACCAATCTATTGTCCTATCAATAGGCGTTTAACATTCCATCTATACAAGGTCTCCAAAGGAGCAGCCTTAATACTTACATATCAATTATTATAGAAAAACTTATCTTAAGGTGGGATGGTTATCCCAACCATTTCTTAAAACTAATCTTAAGGAGTAGCTAATCCTTATAGCTAGTTGAATAACTCAACGATCCTGGGTAGTTGATGGCGATTCTTAATCGTTGTTAAAATAGGGTTGCGGTAATGAATGCATAAGCAAAATGAACCGTCTTTCTTACTTAACTATACCGAATTCTCAGGATATGGAGTTAGGCTATATGAATCTATATCTTAAAATTTACTTAATCAGGGTTTCAGTTATTCCATAATCAACATGGAGTTCTTACAACACTCCAACCCAAAGCGGGATGTTAATCTTAACTCTACTTGTCTCTCGGGAGGTAAACAGGGTAGTCTTAGGAAAAGGTAATCAAGACACACGGAGATTACATAGATTTTTTTCCAAATCTCGGCTCCAGTTCATTTATCCTTGCCTGTGTCAGATAAGTGGCATATTTATGTTACGAGTCCACAGATTTAATCAGAGACACTTACTTGGACAATTCCATTCTGGATATCTTCGTTGAATACTATTAGTTGACTTTATTACCATATGATCATTGGAATATCCTTGTGGTTCCATGCATTAAACCTCCATACTGATCAGGCATGGAAGCAATCTATGGAACATATTAAGATACATCAATTTTCATACGGCGGTTTTGTCATACCATTTGGTATTCGTAATCAATAGGGGTTAAGGAGATATCAATTACATGCGAAGGTCCTTTATCTATAGAGAGGGTACATTAGAATTTTATGACTTAAAGATTTCTGACAGGAACGGAAGAAATGGTTCCTATTATTTTCGCTTTCACTTAATAACTATGGTTCTTAGGAAAGATTTTAAAATTTTGCTATACTTATAGTTTATGAAGGATTTACAGTAAGTAGCATTCGGCTCTTTGAACCCTTTTCATGATCCTTTTACAGCTTTTCCAACAGCTGCATCATATCATAGTTTAAAGAACATCCTTGGACTTTCTACGGTTTATAATTGTAGTATAATTAGCATGTGTCGCATCATCAATGGCGTGATTGACTGATGTCTTATCCGAGTTTGTCATACTCAAGATTTGATTCCTATTACTAATGAATCAATTTCTTAGTTGCTATCCGACAACTGCTATTCATCATCCTCATGGCCTTATATACTAACCATGGTTTCATTAAACCATACAGGCCAATATAGCATTAACATTCTTAATGAACGTTATTTAATATATATCAATTATACTTAGCCTAGGTCACAAAAGACCATTACTGGCATTTAAAGTTTGACCTTAATCCATCATCTTTTTGACAGGGGATCAAAATGTCACCTCTGTCTTTATTATAGTGATGAATTTGGATAGCTTGAAAGCTTGCCATAAGGATATCAGAAAGAGTGATTCCTAATAGATATAAAATATCAATTTAAGATTTGTTGGAGCATTTTCTATAGTGTCATCGGCCAATTTCTATCTCGCGTTAAATGACCGGAGTCTTAATCAGCGGAGACAACAGTTCTCAACATTTATCGTTCATTATAGAATCATATGTGCTAGCATTAAATAAATTTCTGCCTAGATTGCTTGATAAGGAAAGATACCTGCTATATATAGTTATCATTCTGTACCATCTCCTGGGCGTTCATCTGGAAAACTCATGCGTTTGTTCTCTTAGCCTCTTCGGGCTTCTTCTGATTCCTAGGGCAGTTAGTCTTGATATGCCCCTTCTCGTTGCAACCATAACAGGTTGCATCTTTCAACTTCTTGCAATCCAAGGTTTTATCTTCCTTAGACTTGCAGATTCCACAGGGTAGAGGCTGAGACTCAAATATGCATTTCCCAAGGTGGTATTTCTTACAGGTTTCACACCTCGTCTTTTCATCCGACTGCTGGTTGTCTCTTTTAAACCCGGAACTCTTCTTATCCTCAGAGTTCCTCTTCCTATCGGAGCGATGAGAATTATCATCCTCCCTTTTACGCTTTCCATCTTCAGAGACTTTGGCAGCCTTGTTTCTGACCACATCGAGTGTGAGAGATAGCGACAGATATGTCGTTGACCTGAATGTAGTAGGCCTTGAAGCCTTAACACTGGCTTTGATTTCTGGGGCTAAACCCCCAATGAAACGAGCAATTCTCTTGGGTTCTGGTGTTACTAGGTAAGGAACCAGTCTGGATAGAGTATTGAAACTGGTGAGGTAAGCTTGACAATCTAAGTTTGTCATCACCAATGATAAGAAATCTGATTCAATTCTTTCGATCTCGTGTTGAGGGCAGTAGTTCTCCATAATGAGAGCAAAAAACTGTTCCCATGACATGTTGTAAAGTGGGATCTTCCCAGCAGCTTGAATGAGAGCCTTCCACCATGCTAGTGCCTCTCCCTTGAACGATTGGGATACATACTTCACTACATCCCTCTCAGCACAACCGCTGATATCGACAACTGTGTCCATTTCATCCAACCAGGTCATACAATCGATTGCCCCTTTCTCCCCAGTGAAATCCCGGGGTTTGCAGGAAACAAAGTATTTATAGGTACAGGACTTGGTACGCGGTTCATTATCGAACACTATCCTTTTGGATGGGACACTGTGTTGATTAGATGAATGTCGATCATCATCCTTCTTTGGTTCCTCTTTCTTAGAGGGTGGCTTGCTATGAGCCTCAGAATGAGTCTTGGGGACAAACTTAGAGTGGGGTACAGATGAGGCTTTACTATGAGTCCCACTATACTCCTTGAATTGCTCCTCTACAGCTTTAGATACAGCTGTATCAATCAGTGTACGAAGTTCTCCTCTGGTTATATTAATCTTATCATTCTCATTATTCTCTAGGGGATGACTGTTGATCTCGTCAGAGTCAGCCATGTAGTCTTAATTACTACAAAAAGAAAAATAAGGGCAAGGTTTATTTAGAAGCCCATACAGTACTATCGTCCTTGACGATTTATTAACCATGGTAATATAAACCATATTGGTTAATTTGTTAGTTATATTTAATTAGTATTTTCATTATAATTTATCCTAGTTATAAAACATTAAGGATATTAAAGTGGCGCAAAAGGCCTAGTCACAAGGATTGTTTTAAATTTATAAGCCATGATTTCAGAGAATCGAGGCATTAAGGTTTGAACATATTTCATTACCTTTTCTTGACAGAGAGTCAAAGACATCCACTGTCTTTTGTCCCCTAGGACAATAAGTATTGCCCGTAGGCATTTCATCACTTATAGATGTTTATAATTTGATCATCTTCATTTGATGATATTAGTCAGGATCGCATTGATCATGCAAACTATTATGCTTGGACGTAGTTCAACATCTTTAGACGGGGGTCAAAGACCACCACGGTCGTTGTCTTATCGGACAATAAGTTTGCCCCGTAGGCACTTCATCACTAATGGATGTTTATTTCAAATAAGGGAATTTAGATTAACCCTCTTTTTAAAGATGGCCTGTGTGACTTTAACGATTCACAGTTTGCCAAAAATGTTAACATACTTACAGATGTTAACAGTGATTGGAATCCTTTAGATAAGTTTTACCGTCTTGGCCATGTCTACAATGACATTTAGGCTAGGTTTTACCTTTAAGACTCTTTTAATATTTAACGCAGAACAATCCTAAATTGAACTGTTAACAAGGATCTGAATCTAATTATGGAACTACCATCTTGGCCCGGTCTTAAAATGACACGTGGCTAGGTTTTGTCCTTTTTAGATTTTGCCATTTTATTATAATGGTAGATCTTATAATATAGGAATGATATTTTAAATATAATCGTTCCATTAAAATTTAAACAAGTATATGGTTGCCCTTAACGGGACTTCTACAGAAAATGACTTGCCCATGCAAGGGCTAATCAGAAAAATAACAAAGGAACAAATAAGGACAAAATAAAACGAATTTGGATTAGTCCTATGTTTTTGTCAAGACTCAAGAATGTTCAACTGTGTTACTGAGATTAAACACAAAAGACTAGTGTTTATGTAACACCCCAAAACCCGAATGTTTATAATTATCGTGTGTCCCATATGACTTAGCATGAAATAAATGACTAGGCTATTTAACCTAGTTAAGTGTGTGGTTAGAAGTATGAAAAGACAAGAGTTTTGCTAATATTATGAGTAAGTAATAAACATGAGGGACCAAAGTTGAAAAAGGGGAAAGTTATGTTTAAAAACAAAACAAACACACACACGACACACACATCGTGTGTGTTCTAGATCGATCAGGGGAACTCCCCATGAACCAAACCCTAGTTCTAACATAATCATCAAATTGAGGAGTCAAACGAAGCTCAAATTCATAACCAAGCATAGATTAATGATCACCTTCACAAGGGGATCGCAAGGTATGTCTTAAAAGTTAGTTTGGTGATTATGCATGAAGCGAGTTATGATGTAAATCACGAATTTGTATGAAATTGAGTATGAGTATGTGTTAGAATCATCATTTGGAACATGGATTATGCATGAATTAGGTTAATTTGATGTTTAAGGGTGAAACCCATTAGTTATGGTGAGAATGATGATTTGAATCATCATCCATGTCTAATTCTTGTTAAATGTTGATGTATTTTGATTTGTATGATGGATTCTTGTTAGAGGAATTGAAAGAAATGTGATAGTAGTATGTTTGATGTTTATGCATGTATGATTCATGTTGATTAGAAGGAAGAAATTGATGAATTATGTATGAGATTTGAAGGATATGCATGAACTAGTTGTACACTATACTTAGGAGGTAGTACACACATCAAAAGCATGAAGAAATTATGAAGAACTTAAGATTTGATCACTTGTAAGTGATTAGAAAAATAGTTATGAAGTGGGTTTTGATGATATGATGAAAATGATAATATGTTCATATTATTGATGTTTGAAATCGTTTATATGTGTGAATGTTTAAAGAAATTGGATAAGAAATGATGAATTGTTGTTAGATGAATTGAATAAAATGTGATGATAATATGTTGATGTTTAATTTTAAATACCACATGTTGATTAGTAGAAGGATTTGATGAACTATGTATGAATTTAGAAGATTGTGCATGAATTAGTTGTACGTTATGCTTAAAAGGTGGTACGCACTCCAATCGTAGGATAAAATGTATATATTGTCGTCCGTATAGACGATTATGATGTTACGGGTATATACTGATAAGTCGAATGTTAAATTAAATGAACCGTTGACTTCTAAAAGTCAACTGGGTATAAGAAGAATGGTTAGACATGTTGTCATAATTGTAAGATTAGAGTAAGTTATACGGTGTGTGTTAGACTTATGTGTGTTTAATGCGATGACATGATGAATTACATGAGTGCAAATGGATATGGGTATGGCTATATGAGTTACGTTTGTTAGAAATGACTAATGATATGACCGTTAACATGTACAAATGAGTATGCTAATAAGAGCGTGATTTCGATGAAATGGAAGCATAGGAATCACGTCGAGACGAGCTCAAGCACGAGGTGTTAACGGGTCAAGAGGAGGCAAGAGATCGGGTACGAGCACGGACGCATAAGGTAAGTGATTCCGTAATCACTTCTTAGTTGTTTATGTAAAGTTATATGCAACTTAATTAAATATGATAATTGAGGTCAAATAGGAATGAATTGTATGATGTCGATGAAGTATTAAACGGATCTTAGTTTTGATCCGAGCAAGGTATGTGTGATTAAGAATTGTAGCTAAGTAGTAGGATTGGCTACTTATGTAAGGAATTCCTTTGTTGTTAAGGATTGAACGAAATTGACAAAAACGCCCTTGATAGGTATATCGGGCAATCGACCTTAAATGTCTATTGGAAACAAGCGAATCGATTAGAGTAATGTTTTGGTCATGTGTGAAAGCGAAGAGTATGGTTTTGGTATGTCATAAACCATTTAATGCGCAAATACCCATAACGGGTCAAATAATTAGAAAATGATAATAAGCCGATAGGGCGTAAGATAAGAATTTCCTTAATCCGGATATGGGATTTTAAGTTCATATGATAGAATGTGAATTTACAAGCATGTAGGAAGAAACGGGAGGTTAAACGGGTAAACGGTTCAAAAGTTATGCGCGTTTTAGTGCGTACGAATGACAAAACAACACAGCAGAAAACTGATGTTTCTGGAGGCCGTCGCCGACGCCCCCTGGAAACACCAGTTTTGCCAGACGCCTTAATTGCCTGTCTACGGGTGTTTCTGGCTACGGGTAATTGCAAGGCCCGTCGCCGACGCCCCTAGGGCCGTCGGCGACTGCCTCCCCAAGTCTCGAAAGCTGAAATCTTGTTATTTAAGTTGATTTATGTATCGTGGGCTTCGGTTTGTTATCCGTGGACTACGGCGGGCTTTCTAAACTTGATTTTGATCGATCCTTAGATGTTTATGGGCTATAAATCAAAGTTTAAGTCCCCAAGTAGATAACGTATGAGTATGTAAGAGGTATGCAAGATGTTGTACGTGTATGTAGATGCGTATTTATGTATATATGAAGATACGTATGATAGCATGTATATATGTAAAGATGTAGGAAAGGTATGTATGTATGCATATGTGTACTTATGTATGTATGAAGATATGTACGAGTGTATGCATGTATGTAAAGATGTAGGAAAGGTATGTACGTATGCAGATGTGTATGTATGTATGTATAAAGATATGTACGAGTGTATGCATGTATGTAAAGATGTAGGAAAGGTATGTATGTATGTATAAAGATATGTACGAGTGTATGCATGTATGTAAAGCTGTAGGAAAGGTATGTACGTATGCAGATGTGTATGTATGTATGTATAAAAATATGTACGAGTGTATGCATGTATGTAAAGCTGTAGGAAAGGTATGTACGTATGCAGATGTGTATGTATGTATGTATGAAGATATGTACGAGTTACGCATGTATGTAAAGCTGTAGGAAAGGTATGTACGTATGCAGATGTGCATGTATGTATGTATAAAGATATGTATGAGTGTATGCATCTATGTAAACATGTAGTAAAGGTATGTACGTATGTAGTTGTGTATGTATGTATGTATAAAGACATGTATGAGTGTATGCACGTATGTAATGTTGTAGGAAGGGTATGTACGTATGTAGATGTGTATGTAAATAGGTATGTAAGTACGTATGTATGCATGAATTAGATACGTTGAGTGTTAACGTTGTTAATGGTGTACCTTGAGAATGAAAAGAAATGCAGGTGCATTATTGAAGCCTCACCAAGAAATGGATACGCAGACGGAATGCTTAAAGTTTGAAAAATGACGAAATGTGAAGTGTACGTGAATGAATCTTGTTTAGATAATGTGTGCTAATGTTATGAATGTATGTGGCGAGTGCAGGTTGTGCGGTTCATGGGCGATTATTACAAGGGGTAGAGATCGAAGACCGAGTCACAAGATAGATTGTACGGGAATAATCGAGTATGTACTTTAGTAAACGGGAGTTATGCTTTTGTTTTGTAAAAGAGATATTTTTAAAACAAACTTTCAAGTAAGTCAAGACGTTTTTAATGAAAGAAATTTTATGGCACGAATTTCCGCTGCGACTTTTGTCAAATACCTGTTAGGGTCTTACAGTTTAATTCACTCAGTGTTGGCTCTGATACCAACCTGTCACACCCCGATATTTCCACGTATTACCGGTGGGCCCGGTAGGGAGTATCGTGACGTAGTTGATATCATCATAGTCAAACAACACAATATATAAATGCACAGCGGAAGCAAAAGATAAATATATTACAATCCGAATATAAAGTAATATCAAGTATTACAACGGAAAGTAAAGGATCCACAGGCGGATCTTAAAACATAAACATTGTTCAACAGAATTTAGACGCCTAGAACTTGCAAGATTCCTTATTAACGCCCTGAGGTTCCAGCTAATTACGTTCAGTACCTGTCACTTAACCTTTTTGGAAAAATACGTCAGTTTACACTGGTAAATACACTCAACCGACTCATTTGAAAAGAGTTTAAGAAAATTCATTTAGATGCACCAGGCACAAAATATTTTGACACTTTGATTAAAATGCACAAGGCAAAATTAATCTTTTATAACTTGGGACAATTATATTTATAATCTTGTATACAGATTTACATGTTCGTTGTACGTTCAGGGCCCGATGTAGAAACCGAGTCAAGATTAACAGACACGCCACAAGTATAGGCCCACAAGAGAGTGAGATACCGTTTCCCTTATGCAACTGTCAGGTGTATGCCTACACCTCGTGCATAGGGCATGGCCATTTTATAACACAATGATGTCAAGGATATCCGGGACATGGTCATTAACCCCTAAAGGCTTTTATTTCAAACAATACAGATTAAAGCGGGTTACCTCAATAATTTAATCACAATTCGATTAAATATTCAATACCCGACCAAGCGGTATTATTATAATACCGTATCCCAAGCCCGTATAGGGAAAATAAGTTAAGAGTATTTACCTGAGCTAAATATAAATTCAATCCCAGCCGTATATCAATTCAGCAAGCACAAGTACTTCTACTGGGCTCTTAATCTGGAACGAAGGTTTTTAATAACCTATTAGATTTCTAACGGGTCTTTAATTAAGCCTATGCTTAGACCGGTTAGTTTTAAAGAGGAAGATACGGTTCAAACGCATGATAAGGCGAAGACCGGTTTAGAATGTGGTTTTTTTTTACCCGACAAGCTTGTATGCTTGTTTAATATGGGTAACTTAAACACATTTTGGATTTTGGGACCAAAAAGATATGGTTTGACCCGTTTCGGCTAATTTATGCAAACTAGTCACATAAGCCGATCCGAACGCGACAAGCGCGTAACGAGTAATCATAAGAGTCATATACAGGTTTACTAAGTTAATATGCCTTAAATATGTTGTGACATCAGTAGGATACCTTCCATTATGGCCAAAACTAGTTTAATCTCAATATAAGCCCCGAAGGGGTATTTTGGTCATTTACCTAAGGCATATATACTACCTGTCATACAACTAACTAAACGTCGTGACCATAAGGTATAACCTCGGAAGGTTATTCCCTATATACTATGGTCACCTAATGTGTTTGGTCGGATCCTAATTATCGACCAAACGGGTCGGGTTCGAAAGTATAAGCGATTGTTTAGATCGCTTACCTTACGACCCTATATAAGCACTAAACTAAAAGTGACGAGCTAAGCATGTTAAAACATGCTTAACTAAGTTTAGAAAACAGGTTTGGTATTAAAACAAACGGTTTTGATACCTAAGAGTAGTTTGGTTACAAAATACGCAAGAATACGCATTTTGGCCGAAACTACGACTCGTCACTGAGCCTAGATAACGTGGTAATCAGTAGGTATAGTCACTAGGGACTATAACTATCGTGATTATGCTCACGTTATGAAGTTCAAACGAACTTCGTATTGACCATAAACTGGTCAATGCAGAAAGTCAAACAAAGTTTGACTTTAACGCTAAAACGAATAAAAGAACGAAGGAACACTTACAAAGGGTCCCCGAAAGCTAATCTTGATCCAAGTAACTCAGGTATGAAGCAAAGGCTTCAACTTAGAGCATTCTTAGATCAGATTTGTGGGTTTTTGAGGTTGGGATGGATGGGTATTTATAGGATTTTCCAAATAGAATATTCCTAGCATATTCCAAGCATATTCCTAGCATATTCCAAGCATATTCCTAGCATATGCCAAGCATATTCCTAGCATATTCCAAGCATATTCCTGGCATATTCCTTAGCATATACCTTAGCATATTCCTGGCATATGGCTAAAACGGGTATTTAACTGGGTACCGGGTATTTTATCTAGCGTTTAAATCCCGGTTTATTGCGTTCTAAATTATTTTTATTACTCTATAAAAATAAACTCGCCAAGATATTACTGAAATAAATTTCAGTTGCCAGGACTGGCTGCGTTGTCTGCGTTTTGCAGTAGAAGCACTGTATTGCGCAGAAACACACGGTACGCGCTTAAACTTTGAAAAATAACGTTTTTAGGCGTTTTAATTTATTTTTCAACACGGACCTGATTAAAATAAGATTTTAATCAGAACAGAATATTTGTGGGATTTAAATATTATCCGGTCGGTCACCAACGTTCGTTTGGTCGTACGATCGCGATGTTCGGTTAATTACGACTGAATGCGCATAAGCGCGAAAAACGATCCAAATTGCGTGACGAATGGGTTTTTCTTATGCCAAACACTAAAATAAAATATTTTAGTGCTTACATAAATTTTTGGATGTCCGGGTGTATTCATAACGTAAGTTATGCGCGAAAATGCAAACTTATGCACTTTTTGACGCTTTTAGTCCCTGATCCTTCTACACTTGATCTTAACATGATTTCTTGCACTTTGAGCCCTCTAACTTGAGTTTTAAGGGCCTTAAGACATAACCAAACTTTTTTAAGTCCTTGGGTAACTTTATGGTTTCCCGAAAAGTCATAAATTTCAACGTTGACGCTTTTAACCCCTCGTATACGAATATTGTCATAACTTTCTCATATGATAGCGAAACTTGGTGAAATTTTTATCAGGTATTCTAGTGAGCATAATTGATCGTTACAAAGCTTCGGGTTTGCTAAAAGGTCGCTCAGAGGTATACTTTAAACATGCTGACACATTTAACCCCTGTAGTTTGTAATCTCTCACTTTCTTTCACAATTAGCTTCGTATGATCCATGAATCATTCGTTTAAGGGTATAAACATCATGTAGGGATATTGTAGGGTATATTTATCCGTTGTTGACATTTTGAACACTTATATTCACATATTTTCCATGTTTGTCAACTTTAGTCCTTCTAGAGTATTCTTTCACACGTTCAAAGCTTATGACACGTGTCAATACATTATAGGACGTGAATTTTCGAGGTGTTACAATAATCAAGCTATGAGCAATAATTCATTTTGACCCGTTAGAAAGGATTTAAACATTTAAGTTTAAATCCCACTCTTTTCTTTTATACGTCAATTTTCTACGTTGAGGTATTCACTTATCTTCCACCGCAACTATCTTTGCGGTGGATTAAATGATGTAAATTGTTTATTCCGAATTTACCCCTTCCGGATTGTTAATTTACGACAAAGAACCATTTTGAGGTATTTGACCCAAAAGGGGTTTATACCTACACTTTTACATCAATCAAAGCCTTAATTTATCATAAAACTTATTCCTAAACCACTCATAAGGACCGTTTGCCTAGTTTAATGTTCATGGGCGTTTTGGTGTAACATCCCGAAATTTATAAAACCTTATATTAAAATTTTAAAATACTAAATAAATGAGAATAAGCTAACTAGGAAATAAATAACCTAGCTAGCTTGTTGTCTTGTAGTAACACATGAAGGGATTGAAAAAGGTCTAAATTATAAAGTTAACAAAGGTTGAGGGGCTTTTGTTGTTAAAAATGAAACCTAGTTACTTAAAACAAAAACCAAACTCACTTTTTGTGAGGTCTGGTTCGATCAGAAGCAGGGAAGGGCGACCCCCACTTCTCCAAAACCCTAACAATCACAAAAGCCACAAATTGAAGGCTTAAATCATGTCCAAATCAATTTTCAAGCATAGATTAATTATCACCTAGTTGAGGGGATCATAAGGTATGTAAAATCTTGATGTTTCGATTCATCTCAAGTTCTAAGTTAATTGTGAAAAACTGAGATTTAGCTTGATTATGTCTTGCATGGATGAAATTAGAAGTAATATGGCATCTAGTGATAAAACCTAGATGATTCCTTGTTAAAATATAGCATTATACTTGTGAGGTTTATAATCACCATTGTAGGTGATTAGTGAGTTTGTAGAAACAAAATAAACACTAGATTTATGGTTCTTATTCTAGTGAAATCTGAATTCATGTGGTGAATCTGAAATTATTGATGTTAAATTTTAGTATAGATTTGTTAATTGAAGTGAATATAGATGAAAATAACATGTCAAGAACCTAGTAATGGTTATGTAAAAATCTGACCCGCTAGGTGTTCATTAAAATGCCTAAGTGAGGGTTAATATGTTAAGAATCGGATGAAAACGCATATTTGATTATTTTAGTAAATTATGCGGTAATAACTATGAGAAGAGTTCTAAATTGAATGAGAATTGAACTCTTTAGGCGAGGAATCCGGATCGTCGAGTGGACAAGCCGGAGAAGATACGCGTTTGAAGGGTGCGCTTCAAAGGTACGTGACTTGTTGTCTCGTTACATTTATATAGATAAACCTAGTTGTAGATAAGTTTAATATTGATATGGTGAAAATGATGGCGTTTGGTATGTCCATGAAGTGGTGTAACTCACTCGACAACCAAACGGGTCAAACTAGTTAAAGAAGTATGTTGTTAATATCATTGTTTAAAATAACCGTGTTGGAATGTTAATGAAGTGATGCAACTCACTCGACAAACCCAACGGTTTAAATAATGGTTGAATTGTTATGTGTTTGAAACAACTTAAACATCATTCGTTAAATTTGGGTTATAAAGCGTAAACCCTGGAATGGAAGTGATACGCTAAGGTTGACAAGCCCGGGAATGGGTAATCATGGTGAGAAACCAACATTGACAAGTTATGTAAGTACGCGACCTATGGTTACGTACATTATGTTTATTTATTCATTTCTAATTAGTTATATTGGAATTAGCCAAAGAGGAAAACCTGTTAAGTCGTGTAAGTGACGAAGTGCCTTAGACAAATAAAACGGGTCAAAACATGTGTTAGAAATAGAGTTTGGAATGTCTCGAAATGGTGATTTCCATTCGACAACCAAACGGGTCAAAACAGGTTGAGTAGTAAATGTTGAAGTCAATAACCATCACTTGTTGATTGGTCATAAACAAAGCGTAAGCCGTGAAGCGGACACGCTAACTAGTTGCAAAAACATGAACCCTTGTAGAGGGATTAAAGCTCAGAAATTTCTATTTGTCAAATGGTTTAGAAAAGCATGTTTAAATCCTTGAAAACAAGCACGAAGATTTCTGCCTAAGTGTCCCTCTTGAAGGGAGCAAAACGCTATAGTGGGTAACCCGGGATTGGGTTAAGTCGGTCGTAGTCATGAGATGACAATAAAACAAGTTGTTGAACTTGTAGACAAATGGGTCGAATAAATAAAGTGCCAAAATAAAGGCCAACGGTTTTTAAATGGAAATTTTATGCAAGTTATGTGGATAGACACGTCGGTAATGAATTTACAGACGTATAGGAAAAAGAATCACCTAAAACGGACTTACGAGTCAAAAGTTATGGTCAAATGAAGTTAAAACTTTGAATTTCCGGAGCTGGCAGAAAAATGCAGCTCAGAAACACACCTGCTGGAAAATCGTTCCTGCCGCGCCACGCGACAGGATCATTACGATCCTCCGCGACACGCGGGAGCCGCCGCGCCACGCGACGCGTCGAACAAAACCTGCCGCGACACGCGGCAGGGTAACTTCTGAAAATCGTTTGTTTTTCTCATATTTTGATACCTGGACTTGTTTGTATTATACAAATTGTTGTCAAAACTAACGTTGTAGATGGTTTTGACCTTAGGTAAAAGTGGGAAGTATCCGGATGGCGATCAAGTTAATGTCGAAGAACCGAACACTCATTTTGAAGCTTCCGCAATGATTTAAATCTTTGATAGACTTTGTGTATGGGTTGTAAACAAATTCTAAACAACTTTTGAAACGTATTAAACTTAGTCGTTAGTTGACTAAGGTTGATGCTATGTATGAACTTGATTAAACAAAGTTATGTTACTTTAACAATATTTTAATAGTAATGGTATAATCTATTATTAAAATCAAGTGAAAAATTAAGGGTGTTACAAGTTGGTAATCAGAGCTCAAGGCTGTCAACAAAGTGTTCGGTTCAAAGCTTGATCAAACATCCGGTAAGAATTAGTCATTTAGTAGATTCTATTTGAATATTAGAAAAAGGAAATTAATGTGCACGGGAAGAGTGCATTAATACACTCAAGCCCGGAAAGTGCACTAAATGAGAACGGTCAAAGCAAGTTACGAACTTGGCTAAACCAAAGCAAACAAAGTTATGTTATAAAAGAGATGTTCAAAAATCGATATAAACATTTCAGTTTCAAGACATTCGGTAAGAGTTACTTATAATTGAGTTTAGATAAAATTAAACGATAAGAAATATGTGAAAAGTGTATGGAAGGAGTGTATAAATACGCTCGAACCTTGGAAATACACTAAGTAAGAAAGGTAAGGCAAGATATGTACTTGACCAAACCGAAAAGGAATAACACATTACTTATGATTAAGTGAGCATGATACAAATTTCCGTATAATAAGATGGAAATGAATTAAATAATTATTGATCAACCATTATGAATGTTTCAGTTAAAGAAATGTCTGGAGTAACTCAAACCATATGTTATTTCCTGTGAACACAAAACTCAACAAGCGATTATCAGATGTTATTGTCAAATGGTGTTAATAGCACCATTTGACCAGTTTAGTCTAAATGACCATTCATCATTATGAGATGGTATTTAATTCCCAAGTCGTTTCTCCTTAAACTCATCTTACTAAAAGTCGTTTCTTGTTTTGTTGGACCCGTTATGACTTACGCCATGTGGTGTCTATTTGAATCTCTTTTCCTACCCGTTCACTCATGTCCGGATTACTATTTTACCGCTTTTACCCGTCACGGTTTACACCATAACGTAATGTTTCAAAATTTCTTATTTGTTCATCATCACATCACTAATTTACCATTTTACCCTTTTTGCCATAATTCATGGTTTCTTACCATTCTCACTTGTTCCGACTCGTATTATATCGTGCCGGAACATCATATTTCAATCACTTAATAAAATTCGGATTCAATACTCGCAAGTAAGTATTTTGTAAATAATATAAAGGGCGTAAACTTTACTTACCTCGCATCCAAACTACGCTTTTCTTTTCATATTTGATTCGTTTGACCTGATTCCTCCCCAAGCTTTCACCTAACTTGTTAAGCGTCAAATTATCATTCATCATTCACAAGATGGTTAGACTAATCATAATTTTATACGATTATTCCACCTTAGGCATTTTATATCAAAATTATCATTCATCGTATTATAGGTCAGTTTCACTTTTTAAAAGTCAAATGCCCATTAGTATATGAAATGCACAATCAAGTTTATCAACTAATTTAGGCATTCCTTAATTACCCGGTAGGCGTTATTTTTAAGCCACCGTTTTAACTAATATTCTAATCAAGTTCATTATATTTCCAACACTTCAATTAGTTCAAGCGATTATCAAAGCTAATTTATTCATTCATTTCGCAAGAACTAAGGGTTCTCATCTATAAATGAAAATCGTTTTTATCATATCCCTAGCATTCATCTGAACACCTAAGATAATCAAGTTCTACATATTAACTAGTAGATAACATGATTCCATACACCTATTTACATGAACATAATTACCAAGTTTCATCATAACATACAAAAACCCATTTCAAGTCGTGTATGAGCATTCCCTCGAACCTATAAATTGTTCAAGTATCTTGCTTTAACTATCAATTATGATGATTTTAAGCACATGTATATCATCATCTTCACTATTTAGTCAAAACCCACTTCCTAGTTTACTTGTTAATCACTTACAAGTAACATTACATCAAGTTCTTCATAATTTCATCATAACTAACGAAATTAAACATACATAAACATTCAATTTCAACTTTTGATCATAATCCAACAATCTATTTGCAAGTAACCTACTTGTCTCAAATTTCAACTTTAACCAATCTAGGTTTTATGACATACCTTATGATCCCCATGACTAGCTGATCGTTTATATACATTCAAACCCGAATTTGGTCTTCAATTCACCCTTCAATTTGACGATTTTGTTGAGTTAGGGTTTGTACCCCATGTCTTGCTCCTGGTTGATCTCCACGCGCATACACACACACACACACACTCCATATGTGTGTTGTGTTATGTTTTTATTTTTATTTCTTAAGTTTCAACTTTACCCATTTTAGTCCCTCGTGTTTCGGTTAGTTATCAAGTAGGCATCAACCTACTTATTTCTAGCAATATTTCCTCTAAGTAACTAGGTTAATTATTCCTAGTTAACTTAGTGGGTTCGGGGAGGTTATAACCCGTTTTATTTTTAAGTCCCGTTAACTCGGGCTCTTATGAACCTTATTTCCTCAAAAGCTTTTATTCTCGTTTTTATTTAATATTAGGTTTATTTATTTAAATCCTAATATTTACCAGGTTAATTTTTACCACTAACGATATTTTACCCGTTCATTAATATTAACGTGGTTTGATTACCAACCCCGTTTTTGGGGTGTTACAGAAGCACTTATGCAGGCTTTATTTATTTAGGTTTATTTATTTAAATCCTAATATTTACCAGATTGATCGGCCTACTGTGAGCGGAGCGGCGTCGAAAACGAGCAAGTTGACGCTGAAGACGACGGAGATGGAGACGGTTTATGATCTTGGGGCTAAGATGATTGAAGTATTAGGGAAGGACAAGGTCAAGAGCGGGGATGTGATTGTAATTAATAAGGCGTCCGGGAAGATAACAAAACTAGGGAGGTCGTTTTCGAGGTCTAGGGATTATGATGTAATGAGCCCGCAGATCAAGTTTGTGCAGTGTCCCGATGGGGAGTTGCAGAAGAGGAAAGTGGTGGTGCATTGTGTTACACTTCATGAGATTGATGTCATCAATAGCAGGTATTATTGCTGTTTTTCAACATACATAGATTGAAACCGCCTGCCATGTAAGTCTTAGAGTAAAGTATTCTGCTTCCTTTCTTGATTGCACATTCAACTGATTCTTGAATTCAGAAGCTGCTGCTCTGCTCATTCTAAAAGAAAAGGAATGTGTGTATATATATTTTCCTGAAAACAAGGAAACATTTTATTAACCGAATTTATCGATTAACCCATCGTATTGCATTGCATTGCATTGGTAGTTGATTGTTTCTAGTTATCAATTGCAGAACACAGGGGTTTCTTGCTCTCTTCACTGGTGACACTGGTGAAATATGAGCAGAGGTCAGAGAACAAATCGACACAAAGGTAGCAGAGTGGCGGGAGGAAGGAAAGGCTGAGATCGTGCCAGGTGTCCTCTTCATTGATGAAGTCCACATGCTTGATATCGAGTGCTTCTCATTCCTAAACTGTGCATTAGAAAATGACATGGCACCCATACTACTTATCGCCACCAACCGAGGAATCACAACCATTCGAGGCACAAACTACAAATCCCCACATGGGATCCCAATCGATTTCTTGGACCGCCTGCTCATCATCTCTACACAACCTTATACAGAAGATGACATCCGGAAGATTCTGGATATAAGGTGTCAAGAGGAAGACATCGATGTATTAGAAGATGCAAAGGTGTTGTTGACCAAAACCGGGGTCGACACATCACTGAGATATGCCATAAAACTGATTACATCGGCTGCGTTAGCCTGCCAGAAGAGGAAAGGGAAGGTGGTTGAGATGAAGGATGTGAGCAGAGTTTATGAGCTGTTTTGGGATGTGAAGCGATCGACGCAGTACTTGATCGAGTATCAGAGCCAATACATGTTCAATGAAGCAACAATGGGGGAGGAAGACGATGAAGCCCGCATGATAGTTTGATACGCTTGTAATTGTTGAATTTATGGTCTGAATTCGGAATGTTAAATGCTTCTTTCTAATCA
The DNA here is from genome assembly GCA_030545235.1 of Helianthus tuberosus. NCBI lineage: Eukaryota > Viridiplantae > Streptophyta > Magnoliopsida > Asterales > Asteraceae > Helianthus > Helianthus tuberosus. The sequence goes on from CM060414.1 coordinate 536,121, forward strand.
TGTCTGATGCCCAAATGCACACTTGCTTGTTTATTCTAAGTTTACATTGAACCTTCCTGAATTTATTTTTTCTTATCTTACATAGGTGGAGAATTAAACTTCAAACTTTGAATCGGATCGGACATCGAACCGGATGCCTCACCAGTCTGATCGGATTTAAGAACCTATTCTTAAAAAAGCTTTACGAAAAAACCTATTCTTCTTGTCCTTGTCTGCGCTAACCAAAAGTCAACAGATTTTTATGTTTTTTTTAAACCTCAATCCACCTATCTTCATTTATTTTTCAACATTTTCTTAGGGTTTTATCTCTCAATCATTCTTTATCTGCCGTCGCCCAAGAGTTTTCCCCAACATTTGAAAGATGAAACCCTAAAAGAACTTTCTCGTCCTGACTCACCCTCTGTTATGTTGAAGATTCTCGTTATGAAGGTAAGGCGTCTTTTCAGGCCTAGATTCAGATCTTCGAAAAGAAGGGTAGATTCGCCATTTTAATTCCATTCTACGTCTCCATCTCAAATAACAGCCACCGGTTCGACCAGTGAATCTCCAGTTCGACCTCCGGCCGCCGGTTAGACCGGCCGACCACCTTCAAAACGGATCGACACCCTAAACTTGATAGGCGTAGTCTGCGGTTCCCAGTCCGAGCATGAAAACAATACATTGCTTCAAAGTGTTAAATCTTAGACTATTTTTTCTTATGTTACATAGGTGGAGAATTAAACTTCAAAGTGTTCAATTTTAGACTAGTTATGTTGTTTGGCTATGATTGAAGAGTTGTGTTATTAAGATAATCACATCGATGCCCAATTATATTTAGGATATATTAAATTACATCATGATTGCCACAATATATAAATATATAAAAAGTTCTTTCTTTCAAGTTTACTTACCAAAATACCATTATGTTATTTAGTGATGGCCACAGTTCAAAAAAAGTCCCTTCTTTTAGGCTGCTGATGTGTGCAAAATGCAACATATAAATTTCATCAATTGTGGCATAAAACTAACCCTTTTTTAGTACTAATGTTGGAAAAAGTGTGCTTTTGTCTTCCTTTTGTATTTTCAGGATTAAATGAGCTCAAATTAACAAAAGAAGCAAAAAGACAGCAAAATCTAACATAAATACAAGAAAAGGAACAAACGTGGCATGCCCGACCCCACGACAGCATCTTCCCAAGCAAAACAAGAAGACAGGAGACTGAACACGCCCCGTGCTCAGCCAGCACGGGGGCGTGCCCAAGTGTCAGCAGAAAAGACAAAGTGGTAGAAGCTTCTATTGCCCACCACGGGGCCGTGCTCAGTGGACACGGGGCCGTGGTCAACTATAAGATTCGCACAATCTAGGCAAATCTTCATAGTACAAAGATTCTTCTGCACACGGGGCCGTGCTCAGCAGACACGGGGGCGTGGTCAACTAATAAGACAAGCTGCATTAAATGAAGAAAGAGAAGGATGTGGACACGGGGCCGTGCCCACTAGACACGGGGCCGTGCTCGAGCTTCTGTTCAGCCTATAAATAGGAGTGCTTGGCTCAAGCTCAAACCATCCCTTGGCACACCACCTCTTTCACACTTCACCCACCACCCACCACCACCATAACACCATCATCCACCACCATCATCCATTGTCCATCATAGAGTGTGTGAGTCGTCTCGGGATCCAAGATTGATCGTAAGAGTTCTTGACAATCAAGGCCATGTTTTCCTAAGTCTCTTACATCACTTGGTGAAGACAAGTGTCTAGTGTAATACTTTTTATTTCTAATCTTTTCGCACTTTTTACTTGGTTTTGTATTAATGACTTTAATAACTAGTTTCTTATGTTGAAGGTGATTCTTCCTTATCGTTTGTCCGTGGTGTCTTGACATTATTTTATTGTCTATATAAAATAAAAGATTTTCACCATTCATATCTCCACGGTCTATATGGAGGTATGTTGGCTACCTGGTCGGGGGTTAAGGGAACGGTTTGGTAAGAGTCTTGCCATTGTTCAGCGTTTAGAGGTCCTACAATGGACCTGGGTCAAATTTAGTAGGACATCCTTCAATACTTAACGGTATTGGATGGCGGGGGTCCAAACTCTTTGATCCCCTCATAAGTTAACTACTATTAATACTATAACCCGGCTATTTAGGACTGTATCCCTGCTGACTCAGACTACTTAGTCGAGGGTAACGTCACCTCCAAAAGAGGGGCCTACCATAATTTGCATTAATAACTTAATTAATTATCTTTCAATAATCCGACCCTTTAGGATTGTATCCTTGCTGACTCAAACTACTGGGTTGAGGGTAACGTCACCTTCAAAAGAGGGGCCTATTACAATAACTAAGATAATCTCTTAAATAAGTGCAAAAGTGCGGAAAAAATCAAAGGTTACACTATACACGAGTCGGAACCAAGTGATTCATCTTGTCTAACTGTTTTTATTTTTATTTTTTTTACTTTTCAGCATTTTAGTTAGTTTTTATTTTTCTTAGTTTAAAACATTTTTCTAAACTTTTTGATTTGATTAGACGTTGAGGATAAACCGGTACTAAAAGCTCTTGTGTCCTTGGACGACCTCGGTATCTTACCAACACTATACTACGCTCACGATGGGTGCACTTGCCCATATGTGTGTTTAGTGTTAGTAAATATCGTGTTTTATAAATTTAAAACTTGGCTAAAAAAGTGTTAAAGGGCTTAAAAGATACACCTAATATATATAACACTTCACACGCATCAAGTTTTTGGCGCCGTTGCCGGGGACACAAGGATTTTAAGAAAGTTAGGAATCAACGGCCTAATCTTTTTTGTTATTTTTCATTTTTTTTTAGGATTTTTCTTAGTTTTTCAGCTTCTGCAGAACTCAGCACGGGCCGTGCCCGCTGAACACGCCCCGTGCCCAATCATTGGAACTGGCAATCCTGTTTTAAGTCTGACAGTAGCTGAACACGGGGCCGTGCCCACTCAACACGCCCCCGTGCCCAAGTTTCAGTTACTGAAAACAGAATCGTAAGATCCCGACGGTTGGTAATTTCTGACACAAACACGAGTGATACTGATACTTTTTACTTTCGGCACTCTTATGGTACTACGTGGTGTCAATTATGTGGTGGTAACCATAAGGAATTAGAATGTTATTTTCTAAATTATAAGCCCCACTATATAGACCCATCGTTTCCTAGTATCCTTAAGAGGGGCGAAAGTAAAAATAATCCCTATCTCTCCCTTGAATGCTCCCAACCGGATTTTCTGGGAGAAATGCTTCTCGATGAATTATTTCAATTAGAAGATCTAATTCTTAATTGGTTAAAAGAACTTAGGAAAGATTTCAATGATCTTTTCCAAGACGATAACCAAGAAGAAGGGTTGGAAACGCATTCAAACAACTTCGTTGTTTCCGACAATACTTCTAACTCTAGCGAGGACTTGAGTGATAGTCGTCCCTGTGTCGATTGTGCCGTGAAGGACTCCTCATCGAATTCGTTCGATGCATACATAGACCTGAGCGATTCGACATACACCTTCTTTAACGAGAGCCCGGAAAAGGGTTGGACTTGTCCACCTACATATAGCATAGGAATCACCCTCACCGACAACCTCTTGCGTTCTCGTCTTAATCTAGAGCAATTAAGGTATCTTAGGCACTTTGGGGTTGTTCCATCCAGTAAGGAACCGCCCGATCCGAAAAAGTTCCTTGAAAATAAACAAACTTCATAGACAGCCTCTAGACACGGGGCCGTGTCCAGGTCAGCACGCCCCCGTGTCCACCCAAAGATTCCCTTCTGATTTTATCAGAATACGGACAAAAATGTGTCAGGATTCCATCTGCACACGGGGCCGTGTCCAGCCGACACGGGGCCGTGCGCAATGTACTGTCATTTTCTATAAATGCAGCCAAGAATCCTGCACATTTGAACCATTCCAGGGACAGAGATTTGGGGAATATTCTCACATACCATCCTAGGTATTTTCTAAAAGAAGTTTCTCAACTATCTTCTTGTCCTTTCCTCTTTTATCCACTATCATCTTCTTCAATTTTTCTCATACTTCCATTAAAGCTTGAACCTTCCATAATTTCAAGCCTTATTGAGATGTTTGTTAGATTTTTGTTCATGGAATCTTGTTAAGAATAAGTTCTACAACAATGTTTTAAGTTGTTTATGTTCAAAAATGATTTAAAAATCATGAAAACAATTTGAAACCCCAAGATTCCTTGATCATAAATCCAGCAGATATCTGAACACGGGACCGTGTTCGCTGAACACGGGGCCGTGTCCGAAGTACTGGATCCATAAAATTGAACTCTTTTCGGTATGTTTTCTCAGAATGGCAAGCAGAACAAGCGGAAACTCTTCGTCGCATTCCAGAAACAACCGGCAGGGGAGAAGATCATCAACGGTTGAAGATTCTCTTGTAAACTATGTTTACGCCTTAAGAGAGGCCCTTGATGAAGTAACAAGTGTGGAAGAGGCATTGGTTGACCGTATTAATCATTTGACGGTGGGACTAGAGGGTTGTCTTCGAGAGGTCAACCTTTTGCACCAAAGGTTGAACATTCTCGCCTCTCCTCCTTTGGTGCCGATTATCACCCAAAGGGCATGGAATGTGGTACCGGAAGTCATCATTCCGGCCGAATGGTACGCCTTACATCCGGAGCCCCCTCGAGACATACTACAAGGGGTTCCGATTGGTGTCGCTCCTCCTCCACAAGATGTTGAGGAACATGAAGCCGCCTCCCTTCTCCCGAGGGAGATAGAAGAATGGCTCTAGCAACATCTAAGGGACACCGCTCGGCTTGGAGTTCTACAAGGCTTTTAGACCGGAAATCTATTTCCGGAATTTTGGTTCTTATTGTAGAAGTAGAGCTCCTTAGGAAGATTTTACGGATCACTTGACCTATCTAATATTAGGATTTTAACTTTTATTTTCTGCTTTATTTTTCATTTTTAGGATTAATATGTAATTCTCTCTATGACTTAATGAATGATGGTTTTAGTTAATTTGGTGTTGGGATGGTGTTGAAATGAATAAAACACACTTGAGATGGCAAAGGATACAAGGGAAGCTTGAACCAGCACCCCATGCAGGAAAACATGACCATCCGACAAAATTCTTCGTTTACAGTAAGCTCGGCACGGGCCGTGTCCGCCCAACACGGCCCCGTGCTGCACAGTCTGCAGAAAAGACCCAGTTCAGGTAACTGGACACGGGCCGTGTTCACCCAACACGCCCCCGTGTCCAGGCTTCTGTTTCTCTTGATTTAATTTTGTTACTGGCACTTGAACACGGGGCCATGCCCGGACAACACGGGGCCGTGTCCAGTGCCCAGTAACACAATTTTTTTTGCTTTTTACACCTTTTTACACGTTCAATCAACCTAAAAGTTTATTTTTGGGACACATTGAGGACAATGTGTAATTTAAGTGTGGGGGGGATGCTAAAACCTTGAATCTTGCAAGTCCTAAATACAAGCCTTACACAAAACTCTATTGGAACCGCTAATCACCCCAATTTTTTTTCAAAAATTTTCAATTTTTTTACTTATCTAGGTTTAACTTGGGAATTTCAAGTTCTAAAAAGGTTATATTTTTACGAATTTACAACCGATAGCGTCGTGATAAAAAAAAAAGAACCAACATAAGAAAATTATGAAGAGGCATGGCAAACTTAGTTAAAATTTGATTATATATCATTGATCACATAAAAAAACTCATTCCCACAAAAGTGAGTTTTGAGCCTTTATTGAGCATACAATTACATATCATTAAACTAAATGCTCATTTTTCGTTTCTTGTGTGAATAGCCGCTTGGTTCTTACGACTCTAGAACTTGCCACGACGATACATTCCCGGTCCTTACCAACTTAAACCCGAGTAAGTAAATGATGGAGGCATTAGGACTAACCCCTTTTTATTTCTACACCATTATTTTTCTTTTTTTTACCACCTACCCAAAATCCCCCTAGTTAGCCCCTTTGAGCCTAAACCTTTTCATTTCATAACCCAAACAAACACCCTTTTACCCACCAAAACCTTTTTCATTTTTAACCCTTTGTTTTAGTAACTAGCTTGGTTTTTCGTATGACTTTTCAAAAAAGAAAAAATATATATTTGTTGATGATGAAGTAAAAACAAATAAACAAACAAGTTCATCAAAAATAACTTTGTTTGGAATAATGGCTTCATCAAAATAATAAAAAGTTGAAAAATAGAAAGTCTTACAAAAACCAATGCTTTTTACGCTTTTTCGCCCTTTTCTACCAACTACTAACCACTAACCCAACCACCTACCTTTAACCCAAGCCTAACCCTTCACCCAAAAGTCCTCTTGATATTTACAAAGGTATATAAGTTAAAAAGGAGGAGGATTGATTGCTTGGCAAGCCTATGATAGGAGTAAGTTCCATGCCGCTCTCGAGTGATCCACAAAAATACATTTTCGGCCGAGTGTTGAGTGATCCCCGTGAGGTATGTGAACTTGTATATAAATAGAATTTTAAAGAGGCACGTTATGCCCTAATAAGTAATTTTTCTTATGAAAAGTTTTAAATAAATCATGACGAATAGGATTGTAAATAAATAAAAATAAAACTTAATAAAAGAATCTTGGAAATCCCAACACTCTATGACAAGCCCAAAAACGTTCTCTTCTCTACCCATTTCATTTGGGAGTGTAAAACCACATTATAGAGAGTTTTGCTTGAGGACAAGCAAAGATTCAAGTGTGGGGGGTATTTGATGTGTGCAAAATGCAACATACAAATTTCATCCATTGTGGCATAAAACTAACCATTTTTTAGTACTAATGTTGGAAAAATGTGTGCTTTTGTCTTCCTTTTGTATTTTCAGGATTAAATGAGCTCAAATTAACAAAAGAAGCAAAAAGACAGTAAAATCTAACATAAATACAAGAAAAGGAACAAACGTGGCATGCCCGACCCCACGACAGCATCTTCCCAAGCAAAACAAGAAGACAGGAGGCTGAACACGCCCCGTGCTCAGCCAGCACGAGGGCGTGCCCAAGTGTCAGCAGAAAAGACAAAGTGGTAGAAGCTTCTATTGCCCACCACGGGGCCGTGCTCAGTGGACACGGGGCCGTGGTCAACTATAAGATTCGCACAATCTCGGCAAATCTTCATAGTACAAAGATTCTTCTGCACACGGGGGCGTGGTCAACTAATAAGACAAGCTGCATTAAATGAAGAAAGAGAAGGATGTGGACACGGGGCCGTGCCCACTGGACACGGGGCCGTGCCCGAGCTTCTGTTCAGCCTATAAATAGGAGTGCTTGGCTCAAGCTCAAACCATCCCTTGTCACACCACCTCTCTCACACTTCACCCACCACCCACCACCACCATAACACCATCATCCACCACCATCATCCATTGTCCATCATAGAGTGTGTGAGTCGTCTCGGGATCCAAGATTGATCGTAAGAGTTCTTGACAATCAAGGCCATGTTTGCCTAAGTCTCTTACATCACTTGGTGAAGACAAGTGTCTAGTGTAATACTTTTTATTTCTAATCTTTTCGCACTTTTTACTTGGTTTTGTATTAATGACTTTAATAACTAGTTTCTTATGTTGAAGGTGATTCTTCCTTATCGTTTGTCCGTGGTGTCTTGACATTATTTTACTGTCTATATAAAATAAAAGATTTTCACCGTTCATATCTCCACGGTCTATATGGAGGTATGTTGGCTACCTGGTCGGGGATTAAGAGAACGGTTTGGTAAGAGTCTTGCCATTGTTCAGCGTTTAGAGGTCCTGCAATGGACCTGGGTCAAATTTAGTAGGACCTCCTTCAATACTTAACGGTATTGGATGGCGTGGGTCCAAACTCTTTGATCCCCTCATAAGTTAATTACTATTAATACCATAACCCGGCTATTTAGGACTGTATCCCTGCTGACTCAGACTACTTAGTCGAGGGTAACGTCACCTTCAAAAGAGGGGCCTACTATAATTTGCATTAATAACTTAATTAATTATCTTTCAATAATCCGACCCTTTAGGATTGTATCCTTGCTGACTCAAACTACTGTGTTGAGGGTAACGTCACATTCAAAAGAGGAGCCTACTACAATAACTAAGATAATCTCTTAAATAAGTGCAAAAGTGCGGAAAAAATCAAAGGTTACACTACACGAGTCGGAACCAAGTGATTCATCTTGTCTCTCTGTTTTTATTTTTATTTTTTTTACTTTTCAGCATTTTAGGTAGTTTTTATTTTTCTTAGTTTAAAACATTTTTCTACACTTTTTGATTTGATTAGACGTTGAGGATAAACCGGTACTAAAAGCTCTTGTGTCCTTGGACGACCTCGGTATCTTACCAACACTATACTACGCTCACGATGGGTGCACTTGCCCATATGTGTGTTTAGTGTTAGTAAATATCGTGTTTTATAAATTTAAAACTTGGCTAAAAAAGTGTTAAAGGGCTTAAAATATACACCTAATATATATAACACTTCACACGCATCACTGCACGGTATGGACCTCCGTCCTGGTCCGTCCTCCACCGGCGCCGGCATCATCCCATCCCGCCCCCCTCCGTCTTCATCCCGTCCCCGTCTTCAGCTTCGAGATGTCGACGTTCAGGACGATCCAAATGGTGGGCCCAACTTTGTTTGTTTGTTTGTGAATGAGATTTGTACATTAGGCATTAATACTTGTACATAGTTTTGTGGGGTATGATCATCTAGGACCATCCTCTCATACCCTCTAGTTTTGTGGGATGGACTATCTTGGGAGGACTATGACGTGACGCCTACGTGGTGGATCATCCTCCCTTGGAGGACCATCACCATACCCTCTAGCCTTAGGTTTAATTATAAAAAAGTCTCTTCTTTTAGGTTTAATTACCCAATTTATTATTGTTCTTCAAGTATGGGGGGTTTAAAAAAAATTCATTTTTATTTTTTCATTTCTAATCCAAAGACTTTATCCTTTGCATTTTAAACCCCCCCCCCCCCCCCCCCCCCTTTACTTTTAATATAATGTTTCTCATCATTTGTAATTTAACCTCAACACTTTTTATTTTCAACTTTGATCCCTAATACTTTTCATCTTTTGCAAAATATTCGTTTTACGTTTCGTACTAAATTTTGCGAGCTAACACGCCGCAACGTGCGTGTGAGGTTCAACGTTTTTTCGTCTATTTTTTCCGTTTTACAGACCCGTCGCAATGCGTCTATTTTTTTCTGCATGACGGATTCTTCGCAACATGCGGATCCTTTTCTATGTTTTACGTTTTAATCTAATTTCTTCGCATTAACATGCCACAACGGACGTGCGTGGTTCAACGATTTTACGTCTCCTTTTCATTCGATGTTATTTTTCCCTTTTTATGTATTTTGTTTTTATGTGTATTTCCGGTGTTGGTGGTCGCTGGGAGTGGTGTAGCCTTGGTGCTACTTGGCACGGTTTGCGTCCCACCGCAAAGCGAAGAGCTTAAGGTAGTTGTTAATAATAATAAAAAAAAGTTACACTTTATTCTAAAACTCGTGATACGAATCATGAAAATTGGTTGTTGTATTGGATCATATAATTTCGGGTGGGTGAGAGAGTTGAATTTAAGTGGATGAGGATCTTGGTCAAATGTTAGATTAAATTAGCTCCTTGGATGTTCGGATTTGTCGGTGTTGACAAGATTTCTATGTCAAATCAATAACTGGTTTTGAATATTGTCAACCAAACCTAGTGGGTAATGGACTATCCACTGTCACAACCCAACCCAACCCAACCCAATCTTTCAATAAAATACTAATTTCTCTCTCTTCCACCTACACAACCCAACCCAATCCAATTTTTCACCCACATTCACAACCTGACCTAAACTAATATTTTATTATATAAATATGATTTATAATTATTGTTTATTATACAAAAAAATATTAGAATATTAAAAATATTAGAAAAGCAATTAAATATTGTAAAGTTAGGTTGCAAACTTTGGTTGGTGAAACAACCCGGTCGTTCACCATGGTGAATTTTTTATTAAAAAAATTGCTCAAATTTTTTGTCCTATTATCCATGTGGCAACCGGTTGTGGAAATTGTTCACCATAGTAGATAGTCTAACAGCCATATCGGTTCGGTTTTTGTGTCTGGGTAACTTCTTTGGCTATTGTTTGTGTACTAGTTAGGGGCTGTTTGGTAGCCTCATGACCATTCAGATGCTGCCTCTTAATGGATTAAAACCTCTGAATGAATAAGAGGTAACCTCAAGTCTGAATGGTTAAGAGGTAACATCTGAATGGTAAATTATCACATGTCACATTCTTCTACCTTCTTATTGGTAAAATTCTTAATGGTTCCATTAAGAGATAGTCTCTTAATGACCATTCAGAGACTATCAAACATCCCCTTAGTCATGTTAGGTTATCTGATCAAAAAGTACTGCTTTTAAGATAACCATATGACTGACTATTACCAAAAGATTAAGATAACCAAATGACTATTACCAAAAACATATAAGAAATTATGAATGACCAAATGAGAAATTATATACTCCCTCTGTCATATTAAAAGTGTCCTATTTTGAATTTTCAAAGTCTTTATTTGTAAATTTTGACCTTAAATAATTTTGCTGTGTTAGATAATACTTGATGAAAGTTATATGATTTGAGTGTGTTTTATAAGTGTTTTTATCGGGTTAATTTTCATCAAGTTTTATATAACACAAAAAATATATAATTAAAGTCAAAGTTTATAAATAAAAACTTTGAAAATTCAAAATAAGACACATTTAGTGGGACGGAAGTAGTATTATATAATCACTTAAAAAGGTTACGTCGGTGGAGCCAATGGGCTTTTTTCTAATCATCAACAGTCAAACACTAAAGGCTGCCCACTTGGTTACTAATATTCTTTTTCTTTTGATATTAAACCAGTAATATTCCAGGCGCGTTGCAGCGGGTCTACGATTAGTATCGGTTCGATTTATGACAAGATCGGTATGGTTTCAGCACTCGGTATAGTAACTAAAAGATACAACCATAAAATAAAAGTAATGATATGACGAAAATGATGTTGACACGTGTTTTACAATGCTTGAAACCATAAAAACGAATAGTGGTTCCAATAATAATCATGCAGTACCAATGTTGTTCGGTCAAAATCGACAGGGCATTGATGTAGCTAAGACGGTGTCAGTTTAGTTAGTCATGGTAGGGATATGGTACCAACATTCACTATAGCTTACAATATATAAAATATACTCTATACTACTACCAAAGTTGTGCACACGGTATTGGTTCATTTCGTCACAATAAAAAAACAAAAAATATCAATTATATTTTACCCGTTCAATTCAAACAAAACTTATATTGAAATATAAATAAAAAAAAGCATGTCTCAACACTATTTTCTAAATTTTATAAGGCATTACTTATATTATTAAAATAATGTAATGATAAATGGCATCGACATATAAAAAAAATACTAAATGTAGATAAAAAATTGTAACATCTTAACTGCATACTAAAAAAAATTATAAGATATCGTTTTGATAAAAGTTATAATAGAAAAACAAAATATGTTTAATTAATATAATAAAATAATTAAAAGGTAGAAAAAATATATTAACAAATAAAAATTTGTTTACTATTCATGTCGACTTTCTATTAATATATATAATATAATTGGAGAAAGCTGGTTTAAGAAAGTATTTTCTCCTTAACAAATGAAACGGTCTTTAAAAATAACTAAAAAAGTGTAGAATTTTTATCACGTCAAAACTACACAATAACTAGGTATAGTGGTTTAACTAAAATTTAAATAAAAGAATAAAATAAAAAATATAATTAGTTGATGTGTAGTGAACCTCACCCCTTACCTCCTTCACGCTCGCTATTCTTTTTGCGATTGGTCTCTTTGGCGCCCCTGTTTGGCTATGTGGAGCAGTGTTTGACCCCGGAATTGATTGACGTGGCATACTCATTTTTGCTACTTCGAAGAAAAGGGCAACTCATCCGCACCTCATCCACTAGCTAAATTTCATTGTTACTAGGATTTAACACGGCGCGTACTCAAGGTTGTTTTAACCAGTACTGAAGAGGCGTACGCATAACTGGTTGTTGCAACCGCTTCTGAAGCGGACGTACCAGAGCCGTTAGATCCTTTCATCATTGTTAGTAATCTGTAACAAACAATAACATATTACAGATATTATACACAAATCTAAGAATAATAAGCCACGTTATTACCAGTAATGAATGGTAATCCATAAGGAACATACATATCACAAATGTTATACACAAATCGAATAATCATGATTCATGACAGAAAAATTGATAGATATCTTCAGATCACAGAGTATAATGGTAGATTGTGTTTTGAGGAGCAGTAGGTTGAAAGTTTACGTAAAAATACAAACACTTTTCCTAAGAAGTAGAACCAAGACCGAAGCTGCTTCTTTGTAAATATGATAAAAGTTTCACTAAGTTGTTGGATAATACAAAAATTGTATTCTATTTTTCCGTTACAAAAGTTAAGAAGCAAAAATAACCAATTAATCAAACACTTGATTAGCATTCAAATAATCATAATCAAAAACTGCATGAAAGATTAGAATCAAATACTATACTTCACATCCATAAAGATATGTATCAAAAAATATCTTGAAACCAAAGACAGTACCAAAATTTAAAGTTTCTGGTTGAGCCTGTATTGCTTTAAACCGGCTATCTTCGCTGCTAAGTATGAAATTTAACAAATAATATAGGCAAAATAAATAATGTACAAAGCTGTCGGGTTATGTGTTTATACCTTCAGATTGACCATTCTTGACTATGATTGATTGTAGTTGACTGCTGACAAAGTTTATCCATGATCCGACCCGCATCCTCACTAAGCACCAAAATTTATATATAATCTTTAAACAAACATATATAAAAGTAACTATCTTGGTTAATTTTTCCATAAAAAAATAATAGATTGATTGCCTTACAAACCACAAAGACAAAACATAACCTTAACTCAAACATTGTGACTTTTTGAAATCAAGTTATTCACCTTGAACACTTGACGACAATACCCCAAGATAATCTTCACACTTGATACCATAATAAGCGTACCTTGTATAGCTCGCATTGTAGTGAGGAATCTCTGCAAATGCAAGCAAACTCATCATCAAAGATTGTGTTTTTTCGTTTCTACTGACAAAGAGATCATCTTTTTCCCCTTTTAATGACAAAAGATCATATTTTTCCCTTTCATTAGTAAAAAGACAAGTGTTTTCAACTTCAGTTAAGTACTTAATTACTGTATGATCATCTTCTTTCCCTTATAATGACAAAAATATCACGTTTTCCCCTTGTATTAATGCACAATGTTTTTAACCTCATTTGGTTATTGTATGATCATCTGCAAGAACCCACCTTCTCACCACGGATCGGATGTTTGAGGTCTAAAAAGGTAATATTCGTAGAAATTTAACGTGCAAAGCAAATGTAATTACTATATGTGAAAGTCAGTGTAATTAACATTTTTGACCCACTGCGCTGCAACAACTCTGTGGTTTTCCCTTGGATATAATTGACCTCAACAATAGTTCAATACTATACATAAATGGGTAAAAAGCATTCATTCCAATTCCCTGTAAGAGTGGCTACATTCACAATTCATAACAATAGATATAGACACCAATTGTTGTTTGTTTGTTCGATTAGTTGATTATTTATTTTCCATTGTAGAAAAATATTATAGGTGACACTATGAGGTTCAGAGTTTGTGAAAGGATCAAACTATCAGGCTACAAATTAGGTTGCAAGTGAGAACCTATCATCCTGTAATTTGGCGACGCCAAAGTTTGATCTTCAAAAAAACTTCCACTTAAATCTATCCACTCATCAAAGCCTCGGACTCTAAACAAATAGCACATAACAAACCCAAAATAAATTTGGTTCTGAACTCAGCAATGTCAAGTTACAGTCTGAAGAGGCCTCATATTACCAAAAGGTAGCATCATCGACACTACATAAAGCAACAAAATCAGAGAACAGCCCCCAAAACAAATTGGGAAGATGGTGGTGAAGAACACAAACCCTAGAATACCAAATAAATCAAACTAGTTTTGCTCTCTTACCAAAGATTGCTACAAATCGGAACAACTACCACGACCATCTCAATTTATGTCTCTCTTTCTCTATCGTTGCATCTTCACTTTCCGGTATCTCTTCCCATCGCCTTTACACGCGTTGGAAAAGGGCTACAATGGAGAAACACATGTGGCCTTCCGTTACTTCAGCCTGGGATACACGACGGAGAGACCATCGTGTTGCAGCCAGGGAGGCCGCCGACCCATCTTCACCTACGCTCTCTCTCTTGTGTTTCTCTTTCCTCTCTAATATCCGGATCTCAAAATAACTAAATAATGAAAGAAAAGGTTTCAGGAGGCCAATAAAAAAGTAAAAAAAAAAGTTATAGAGGAGAATCGAACCAGTGCCTACCGGGTGAAAACTAACAGCGCAAACCACTGGACCAAATGCACAAAGACATAAATGGTATTAAACAGAAATGTATATATCCAATAACAATACCGGCTGGCTGAAAAAGCAGCCAAGAATGTACTGCCATGTGGCGAAGAAACTATTCATAAGCTGCTCTTTTTAATATATATATATATATATATATATATATATATATATGGTAATAGGGTAATTACATATTTATGTTTCAGTCCCTCATGTTTGAGTAGGTTTGGCCAATTTATAGTTTTGGTCCCTATAGTTTGATAATTTTCTAATTTGACCCGAAAGTACACTTTCTTTTAATCTCACTAGTGTCTTTAATTTGATTAACTCAAAAGTAAGTTAACCTTTGTATATAAATGGTTTAATAACCAGTTTGGTTAAATTACCCAAATAGCCCTTTTAGTTTGGTCTTTGACAACTCGGATTCCATTCTTTTGTCTCATGTAAATCCCAAATTGGGATGTTACATATAGGTACCACCTTTGTCGAAATATATTTCTTTACCCAAATCTTATATCTAAAAATCGTCTTTTATCTAAATTCCATACAGTTGAATACAACCGAATAGTTCGATTATAATGCTTTAACAAGTCCTGTCTTTCTACCTTCTACTTCTAACCTGGAATCTATTACCGATTCAGACACCTCGCCCATTCATACACCAGACTCGTCACTTATTTATAATGCTTTTGTTTCCTCTATCTCGTTCCACTTATTATTGATTTTCAAAACCCTCCACCTCTACTCCAACACCACTCTCCTATTCCATTTCAAACATATAGTCGACGTTCCAAACAAACAACCACGCCTTCCCTGCCTCCTCACACCCCTCCACACATACATGGGCTCCTAAACCAAATGATGATTTGCGTAGATAATACCTCCACAACACCTATTCCATAACCTACATCTACAAAAAAAATGCACTCAAACATCATTTCTGGTATAAAGCTATGAATGAAGAGTTTGATGCTCTTCAGCGTAATCACATGTGAACTCTTGTTCAATCATATTTTTCTCAACATGTAGTCGGTTGCCGATGAGTTTATCGAATTAAATATAACCCAAAAGGTATTGTAAAACGTCTAAAAGCCCATCTTGTGGCTAAAGTGTTTACTCACCGACCCAAAATTGATTTCGTTGAAATTTTTTGTCCAGTTGTAAAACTTGCTACTCTTCGCCTTATTCTTTCTTAGTTGTTTCTCACCATGGGCCTATTCCTCAACTTGACAATAACATTGCTTTCTTATAAGGCACACTTCATGATGATGTTTACATGGCAAACCAACTGTATTGTCAACTTCTATTATCCTTCATATGTTTACAAATTTAACAAAGCCATTTATGGTCTTCGACAAGCTTCTCGAGCTTGGTACACTGAGCTCCAAACTTATCTTATGTTTCACCAATACAAACTTAGTATTCCTAGTTCACTACTTTTCAACAATACCACTCATTCTTCTCCTATCTTTGTTCCTGTCTATGTAGACGATATTATTGTTACAGGTGAAGAAACACCAAGTTGATCCGAAAGTTAACTTGTGGGTTTAGTCTCGTCAAAATAAGGTTAATCTTCTTTCTTTCTCGATTGCTTGTTATGAGATCCTGCAAAACAAGATAACACTGTGAAGCTCGTTACAAGGAGGATAATAGGGGGGGGGGTTCTCCTTGTAACCACCATCCAACGTGAGAATAAGAACTTGCTTTGAGAATAACAAGTGTGTGTGTTAAGTGAGAGAGTAAGAGAATGATCCTTAAACCTGGAGGTGAAGTTCTCTATTTATAGCCGAAGGGAGTTGTAAAGGAGGGTGGCTGATGGGCTGTGGGCCTAACGCCGACAACAAGGAATATCCTATTTGCTCCCCTGAACACGACCGTTAGTGTTTGCAGGCGGAAAGGGAGTTGGCGCACGCTGAATGGATCCACGTGGCCTGGTGATCGTCCTTGTTGTCAGGCCTGTCATCAGTAGCTAAATAGAGATCATGGAGCAGTGGTCGGCGCACGGCGATTGATGACACGTCGCCGTCCTTTTGTACTTCTTGTCCCTTGCACAATTGTTCATCATGAGATTTCGCTGGGCACAGCCTGTCGTGCGCCTATTGGCCATCTGCTCTGACATTCGTACCATCTGTACTATATTGAGTCATCTGGCGCTTCTTATGCTTGCGCCACTTTATTGCGAAATGGACTAAGTATTAGATTTCATCTGATTTGGGTATGGTTCTCTGTGCGCGACCTGAGCTTGTCTCGTGTAGTCGGCGTAGGATTTGGGACCATGTCCCTTCATATTAGATTTCATCTGTTTTGGGTATGGTTCCCTGCGCGCGACTTGAGCTTGACTCGTATGGCCAGCGCAAGATTTGGAACCATGCCCCTTCAACAGGTCATTCTGCTTCTACACCGAATTCCTTTATTGATACCCCCGTTATCATATTATCACTCAAAGATCTTGGAACTCTTTCCTACTTTCTCGGTGTGGAAGTACCTCCTCATCCTAAAGGTCTCGTTTTATCTCAATCTAAGTACATCACCGACATTCCTTCAAAAACTAATATGCTGAATTGCATGTTTGTCTTCTCCACGCCTCTCACAAGTTCAAATCAATAAACATCATATGGTGGTACACCACTTTCATCTCCCACAGACTTTGGAGCTTTATAGTATATGTCCATTACTAGACCACACATTGCCTTTGTAGTAAATAAGTATCTTAATTCATGCATGCATGCTCTATCCATTCGAGTCTTTATAATTTGTTATGTATTCTAAAATAAGCATACATTTTTTAAACACAAAATAAACATTTGGTTGTTGTATAATACACTTATTTTAATGTGTATATATTTTATTGTTCTTTAAGGTTCAAAACTCGTGCCTTATGTAGGGAATGTATATATTTATTACGTATTTGAGAAAGGTCGATAAGGTGTCGTGGGTTGACGGAAGGAGGGGCATGCCGTTATTAAAAGATGCTTATGAAAACACAAACTAGCGAAACAATATAATAGAAAAAGTAAGTTCTACAAGGATTAATATTTATGGTATGAACTTTGATGCGTATCAGCGTATGTACACATTAATTTACGACCTTACAAAAATGTTTCACTAAATGTAGTTCGTTTTAGAAAAAAAAAAAATAGTGACAAATTTGGATCACCGACGGACCACTGGAGTATCATTGTGTCATCAGCGAAATCACCTGATCATATCCATCTCCACTAGAAAACCCAATAAATATAGGAAAACCCTCATCGTAAGAATCGAATCCAAGACCTAATAAGCATTATCCCACCTCAAGATACCACTAAGATATAATGCTGTTTTTGGATAAAATAAATAAATTATCTAAAGTTTGGACTATCTACCATGTTTCATAATAATAATAATAAATAAATATGGATTAACGTTGACACCGACATCTGATGTCGGTAGATGACAAAATGATAGTTGGATGACGAAAACCCAGGAGGGTACCCAAATTCATATACGGTACCGACATAATATAACAAAGTCAAATTGGTTACAAACTGTGTGAACAAAATATTATTATTAGTATATTCTCCAAGTGGCTGGCAAACCTTCCCTATAAAATCTATCCACAACCTCAAAAGGTTTGTTTGTTTGTTTTGATCCTATATATCTCCCCCCAAGCAAGCAAGCAAGCAAGCCGTTCTTTGTCTTAGTATTTCATGTGGGCGGTAAAGGTGGCGAACCCAACTAATAATAATTCGTCTGGTTATTTCATGACCTCTCATCATCGTGGGAACAAGGCCGGTGAAGAAGCTCTTCTTCAACTGGACATGTTCTCACCAGACTACATTTTTTCTCATGAGATGTCTACTATGGTTACCGCTTTAACTCATGTCATTTCTGGACACTCCTCTCTTTCTCCATCCTTCCCTGGTACTACTGCCCCCGCCACACTGTCCTCTGCTTACTCTTCTTCTTCTGGTTCTGCTTCTGGTTCGGCAGGAGGACATAAAAGGCTCCGTGATCAAGACGAAGAACAACTTCATCCAATATTTCATCAAGGTATGTATGTATGTTTCAAATAGTTTACTAGCTAGCTACTTAAAATCAGTAGACAATTTTGATTTGTATTATTCATGACACAGATGAAATCCAAACAACGACAAGCAGCAGCGAAAATCAGAGGAGGAAGTACAGAGGTGTACGACAACGACCATGGGGGAAATGGGCGGCGGAGATAAGGGATCCACAAAAGGCGGCAAGAGTATGGTTAGGCACGTTTGATACCGCTGAAGCTGCGGCCAGAGCATACGATGAAGCCGCTCTTAGATTCCGAGGTAACCGAGCCAAACTCAACTTCCCTGAAAACGCAGCACTTCTGTTGCCACCACCCCAACCACCAGCTAACTGGCACTTTCACCAGAATCACTTGCAACAACCTCAAAGAAATGTTTTACAAGAAATGTGGTTTAGTGCATCAACGACGACGTCACGTGATCCCCCACAAAATGAATCGTTGCCGAATGAGACGTCATGGCAAGTTGGTTCTAGTTCTAGTCAACAATTCCCACCTCCTACGTAGCTTGCTAGGATTAATTAGATATACATGCTTTGTTTTGTTTTGAGCCCCGCTTGCGGTCTGCTCATATAATGTAATATATGTGTGGGCGCTCGGGGGGGCAAAAGCAAAAGTGCACTAATTTTTAACGTTATTTTACTAATTTCGTGAAAATAACGTTAAAAAGAGGGGATCGTTAATCAGGCATCATGTAGTGGCGTTGATAGCCGAAAGACAAGGGGGTACATGCACCAATTGGCGTTTGTCTCAATTGCTGAGTGTTATGTGCCTTATGTCCAAGGCTTGATGCAAAACCACAATCGAGCCGGGGGTCTCATTGGAAGCAGCCTCTCTATTTCTACGGGGTAGAGGTAAGGCTGTCTACATCCCACCCTCCTCAGACCCTACCTTAGCTTTGCTATAGGTGGGATATACTGAGTACGATGATGATGATGATGATGATGCTTTGTTTTGTTTTGTTTTGTTTTGTAACACATCCCAAACTCGTCTGGTTTTTTTCCCTTCAATTCTTAATTGTAATTGTCAATTGTGCATGTAAAAGAGAGCATACTATACTTTTTAGGATAGGATATATTTTGGTATAATTATAAATTTCATGTTTATCTGGATATGTCTTCTTGCTTTAAAATAGTAAATAATTCATGAGACGCACGTTGTGGATTCACAATAAATAAACAAACAAATAAATTATACTTTTGTACTTCTAGACTTTTTAAATTTAGTGCAAAGGTCAATTCAACTCAGGCCTACTTGTTAATATTTGTTTATTTTTGGTTTGGGCTATTTGTTCATGCCTTCTTGTTTTGTTTTTGTTTTATCATTATATATATAAAAAAACAAAAACTAAAGAGAAAAAGAAAGAGAAACAAACAATCCTTAAAAATCGGTTCACTTAGACCATGTGTAGTGGTTTAGCCAAATAATGTCCTCACCATGGGGCATTATTCGACACGTGGCAGTCCAGTCAACATGGGGCGTAGTGGGAATAATGCCCAAATAATGCCCCTTCCAATCATTAAAAAAAAAAAAAAAAAAAACACTAGTTTCTCATTGGTGGGTCAAACCCAGTCAACCATTCCCCAAACCATTTTAGACGTTTTATATATAACGCTAAACCAATTTTTTTTCAACAAAAACTACCCAAAAACGCCCTATGTAATTGGGGGGGGGGGGGGGGTTTGCAAATAATGCCCCACTACAGGTGGTCTTACAACAGATCAACAATATCAAATATGACCCACTTCTCCCATTTTGGCTGCGAAAGATTTGTTCTGATCCATAGGAACGCATCTTCAATGATGAGCTCCACCGTCTTACGAGTCGAAATGAAACTTCTTTCAATGGCCATTTGATTTCTAACATACCATATCCTACAGAATGTTGCTAAAGCTACAGCATGAACAATTTTTTTCCATTTCTTCGATCCCGAGTTCCTTATGATAGACTCCAAAATGCTTTTGACCGAGCTCATATACGTAGGAATCGGTATCCTCAACCAGACACAAATTTACCGCAGGTGCTTCTAGTCCATAAGCAGCTCGCAAAAATGTGGTTGGTGTCTTCTGTCACACCCCGATAAATCGATTACGTCAGAGCCGGGTGTGATCCAAATGGTATCTTCATTGAACAGCGGAAGTATTTGAACTAAGTCTTTTAGAAAATGAACACCTGCTAAGTACTCGAATCCCCATGGGTTCTCCTATTCCAACCGTTCCGTAGTTTTGAAAATGCAACCTTAGAAAGAACACATGCAAAAAAAATCAACATAAAGTTGGCGAGTTCATAGATTGTTTTGAAAAAGATTTAAAACAAATCTTTTTGATAACCGGTTTAGAAGTTGTTGAGAAAACATAAAATCATTTTTTTCTCGGGACGTCATATGAAAACTGTGAGTCTAGCCCACGAGAGTCTTTGTGCATTGCATGAGTGATCCGAGCCCAAAAGAGTCTTTGTAAGCAGGACCAACTCGTCCTCTTACTTGTACATAAGTTGAAAACGTCACCAAAGTTTGTAAATTCATGTGTTTGTGAGTTTGCATCAAATGAATCTTAAAACATTTGAAAGTTTGAGTATTGAAAGCTGGTATGTAAGCGTCAATGAATCTAATGATCATTAATGTGTAGCTAGGAAATTAATATATGTGTCGACATAGCCACCAACCCGTAAGCGATTTAGTACCGGTCCACCCGGCGGGAACAACAAAGGAGACTCCATGTGGCCACACAAGAACCCATGAGTGGGGCTCGCCCTGGACCCGATAGATCTACCCCTTTGCTCCTTGGTCTTAGACTAGATTAATGGTGCTTAAGTTTCAGCCTATTCGCACGTGATCGAATAATTCATTCTATAGCCTAACCATACCTAAGTAAGATGTATTTCCCCCGAGAGTTATAAATCCGAAAACATTTAAGAGAGAAGGGGGGATGTGAACCCACTACGTTGTCACGTTGTTCGTACGTAGACCAACCCAGTCCCTTTTTTGTAACTAGGACAACCCCGTCACTAGTCATGAAAATCATGCACGGTTGCGAGAATACGCGTTTGTTTTGTAAAACCGGTATGTTTAGCATAAACCTTTTGTAAACCATTTGAGTTCATTTACAACATGGTTTATAAATGTGTGTTTTCGTTCATCGAAATATTGTTTGCTTTTGCAAAAACTTGCATGTCTTTCCACCACCGAAAACATTTATAAAAACGTAAAACCGTAAAAAGTGGGGGTTATGAACTCACCTCGATGTCCAGTGAAAAGCTAGCTTAATGTGATTCCGTGATATCATTCCAAGAACGTGAACTTACTAGCGTGCAACCGATAACATTCCTACCAAGGAATACTTATGAGTTTCTAATAAAACGATGTAGTTAAACTACGTGTCCGAGCTCTAACAAATCGTTAACTAAACGACTCTAAGGTAGTGTTATGATCTTGACTTAGACTAACCCATCTATGGTTATTTGATCCCGTTTGTAATAGGAATAAAACTAAGTCTCGAAAACGACTTAGTTTCCGAGTGTTATAAGATATATATACATTTATGTATATAATCCAATGTTTATATACGGAGTCGTGTTAGTCGTCGCGAATAAAAGGCGTAGATGAATAGTAGTACGACTCGTTGTAGTTTTCGTAAGATGGAAATAAATATATATATATATATATATATATATATATAGGAACGGGATCAAGAGAAAACACTCAAAAGTGTGAGAACGGTGAGAACGCATCCTGGCCCAACACGTGGCGCGCGATATAATTAGGGCGTATGGGCTTTTTTGTCATTTTATCTTCTGCTTTTCCAGTTCCGCTTTTCACAATATTGTTTTATTTTTGGGGTTTAAGATTTTTGGCGTTAACTATATTCAATAATTAATGGCGTTTAACGGTTTCATTGTATTAACATTTTGGCGTTTATGGCGTTTTTCAAATCGTATGCCATTGGATCCCTAGGGGGTCAGGAAATCTATCTGAATTGCGTTTTTCAAGACGTTTTAGACAAGATGGCCCATTGTTCTATTATTTTTTATATACATTTTGGCGTTTGTGGTATCTTAGCATTTTACAATTGTAAAATTATATTACAACCACAGGGAAAAAATATAAGCGAAGAAAATAAATTAAAAATTCTAATCGGATCTCTCTTCACGATCTTCACTATCATCAGTCTCTCTCTTATTGAATAGTACAAGAACTGTCACCAAATATATGGCGTTTTATGTAAAACTTAACAAACCCATCGGTTTGATTATTTTGTCTGCTTGTCTGTTGAAGTGGCTTTTTGTGGATGTTTGGGGACATAGATCTATGACGTGTGGGTGGGTTTTTCTCTTTTTCTTCATCTTGATCTTCATCTTTATAATCATCCTACTCGTCAGTGTCATTGATCTCTTCTCCTCATCCAAGCCTTCTTCAAGAATAAAGAACACAAAATGACACACGATTGTCATTAGTATCTTTTTCTTGAAGATTTATCCATCTCATGCAGCAAAATCTTACTGAGTTACTCCACTCACCTAACAATATATTCAGTGAAACTTCACGAAGAGCAATACTGAATATCCAAGAAAGCATATTAGCTATCTTTGATTTTTTTTTAATTTTTTGGCGTTTTACAGTGAGTGGTATTTATTGTATTGACATTTGTTTTTTTGGCTTGATTAAATGGAAGTTGCTGAGATGTATTATTTTATAGGATTTCTTTTGGCGGCGTAGGTTAGGCGGTTCATTATTATAATAAACTATTCGTCGTTTCAGTTACTGTTTGTAATTATTGTTTTTTATAAGCTTTTATCTCTGAAGTCTGTAACACGTCCCATCTTTCAAGTTTGGTGTTTTAGATTCTAATATAATAAATTTTCCGTCTCTTCATTTTTACTGTTTTGTAGTTACTGTTTCTAGTTATATTTTCAAGTTTGGTTTTTTTTTTTTTTTTATAATACTTTTCTAAAGTAATTTTATTATAGTTTGGGAGTTTTTGGGGCGTTTTACGGCATGATAGCGTTTTAACAAGCATTTGGCGGTCTGGTGTTTTTATTATATATGGCGTTTTTTTATTATATAACAATCAACTAAAAAAGAAAATTAAAAAAAAAAATATATAAACAATTGATCTCCCAAATCTTCACTGTCACTAGTCTCTTTCTTCTTTTTTGAATCATCTTAACTGGCTGTTTCGACTTTCGTATGATTCATTTTGTTTTTCTGTTTTCAAATAGTTTTTTTATCGCCGTTTGGAAGCACAAAGTCTGACATCAGCATCTTTTTCTTGAAGATTTGTCCATCTCATGCAGCAAAATGTTATTGAGTTTACACCCTTCAGCCAACAATCTTGAATTTCCAATGAACGATGTTTGATTTTTTAATTTTGGCGTTTTGCCGATAAAAAGAACGCCACTAAATAAAAGCACCTTAAACCTCAAAATTTGATCATGCTAAAATCAATAATGTTTTGCTGTATGAGATGGACCATATAACAACCCTCCTAAATTATTTCGGACACCCTTAAAATATTTAGAGTATCCCTATACGTCCTAAAATATACCCCGTATACGAGATTTGACCCTATATACCTTTAATTTCATAAAATTAAAATAAAAACAAAATTCAGTAGTCTCTGGCGGGCCGCGAAGACATTGTCTTCGTCTTACGCGGGCCGCGACAGCTCAAGACTAGAGCGCACCCCCTGCTGCCACGTGTCAGGTGTTGTGTCGAAGCTATATGTATGACCGGACAAAGCTAGGCCCTACACACCCTACGTCGCGGGGCGCAATGCCCCCTTGTATATCCTTTGTGAGCCGCGAGGAAGCCGAGATCAGCTCCTATAAATTGGGAGCATCGTTCTTCATTTTCCGATCTCTCACACTCGAATTCTCTCTCTAATTTCTGAAGTATATGCATAATATTCGGGCATAATACCCCCCCCCCCCATATTTAGCGAAGCTCTGCCTCGTTGTAAGTATTTTAACCCCGGTTACGTATTAGATACGCTGCCCGATTGATCTAGTGCTCCGTAACGGCTGTCGTGGTTCTGCCTGACGTAGTCGTTGGAGTTCTGTCTCGGGGAGGGTATAACTAATGTAAATTGGGTCGTTATACTAACGCGTGTGTATTGTTTAATTAATAGATTATAACCAGGAAACGGGAAAATCTAAAATAGCATTGTCAATAATCCTTCTTTTTATCAATCCTTTTTGTGAGTAATCTCCTTTTTATGTAAACATTTTTGCAAACTATTTTTACAAAACCTCAATGCTTTACATTATGATTAACAGTTATTGAGTATTTGTAATTCTACAATTATCGTCGGTATGTTGGGGTTTTGTATACAAAATTTGTTACTACACTGTGAGTAGTAACATGACCACAAGTCGGGTTGACAGTATCGTGGGTGGTAATTAAAGTAAGAATTGGAAACAAATATAATTGCGAGATCGACCTCAATATTGTACAATGATAAAACCTGTTTTGATTAAACTGGGATTCATTCACCAGTATTTCCCGCTGACAAATGTTTTTAAACGCGTTTCAGGTAACAAAATGTGAAAGCCAAATAGAAGGCAGCTGGATAGCACTGAAGGCTTGGAAATTGTGTCTATAAAAGTTACCTAAATAAAGAAGATATTTTATTCAATAAATTAAGGTTTATCCCTATAAATATGTTTGTATTGGAAACTTGGGTTTTACCTCTGTGTTTATTGTTATAAAAATGTGGTATTTTACTCTGATAAAATATTTACTAACTACGGTCCTGATGTAAATTCCGCTGCCAAAATGATAAACCACTGATACCACTGAATCTGAGCTCGCAGCCGCCCGTTCCCAGGAGATAGGGGCCGGGGGTTGCGACAGAGAGTGGTATCAGAGCTAAAGCCACTGATTTCAGCCACATAAGTGTTCTGCTGATATTGAAATTGTTAATTCTGTTAGGAAATAATCTAAACAATTATGTGCCTACGTGTATACTATTGTTTTGTTATTTGACAATTTGTTAGTTTACATTATGAGTGATCAATGACCATCGGACGCTTATCGTCAATTGACCAGTTCTCCTATAGACGAAGGAACTTCTTCCCAGCCTAACCCCTCGGGGTATTCAGCTGATACCGAAGAAGGGATTTTCATATTCAAAGCGCAATCCGAGGAGCCATTCCCAACCAAAAAGAGAGGATGGTTCAGTCGGGGAGCTCAGGAGCGTAGAAAAAGAATGAGAAAGTTACCGCAACAGTGAGCTTTAGCAGCTGTGAATAGGGAGATGAACTCTCAAACTCAAGATATACTCAATAGGAGACTAGCCAACTTTCACATCTTAGCTACCACTGCTGCAGACCCTAATTTAGAACAACTCATAGCACCCCAGCCACTACCGTTGTTCCCAACACAATCCATGGAAGTAGAAATTGACCCAGCTGACCAGATCCCATTACCAGCTTTCGACCCAGCCGACATCCTTAGAATCCCAGCCCCAAATCCTCTAGGTTATGACCCATGGTTTGACGACCACAGGGATTACCCAAAATTCCATACACAAGAGGAACCCATGCCAAACCCAGTAGCACCCTATCCAAACCTTGACCCTCTAGACCCATATTTTGATAATGATCAATACATATGGGAAATCCTAGAGAACCCATACCCACATGAAGAACCGATGCCACAGTACACTAACCCAATACAAGCACCCGCACCACCCATGAACACTGAGAATGTGCAAGAACTTCGCACCTTCGGTGAGGAGTTGTTAGATGAAAGTGAGAAAATAAGGCAAATAACGGAGAGGCTCGTTTGGAAATACGACGAGCGTAACATGCAATATTGGATGAACCCCTATCAGTAATAATATATATATATATATATATATCTGTGTGTGTGTGTGTGTAACTTGACATATATATATATATATATATATAGGGGAAGGTTCATTGGGGAACACTAAAAAAGTGGGGAACAACGGGGAACTGACTCAAACGAACTCCGATTGGACTCATTCTAGTGGCGTTGGAACCGGCTCGTCGAACCCTAACTAAGATCTCTTAACCCTAAACCCTAAATCCTAACTCCTAAACTCTAAACCCTAAAAGCTAAAAAATAAGGCTAAAACCTAAGCTAAACCGTAAAATCTAAACTATAAATCCTAAAAGCTAAACCCTAAAGGCTAAACCTAAAGCTAAACCCTATAGCTAAACTCTAAAGCTAAACCCTAAACCCTAAAGCTAAACTCTAAACCCTAAAGCTAAACCCTAAAGCTAAACCCTAAGGCTAAACCCTAAAGCTAAACCCTAAAAGCCAAACCCTAATATATTTAGGGTTTAGGGGTTATGATTTAGGGTTTAGGGTTAAGAGACCCTAAGGCTAAACCCTAAAGCTAAACCCTAACGCCGCTGGAATTAGTCTAATCGGAGTTCGTTTGAGTCGGTTCCCCACTGTTCCCCATTTTTTTAGTGTTCCCCAATGAACCTCACACTATATATATATATATATATATATATATATGTCCTAGATAATCCACTATCTACTAATGCATATTAGTATTGTATTTTAATTTCCAGTTGTGGGTTTGTATTAGATGCATAATATATAAAATAGAGTAAAGGTCGCAATGCACGACGATTTTGATCAATATGCTTGTTGTGTGATTATTCGTATTAAACATTGCTCTGAGATATTAATACTTGGTAATTGTTTGTAAATCCAGATGGCTAATGCAGCAAATCAAGAAAATCAGAATAACCAGAATAATGAAAACCAATTAAATAACAGTGCCATCTAACATATAGTAGCACAAGGAATTAGAGATGCTATTCCAGTTATCATCCAAAACGTTAGGGAAGCGGAAAATAATAATAAAAGTGATAATGGAAGTAAGCGATCACATACTGAACCCAGTCACAGCGTGAACAATGGACCATTACTTCGAGTGCCAATTCCAAAAAGAAGAAGAACCATGTCTTATGGTTGTTCTTACAAAGAATTCTTGTCTTGTAAACCAATAGAATTCTCGGGCAATGAAGGAGCTATTGCAGCTCTACGCTGGATAGAAAAGACTGAGGCAGTCTTAAAAATAAGCAAGTGTGCAGAGGAAGACAAAATCATGTTTGCTTCTAATCTGCTTAAGAATGTTGCCTTAGAATGGTGGAACACTATTCTCCAGTCTAGGGAAAGTAATAGAGTATATAATATGGAATGGACTGAGTTTAAGAATATGGTTGAAAGGAAATTTTGTCCTCCTAATGAAAAGGAACAGATAGCCAATAAGTTCTTAAACATTAGAATGACTGGAGTGGGCTGTAAGGGTTACACTATTGTATTCTTCGAATATGCTAGAATTGTGCCAACCCTAGCTTCACCAGAACCAGTATTAATCTCCCGATACATCTGGGGTTTAATTAGTAAGATTAGACATGTAGTCAAGGCAGCTAGATTACCAACCATAGAAGAAGCTGTAGAATTAGCAAATACCTTGACCGATGAATTGGTACGTACACAAGAAGAAAACCAGAGAAAGAACCTAGTTCAGAAACTTACCCAGGAATTCCGCTATGGCAATTCCAACCGTGGGAAGAATGTAGGTTCTACTTCTGCACCTTATTGTAAGTCTTGCAAGAAAAAACATTCAGGAAGATAATGGAAGACAGTTGTTCTTAAGGAAACTACTGACGGATGAATATCAGTGGATTACAAATGAAAATGAGGACAGTGGGTAACTTTAACTATCAGTGGATAGCTGTGTCAGTGGTTTAAAGCACTGAAGTTTGGTAATAGTGGAAAACAATGAAAATGATGGAACAGAGGTTGGCTTTGAACAGTGGATAGCTACAAACCAACAGATGTTTGAACCAATCAGTGGTTATGACAGACTTTGATTTTATCAATATGCAGTAGCAACATAGTCTTGTTCAAAACACTGGTTGTGGAAACATCTGCTGTTTGTGCTTAGTTTGATGAGTATAAATCTTGACAACTATACTCCAACATATACAATGTTTTTGAGGGTCCACTTTTTGCCCAAAATATTCTCATCGTTAGGTAAGTGTGCAACTTTCTCATCCTTTTTGCCCACTTGTTTTCCCTGAACTGTTGAAGCTCCTCTTATATGACACTACCCAACTTTCTGTCTTTTAGTGGATTTGAAGTTTAATTTGACCAGCAACTGTTGGTATATCAGTGGATGAGCTTTAACATCTGTTTTGTACATCTGCTGCTCAGATGTCGTCATGATTGTGTTTTTTGTAATAGATGAATTGATTGTTAAATTGATTGTGTTTTTTGTAATAGATGAACAATTAATGAATATGATTCAATGATTTATGCAGCGGAAATGAACATAAACTTTATAAACACAATCAAGGAGGAAAATAGACAAACCAAACCACTGAGGCATCTCAGCTGACGTCACCTGTAAACACTGTTCTTATACAAACCCTGCTAATCCTAACCACTGATTCTATACAATACGAGTAAAACACTGAACTACTGCTTTCTGTAGTCAGGCTTGTTTGGGGTGTCAGAAACTGTCAACCTCCTTTTCTTAAGCCTTTCATAAGCCTCATCTGTTTGCTGCTTAGTCCATTTTGCTATGGCATTGGTAGTATCCACCTTTGCATCCACCAGCTCCTGCTTCTTTCTTTTGTACTCAGATGTAAGCTCAGCTATAAGCTTTTTGTATTTGTTCCAGTTTGGAGCTGTCCTCTTCTTGCTTGGATCATTTTTAATTCTTTCAATTCTGTTTGCCTCATGCTTTAATGCAACTATTGGCCATTCTTCGAATTGTTTTTCTTCAGCTGGATAGAATTTTTCTTTCATGATGTATGCAACATATTCTTTTCTCATTTCTTTTCGTAGATCAGCTTCGGGTGGTAAGTTTGACATTTCTTTGCTCAGATCTCGTGCATAGTCTTCCATCTGTTTGACTTTGGTTAGGAAGAATTCCATTCTTTCAGAAATGGCTTCATCACCTTGATCTTTGCATTGAAGTTTGGCTCTTATCTTAGCCTGCCTTGCTTTGAGCTCGAGATATTCATCCATATTTTCAGGGACTATGAAGCCTATGAGAGAAGGAAATCTTCTTTTCGAAGGGTCCTCCACAGTGTAGAATTGTCTCATCTCATTTTTTATAGCTTCCAGTTCCAGTGGATATTTTGCAGCATTAGGATCATATTTGTCATCAGTTGCCTGAGTTATTTTTCTTTTCCTGGTGTAACTTTTCTCTAGTGAAGGAGTGGTTTTGGGTGATTTATTAATTGAAGTAAAGATGGCTTGAAGTGAAGTGAGGGCAGTGGTGGATTGTGGCTGACTGACAGTTGTTGAAACAACTGGTGTTTCAACTACTGTTGTCATTACAACAGATGTTGTAACATCTGATGTCTTCTGCTTTTTCGCAGGAGGTGATGGTGGTGATGTGACATTGATGAGAACAGTGGTGGATTACTGGCAAACAGCTGTTGAAACAACAGGTGTTTCAACCTCTGTTGTCATTACAACTACTGATGTGTCAGTACATGTCTTCTGCTTTTGAGCAGGGGCTGATTTGATGGCTGGTGATGTAGTTGAAGTGATGACTTTTGGGGGTGAGGTGATTTTAGGTGGAGGTAGAGCAGTGGTTGTAGTGTGTGTTATAGTGGTGTGTGTTGAAGAGATGGCAGTTGTTTGGATAGCAGTTTTTGAAATATGCTTTTCTTTTTCTAGTTCAACATAAAGGCCATCTTCTATTCCCTTATTCCTCCACTGCTTGATTTTCTCCCCCTGTTTGGCATTATCTGGAAGGGGGTTATCAATGAATAGTACAGTGGGAGGAGCCTTGCCAGTGGTGTTCTGGATACTGGCCTTTATAGCCTTGATGTCTACTTGAGTATCTTTGAACCTTGACTCCATCATGTTTGTCAGCATTTGTACATGTATTGCATGCTGAGCATCAGCCATTTGTTTTTGTTTTTCAAGCAGGGGGTGGAAAACACTCCATAGCTCATTTGCACCAGGTGCAGGTTGTGCAGGTGCTTGAGCGGGAACAGCAGTGGATTGTGCTTTTTGAGCTTTTAACAGCTGTTGCACCATATCCTTTATTTCAGCAACTGTTGTTTCAAGATTTTCAACTCTGGCCGTCAATTCCTGATATTTTAAATCATCACCAACTTTAATGGGATCATCTGATTTCCCACCAGCAGTGGTTATATCAATGCGTGACTTTGGAACTGAGTCCCAGAAATCATTCATTGATGCCCCTTGTTCTTGGTTCTGGGGTCTTCTTCCTTCGACACTTGATAGCCCTTCAATGTTGCCAGTAGTTTTAACATACTCACTGGTGGTTATCAGAGGTGCTATAGAAGGAATTGCCTTCAAGGAAGTCTTATAGATGTAACCACTGTCCAAATGTAAACCAGTGGGTTCAACATTTGTAGTGGCCGCTTCACTTGAACTACTGACAGGAATTACTTGTAACTCCTGCAGTGTAACCTCCTCAGTTGTTGCTAGGATAGCAGAGGTATAATCATCAGACCCAGTCACTTGTAGGAGTATGCTCTCAGTGATAGGTGATTGAGAGGAACTGGTTTGTGTCTGAGCTATATCAACTGCATGCAACAAAGGTATTATGGATTGTGGTAATGTGAGAGGTGAGGATAAGGGTGTTGAAAGAGACATGTCCTTGGGATCAGGACTGTGGAAGATGGATCCGAGTGGATCCAGAGCTTCATAATGTGGAGTCCCTGTGTTTACAACCTGATCCTTTTGTGAGGATGCAAGAGGAGTTTGAGGTAAGGGTGGAGATCTTTCTACCATCTGTTGTGAGGAAGTAGCAGCAGTGGTTTTTGGTGACATTTGTGTTGTCACTGGCAGTTGCTCTGGGATCTCATCTTCCAGAGTTACCTTTGCTTTGGGTTGGGTGGGCTTTTTGTATGATTTCTTTTTGGTCTTTTTGGTGATTACAGGTTTGGGTTTCATAGCAGTGGTTGTGCTACTATGATCACCTGGAGCAGTGGGCTCAACAGTAGATGCCTGAGGAGCAGTGTTTTTTGTTTAATTCTGCTGAGGCACCTCTGCTTTTGTTTTTGTAGGTGCCATCATTCTAGAGAATGTTTCAGTGGTTAAACCACTTATTTTAAAATAAGCACCTTGTTTGAGTAAATTTTCATTTTCTTTTCCAAAATTTTCTTTGAAATAGTAGCTTAGAAACCTTGGAAAAAGTAGAATGCTTTGCTATCAACATTTTTCACCAAATCATGAAAGATTTCCTGGGAATAGTTATAATTTTCATTATGTAGAATGGCATAAGCTAGGCATTGGATCTTTAATGGTATTTCGTTAAAACCAGTTGTTTTATTTGAAACACATGTCAAAAGAGTATGAAATAAAAACCTAGTTGCAGAGGGGAAGAAACCTTTTTAAGGTATTCTTTTTTATTTGATCTGCATACCCCCTTTCCAGAAAATCAGTTTTCAACTCGCTTTTAAGAAAAGAAGTTTTAAATTTCTGATCATTGAGTTTAAAGACTTCTGAGATGGATTGTGGAGTAATTTGAATCGCTTTACCCTGTATGGAAGAATTAATGGCAGTGATGGTCTCGCCTTGTTTTTTGAGGGTAGCGTTTTTCCAAAATTCTCTCTGGGTTTGTTGGTAAATTGGAGCATCTGCTGTAAGCAAAGTTTTATACTTTGATGCAGCCATGATGTCGATGATTGAATCGAAGGTGTGATTGTTAGTGGGTTTTGTGAGTAGACCCAAGTAGTTGTGAGGGGATTTGTATGGTATTTCAATGGTTTCAGCGGCCGTTTGAGCGACCTCTTTGGAAGATGATGATGATTTTGATTTTGATTTCATCATTTTGATGAAGAAAATCGAAGAATGAATTTGAGATAAGAAGATGGAAACTGCTTTGAGAACAGTTTTTTTGTGAATTCGAATCGACAGTAAAACCCCTGTTAGGGGTTTTTGATCAGGGTTTTATAGGGAAAAAGGTGATTGCTGACGTGGCAACGGTTAGAAAGATCTAACAGATAAGAACTGCCCATATGCCAACCTCTGATCAAATAAAGGATAATGGAAGACAGTTGTTAAGGAAACCACTGATGGATGAATATCAGTGGATTACAAATGAAAATGAGGACAGTGGGTGACTTTAACTATCAGCGGATAGCTGTGTCAGTGGTTTAAAGCACTGAAGTTTGGTAACGGTGGAAAACAATGAAAATGATGGAATAGAGGTTGACTTTCAACACTGGATAGCTACAACCCAACAGATGTTTAAACCAATCAGTGGTTACAACAGACTTTGATTTTCTCAATATGCAACAGCACCATAGTCTTCTTCAAAACAGTGGTTGTGGAAACATCTGCTGTTTGTGCTTAGTTTGATGAGTATAAATCTTGACAACTATACTCCAGCATATACAATATTTTTGAGGATCATCTGATTGCCCAAAAGATTCTCATCCTTTGGTAAGTGTGCAAGTTATCAAACTTGTTTTCCCTGAACTGTTTCAGCTCCTATTATATGACACTACCCAACTTTCTATCTTTTAGTGGATTTGAAGTTTAATTTGATGAGCAACTGTTGGTATATCAGTGGATGAGCTTTAACATCTATTTTGTACATCTGCTGCTTAGATGTCGTCATGATTGTGTTTTTTGTAATAGATGAATTGATTATTAAATTGATTGTGTTTTTTGTAATAGAGAAACAATGAATGAATATGATTCAATGATTTATGCAGCGGAAATGAACACAAACTTTGTAAACACAATCAAGTAGGAAAATAGTTTTGATAAACACCTGCTTTTCATTAATTGAAAGATTTGTAATCAAATCAAAAGATTACATTGCATGCGTACAAACTAAAACTTCCCCTCAGCCTGATGCTACTTGGTCGATCACACAAGAAGGATTGGATCAGAGGAGATAAACACAGTCAGTCCATCAAGTGAAACAGTAGAGACTACTGGTCCATTTATAGAGCATGTCAAACCACTGAAGCATCTTGGCTGACGTCTTCATGAACGTGACATCTAACAATTAACTAACTCTAAGTACTGATCTATACATCCATTGTTATCTAACAACTGATCCTATTACAATAAGACAAAGTAAACAGCTGTTTCTTTATTCCACTGCTTTATTCCAAGCAGGGCTTTGGTCTTCTCAGCAATGCTTGACTGAAGGCGATAGTTCAAAGAGCAGTACTTAGTATTTGACATTCTTTTAGTCTTCACATCAGCTGTTGTGCTAAGCAGTGGATAAAACAAATCAGAATTATAGATCAGCAGTTGTTTGAACCACTGTCAAGGGGAAAGTCTGAAGCCTAACAACTGATTATTCTGGTTCCACTGCTCTGAACTGGTTTTGGCCTTAATCAACTGTTCCTCTGTTAAGGTTCAATTCCAACAATGTAATTCGGTATACCAAGACAAATAGAAGCTGCAGAAAAATTAAATAAAGTAGAAAATATACACTTGTTTACGGAATTTAGTAGTTATAAATTTAGGTTTTTTGAGATTGTGCTCGTCCTTAAAACTAAGTCTAAAGCAAACATATGAAGAGAAACCACAAACAGATAATGTAATTATCGAACATATTATAATCAAATTGCAAGAAAATTAGTTCTACATACCTATGTCAAAGGTGTCACACCCCAAATTTCCACGTGTTACCGGTGGGCCCGGTAGGGGAGTATCGTGACGTGGTTGGCAACATCATAGTCAAACAACACAATATATAAATGCACAGCGGAAGCAAAAGGATAAATATATTACAATCCGAAATAATGTAACATCAAGGTATTACAACGGAAGTAAAGGATCCACAGGCGGATTGAAAATAAAATAACACTGTTCAATAGACTTTAGGCATCTAAGCTTGCGAGACTCTTTAATGATGCTAGGAGTAGCCAGCCGATTCCGATTAGTACCTGCACTTAGCCTTTTTGGAAAATACGTCAGTTTACACTGGTAAATACAATCAACTGACTCATTTTGAAAAGGTTTAAAAATAAAGGATTTGAATGCACATGGCACAAATAATATTTTATAACTTGGGATAATTATTTAAATGTATAAACTTGTACAGGATTTACATGTTCCTTATACGTTCAGTAGCCCGGATCGAGCCGGGTTAAAGATTAATGGACACCCACTTTATTTATGAGACACTGACAGGTGTACGCCTACACCTGTGTGCTAAGGTCGTGGCCATTTCGTAAAATGATGCCAGGGATATCCGGGACAACGGTCATTAACCCCCAAAGGCTTTAAGCAAACAAAACAAATTAAACGGAACATCTCAATACTTTAACCACCATACAATTAAAGATTCAATGCCCGACAAAGCGGTATTTTATATACCGTACCCCAAGCCCGTATAGGGAAATAAGTTAAAAGTATTTACCTGAGATAAATATAAATTCAATCCCAGCCGTATCAAATCAGCAAGTACAGATAGCTTTTACTGGGCTCCTAAATCTGGAACGAATGTTTTTAATAACCTATTAGAATCCTAACGGGTCTTTAATTAAGTCATGACTTAGACCGGTTACTTTTCAAAAGGAAGATACGGTTCAAACGCATGATAAGGCGAAGACCGGAATAGAATGTGATTTAGACCCGACAAGTTCGGAGACTTGTATAATATGGGTATATTATACACATTCTGGATTTTGAGATAATAACGATAAGGTTTGACCCGTTTCGGCTAATTTATGTAAACTAGTTACATAAACCGAACCGAACGCATATGAAGCGTAACGGGTAACCATAAGAGTCTTAAACAGGTTTCCTAAATTAACATGCCTTAAATATGTTGTGATATCAGTAGGATACCTTCCGTTATGCCCAAAACGTGTTTAATCTCATATTAAGCCCCGTAGGGGTATTTTGGTCATTTTAAAGGTTATAAAAGAGTTTATTTAAGTTTCTGAGATTCGGGTCAGAATACATCAGTAAAATAACTTAATTTATCAGGTTATAACAGTTGGTGAAAATTCTTATATCACAAAATGGTTTTAAACATAAACTATGCGTATAATACACGTATAAAGTCGTTTTAAGCGACGTACGGGTTAAAATAGGGTTCTGAGTTTTCTGATCAGTTAAACAGGTTCAAAACACTACATTTATTATTTAAAATCAGTAGCAATTGGATTGGTATCAAAAGGATTTGTAAAACTCATTTTATACCCGAAAAGGGTAAAATCGGTATTTACCGAATTAAGGAAATAAACCTAGTTTATGATCAGTTTAAAAATAATTAAAAATCTTCAAAAATCCTAAAATATTATGTTACTTCAGTAGGTAAAAGGTTTGGTGTCAAAAATTGGGTTTAGATAGGTTTTACGCTAATGACGTTGTTTAATTAATAAAAGTGTTTATAATTACGTCATTAAGCATAACTCCTAATCTAGACTTCCGATTGACGTGAAAATTTACAGACATGTTCAATAATCAGTAACAAAGACTTTTGCACTTTCACATCTTCAAAAATCTCGTTTTATGAACATAAGGGCAATATGGTCAACATTTGGCAATTTAACGGAAACATCGGACAATTAGGGATTCGAGTAGTATAAACGCAGAGGGTTATACTAACATGTTACAAGGTCCTAATGGAACTTTAAGGCATGTCTAAACCTATCAAAAACGGGTCAGAATCGAGGTCAAAGCAGAAAGTCAAACTATGCGACTTTCGGCTCCGAATCGGTTCAAAACAGAGAGTTGTCGAATCAAACAAGCTTAGACAAGTTTTTATACTTATTTTCAAGCTATATGAATGGTAAAACAGGTTTTACACCTTCTATAACACTAATTACATGTTTAACGATTCTGTTGACTTTTTCTAATTACCGTTGACTCGACAAACGACCTAGTTAGATTAGGAATCAGTGAGTGCCCTTTTAGGGGTTTATTACCCATATAAATACCAACTTATAACAACTTTCGCTTCGACAAAACTCTGGACTGTTTGTGTTTTATCGTTAAGTCAAACCGTAGTTACGACGGTTTGATTTCTAGGCTATAAACTAAGCATAACTTGATTTAGAAGGGTCAAGGATACTTACATGAGTCTAATGGATGATTTGGAAGTCTTGTATCAGCTCTTGTGCTCCTCAAAATGTTCAGAAATGAAGTGTGGTTGCATGTTGCAACTTTGTGACTTTTATATGAACTTTGATCATATTAGATGGATGCCAAATGGGTCTACCAATGTTCAAGGATCAGTACATATGTCCTCTATAGGCTATAAACCACTTTAGGCAGCCCATAGAATCGAAATCTTGAAGTTTAAGTCGGTTACAAGGATAATACAGCCACCTGTGGGTTTTTTCTGCATCTGCAGGTCGGACGCGGCCCGCCTCCCGTTTGACAGATCCCAACGCGGGCCGCCTGGGACATGTCTTCAGGTTTCAAGTTTTCAGTTATTGCATTTCCAGTCCCCGGTCCTCCTAAACGTCGCTTTCACCTTTTTTTCTTGCATTATAAACCTTCTAAATTGATTTATAAGGGCTTCAAGACTTATACCATCTTTGTGAAGTCCTCGGGTAACTTTGTGATCACCCGAAAAGCCCTAATTTTCACTGTTGACGATTCTAACCCTCACGCACGAATTTTTATCACAACTTTCTCATACGGCAACGAAACTTGGTGAAATTTTTATGGTGCATTCTAGTGAGCATAATTAATCGTTACAAGGCTTCGGGTTTGCTATAAGGTTACTCAGAGGTATATCTTAACATGTTGACACATTTAACCCCTGTAGTTTGTAATCTCTCACTTTCTTTCACAATTCACTTCGTATGATCCATGATCTATTCGTTTAAGGTTATAAACATCGTGTAGGGTTATTGTAAAGTATATTTATTCATTGTTGACACTTTGAACCCTTATATTTACACAGTTTCATTGTTTGTCAACTTTAGTCCTTCAAGAACATTCTTTCACACGTTCAAAGGTTATGACACGTGTCAAGACATTATAGGACGTAAATTTTCGAGGTGTTACATCCTCACCCCCTTAAAAGAAATCTCGACCTCGAGATTTTTTAAAATGCTGGAAGTACTCTTTGTCGCATAATGGACTTAACTTTTTACAGCATACCTGGAGTCCTTCCAAGCTCCCAAAGTGGCTCTTATATTAGGCGTATGTATCCTTTTGGAGCTTCTTGACCCGTCGATCCTCAATCGATACAGGATGCTCATCACATCATAATTCTGCATATCATTATGTGATAGTGCTTCTTGACTTATTGGCGGAACACATCCTCCAGTCGCTAGTGTGCAATGTATTGCGAGCTCCGTCAAACTCCTTAAGTAGGTTTTAGCTTACAAGCTACTTGATCTTGATACATTCGATTTCCTTCGAATGATTTCCATATATTCAGAGCTTAACTAGCCTGATAATTTCACAAATTTGGTACACCATTCCTAGGTGATATCTTTTGTTAAACCACATTCCTTAACAAGAACTTAGGAAGTTTGCTATTTTCATAACTCCTTGCTTTCTTGCCGTATACTGGCAACCTAAAATCAATTATGGATTTGTATAATCTTATTTGTTGTCTCCCAGGCAACTTTCAGATCTTGATAATTGGACTTACCAATTCTCTATCTAACAATAGATATTTAACATTCCATCTATACTAGGTCTCCAAAGGAGTAGCCTTAATACTTACATATTAATTATTATAGAAAAAGCTTATTTTTAAGGTGAGATGGTTATTCCAACCACTGCTTAGCTAATGTTTAGGGAATAGCTAATCCTTGTCGTGAGTCGAGCAAATCGACGATCCTGGGCAGCTGATGGCAAATTCTTAATCGTTGCCTAATTAGGGTTGCGGTGATAATGCATAAGCAAAATGAACCGTCTTTCATAATTAACTATACCGGATTTCCAGGATATTGAGTTAAGCTATATGAACCCTCTATTTTAAACTTAGTTAATCAGGGTTTCGATTCTTCCAATGATAGTACCAACCGTTTTGGAGATTTCATAATAACACTTCCTTAAACGGGATTTAAACCTTAACTCTTCCTGCCTCTCAGGGGCAACAGAGTAATATTAGGAGAAAAATAATCAAGGTACAAGGAGGTTACGGAGATTTTTACAAATCTCAGGCTCCAATTCATCCACCATTGTTTGTGTCAATTAAGTGACACATTTATGTTATGAGTCCAAGAACTCCTTAATCGGGAAGATTTACTTGGACAATTCCATTCTGGATATCTCCTTTAAATACCATTAGTTGACTTTAATACCATATGACCTCTCGGAATATCTTTATGGTCCCATGCATTAAATCTCCATACTGATCAGGCATGGAAACAATCTATGGAATTTATTAAGACACACCAATCCTCATATGGCGCTTTTATCATACCATCTGGTATTCGGAATCGATAGAGATTAAAGAGATATCAACTATTTATGCTTTCGTACTTCCTCTTAGAGAGAGGATACTTCTAAAATTTTATGCCTAACGGTTTCTGACAAGAACAGAAGAAATGGTTCATATGATTTGCCCGAAGGTTCCTCCTTACACTTAATATTCGGGGTTCTTACAGAAAAAAAAATTTCTAAAAGTTTGCTAAGTTTATGGTCTTGTGAGAGAATTAACAGCACCCAAAACCACATGTAATTTATAGCAATAAATTCACAAATAAGGGTTTATCTGGTGAAATTCCTAATGTGAGCTGTCTCTAATTATTCAACAGGAGGGCTAAACGCCTCCACTATTAATCCTTCTAAACTTAGCTGTAAAATCTTAGATAAATTTAGGGCAGTCTCAGCTTTGACTGATTACTTCTTAATCATTATAACGTGGGTAGCTGAGGTAGATCCATAATGAATTTTTAATGAGCAGGTTTTTTTTTAAACCTTAGTATGCCCTCTTATTGTCAATGCTAACCACTAATAATTATGTGCTTTAAGCTTAGATTTTTGGGTATACTGAATTGGGTACTGTCTCAGCCAATGAATTAAAATTTGAGACATACTGTCGACTGTCTAGAACTTTTATGGTGAGAGTCAGAAAATTTTTATTCCGTCTTTTCCCTTTTCGCGAAACGGATTTCAGGTTTTTCTAATAAGGTCCTTAAAACTTGGACCATTCTACAATGTATAAGAGGATCCTTCTCAAGGATTTCTTTAATGTCCTTACTCATTAAGAGTATTGCCATCAAATGACTGTGATGTATACCTTACCATGTCCTTTCTAGCGTAACCACTGATATACTTAATGGTTTCTACTTCATTCTTTCTAGTGTTTAGTCAACATAAGCAAGCCAAGAGTAATTAAATCATGGAGATAAAATCTTGGATTCTAATATTTAGTTAACATAAGAAGGATAAGTAGGTGACTTATAGTAAGAAGCAAGGAAGTTATTGTACATGTGCTTATATTAAATAAGAATGGAAATTTCACAAACTAGGCACCTAGCTCGGTTGGCTAGGCGCGCGAAAGGGTGCGGCCTAGACCCAGGTTCATTTCCGGGGACGGCCAATTCCACCATTTTTTATGTTTAATATTAATTAATCGCACGGATACATGAAATGATGAGGGTTGTCTCATGAGGAGTCTTGATAATTAATTGCTTCTTATCACCTACAATATGGGCTTGATTTTCAAGACAAACCATCGATTTTTTTTTTATATCGAGTCCTCTTATTAACGAAACAAGGACAGTGGAGAAGGGTAATTCCTAATGGATATAAACATCCATTTAATATTGCTGGAGCAGTCCCTGAGGTATTATCGGTCAATTTTATTTCATACTTAACGCTTAGAGTTTTTAACAGGCAGATTTAATGATTTACAATATCTATTGTCTATGAGAGACTTATCTGAACCTGAATTAAATAATACTCTAACATGAGCGTTATTGATATAGAAAGTACCTGTTGTGACCTTGTCATCTTGGATAGCCTCTTGAGTATCCATTTGGGAGTTTTCGGTTTTTGGTCTTCTTAGCCTCGCCAGACTTCTTGGTTTTATTAGGGCAGTTAGTTTTGATGTGCCCTATTTCATTGCAACCATAGCAGGTTGCGTCCTCCATCTTCTTGCAGTCCAAGGTCTTATGCCCCTTGGACTTGCATATCCCACATGCAAAAGTTCTCGACTGTGTATGCGAGTTCGATCCATACCTGCACTTCCCGAAGTGCTGTTTCTTGCAGATTTTGCATCTGGGTTTTTCACCCCACTGTTTGTTGTTTTTCAATTTCTTGCATTCATGGGTCTTGTGATCCATCTCTTTACAGATACCACATCCCCTAATCTGTTCATATATACATTTACTGAAGTGCCTCTTCTTCCCGCAATTCTTACATTCGGGTTTAGCCTCCTTTGGCTTGGACTGGTTATAGTTTGAACCGGTCTTACCCTTTTTACAACCTTGAATTGGGGTATCATTGCCCTTTCGTTTGTGATCCCTCAGCACGCGATCCACAACGTTATTTATGGCCGTATTTAACATAGCCTGTAACTCGGTTCTTGTTAAGTTCAGTCTTACTTCATCATTCTGATTAACTGGATGATGGTGAGCTTCAGAGGAGTCAGCCATGGTGAAGCTTTGAAGGCTACTATCCAAGTAGAAACAATTTGTTTAATCATATAGTGAATTGTCGAATTTGATGAATAAATAGCCATGGCGCAATTAAACCATATAGGCCAATAGATAGAATTTAATTTATTTGATTATGTTTTGCCTAAGTTTAAATAAACCATCTTTGGTATTTAAGCGGAATATAATCCTTCATATTTATTAGACAGGGGACATAAGTCACGACTGCCAATGTCATACTGACATCTTTTATATATAGCACAAGGGCTTGTTCCAAAGGACTTATGATGGCCCAGAGGCCTTGTCACTAGGGAAATTTTAAAACATAATCGATGATTCCTTTGGGTCGGAAAATTTCATAGTTCATTGTCTTGACAAGAAGTTATGAAATAAAACTATCTTTCTCATATATTCATCTTTACTCGTATATATACATCCCAAATGGATGTTTTGATGCGTACCTCATTTTTGACGTTTACCAGCCATGATTCCTATTGATCATTTACGCTAAATAAGGGATTTGGAAAAATTCCTAATATAAGGATGACAAGTGTGATTTTTATAGCATCACGGTTGTCGGGAGTGTTAACACATTTTCAGATGTTAACAAGGATCTGAATCTCTTTTTAAACAGGTTTTACCATCTTAGCTAGGTCTTCAATGACATTTAAGCTAGGTCAAACCTTTTAAGATTCTCTTTTACTATCTATATTGGCAGGAAAGGAATGATATTTATTTTATTCAGGATTTTTATCATGAATCCTTATTTATAAGTTAGTAATAGCACAAATGGCCTAGTCGCGTAGACAAGTTTAATTTATAAGCCATGATTTCAGAGAATCAAAGCATGAAGGTATTGCTGGCACAACAGGCCTAGTCACAAGGAAATTTATAAATTATAAGCTATGATTTCAGAGAATCAAAGCATGAAGGTTTGAACCTAGTTCATTACCTTTATCTGACAGGGAGTCATCACTACCACTGTCTTTTGGTTCATATGGAAATGAACAGGGCCTGTAGGCGCTATATTACCACGTATGGTCAAAATGTGATCATCTCAAGTGATGATCTAAACCCATGATTCAGAGATCATTACATTGGGTTAGGAATCTTTTGAAGAATCCATTAATAAGAATGACGTGTGTGATTTTAATGAATCACGTCTGTCAGGAGTGTTAACATATTTACAGATGTTAACAGGGATTCGAATCTTTTAAACAGGTCTTACCATCATGGCCCGGCCTTAAAATGACCCGAAGGCTAGGTTTCAATCTTAAGATTCTTATTAATATTTAACGCAGAACAATCCTAAATTGAGGTGTTAAATATGGATCTGAATCTAATTATGGAACTACCATCTTTGCTCTGCCTCAAAATATTGCGTGGCTAGGTCTCGTCCTTTTTAGATTTTGCCATTTTATATAAAGGTAGATCTTATAAAAGGAATGTCTAAATGAAAATTTAAAGTTAATTATTCCACTATAAAATTAAAAAAAATATAGATGTGCCCTAGACGGGACTTGAAAGG
Source organism: Helianthus tuberosus (assembly GCA_030545235.1). Classification (NCBI taxonomy): domain Eukaryota; kingdom Viridiplantae; phylum Streptophyta; class Magnoliopsida; order Asterales; family Asteraceae; genus Helianthus; species Helianthus tuberosus. The sequence continues at coordinate 578,688 of CM060414.1, forward strand.
AATAGTGTTGTCCTCGAAGGAACTGAAAGGTAATTATGTCCTTATAAGGACTATTAAGGAAACGATTTTTAGCAAAAGGAGTTTCTTCCTCATTTTATTTCTGAATGCCTTCTCCTTGGTTGCATGTTTCGTCCAAGCCGCTGTACGAAGGTCAGCAATTTAAGGCTCCTGGTGTGGAGAATTATTATTACGGCTTCTTCGCTTGACGACGTATCCAAAATATAAAAATTTTGGAAGCAGAGATTCCAGATAAGGATTGAGAATATTCCTATGTTAAGTCTAGACTCAGAAGGTCAAGGTATGTGCTAATGTGTCATTGAGATTAAACACAAAAGATAGTGTTTAATTCACTCAATGTTGGCTCTGATACCAACCTGTCACACCCCAAATTTCCACGTGTTACCGGTGGGCCCGGTAGGGGAGTATCGTGACGTGGTTGGCAACATCATAGTCAAACAACACAATATATAAATGCACAGCGGAAGCAAAAGGATAAATATATGACAATCCGAAATAATGTAACATCAAGGTATTACAACGGAAGTAAAGGATCCACAGGCGGATCGAAAATAAAATAACACTGTTCAATAGACTTTAGGCATCTAAGCTTGCGAGACTCTTTAATGATGCTAGGAGTAGCCAGCCGATTCCGATTAGTACCTGCACTTAGCCTTTTTGGAAAATACGTCAGTTTACACTGGTAAATACAATCAACTGACTCATTTTGAAAAGGTTTAAAAATAAAGGATTTGAATGCACATGGCACAAATAATATTTTATAACTTGGGATAATTATTTAAATGTATAAACTTGTACAGGATTTACATGTTCCTTATGCGTTCAGTAGCCCGGATCGAGTCGGGTTAAAGATTAATGGACACACCACTTTATTTATGAGACACTGACAGGTGTACGCCTACACCTGTGTGCTAAGGTCGTGGCCATTTCGTAAAATGATGCCAGGGATATCCGGGACAACGATCATTAACCCCCAAAGGCTTTAAGCAAACAAAACAAATTAAACGGAACATCTCAATACTTTAACCACCATACAATTAAAGATTCAATGCCCGACCAAGCGGTATTTTATATACCGTACCCCAAGCCCGTATAGGGAAATAAGTTAAAAGTATTTACCTGAGCTAAATATAAATTCAATCCCAGCCGTATCAAATCAGCAAGTACAGATAGCTTTTACTGGGCTCCTAAATCTGGAACGAATGTTTTTAATAACCTATTAGAATCCTAACGGGTCTTTAATTAAGTCATGACTTAGACCGGTTAGTTTTCAAAAGGAAGATACGGTTCAAACGCATGATAACGCGAAGACCGGAATAGAATGTGATTTAGACCCGACAAGTTCGGAGACTTGTATAATATGGGTATATTATACACATTCTGGATTTTGAGATAATAACGATAAGGTTTGACCCGTTTCGGCTAATTTATGTAAACTAGTTGCATAAACCGAACCGAACGCATATGAAGCGTAACGGGTAACCATAAGAGTCTTAAACAGGTTTCCTAAATTAACATGCCTTAAATATGTTGTGATATCAGTAGGATACCTTCCGTTATGCCCAAAACGAGTTTAATCTCATATTAAGCCCCGTAGGGGTATTTTGGTCATTTTAAAGGTTATAAAAGAGTTTATTTAAGTTTCTGAGATTCGGGTCAGAATACATCAGTAAAATAACTTAATTTATCAGGTTATAACAGTTGGTGAAAAGTCTTATATCACAAAATGGTTTTAAACATAAACTATGCGTATAATACACGTATAAAGTCGTTTTAAGCGACGTACGGGTTAAAATAGGGTTCTGAGTTTTCTGATCAGTTAAACAGGTTCAAAACACTACATTTATTATTTAAAATCAGTAGCAATTGGATTGGTATCAAAAGGATTTGTAAAACTCATTTTATACCCGAAAAGGGTAAAATCGGTATTTACCGAATTAAGGCAATAAACCTAGTTTATGATCAGTTTAAAAATAATTAAAAATCTTCAAAAATCCTAAAATATTATGTTACTTCAGTAGGTAAAAGGTTTGGTGTCAAAAATTGGGTTTAGATAGGTTTTACGCTAATGACGTTGTTTAATTAATAAAAGTGTTTATAATTACGTCATTAAGCATAACTCCTAATCTAGACTTCCGATTGACGTGAAAATTTACAGACATGTTCAATAATCAGTAACAAAGACTTTTGCACTTTCACATCTTCAAAAATCTCGTTTTATGAACATAAGGGCAATATGGTCAACATTTGGCAATTTAACGGAAACATCGGACAATTAGGGATTCGAGTAGTATAAACGCAGAGGGTTATACTAACATGTTACAAGGTCCTAATGGAACTTTAAGGCATGTCTAAACCTATCAAAAACGGGTCAGAATCGAGGTCAAAGCAGAAAGTCAAACTATGCGACTTTCGGCTCCGAATCGGTTCAAAACAGAGAGTTGTCGAATCAAACAAGCTTAGACAAGTTTTTATACTTATTTTCAAGTTATATGAATGGTAAAACAGGTTTTACACTTTCTATAACACTAATTACATGTTTAACGATTCTGTTGACTTTTTCTAATTACCGTTGACTCGACAAACGACCTAGTTAGATTAGGAATCAGTGAGTGCCCTTTTAGGGGTTTATTACCCATATAAATACCAACTTATAACAACTTTCGCTTCGACAAAACTCTGGACTGTTTGTGTTTTATCGTTAAGTCAAACCGTAGTTACGACGGTTTGATTTCTAGGCTATAAACTAAGCATAACTTGATTTAGAAGGGTCAAGGATACTTACATGAGTCTAATGGATGATTTGGAAGTCTTGTATCAGCTCTTGTGCTCCTCAAAATGTTCAGAAATGAAGTGTGGTTGCATGTTGCAACTTTGTGACTTTTATATGAACTTTGATCATATTAGATGGATGCCAAATGGGTCTACCAATGTTCAAGGATCAGTACATATGTCCTCTATAGGCTATAAACCACTTTAGGCAGCCCATAGAATCGAAATCTTGAAGTTTAAGTCGGTTACAAGGCTGATACAGCCACCTGTGGGTTTTTTCTGCATCTGCAGGTCGGACGCGGCCCGCCTCCCGTTTGACAGATCTCAACGCGGGCCGCCTGGGACATGTCTTCAGGTTTCAAGTTTTCAGTTATTGCATTTCCAGTCCCCGGTCCTCCTAAACGTCGCTTTCACCTTGTTTCTTGCATTATAAACTTTCTAAATTGATTTATAAGGGCTTCAAGACTTATACCATCTTTGTGAAGTCCTCGGGTAACTTTGTGATCACCCGAAAAGCCCTAATTTTCACTGTTGACGATTCTAACCCTCACACACGAATTTTTATCACAACTTTCTCATACGGCAACGAAACTTGGTGAAATTTTTATGGTGCATTCTAGTGAGCATAATTAATCGTTACAAGGCTTCGGGTTTGCTATAAGGTCACTCAGAGGTATATCTTAATATGTTGACACATTTAACCCCTGTAGTTTGTAATCTCCCACTTTCTTTCACAATTCGCTTCGTATGATCCATGATCTATTCGTTTAAGGTTATAAACATCGTGTAGGGTTATTGTAAAGTATATTTATTCATTGTTGACACTTTGAACCCTTATATTTACACAGTTTCATTGTTTGTCAACTTTAGTCCTTCAAGAACATTCTTTCACACGTTCAAAGGTTATGACACGTGTCAAGACATTATAGGACGTAAATTTTTTAGGTGTTACAAAAGGCATAAATCCACAAATGAAAAGAATAAGTGATAGTGAGTTGTGCACATGGGTTGAACCAAAGAATAAAGAGGACACCTGCAAAAGATATTGAAAATTTAGCCATTAAAATGAGAGTATACTGCATTGTGATAGTGACTGGCAGCCCAACCAATTACCAACCTGGTCGGTTCGGTTTTGTTAATCTAAAACCATTATTAGAAGTTTAATCCATATTTTTGACAAAAACTTGGCGAACTGGACGGTGAACATCCGGTTATATGATAACTAACATTTGTTACCTTGTCACACCTGTATAAATTGATGCTACTCTACAAAAACCACTGCTTTTCCTACAAATTTAAAGGTTAATTAGACACTATCTATATATAACCTAATGCACTCACAATTGCACTTAATTCACAAAGTGAAACCGACACAACTTATATATACCTTCTAAGTGAATCAACAAATTCTTGCCTAGTCATGTTGTGCATTTCTTCAAGCTCTTTGTCATAGTTGCAAACCTAAATCATCCAAATTTATATAAAATATGATCAGAGTCGGTGTATAAGCTTTTAGCAAGCCCATCCTTACTTTCAATTAATTCAGGTCATATAAGATAAAGATTACTACCGGATAGTTTGTGGTGGTGGTGGGACCCCAATACTTGAGGGCTGCTAATTCATAAGCTCTATACTGCATTGTGACAGTGACTGGCAGCCCAACCAATTACCAACCTGGTCGGTTCGATTTTCTTAATCTAAAACCATTATAAAAGTTTAATCCATATTTTTGACAAAAACTTGGCGAACTGGACGGTGAACATCCGGTTATCTGATAACTAACATTTGTAACCTTGTCACACCTCTATAAATTGAGGCTACTCTACAAAAACCACTGCTTTTCCTACAAATTTAAAGGTTAATTAGACACTATTTATATATAACCTAATGCACTCACAATTGCACTTAATTCACAAAGTGAAACCGACACAACTTATATATACCTTCTAAGTGAAGCAACAAATTTTTGCCTAGTCATGTTGTTGATTTCTTCAAGCTCTTTCTCATAGTTGCAAACCTAAATCATCCAAATTTATATAAAATATGATCAGAGTCAGTTTATAAGCTTTTAGCAAGCACACCCTTACTTTCAATTAATTCAGGTCATATAAGATAAAGATTACTACCGTATAGTTTGTGGTGGTGGTGGGACCCCAATACTTGAGCGCTGCTAATTCATAAGCTCTAGCTGCTTTGTCTTCCTTATCGTATCCACCTGGTTAATTAAAATCATAAATCAACATCCACTTCACTAAATTTAGTAGTTATAAATTTAGGTGTTTTTGAGCTTGTGCTCGTCCTTAAAACTAAGTCTAAAGCAAACATATGAAGAGAAACCACAAACAGATAATGTAATTATCGAACATATTATAATCAAATTGCAAGAAAATTAGTTCTACGTACCTATGTCAAAGGCAGAAATCCACAAATGAAAAGAATAAGTGATAGTGAGTTGTGCACATGGGTTGAACCAAAGAATAAAGAAGACACCTGCAAAAGATATTGAAAATTTAGCCATTAAAATGATTGGAAGAATGAAAACCCTAGAGAACGATAATCAATGTTGTTGTTTTTGTTTTGGGTAGTTGAAAATCACGGGGCGTAGATGACATTGTGACCTGAATCGATGATAAGTTTACGGCTATAGATACGGCAATCAGATGTAGGCAGCGGCGGATCACGGCGGCGTTGAGGGGTTGCGTTAGAGAAGCAGAGAGGGTGGAGTGAACAGGAGAACCAACTCCATCAGAGAGAAATGGATTCATTTCTGAAAGTGAAGCTCTAATTTTGAATTTTAAAGAGAGGTTTTTATGGATCAGTTGTTTAAATTTTGAAATTTAAATTGGCCCGCCTAAAAAAAACACTAATTAATTCTAATAAAAATAAATATATCTGATTTATAGATTATTTGTGGTTGTAAATTGTAAACAGGAATTATGACATCATCATTGACATGGCATACCTTAGAAGTTGACATATAGGCAGATTTACATCAGCTCATAATCTCTTATTATAGATAGTATAGATTACAAGAATGAGTCCCTATAATTAGGGAAGTTAACAAAAATAAGAGATACATAAAATATTTACACAAATTATCTAATACTAATGATGTGGTTGTATACGGTGACTGCAGGTTACATGGATCACAGATCATCCTTATGGAATGCAAAATGGTGAAGATCGAGTCAGAGCATGGGTTGTACGGGAGTGAGGTCTTGTAGATTTGTAAATGTGTGTTGTATTAGAACTCCAAATTAAGAAAGGAAAGATATAACTATTATAAAGAGTTGTTTTAAACAATTTCAAGCATGTTAGAAAGTTAATAAGAAAAGAAATTTTTGGGTTCGCATATCCGCAGTAAGGAAAGAAATTTTTGGGTTCGCATTTCCGCTATGTGTTTTTGGTTAAAACGTGTTATGGTCTTACAAGGATTGGTGGGTTCTAGGGTAGAGGAAAGGAGCGCAGTGACCAATAAGCCTAAATCGTGAAACCAAACCGGATAGTCTGGTTTGCCTTTAATGTTTAATAGTTTGGTTTTGATTTTCGATGATAGAAAACCCTTACTAACAGTTTGGTTCGCCGTTTCACTCAAAATTCGTGAACAGCAGACCGTAAACAACATGTAGTAGTAAGAATTAGGCTTAGGTGTGGGGCCATGCAGGAGCATGTGGAGAACAATGAAGGAATATCGAACATGCGGGTCCCAAAACCTTATGATGACCGGCGTGAACAAGTGTTCTTCTTTTTCGTTTTCTTTTCATTATTACTAAAATTTGTTTTGTGCAAACATGACACATGCCCCTACACCGTCCATTCCTTTTATGCAACCAGCTTCTACAAGTTGGGTCGTTGAGTTTATGCATATATATACTAAAAGAAAAGAAAAGAAAAGAAAAGAAAAGAGAGATATATATGTATATTCATATACATATGCATATATAAGCTAATTACTAGTAGGTAGGTACAAAAAGAAGTGAGAGCATGGAAAAGAGCAGGTCATTTCCATCTACATACACCAATGGTTTGGGGTGTGGATCAACAAGATCATACGCGTTCAACGGTCCAAGTGAGAGCGAAAGAGAGATGAAGAGGAAGAAGAGGATTGCCGAGTATAACATGTTCACCACCGGCACTAAGATCAAATCCACTGTCAGAGATAGCTTCAAGTGGATCAAGAACAAGTTTACAGATGCTCCTCCTCGTTATGGTATTTGAATAGTTTTTTCACTTAATTGTTTTGGCCGCTAGCTTCATCATGTATCCATCAAACTGTGTCTTTTCGTTTGGTTTCGTTTCGTTTCGTTTGGTTTCGTTTGGTTTGGTAGATCATCATATCTTATTTAACCCATCCATCTACGGTCTACCTACCTTATGTATATGAAATCCAACTATCTATATATTTCTTCTAGAAAAGAAAAACTTGGATGTTTGGTCGGTAAACGTAGGAAATGCGTAGTAAACGTGTCAGAATTTGCGACACATTTTTTTGCGTAGGAAATTTTGGTAGCAAAATGACCACTTTTCTAGTAGTGTAAATGTTCGTCTGTTATTTTATTCAAGGAAATTGAAAATAATATTATCTGCCACCAAAACACCCAAAAAAGAGAGACATCATCGATCATATCGTTCCTTTTATCGACCAATTAATTTCCGTCCAATTTTTCATAAAGATATCAATGGCTAAAATTATATTAAATAGTTGTATCATTAGAAAATCTCTTTAATATGCTGCCTTTTTCTTTCTCTTACTTTTTAGTTAAACTACACAACTTTGTTTAATGTAATAAATATTTTGATTTTCATCAATTGCACGAATATATTTTGTGTTAATTCATCCTTTCCACAAATCACATCTAAATTACCGTTAATTTTGTGGTGAAATAACTATTTTACCCTTGGTTTTTATACTAAAAAAGCAGCATAAAACCCTTGGTCACACTCTCCCTACCCACACACACTTCATCTTCTTCCCTTAACATCTACTCAAAGATCGTGAAGTTGAACTCAAAGATGATTATGACCTTTGTTCACCAATGTTCTGGAACTAGGAACCATACAATCATACTTGATAAGCCCAATCATTTGACTTCTTCTTTTTTTCATTTACCTCCACATCGAACCATATATAACCTTGAGTAAACTTTCATTTTGCTCCATGTGGTTTGGTCATTTTAACGGTTTTGTTCCAATAGTTTAAAAATAGCCATTTTCCTCCATGATCTTTCAAGTTTGTCGCCAGTTTGCTCCCTAATCTTTCGAGTTTGACGCCAGTTTCCTCCCTGATGGAGTTAGAGGCTGGGAGCAAAATGAAGATAAGTTAGAAAAATGAGGGAGGAAAATGACTATTTTTAAACTATTAGAGCAAAACCGTTAAAATGACCAAACCACAGGACCTTTTTGAAGGGGCACTATACGGATAAACTTAAAATATGTCAAACAAAAAACGATGATAAAATAACATGGTTCATTGAATATTAAAAATTATTAACGACGATTATCCAGATGGCAAAATTTTGGACAAAATCAACTAACTCTATGTACACGAGATATCACCAATTACATAATAATTCAGTTAAACAATTTAGGCAAAATTATTCAAATGTACAGGGTGGATGAGGTCTTCAACACGGATCCTATATTAAGATAAGGTTGGGCCAAATTAATAATTGGTGACCTAATTGGGCTAAAATACAAATAAAAACTATAATTAAACCTTGTATGGTTGGCACAGGCCCACCATACCGTTGTTGACCTATGTCCGCTAGACTAGAAGACCAGTCAGTCATATTTTTTCATCCAAAGATAATTATAGGCTCATTCTATACGCACCCCCCCTATTTCCTGATTACACCCCCCTTGTGAGAGGAAAACTGTCGGTCCCACGCAGGCCCCACCTGTAAGTATGTGAGAGGAGGGAGGTGAAAAAAGTAAATAGGGAGTGCGTATAGTAGCACCCTAATTATATGATCATTTCTTAGTTCAACAAATAAAGATCAACACAAAAAGTGAAGATTCAGACTGAAAGTTGGTAACAACTATGTGGCCAATCCATCCATTGGCCGCCAACTTTCTGGTCAAGATCAGCAAATCCTGCAAACCCACGGTTGGTTAGTTGCATCTGTATACAAATATCAACAAATGTCAATTTTACTTTATTCACCTTCCTTTATAAGTTTTTTTTTTTTTAAATTAAACTTCATTAAAAACAACCTCCGACCCAAACGGGCAAAAGGCCAAACACAAACAGATCCCCCGACCCAAACGGGCAAAGGGAAAAACACTTACAACATATACATAGGATATTTACACCAATCCTTCCAACTAATATATTTACAAGAAGACCAATTTTTAATCGAAACATAACCCCTTGACTTTATTCTACAACAATCTCTTGCGGGCTTCTCTTATTCTCATTGAACACTACCTTGTTTCTGTCTTTCCAGATACACCACACTGAAATTATAATCAAACCAAGCACGATCTTTTTAGCTCTTTTCCCCAAAAGGCAGGTATTATGGATTTCTAAGGCTGGAAGGTATGTGGAGGGTCATCCCCAAGGGGATGGGCCGCCACATCCCCATCTCATATGGGATGGCCCTCCAAGCAATTTTAAGGGGTGGAGGATGGGGCCCCACACTTTATAAAAACAATTAAAAATTAGAGAGAGAGATAATCGATTTGATTTTAGAGAGAGAGAGAGAGAGGAGAGAGAAAGATGAAAGAGATGATGAGTGGGGCCGACGAGTTCGTCTGGGAGCGGACGATGAAGACGGGATGGGGCTAAGGGGGACGGTGTTCTGGGGCGGCGCCGGGCCTCGCCGTGCCTTGGCCGTCCCCAATACCTTCTAGTCTAATAAATCTTTGAAGGCTAAGGCTAAGATAGGGGGAATATATGTTGTTTTTCCTTTTTTTTTTAATATATAAATATGTCTTCCTCCTTTTTTTTATTTTATTCCATGAGTGAGTTGCTTAGGTTTGATCCCTTAGTAGTACTGTAGTAGTATGTGAATATTTCTTCTTTTTCCTCTTCCTCTATCCCATAGGTAATATATACCATTATAGTTTTCTGGAGGTATAAAAATAAATGAATAATTAGTTTAATTACATTGCAAATTATATTTATTTTATAAATCAATGAAGCCACCATTACACCAAGTTTATTTAATTCCAATTCATGAATACAATAGTAAAATGACAACAAATTTAACCCTTAGAATGAACAAAATAAATAGGAATACATACATACATGATGACTTAAATTAACCAACAGTCAGTTCAGTTCAGTGCATTGTCTTGAAGGGTTTATAGACTTGGAGATCTTTAATCACTCCAGCCACTGATCCCGCAGCCGCACAAACCGAAATTACAAGGCATGCTACACTCAACGTTTCTAGACAAATCCATTTCCTACTCCACTTGGGTACCTTCTTTTGAGCAATATACATTTCGATCGGGAAATAAACAGTTAGCGGCCAGAACCCGATCGCTCCAAGGATCCCAACCACATCTTCAAAGAAAGGCATCAGCATAGCAACCAGGGTGGTCATACACACGAACATGCTTCTCCATACCAATCTAAACATATTCAGTTTGTAACCCACCACCGGAACATGTATTTCCTCTGTGATGAATTTGCTTTCGGGGAAATACTCTGAAGCGGTACGCTCAACAAATGCGAATATGGGCTGTGCAAACACTTGGTATGCACCAACAAGGTGGACTATGATGGCAACATTTGCTATGTCAACCAGCCAAAAGGGGTCGTAGAACCCAAACCCGGTTAGAAGGTTTCCTGGAGCATGGTCTCCGAAAGCAGCATAACCAAAGCAGCCACAAAGCATATAGAAAACAGACGTCGTTATCACGCTTATCAAAGTCGCCTTCTTCATCGTTTCCTGCTCCGTCTCTGGTGGTGGTGGGGCTTTGATCGTGTCTTCGATTTCAATGAGGACATTAGAGTAAGCGTAGGCAAATGCAATGGCCCCAAATGCTTGGAAACTCCTCCATATTTTTTGTGTTTGAGTCACTTCCCCAACACTTATACCAGTTAAGCTCCCCTTGATTTTACCATTTTCTGTTCAACATAAATAATGTGTTTCACAGTTTTGTAACTCTAACTAAAGTGTTCTTATATATTTTTTGTTACATAAATAGATTGAATCATCGAAAAAACGTACACTACTAAAAAATGAGTATCACTGATGGACATATACCTACTCCTGAAACTCGAGTCAGTTATATATATAGTTTTTTTTTATAAAAGATTTGCCAAAGTCCGGGTTCTGTTGGTTTCAGTAGGAACTCAATGCCTACAGTTTATCCACTTCACCAACAGACCCGTCCGTCAGTGATACTCATTGGTACGTAACTAAATTACTTGCGTTGGAAGAAAAATACCCGCAAATTTAGCGATCCCGAGACCAAGACCAATGGCGGAGTAAGTGAAGGACATGACGGCGGCCACTATCGACAGCCATGAAATCTCATGGAAATCCGGGATTTGAGAGAGGAAGATCTGTACAGCCCCAAACAGTACCATAAATGGAGTCCCCGATACTCCACAACGACTATCATGTCCATTCTCATGAAAACAACTTGATCTTTTTATAGCCCTTCAATTCATTTTAAATAATAACTCATTATAAACTTTCTTAACAACATGTCAACGGTTATTTTATATATAGTTAGCTAGCTACTCACATCATGCTAATGGAGGCAGCAATGGTGTACCCAATTGTAGTTCCAGCAAGATTAAAATACTGAATGAACCCACAAATCTTAAATTTAAACCCACCTGAAAAATTAAGATTAAAAATTCGAAACTTTAATTTGAAACAGCATGCATGCATGTATGTACCAATTGTTTATGTAGCATACCAAGATTGGATTTGACGGCTTCCGTGTAGGTATAGTTTCGTTTACCAGTCACAGGGTCACGATAACATGAGGCGAGCAGGCAAGAACAGTAGTAAGTTACGAAGGAAAAAAGAAAAAGAACAATGGGTCCGGCGATCCAACCCAGCTGAGCCGTGGCCCATGCTAATGCCAGGACGCCAGAGCCTATGACCGCGGTGATAATATGCGCGCTAGCAGTCCAAAGAGTCCCTGTTCTTTTTAGACGGCCATCGTCGTCGAAGAACTTGGACTGAGAAGACAAGTCCCCGGAAATTTCAAAGCCTTGTTGGTAGTTTGGTGCATTATCTTCATCCATTTTCATAACGGTATTTTGTATATTAAATTAGATGAATGTGTTTGAGTTCAATCTGTTTAGTGAAATGGAGTGAAGGAATATATATATATATATGGTGAGGTAGGCGTGAAAGACCAAGATAAGATACATGCAAAATGGAGTATAAAAAATTTGCCAAAATACTAGATTTTGAAATTTAGTGATAAGTTTTTATTTACGGAATTTCACAATTTTTATTTTCATATAGTAAAAAACATATGATTATTTTTATTTTTATTTTTATTTTTGTGATTATTTTGTTATTATTTTGAATTGAGTTACTAATTAGTTTCTCTAATACATACACATTACTTGTTAGAAGCATATGCCTTATAGAGAAAATGTTCCAAGTTTAAATCCGAACAAATTAGCAGTTTAGAGTTATTGGCGTAAAGAATTAACATTTGTCGTTAAAAAATTTTAACTTATCCTTTGTTTCTTTAACTAATAACTATTTAATTAAACCCAAGTTACATATTTTATCTTTTACTTTATTTTATATATACATACACATACTCCATAAGGTCATCATTCTCTTATTTCATTTTTTCACCTCATAGATTTTTTTTTTAAATAAAAAAAAAGAATCATTTCATTACTTACAATAAGACTATAAAATTCAAACAGTTATGTGAATCAAGAAAAGGTATTGATGAATACATGTTAAAAGTTGGAATATGAGGGAAGAGGAATCTCATTTGCAAGTCAGTCAAATGACAAACGCCCAACAACTTTATTTATTTGCTCAGACATAAATATAAATAAATAATTCCAAGGCAAATTTGTATGAATAGCACGTATATATTCCTTAAACACTTATCAAGTGTGAAATGAAAAAAAAATTAAAATGAAAGTTTCAATACATACATATGTGTTGGAATTTTACAAGAGGAAATTAATATAAACATGACTGATCATTCCAAATCTAGAATACCGAAATTGGATAGTAGAATCTTGACTTGATCCACAAAGTCTGATCCTGTTGCATACTCTGTTAACATTCCCACAGCAAACCCGAACATTGCCCATCTACTCCATCCAACAAATCACATAATCAATATTATTATCATTATTGCATTCATTAAAGTCAACAACAAAGGCATGTAAAGGCAGCAGTGAAAGGATTAAGGAGACAAATCTATGTATGCTACTTGGTCCTCATACTTGTCCCAGAAAGAACATAGAGAATTAAATCATGGCGTGTTCATGCTATACAAGAATAATTAGTTGAAGTTTCTTTGTATAAGAAAACACTGCAGAGGCTGATGTAGTACATATATATAATACAAAATCATATTATAATTTATAGCTTAAAAGTTAAAACAAATGGTTTACATCTGGTTTGATGTATAAGTTAACATAGGGCATCAGTTAATTTAATATTAATTATAGTAACTAAATGTATACGTTTGTTTATGAGGATGATATCGTTATGAACCTCACATAGATGAGGCGCTTCATTCTCTAGGGTGGAATTTGCCCTAAAAGATCTTCATCCGCTCTACTTCGTTTTGGGCATCCATCCAATATTGCAATGTCTCAACAACGTCAATTAAATTCTTGATATGTGTTGCGCCAAGTCGCCAACCTCTCAGATGCCAAGCAACCCTCATCTTCGAACTATATGTCCGCTAGCTAGTCTCACTCAATTTGACACACTATTCTCTTATCCAACAAAGTGTTGGTGCAATGGTACTCTTCTGAATCTAACTATCACTCATTTGGACCTTGCGTTTGCAGTAAACAAGGTCTCTAATTCATGCATCAGCCTTGTGATTTGTAACGAGTGCTTGGGTTAGCAGAATGCTTTCTTCGATCTCAGAAAGACAGAAACATATCATCACATGACCTTTTCATCTGACAGGTATATATCGTATCCATTGATGCTTTCGTATGTGTGTTCTCGTTCGAAGTGGGCAACATTCCACTAGTCTACAGGTGGTTATGCCATTTCCCTTGGCATGAATCTCGCCACGTGTACTTCTTGCAAAGCAATGCAGTTGGTCTCTACTCCGAGAGTTAGGAGATACTAACTAATATCAAAGACATGGAGCTGGTTGCTGAACTCCAATAGCAACCAAAACCATAGAAGAAAGAGGTGGTAATCAAGCTTAACTGGGCTCGACTACCGCAAGAACAACCAAAGTCGTATGTTGGGTAAGAAGTGAAAAAAGGGTGGGTTCGGCAGCTTTGCATCAGGGGTTTTGGGAAGCACTATTTAAGGCGAAAAGGAGACGGAAAAGAGTTTTGTTGGCTGCAGAGTGAAGGCACAACAAGAAAAAACATCATTCAAGAAATTCATATTCTTTTGTCATTCAGATGTTTGAGACATGCATGTATATCAAGTTTATATGTTCTAATACAACCCCACTGTTAGTGTAAGCTATGAGAACAGCAACCAGCTAGCTGATGATTTCTTATTCGGATGTAAACCACATTTAGAAATCAGGATGTAAATGGCATTGGCCAATTCGTTTATGCCAGCCAATTCAATCAATCAAACAAATTGAATTTGAATGTAGTCAGTAGTATTGATATGTTACTTTTAGGTGTGAACTAAGTATTTATTATTTTGTTACTCTTCCTTCTTCTAAAGCAAACTTAAATAAAAGCATACATGTAAGTAAAATTCAGATAATAAGGAGGAGGAGGAGGAGGATTGGAGGAGAAAAAGAAAACAAACACCTGCCATTAGAAATTTCATTTTTGGCAATAAAGCCAAAGAAAGGGCCTTGATTAGCCTCTTCCAGCTTCTTCTGCTTGAAATACTCCTGAAGCTCTTTCGCCCTCTGCCTCTGATACTCCATCGTCACGGTACTCTCCGTCGCTGCCTTCGCCGGCGGAGGTGGTGGAGTTGGTGATGGAGACGGAGACGGGGACGGGGACGGGGACGGTGGAACGGAGGAAGGCCTTACAGGTGGAGTGGCAATGGAAGGTCTTCGTAAGGGTCCATCAGCTTGAGCACTGCTGCTGCTGCGTATGGTAAGTATGGTAGGCTTGGTTGCAGAGAATCGAACGGTTGATGATGATGATGAGGGGGTGGGGATTGGGATGTACTGGATTGAAGCCAGTGACATTTTTGCAAGATAATTTTTTTAAGGAAGGAAGGAAGGAAGGAGATGTATGTAGTTAGTTGGATCACAGGCGGGCGTTTGCGGTTCTAAAATTGACAAGTCTCTCTTGATAAAACTCTTATCCAAAAAAAAGTCAATAATATTCCTTTTATCCCAACAATTTATTTGATATTTATAAATGTTTTTTTTTAATTAATTTATGATTGATTTTCCTCTCCTTCTTCAAATTACATACACAGTTACATTTTATTTTATTTTGTTTTTTTCAACACTTTCGTTGCAAACAGAATTGTGTTCAAAATAAAGCATTTTTTAGCATTGGCTACATCAAATATCACATTATTTATTTTTATAGATTTCGTCGGTTTTTTCTGTATCGTGTTTTTGCACTACCAGTACCAAACTAATACTGTACATCGGTCAGTTTACACTTTTAGTCATTCTCGGCATCGATGTTGTACCTCCATTATCGGAATGAAGTTTGGTTTGTGTTTTTACTCATTTTCGGTGTCTTGCTGATAAGAACTAGAAATTCAACTTCGATTACTGGAAGAAACGATTACATAAGTAGCCAAATTCGAGATAGGCTTGATCTCCGATTACAAGGTTTAGAACCCTAATTTTTATAACATAAACATCGACAACGGAAATTAGCCTAAAACATCGTACTTAACTAAGAAAATAAGGGAACAGTTATGGCCACCACTCCTGATTTTGTGGCCTAGCTAACTGGGCTTGGGTCAAATAATGGGTTCCTAATCTGAAGTGTAACTGGGCCTGGGTTCGTATCACTTGCATTGCAGATAACTAAGGTAGTGGGAGAGATATGATGCGTCGACCACATTCAAAACATCACGTAAAAATATATACATGTGGATTGGATTGTGTAACTTTTGGTTTTATAATAATTGAAATAAAACATTTCATAACACAGGTAAAATCAGTTTACATGTAACATAAACATAAACGATCCACACAAGTCTATGAGAATAGCATACCATAAGAAAAAGAAAAGAAAAAAAAACACTACGTCTACTTCTTTCATCCAACCCAACCTTACCTTCATCTACGGTCCAATTTCTTCAGCAAACCATTCCAACTTTTCCGGTTTCCCATATCACCATCACCAATGCGATCGCAACATTCTAGATAGTCTTGACAGCTGAATGAATATTGACAAATTTTCAATGAGTAGATTCATTATCTGCATGCATGTCCATTGAAGAGTCAATGGAATCTCGATTCTGATGAGATATATGATAGTTTTGAAGGCTTCGACGAACCGGGCTTGATAAAGCATTTGAGAAAATGTAGTTCCTTGGTTGTTGATCAGCGATAGGAACATTAGACGGGCCAGAATTTGTAAACGGGTTTGCGCTTGTGGCTTGATTATGCTGCTGGTGAAAATTTCTTGGAGTCATTGATGGCTCTTCCACATAAGATTCCAACTCGGCCTGCAAACAAATGTACATGATAACTGATTCTGTTTAGCCAAAAAAGCTAGTTGATCAATGACATCAAGCACGATATATATGAACAAGTACAGTTGATAACTATTAGAAAAGTATTGAAATGTGAACCTGGATATATGCAAGTACGTCATCAGAGGTCACTCTCATTCCTTCCCCTTGTTGTTTGGAAATCCATTGGTAGAGCTTTTCCTGCACAAGACATTAGTCTAACTTAAATGATATATTAATTAATAATTATACAATTATTGAAAAATGGTAGAAATTTCAAAATCACTAAGTCAATAACAATAATTAAGTTACAAATCAAAAAGATCAAAATAGATTTTACTAAACATCAATATTATCTTCAAACCAAAAGATAAATTGCTTAGACTGACTTGGTATATAATTTCGTAGGAGACTTTCAAGCAGTTAGATATCCAAATTCCAAAATAACCTTTAATAAGACAGCTAAGAAAACTTGTGAACCAAATAAATGTCACAAGTATTCTGTAATGATTGTTGACTTGGTTTTAAAAAACGCGAGGCGCCCCAAAATCCCAAGCTGAGGCAATGCACATTTTTATATATATATTTCTATACGTCTCAAAGGTTATTACGATCACCTACCCAAAATTTAGCTATAAATAACCTTTGTATATAATTTAATAAATAAATAGCACCGTGTACAGCCTAGAAACTATATGTACAGCATCCTGATGCACAAAATCTTCCCCGTACGAAAAATGTGCCTCATGACGCTTTTCCATGCGCTTTCTCTGCCTCAGGTGCACTTTTTGTAAAGCCTGCGGCTTACGTAGTCAGAAGGGAGAGAGCCTGCGTCTGAGGTCACCTCATGCTCGCTTTTTAAAAACACGATAGTGGATACACACATAGGTATGTTTGAATTGATATCTTAACAAAAAAAAAAAAATTAAAAATGGATTTGAATAGAACAAATAAAAATAGGAACACATTTTGGCACAAAGGAATTGCTAAACTAAGCAGTGATAACTTTACTAGTTACAGCTTAATAAATATATGGAATAATGGATTTTAATAATCCCAACTATTAGCCGTTGGCCGACAACGGTCCCAACTTCAAAAATAACCGGTGGTGGTCTCACCTTTTCACATATCGTAAACCAATGGACCTTTGCTAAGAGAAAGAAAATGGGACAAAAAGAAATTAAGGTTCTATTAGTAAAGGTCCATTGGTTTACAATATGTGAAAAGGTGGGATCACCAGTGGTTATTTTTGAAGTTGGGACCATTGCCGGCCAACGGCTAATAGTTGGGATTATTAAAATCCATTATTCCTAAATATATACTAAAATCTTTATAAATACATAAAGGAATATAGATCAAATCAGTGAAAATAAGCAAATGTATTTAACATAAACCATATAGCAAAGTAAATCCATCTGTGAGACTGTGACTGAGTTGTAAGTCTGCAACTCACAGCTGTAAATGAGCATAAATCTCATCATTTGTCACGCCAAACAGCAAAGTAAATTAGAGTAAATAAGAATAATAAAAAATGAAATATATCATTCAGCCAAAATTTCAATGAAATCTTTCGCACAGATAATTGACCATATTCGAATTCAACATATTGGGCTCAATATTGCATAACTATCAAGAAATTGAAGCCACTTGGTTCAACAACCGAAAGCTAAGGCACCAATTCCTACAACATTGTTCAGTCTGTCAGTGGAACGGAGAAAAGGAAAGGCAAGGTTAAGGGCGATCAAACACTAAAGCGGACTATAAAAAAGACCAACAGAAGCAGAATCCATCAGCGACGCAAAGTCCGACAAAGGCCAACTTGAACAGTTGATCAACAATTGGTTGCACGCAAAAGCACCGGTGAGATATCTGAAGCCTAACGTACATGAGAGGGAGAAAATGGGGCGGATTTCTAAAAATAGGGATAGAGGAAAGCTTTGTCCATGTAACGAGTAGTTTTTGCTACGAACCAGGCCTGTTTGTTCGTTTATTCTACTTGGCCTACGTAGTTATGAGTCTTCTATCAAAAAAAGTTTTCATTATTAATCAATCCTCGCTCACAAAGAGTGACAAAACTAATAACCATCCTGATGACTCTGTCTCCTTCCTACATTTAGTCAACAATTATCGAAAGAATGGCTTTTTAAATATATATATATATTAAACCTTAACTCAATTCATTGTTACATTAAGAAGCCCATCTAAATAATTTATTATCAACATTAGTACTACTACATAGACATCAAGGAAGGTCACTTAACAACATTACCATTACCAATGTTTAAACAATTCTAAGTAAGACGACCACAGTAAACATGAAACAAGAAACAATAATTTATAGATAAATTTCAACAGGTTAAAAGCAAAATGCATCAGAGAAATAAAAAAGCTAGGGTTAGGGTTTAAAATAGTTTACTACCAAACCATGGCGTTCACCGGAGTGAAAAGAAAGCTTCTGGTGGCTCATGGCCTGAGAATAGAGTTGAGAGAGAGAGTTAGCGGCGCTGCAAAAGGTGGAGTGCATCGTCCGATCCACTTCGTCTAGGCTTGTAGCCAATGATTTCCTCTTCTTCGCCATAATAATATTATTACTGTTGTTCAAAACCTAATATAATTGTAAAAACCCTAATAATATATGGCTTCAATGAATCGGAGGTTTCGTGTGGATTTCGTGTAACTTATGAATAAGTTATACGAATCGGTGATGAAAGATAGATGACAACCTTCGAAACCTATCTATCTATCTATACGTATCCTCTTTGTGTGTTTCACGCGTTCTTCTTCGTGAAGAAAAACAAGAAGAAGAAGAAAGGCCCAATCTTTTTAAACATCAATCAAACAAAAGGCAGGATATCTCTTTTTTTTTTTCTCTTTTTTTTTTTTTTTTTTGAGAACGGCAAATTTCTTTTTAATTCATGTCGTATATGAGACTTGAACCTAATATCTCTCCATCCCAAAGTGTTTAAAGGTTTTGTCTTTGCCAATGAACCATTATCTCATTGCCGACTTTCCCCAATCTCGATTATAAGGCTTTGGGACCAATAGGTCCTGTGTTCGATTCCCACAAATGGGTTTTCCCATACTTATCGGGTTCCTTCTGAATTGATGAATATGCATTATGCCTAGTGGAGATTGATATGATCGGATGGTTCCACTGGTGGCACAATGATATTTCAGTTATCCAAATTTGTCGTTCAAAAAAAAAAGTTTTCATAAGCCTGCCCTTTTGTGTATTTCTATCGGATAACTATTATTAATCAATTACATTTTGCTAATTTTGTATTATGAAAATTGTTCAAATTCGAATAACTAACTCGAATATAACCCTTGATTTCACTCAAAATTTAATCAAAATGGGTCATACGTCTTCGTCTGTTTAAGAACTAGTTTAGAACCTTGTGTTTACATAAATTTAATTTTATATATTAAGCAATATAGTTATATCTTTAAACTACCTCGTATATTAAACGAGTTAAAAAATTATAATGTAATTGATTAACACATACGGTCGTCAAGATATGTATTTAAATGATAAATTTGATGTACTATTTACTTATTAAAATTTTAATTTGTTTTATTTATTTATTATTAGGTTAGAAATATGTGTATTATACGTGGTAGATACAATGAAATATTAGATAATTATTAGTAAGCGGAAAAGATATAATAAATAAATAAATAAGAGAGATCCATGAAGTTTGTGAATTAATATAATTTTCTTATTTATGTATCTTATTTATATATTATTATTTTGCAACATGTTAGTGCAATGTGGTGTTGTAAGTGTGGCTTTAGTTGTGGTTTATGCTATTTTTAGTTGTACTCTTTCTTTGGTTATTTGTACATTATTTATAAATTTATATACTACTAATTTTGAACATTTGTATGCATGTTTGGTTGTAAAGTGTGTTTAAGTGGTTGTACCTTAATCAAATAACGGTTTCATTATCTTACCAAATTCAATCTGTTTTATATGCATGTATGGTTGTAAATTGTACTTAAGTGGTTGTACCCTAATCAAATAATTGTTTCATTATCTTACCATATTCAATCAGTTTGATCCATTCAAAGTTGTGTTGTTTTATTTGTAAATTATTATTATTTATAATAATCTAATTAATTTAGCCAAAATTTTATATAAATATAATTTGCAACATATTGATGCAATGGTTGTTGTAATGTATGTATTATGGTTTGTATAGTGGTAATGATATATATTATATATAGATTACAATGAACCTGTCAAACAGGAAAAAATAGACGCGGGTTCATCGTAACCCGTCGAGTGCTAGATCAACTTAGTTATTTTAGTCTACGTTTTACGTTTTGGTTTAATTTCTTTGCATTAACACGTCGCAACTTCAGTGGTCGTTGGCAGTAGTGTGGCATTAATGCTCGCCCCCGCCGCAACGCGGAGGCTACTTAATACTAGTTTAATATTAAATAATAATAATAATAATAATAATAGTGTTTAAAAATAATTTTTAATTAAATCTAATTTAATTGCAAATAAAAATTTACATATTTGCCTAGTTCTATAAAGAAAACTTCTTCAGTTATTCAATTATTGTTGGAATCATATAAGAAATTTAACTATAATATGGAATTATATATATTATAGACAGCGTGGTTTGTAACTGCTGTTAAATTTAATCATGACCGTCGGATTTGCTAAAGATTTAATCCTAGCCCTTTAAACTCTATAAAATAACCGTAAAATCAGCGGTTGAGGGAGGTTGCACTCTCTCTCTCCTGTT